>OV884019.1:57464272-58706772 GCA_930367235.1 Sarcophaga rosellei
TTAGCCAGCTAGCTATACCAGCTGTACCTGCTATACCAGCTATACCAGTTATACAAGCTGTACTAGCAAGCTATACAAGCTGTGCTAGCTATACTAGCAAGCTGTGCTATACAGCTGGTATAGCTAGTACAGCTTGCTAGCTATAGCTAGCTGTGCTATACAGCTGGTATAGCTAGTACAGCTTGCTAGTATAGCTAGCTGTGCTATACAGCTGGTATAGCTAGTACAGCTTGCTAGTATAGCTAGCACAGCTTGTATAGCTTGCTAGTACAGCTTGTATAACTGGTATAGCTGGTATAGCAGGTACAGCTGGTATAGCTAGCTGGCTAGTATAGCTAGTACAGCTTGTATAGTGTTTCACTCTAAGAGGTTGGAAAGTAACGAAAAAAATGGTTATAAACTACAATCAAACAAAAAAAAACCTAATCAGTAAGATTGGAAGAAGATTTGTAAACAACTTAATAAACAAATTAGCTGTTGAATTACATCCACCTGGTTATCAGTTTTGTTGACCTGGTACAAAACTTCAAAAACGAATAGCAAGAGGAGAGGGGATAAAGAAATAAATTTATTGGATGCAGCTTGTAGAAAGCACGATATAGCGTACTCAAAATCAAATGATATAGACACAAGACATCAAGCAGATCGTGATCAGGTGTAAATCAGATTGTAAGCAGATATAAAGCAGATCGTGAGCAGATAGCAAGCAGTTCGTGACCAGATATAGAGCAGAACGTAACCAGATACAAAGCAGACCAAAATCAATATAAATAATTATTATAATGTCTAAAAATTATCATAATAAAGTGTTAGAAGATCTTGTAAAGACAAGGGCTGTTCTAAAGGAAAAGTTTAAAAATATTAAACTGAATCAAATAGATAGAGTTAATTTATTAGAAGACACCTTTCAACCAATAACAAAACCACTTAAAAAAATCATCAGAAAACTTAAAGATAAACATAAGGACATGTATATAGACAATAATACTATTAATGGCGACGATGATAATGATGACGTAAATGGTGATAATGAAATCATCGGAAAACTTGAAGATAAGCATAAGGATATAGACAACTCTATTGATGATGACAATGATTATGATGATGTAAATGGTGATAATAAAATCATTGAAAAACTTGAAGATAAGCATAAGGATATAGACAACACTCTTGATGATGACGATGTATATGATGACATAAATGGTGATAATGAAATCATTGGAGAACTTGAAGATAAGCATAAGGATATAGACAACACTATTGATGATGACGATGATTATGAAGACGCGAAGGGTGATAATGACGATTTTCAATATGAAAATATGTCAACTGACGATAATGATGATGAACAAAACTATGATAATAATAGACCTGTATCAAGTACATGTATCAAAAACTTGGAAAGAAAACAACGTTTAAAGCAGACGAAAAACTATCCATTATTTGAAAATATTCAATTACTTATTAATAATAAGCAATTGGATAAAATTTATGGTTTTAACCAAGATGCAGACGGAAGTTGGAAATATGGCAAGGAAAAATTAATATTTAAGAGAGATAATACTATGTGGATAGGAAATATGAAATTGAAAATGACACCTGGATTATTTGAGCTAGTATTTCATACAAAACCTCTCCATTATTCTAAAAATGATTTGAAAAAATATAAAGAGATTTTAATTCATACTAATGCACATAAACGTTTCTATGAACCTAATGAACAAGTGAAAGGAACACGAGCATTCAAATATATACGAATAATTAAACATTTATTCGAAACAACAACAAACACTTTAACAAAAGGCAGTGGTTTAATGCTAAAATTACTAGATAATCGGAAATCAAATTACATACATTGGGATGATCCTAATGAACTAGTTGACAGACTACGTTTACTTCTTTCTTCGGAAGGTGTTGGTCACAACAATCATCAAAATGAAATAATATCTATTATCGAAGAGCTTAAAGAATCTAACATAATTTATTAGAAGATGGAAAGAGATTATTTATATTGTTAGATAAAGTTTTGATATACATAATTATAAAAACAAAAAAATTTCGAAACAAAAAATATATAACACAAATATATGATGATGTAATTGATCAAATAAACAATTTAAACATTGAGGTAAAAAATGACAATGACAAAAAAAAAAAATAAAAATAAAATACATAGACAAAAGACACACGACGAAAATATATCACACTAACAAAAAACCAACAAAAAAACAATTTTTGTTTTTAAGATATTAAAGCAGATATCAAGCAGATCGTGACCCGATGTAAAGCAGATCGTGATCAGATACAAAGTAGATCGTGATCAGATACCAAGCAGATCAAAATCAATATCAAAAAATTGATATACTGAAACAGTGATCGTATAAATTGGTGTATATGTAGGAAATCGTCGTGATTTCAGATATTTTTGCGAAGAGGTATAAAAGTAACGAAAGAAAATGGTTATAATCTGGGGTCAAAATAAAAAACCCAGTCAGTGTAAGATGGGAAGAGGATTTGTAAACAACTTAATAAATAAATTACCTGTTGAATTACATCTGCCTGGTTATCAGTTTTGCGGACCTGGTACGAAACTTGAAAAACGATTAGCAAGAGGAGATAAAGGAATAAATTTATTAGACGCAGCTTGTAAGGAACACGATATTGCATATTCACAATCAAAAGATATAGACACAAGACATCAAGCAGATCAAATTTTAGCTGAAAAGGCCTGGCAACGAGTTAAATCTAAAGATAGTGATATTAAAGAACGTGCTAACGCGTGGTTTGTGACAAACGCTATGAAAGCTAAAGTGCAATTTGGATTAGGTTTGAAGGAGCAGACACATAAGAAAAGAAAGAATGAGAAAATAATGAGAAAAGGAAAAATGAATAAATGTAATAAGAAATTATTCACGGCTACTGTGAGAAAAACATTAAAAGAATTGAAAGAACAGAAACCCCTTGATATAAATGATGCTGTTAAAATAGCTCAAAAGACTATTCATTCAAATTTTAAAGGGAAAAAGCGAGCAAACATTATAATACCGAGAGTTATACCTGTACCGAAAATTGGAGGATTTCTTCCACTTATTCCCGTACTAACAGCATTGTCAGCGCTTGGTGGTTTAGCAAGTGGGGGATCCGCTATTGTCAAAGCAGTAAATGCTATCAAAAATGGAAAAGAACAATTGGCGGAAGCTAACCGTCATAATAGATATATGGAATCAATTGCAATGGGTAAAGGGTTATATCTCAAACCATATAAAACTGGATATGGTCTCTACTATAGTCCAGCTCCAAAAAACTACTAGATAACCTACCTGAGCGCCCATTAACAGATTTAGATATAAGAAAATATGGTAAACATCTCAAACATTTTAGGGGTGTTTTCATGCGTGATTCTTTACCTAAAAAACCATTCAAACAAGAATGCGGCATTGTTAATTTAGATGATTCAAATGGTATGGGAACACATTGGGTAGCATATTATAAAAACGACAACTATAAAGAGTACTTTGATAGCTTTGGAAACTTACAACCACCACTTGAGATTGTCAACTACCTAAAATTCCCCATTGAATATAATTATGAACGAAAACAGAACTTTAATACATTTAATTGTGGGCACTTGTGTTTAAAATTTTTATTCAATAAATATAAATTGAAATGAAATAATTCAGAGTATTATTCGTATTCGTACTATTGAGTCTTTAAAGAAAGGAAAAAAATGGTGACAACAGCTGAGTTAGAGGATATAGAGGGACATAGTAGTCAAATTGATTGATATTGATAAGAATATGTAGCAGTAGTAAAATAAGTAAGCTATTTTTATGTATTAATAATATCATACATTTGTATTATTGTGAAAAAATGTACTCAGAATCTTTTAACATTTGTAGATGTCAAACATTTTATAAAAAATATATAATAATTCAAAAGCTAATATTACTATATTTCATAGATATGTGTACTGTATTATACGAAATAATAAAATCTGAAAATAAAATATACATACATAAGAAAAAAAAAATCTGATAAAATAAAAAAGTAACTTGTTTTAATTAATCTCTTTATTATATGTATATAATTTCTTTTATTTAAAACAGTAAAACTAAAAAATTCTAAGTCCTTAAGACAAGTCTATTTATACTCTGGAATGTTGATAAAGGTGTAATGCATTTTAAAAGTAATGGGCAGTAAATTCAATTATTTAAAAACAGATATTCTAATTATGTGTGAAAAAAACCGCACAACTATACATTCCTTTCTTATCAGTTTAAAATTGAAGATCCTCCTAACACAAAAAACACAACAACAACAACACGTGCAACTATGTTTCTATTTCTTCAACATTAAATCACACAAAAAATAAAAAAACAACTATACATGTGTGCATCCCTTTTCTATTTCTTCAACATTTGACCGTCATAAAATGTGTCTGCATTTTATTACCACAAGAAAACGATCACACAAAAAAAATAAAAAACAACTATACATGTGTGCATCCCTTTACTATTTCTTCAACATTAAACAAAAAATTAAATAACAAAAGCATACCCTATATCACGTACGCGCTGATCATCGACAGCATGAACTCAGACTCGAGACGAATCTACTCACTTTCAATTAAAGTAATTCTAACTAAATGCATCATAGAGAACAACCACACACATTACATGTTACAGATACTCATTCTGTCCGTCCAATCATTCGTTTGAAATACAAATAAAAGGAACAAGAAGAAGCAGGCATGCTCCCAAATTTGTATGGAAAAAGTGCTCTAGAAGCGGCATACATTTTCACATTACATGTTACAAACCTATCGACTAACCGACCACTACCAACTGTAGAGTACGCATGATCCCAAATTTGTATGGAAAATTTGGTCTAGAAACCCCATAAACATACTACTGACCGTCATATATGTTCTTATGTTTTTCGTAAGGTTCTCTTTTTAACATTATCAGCAACTTTAACTTCTAATGGCTTTGCAAATTTATCATAGAGTGACTTGTTCCTCGCTTTGTGTTTGTCTATTAAACGTCTTGCAATAATGTTAGTCTTTTGTAATCTATGTTTCACCTCTTTACTGTAACTGTCTAAATTATAAAGTGGGTCTAAGCTTTCTGTTATGTCATTCGGCATTGTAGCAGTTTTCCCAAATACTAGCTCGAAAGGAGTAAACCGATTATCAAATGCAGTGTTTGGAGTAGTGTTGTGGTAAAAAGTGAAATATTTTAAGTAAGTGTCCCAATCTGTAATGTTTTCCTTGATATACGCTCGAATATATTCATTAAATACGCGGTGGTTACGTTCAACCGTACCTACACTTTGATGGTGATAAGCTGTTGAAAAATTTAAGTTTATTTTAAGTAATTTACATAATTCAGTAAATAGTTCGTTCTTGAACTCAGTTCCCTGATCTGATTTTATAGTTTTCATTCTACCATAAATTAATATAAAATTCTCAAATATCGCACGTGCAACAGTATGAGCTGATTTGTCAGGTACCGGAATAGTAACTAAATATTTGGATAAATCACATATCAAGGTTATTGCATATTTATTACCATAAGTTGACTGAGGTAATGGACCTATAGTGTCTAGCACAACTACATCAAACGCTTTAATTGGAGTGGGAGTTAAAATGAGTTTTTCAACATTTCCTGGTCTGACTTTATTCAACATACATTCCTTACAATTCCTAACAAATTTTGCAATATCCCTCGTCATTCTTTTCCAATAAAATTTTGTTCTAATTTTGGCATATAACTTATTTTGACCACAGTGCCCTCCTGTTATCGGATCGTTATGATATATTTCCATCAATTTTACTTTGTCTCCTTCATCTGTTATAATCTCCGCTGGTTGTGTTAGGATAATTTCCAAAGTTTTTAAAATCTTCATACCTTCATCTTTTAGCTTCTGAATTGGACATATTGAGAAAAATGGATCACTTTTGGACCATTCAGCTATGAAAATTTTGTGACTGTTGGCTTCTCTTTGTAGCCTCGAAAGCAACTCATCTAAACAAATTGTTTCGTTAACAATCTCAAAATCTAGATATAGCAATTTTTTAAATTTTTTAAATATATTTATGCGCATTTTTAATAGTTTTCGTTCAATATAAAATAATTCTGTTTTGATCTTTGGTACCTTTTTATCGAAATTATGTGAGAATTTATCGTAAATTTTTAAATTAATGGAAACACCCTGTTGTTCATTATCGAATTCGTTCTTATTCTTTTTCTTTGACATTGCTCGAGTTGTCATCGAAAATATATTATTACTCAAATTCTTAAGTTCGCTGATGGAGATTCTGGACAAAGCATCCGCGCCTACATTTTCTTTACCTTTTATATATTCTACATGGAAATCGTATTCGGAGAGTTCTAATCTGATCCTTGTTAGCTTGGGCGAAGGGTCTTTCATATTAAATAGGTGGACTAACGGTCGGTGATCCGATCGAACGAAGTGCCATAGATATATGGTCGAAAATGAATAATTACAAAGTGTATTGCTAGGAGTTCGAGTTCTATAATGGGTTTTTTCTGTTCAGATGGGCTAAATGATTTTGACGCAAAATATATTGGTAAATCGTTACCATTAATATTTTGACTTAAAATGGCTCCGCAGCCGGTTTTGGAAGCGTCTACTGTAATTATAAATGGTTTTGTAAAGTCCGGGTATTGTAGGATTCTCGGAGATAACAAAGCACTTTTTAATTTGGTAAAAGAATTCTGACAATGTTCAGTCCAGTTGAATTGTTCCTTTTTTCTTGTGATAGAGTTCAATGGTGCTGCTAAAATTGCAAAATTAGGAATGAATTTTCTGTAATAATTGGCGAATGCCACAAATCGCCGTACTGCATCTTTATCAGTAGGAACTGGGTATGTTTTTATGATATTGATTTACGAATCATCTGGTAAAATACCTTTCGCAGTGCATCTATGTCCTAAAAATGTTACTTCGGACCGAAAAAATTTGCATTTGTAAGGATTTATCTTAAGGTTGTGATCTTTTAAAATTGTGAAAACGTTTTCTAAATTCTGAATATGATGTCTTTTGCTACACCCAATTATAATAATGTCATCTATATAAAGAAAAGCTTTGTTTGGTGCAAGTCCTGCAAAAGCAATTGACATCATTCTCGAAAAAGAATTTGGGGCGATATTAAGACCAAAAGGTAAAACTTTCCAGCGATAGGATCCACTATCTGTGCTGAACGATGTGATATCACGAGAGTCTGGATGCAGAGGTATCTGATGAAAACCCGAATACAAATCTATAACTGAAAAATATTTCGCGTACCAAGGTTATCTAAAATGTCATCTATTCTTGGCAAAGGAAATTTGTCGGCTATTAATTTCTTATTTAGTGCGCGATAGTCGACACACATTCTGTATGACTTTTTACCATCCAAGCTTTTTTTTGGTACTAAAATCAATGGACTGTTGTAATTAGAAGTACTAGGCTCTATTAGATCATTGTCCAATAAGTTCTTACCTTGCCTGTTTATCTCATATTTTTGTGTGTGCGCAAGTCGGTAATTTTTAATATAAACAGGTGTAGAATCAGTCAGTCGTAATTTTTGTTCATAGAAGTTTGCGTATGTCATTTTGTCATCCTTCAGAGCAAAAATATCTGCGCATTTCTCACAAATTGGTAATACATCATTCCTAACCTCATCTGGAATCTGTTGTTCTAAAATTGTTTTAAGCTTTGAAATACGATCGGCATTCGTTTCATTTCTATCAATTGAATAAATATAAAAATTTTGAAGCTTTTCCGCTTTGATGTTATAATTTCTTATATGTTTTATCTCGTCAGTAGTATTGACTAACCGCAGAATGGATTTTTCTGAATCTATAATGCCTTTCCCAATAAATACTCCCTCAGAAACTTCCTGCGAGTCGATAAACATTGGTTCTGTTATATTTCTAAACTTGAAAATTCTATAAACTTCACAACGAGGTGGTATTATGCAAGAATAGCTACTTGTACCCTGTAATATTGGAATTTTAAATCTTGTATTTTGAAAAGAAACTGATAATGTCATAGAATCATAATCGATCTTGCATCTGTTGCTTTTAAGGAAATCCTTGCCGAGTATACCATTTGAAGGGATGTTAAAATCATCACTGACTACGTGAAATTTTTGGTTAATTGAAAAATTTGAGATGTTTAACTCCGTGTGAATTGTTCCTAGTGTTCTTACAGGAGATTTTGTTATTCCAGTTATTGTAATAATTTCGCTTTCATTTAAAAAAATATTGGTATTCAAACATGAAATTTTCACCAGTGAAATGTCCTCTTGTGAATCCACAAGAAACGTGTATGGTGAATGGTTATTAAATAAGTTGAGCTTAATGAAATCGGAGTAATTTGGATTTAAGCTGTAAATGGATTTATAGATTGTTGATTCGTTTAGTTCGTTTCCTCCCCCAACAATAGAGTTTGTTGAGGGGCCTCCGCGTTTAAAGGCCTAACCGAAACCCTATTGTTAACATAATTTCGAGAAGAATTCGACCGATTATTCTGAGAGTTATTAAAGTTTCTATTGTTAATTCTATGATTATTGTTACTATTTGTAGAAAAATTTCTGCCACGAAAATTTCCGCGATTATTACCACGATAATTCCGGTTGCCCCGGTACTGAGAAAAATTATTATTTGTATTAGTATATCTAAAATAGCGATTATTGGTTCGGAAAGAAAGTACTTGGTGCTCTTTATTCTCATTTGCCTGTTCGATAACAAGCTTTGCTACTACATCCTTTGAATCTGAAAAAACTGATGAAGCCAATATGGATTTGACCAAGTCAGATTTGGCATTCAAACGGCACATGCTAACAGTTTGTTCTACTGCCATTTCATGTGCCTTATTTTTACTTATTCCCTCAATTACTAATGAGCGCTCGAATGCGTCTGAAAGCTCTTCGGCTTGTTTAGCAAATTCAGTATAATTGTTATTCTTAACAGTCAAGGCTGCCATCTTACCAGCAACGACCTTTGAATTGTCTGACTTAATCCTACTCCTTAGAGCTGTTTTAATCTCACTTACTGTCGAAATATTCTCGGGCAATGCCTCCCTAGCCTTTCCTTCCAGTTTTGACTTTATAAAACGTATCAATGTCGCCTCTAAATTTTCATCCGTAAGGTCCTCAAGCAAACTAATCTTGTCCAAAAAGGAATCTAATACCAGTGGGTTTCCGTCAAAATTGTCCCTAAGGATTGACGAGCACATGCTGACGAACGTTCGCTTTTGTTCTACCGTTGCCATTTTATCTTTATTGACTAAACCAACTTTCCTTTCAATAACTGACTCACTTCCTGATCCACTGTACTCTGAATCACTTTCGCTATCCGATACAACGTCCTTATTTATGAGGTCAAACAACTCTATGTTCCGTGGAACCTTTACTCTACAATTTAGTTTACCAAAGCACTTTACTAAAATTTCACGACAATGTGTAACTCTGGACAAAATCTGTTGTTTAGAACTGTTCGACAAATTATCCGAATTTGTTTTTACAAATATTAGAATAGAATTATAACTGTCAGTTAATAAATTTATATATTCGTTAAGTTTAGCTTTATTAGTGGAAACTGTCCGGTTTTGCAAAACTCTTTTTTTTATTTTAAATAAATTATTAAGTAATTTAACGAATTCTTCGTTATCAAATTTCGACATTTGCTAATTGACTTTAGTTTGGAAGAAAAACAGTGTTCATAAAGCCGAAAGAAAAGTTTTTTTTTTATGATTTTGTTTTCTGAATTGCTTGCTTTTTCTTGTTGTTGTGGTTGTTGCCTTTTTTTAACTTAATTATTAATTTAAAATTTTTTTTTTTTTTTTTAAATATATTACCAGATTTTCTTCTTTTTTTTTCTTCTCACGACATTTTGTATATTATATTTTATAATATAGCTGAAAATTAAAATTAATGACAAGGAAAGAAAGTATTTATTGTATTTTAAAGATATATGATATAAATGAAATATTAAATAATTGAAATAAATGAAATGTATTACTACTAATTTTTTTTTTTTATTATATATATATATGTGTATAAATTTAAGTATTAACAGTGATGTAAAGTTATTGTATTAAGAATAATTTCTATTAATTCTTATTACTTATTTATTATTATGAACTAATATTATTTTCTACAAATTCTTGCTTATATATTACTACTAATTTCTATATAATTTTTATACATTATTTTTTATTACTAAGTTTATATATACATATATATATATATATATATTATTTATATGTTATTACTTATTTCTATGTATTGCTACTTACATATATATATTTATATATATATTTATTTATACATATAAATTTTTTTTTTTTTACATTATATTCAATTTTATTTCTGCTACCGTAAACCTTATCCGCTTCGCTGACGCTGGCGCATGTTGTTGTTGAAAGGTGCCGTTATTATCCTTTTTTCCAAAATATGGTTGTTTTTTGTATGCATGTGGCGTTGGTTTTGTTGTTGTGGGTAGTTAAATATTTATTATATTCGTTTTATTTTTGTATAAAAAAATGTTTTTTTGTTTAATTGTTTCATTTGTTAATCTTTCTTTTTATATTCATTTCATTTTAGTTAATTTTGTTTTGCATTTTTATAAGAGTTCACAAGTAATTTCATTAGTTTGTTATTTGTTGGTTTTTCATTTCTTTGTGTGTTTGTTTCATTTTATTTTGTTTTAGAATGTTTTATATATTTTATTGTTGTAATTTTTTTTTGAATTATTAGCACAGGTTCTCTTTGTGAAATTTTTTTTTATTGTTTGTTTCTTATGTTGTTTTTTCATTACTGTATTTTTTTGTTGTTTTTTTTTATCTTTACTTTATGTTGAAAGTTCATGTGAAAAAATGTACAGTTTGTAAAAAGAATTTTTTCCTCTTCTTTTTTTTTTTGAATTTTATGTACTACACGGCACCAATTATAAATTTCATATATGTAAGTTTATTTTATGTAATAACCATGTAAAGTTATTTTATTAGATAAATAATCAATTCTGTTCAGAAAAAAAAAATTTTTTTTTTATAATTATATAATTTTTACTTTATATGGAAAGTTTTTATTTTATTTTTCATCTTCTTTAATTATTCATTTGTTTTTTTTTTAATTTTTTCCTTGTTCTTTTAATAGCATATTTAGATTTATTTAGTTTTGTATACTGCACTGCACAAAATTTATGTTGTTGTTGTTTTTAAATAATGCCAATGTTGGCGAACTGCTTTCGTTGTTTACATATTTTTATTCTTGTTCGACTTTTTTTTCATAACATGTATATGCTAACGGGTTTTAGTATACACTCTAACGGCTTAAATGTTTTTTCTCTTTTATGACACGTTTTTCATGAATTTTTATTTCTTTCTTTTCTATTTTTTTCTTTTGAGGTTATAACTTATTTTAGTATTTTTGGTTTTTTTTTTGAGGTTATAACTTATTTTAGTACTTTTGATTTTTTTTTTTTGAGGTTATAACTTATTTTAATATATAGTCTAACGGTTTTTAATGTAACACGTTCCCCTTTTTTTGGTTATTATATTCTAGCGGTTTTTAATATTACACGATTTTTCACATGTTTTCTGTCTGTTTTTTTTTTAAGGTTATATTCTAACGGTTTTTATAGAACACGATTTTTTACATATTTCTGTCTTCTCTGGTTTTTTCTTTTGGAGGTTATATTCTAACGGTTTTATAAAACACGATTTTTTTTTTACATATTTCTGTCTTTTTTTGTTTTTTTTTTTATTTTTTTTATTTTTAGGTTAGAATAGTTAGTTAAAGTTATTTTATTAAATAAATGTCTTTTCTAGTTTTTTTCTTTTGGAGGTTATGATAGCTTTTAATATGGCAGATTTTTTTTTTTTGAATTTCTTATTTTTTGTATTTTCTGTTGTTTTTTTTTTTTTTTTTTGAAGTTATAAAGTATTTCCGCATTGTTTTTTATTTTTTTTATTTTGAGGTTATTTTTACATTCTATTTCTTTTTTTCCAAAATTTATATCAAAAATTAGTTTTTATGTTATTTCTTACCTAAAGATGTTTAGCTTTTCTTTTGCCTCTTTTTTTTTACTCTTTCCCTTTATTTTTCTTTTTTTGTACATGCAACGTTATTTAGATGCCGAAAAATATGATTTTCTTGTCTGTGTATTTACCAAAATTTTTTTTTTTATGATTTTTCTTGTTTTTCTTTTATAGCTTAAGCAAAATACTTATTTTTTTGTAGTTTATAATTTTTTTTGTTATGTATTAAGATTATTTTCATCTTTATTAACACTTATTATTTTTGTTAAAAACTTTTTTTTATAATAAATATATAAAATTTTATATATAAAATCCCGTTTCGTATACAAAAAAACCAAAAAAAAATTCACACTGTCACGGTCGCCATGTAATTATTCTTTCTTCTTTATTTTAATAAAAACGTCTGTTCACTTTCGTTGTTACAATTAGAATGAATTCTCTTTTCTTTATTTACCAATACGTATTCCACTTACATTCTTATATCGTAAAACATGGATGTATAAAGTAGTAGTGGCTACAATAAGTACAGGGTTGTTAACTGATATATACAATGTTGTAATTAAGTGCAGGGTTGCCACTATAAGTCAATCCCACCTATTACATGAATTCGCCTAGGAATGTACCATATACATGCAGATGTTACATTTTGCTCTCTTTCTCTCAGTTAAAATGAGGGTAAGCACGAAGATTTAAAGTAGCACAGCCACGCTCAAACTAAACTGATCAATCTGCCATTCTTGCTATTGCATTGGTAAAACTGCACTCACACGTACAGAAAACTGTCCTCACACGACAGACTGAGAAGAGTTTGAAGAATATCAAAATACTTTTGATTTTCGCTACCTGCTCCGCAGAAATTGGAAGCAAATTTGATGTGTGTGCGGGCAATTACTTCAAATTTCATTTTTCTGCAGATTTCGAAGTAGAAACATCATTCTTTGGTTCGCGGATGTTTCGAAAGTGTATAGCAGAAAATGATAATAAAAAGTAGTTGTTTTGTTATTTTTTATGTATTTTTGTATTTATTTATGAATTTTATGATGTCGTTCCTTTATTTTTATGAACTTTGTTTTGTTTAATAAAAATTATTTGAATTATAAGCCGAAAAAATTAAGTCGATTAATAATTTGTTTTAATTCCTTTTATTATATATTTAATTATTATTATTCTTTTATTTTAAAATCTTGTTTATTTTTCCATAAGTTTCTATAACAATGCGACCAATTGATCGTTCCGAAATAGCGCTGACAAATTTTAAATCAGATAAGAAAATGCCTGTAGCAATGTAATGTTATAGATAGACGTTGATTCCGAGAGATGGCGTCATGTAGCATGATTCTACGGTTGTCAATGCCAGCACAAGCATTTAATGTGCATAAGCAAAAGATTATCAAATTGCAGCGACCACTTGACTCAATGTTGCTGACCGTCGCTGCTGCGCATAACGATACAATGGTATGCGCACACGCGAGGATCATTTGACACTTCGCCGAATGGGGTAGTAGGTATACTAACGCCAGGGGTCGCTGCCTCTTGGAAACATTTGCTTCCCTTCCTGTGGCGCTGATGAATGACGGAAGAGGAAGCACATTTAGGAGAGCTGGATCGAGCTCGATAATAGACTTGTCGTTTGTGAGCGATGGCCTTGTTTCACGGACTGCGTGGAGGCTAACTGAGGACTTCACGAATAGTGACCATCAGGCAATCGTGATGACGGTTACTGGGCGCAACACGAGAACACACGGATTGCCGAACTTTACGGGACCTAAATGGAAGGACTCCCGCTTTGACGAGGAGACGTACAGATTGATGTTGTCGTCTTCTCGTACGACTGGCAGCACGGTCGAGGAAATGGTGAACGGCGTATACGACATGCTCAACACTGCATGTGATGCTGCTATGCCAAGGAGGACTGTATGCAGGGGACGTACCCCCTGCTACTGGTGGAATGACGAAATTCGAAATCTGCGGTCGGCATGCTTTGGGGCGAGAAGAAGGGCCCAGCGCACGAGAGGAAGACCGACATGGGAAGCCGAACGTGCTGCATATGAAGATCTAAGGCATCAACTTAGAAGAGCCATTAAAAGGAGCAAGAAACTATCCTTTCAGCGGATATGCCAGGAGGCTGACGTCAATCCTTTTGGGACGGCGTACCGAGTCGTCTGCAAGAAAATCGGAGCTCGGGAACAGCCTAAACTGGGTTGTCCAGTTTTGCTACGGGAAATTATTGGTACATTATTCCCACGGGGCCAGCCCTACACTTTTATAAGTAGGGAGCCGGAGGCCGCTCATACCATACCCGAGGTAACGGCAGAGGAGGTACTTGCAGCATGCACTGGAATAGGAGATAGGAAAACACCGGGGCCAGACGGAATCCCGAACAGGGCACTTAAGGCGGCTATCCGGATTAGACCGAATATGTTCGCCAAGGTGTTCCACAGGTGCTTCGTCGAGGGTGATTTTCCACGTAGATGGAAGGAGCAGAAATTGGTTCTCATTCCAAAACCTGGCAAACCACCAGGGGAACCATCATCGTATCGTCCCATCTGCCTACTTGACACGATGGGGAAAATACTGGAGAGGATAATATACAATCGACTACTGACATGTGCCGAGGCAAGAGGAGCTCTCTCGGACCTGCAATACGGATTTAGGAAGGGACGGTCCACTGTTGACGCCATAAGGAGGGTGGTCGACATTGCAAAAGACGCAATAGAAGGAGAAAGATGGAGATTTGGCACCAAGGAATACTGTGCGGTTGTCACCCTTGACGTTAAAAACGCGTTCAACTCAGCGAATTGGGGCGGATTATGAGAGCCCTCTTTAACATGGCTACGCCGCCATACTTAATGGAGATTCTGAACAATTACTTTCAAGACAGGAAAGTAATATACCTAACGGATGAAGGAGAGAAGGAATACGTAGTAACGGCGGGTGTCCCGCAGGGCTCTGTACTTGGGCCACTACTGTGGAACATTATGTACGATGGTGTACTTCGACTACGATTGCCAAACGGGACTACAATAGTGGGCTTTGCAGATGACATTGCCATAGTCTCGGTGGCTAAGACGGTAGCGGAAATAGAGGAGAAAACGAACACAGCGATTCGAAATGTTGGAGCATGGCTGGATGAGGCAGGTTTGACACTTGCTGCACATAAAACGGAGGCCGTCTTGATAAGCGGCCGGAAGATAGTGGAGAAAATGGAAGTGACCGTTGGAGGCACTAGGATCGAATCAAAGAGAGCGATAAAATACCGGGGAGTGATTATAGACGACAGGTTGAATTTCAAGGAGCACGTGAAATACATCGGCGAAAAGGCGTCTGTAACACAGGGAGCACTGGCGAGGATGATGCCAAATATTGGAGGACCAGGTCCATTCAAAAGGAGAATAATTTCGGCGGTTGTAACGTCAATAATGCTATATGCATGCCCAATATGGTCGGAGGCACTCTCCGTGGGCACGACAAGGAGAATACTGTCCTCGGTGTATCGTTTAAGCGCGATTAGACGGATAAGTGGCTTCAGGACAGTATCTGATGAAGCGGTATTGGTATTGGCAAAGACAATACCGATAGACATATTGGCGGATGAGATGAGGAGGATATACTTTCGCCGTCTCGAGTATCCAGAAGAAATAGCAACTATAAAAGCGGAGGAACGAAGGACTTCCATGCACAGATGGCAGTCACGATGGGAGAGCAGTTTAAAGGGAAGATGGACATTTCGCCTTGTCCCTGACGTAACCCTTTGGATGAAGGACAAATATTGCGAGCTGAACTATTACGTGACCCAGTTCCTAACTGGTCATAGGTGCTTCAGGAAATACCTGCACAGATTTGGTCATGACACTTCCCCTATATGCCCAAACTGTGTAGATGAGGAGGAAGATGCGGAGCATATTCTAACATGCTGCCCCAGATTTAGATGGCCCGGAGAAACGAGTTTAGGACCAAACCGGCTAATGGAAGAGCTGATGAACTGTAGGAACCTATGGAGCCAATATAGCCAGAGAATGGCTGAAGTTATGATAGAACTCCGTAGACTAGAGAAACGGAGGCGAAATTTGCCTTAACGTGATGAAGCTTTCGAGCTAACCAGCCCTCCGCGAAGTAATACCTTACGGCAGTCCCGCGGGGGGAGAGTGGTTGAAGTGTGTAGGGGGTGGGTTTAGTACGTAGGCACCAGTGATGGTGAATCGTGCACTCTTTTGTTGGAACAAAAGTGTCTTTAGAAGATTCCCACCTCCGGCTCAAGACAAAAAAAAAAAAAAAAAAACCACTTCGCTGAGTGGCCGCCGACAGTATTGGTATGCATATAATCTACACAATGTGTGTTGTTGTTGTGTTGCTTTGCTAGTGATCATGTATGGCTCTTTACCGTGGGAATTATTATGTTTATATGGAGAACGGGCGCGTGTCATATTGCACCCACTTGTCCCATGGTTAGCACACACACAAACCAGTGCAATTTAATATAGAATATACTTAAGAATATAACAAACACACAAACCCATAGAATATACTTAAGAATATAACAAACACACAAACCCATAGAATATAATTAAGTACTTAACAACCACACAAACCTATAGAATATAGCTAAACATTTAACATACACACAAACCTATGTATTTAGTATTAAGCCAATACAAATTGTATTAGAATTAAGGGATTGACTTGGAATTGTCAAGTCATCAAAATTATAGTATAAAAGAAGGGACATTTTCCCTCATATGATTATTCAATAAACAAAAGCCCAACAGTGCGTTTCATAAGACGCATTTAAAAACCAAAAAGAACCGTCTTTCATTACATGGCGATCCTGCCAGTTTGGATGTGCTCCAATTTTTAAGCACCCAAAAAGCAGTGATCCTGCCGGGAAGTGCTAAATTTTTATTGGCACTCCTGGCAGGACAAACAAGAGTGCTCAAATTTACAAGCACTCTCTACATTAAGGACCGCCTGGCCAAGAGGCACTGGAGACCTTGCGCATGTGAAGCTAACGTGGATGACGGCCTGGCAAAAAACGATGATCAAGGACCTAAAGCGGCACCAAAAACCTCGAGAACCAGGGACTAAGGACCTTGGAAAAATAATCAACAAATAAATTTTAGCTTAAACCAACGTGCTCCTCAAAGGTTGCACTGGCAGTGCCTATAAGCGTTAACCGCTCGAGGCAACAATAAATAAAAAGAAAAAAAAAGAAGAGAGAAAAACACAAAATTTTTTTTTCTCTGGTTAAACTGTGTGGTCGCAGTAAAAAGCTTGTCTACTCGCAACAAAATGGTTTATACTGTAAGGAACAAGTTCGATTTCAATCAGCAATTGGAAAATGCTGGTGATAAGTTGGTTGTGGCCAATTTCTGTGCCACCTGGTGTGCTCCCTGCAAAGTGATGGCTCCCAAGTTGGAGGAACTCTCCAGAGACTATGCTGACAGAATTTTTATTATCAGGGTCGACATCTCCAGCGTGCCCACTTTCATATTCATAAAGAACAAAGGATTAAAAATTTGCTGGAGCCAATACCGAAAATTGACCAACGCAACTAAAATTTTTTTTTTATTCTATTAATCTAAGATTGCATACATTAAAAATGAACCAATGCTTTTATATAAATTTAGCAACAATGCTTTAAAGTAAAAATTATTTTCATTATTTTAATTTGTATGTTAAAAAAATATATATTTTTTATATAAATTTTAATTATAATGAATTTGATTACTAAATATGTATATTATAAGAAATATATAATAAATTGAACAAAAAAAAATATAATAAATTTAAATTGTAAGATCCCTCTAGAATAAAACCTAAAGAATTAATAACACAAAAGTTATTTTAAAAAGGTTTTTATAGATTTTTTTTTTTTAAATAAGAATAAGAACCCAAAAGGGTGTTATTTAATAAAGCTTTTAATTTGATTTGATATGTAAATTAATATAATATTTTGATGTGTTTGTTTTTGTATTTTAAAGTATTTGTTAAGAAATAGATTATAAAATTGATATATGTAAATGGACCTTGAATATTGTTAGAAAATTTTACTTAGTTAATAATAGAAAGATAGACTTTGAACGGAAAGGATAACTTTGTCGCGGACGCATTGTCGCGAATTACAATTGAAGACTTCAAAAACATAAATAAAAAGGTATCGTGCGTATTAAGAGTCTCGACAAGATCGATGACTAAACAAAAACCCAGTAGCGAAATAAATAATCAGCATAAAAAAGATAGCGTAGATGAGCCCAAAATATATATACCAATTAAGAATAATGACGTCAGAAAGTTTTATAAATTAAAGATTTTTCCTAACAAATGCTCCATAAAGAAAGGAAAATCAATATTAGCTAGCATAACAATGAATGATACGTTTACTTCAGAGAGATTTGACTTAGGACAATTTTTCTCTAGGCTTGAAAAAGTGGCCGGTAACCTGAATATCAATAAATTACAAGTAGCACCTAGTGAGAAGATTTTCGAATCTATCTCAATAAATGATTTTAAAGACACGGGCAATAAAATATTAAGAAAAATTAAAATAGCGCTATTAAACAGAGTAACTGTAATCGAAAGAAAGAATGCTAAGGCAATTCTTGATATTATGCTGAAATATCATGATGACCCCATTGAAGGAGGTCATTGCGGGATATACAGAACCGCTGAAAAGATAAAAAGATATTACTACTGGAGAAACATGACAAAAGACTTAGCTAAATATGTAAAAGCATGCCACAAATGTCAAATAGCGAAATCTACCAAACACGTTAAAGGTCCAATGATAATAACAGAGACGCCTAACAAACCGTTTGATACGGTGTATGTAGACACAATTGGACCATTTCCAAGATCAATACATGGAAATGAGTACGCAGTCACGCTAATATGCGACTTGACTAAATACCTAGTAACGATACCAATACCGGACAAATCAGCAAAAACTATCGCAAAAGCGATATTTGAGAATTTTATACTTACTTATGGCCCGATGAAGACGTTCATTACGGACATGGGTACAGAATACAAAAACTCAATATTAAACGAATTGTGCACTCTGTTGAAGATCGAGAAACTAACATCAACAGCTCATCATCACCAGACCTTAGGTACGATAGAAAGAAGTCATAGAACTTTTAATGAATACGTACGCTCGTATATATCAGTAGATAAGGACGACTGGGATGAATGGCTTAAGTATTTTACATATTGCTTTAATACAACACCATCAACTGTACATAATTATTGTCCTTTTGAATTGATTTTTAGCAAAGTACCAAACAGTTTCAAAGATTTCAATGAGGTAGACACAATTACACCACTATACAATGTAGATAACTATGCAAAAGAAGCAAAATTTAGATTAGAAATTGCACTTAAGAGAGCAAAACGTTTATTAGAAATAAATAAAATAAAGCAAAAGAATAACTATGATAAGGATATATTAGATTATAATTTTAACATAGGAGATTTAGTCTTACTTAGGAATAATATAGGACATAAACTAGAGGCATCATATAAAGGCCCATACAAAATTAAAAACATAGATTTAAGAAATAATGTAACTATAGTTGATAAGAAAAATAATAAGGAACAAGTAGTACATAAGAATAGACTTAAGCTATATAACAAATAATTTTAAATATACCACTCAATTGGCCAAACGAGTAAAATAATAAAATAATAAATTTTAAAATAAGATAAATATTAAAATTTAATTAGAAATAATATTAAAATTGTATTACTTTAAATTAAGATTAATACTATTAATCATACTAAGTTTATTAATATAAATTAGAAATAGACGTAAAATCATTGTACTATGTTGTGTAAAAGAATGTCCATAGAACAAAAGTTATATGAACATTCTTGTAAAGGGTGGAGGTGTAGCATGATTCTACGGTTGTCAATGCCAGCACAAGCATTTAATGTGCATAAGCAAAAGATTATCAAATTGCAGCGACCACTTGACTCAATGTTGCTGACCGTCGCTGCTGCGCATAACGATACAATGGTATGCGCACACGCGAGGATCATTTGACACTTCGCTGAGTGGCCGCCGACAGTATTGGTATGCATTTAATCTACACAATGTGTGTTGTTGTTGTGTTGCTTTGCTAGTGATCATGTATGGCTCTTTACCGTGGGAATTATTATGTTTATATGGAGAACGGGCGCGTGTCATATTGCACCCACTTGTTCCATGGTTAGCACACACACAAACCAGTGCAATTTAATATAGAATATACTTAAGAATATAACAAACACACAAACCCATAGAATATACTTAAGAATATAACAAACACACAAACCCATAGAATATAATTAAGTACTTAACAACCACACAAACCTATAGAATATAGCTAAACATTTAACATACACACAAACCTATGTATTTAGTATTAAGCCAATACAAATTGTATTAGAATTAAGGGATTGACTTGGAATTGTCAAGTCATCAAAATTATAGTATAAAAGAAGGGACATTTTCCCTCATATGATTATTCAATAAACAAAAGCCCAACAGTGCGTTTCATAAGACGCATTTAAAAACCAAAAAGAACCGTCTTTCATTACAGTCACATATTTGAGTATCTTGGTTTTGAATTTTCGAGTCAACCAAATTTAGAAGTTCCTCATATGTACCTTCATCCATCCGTAAAAAGTTTTCAAAATCATTTGGAGAACTCAAATTGAGTTCATTGAGAACATTTTGGTGCGTAAATACATCCCTTTTCTTCAACCACTCTAAGACGCTTCGCAGTTTCCCTTTTTTGTTTTATTTTTAATTGTCTTATTTAATAATATGACAAATTAAATAAGACAATTAAAAGAAAAACTCGGACACAAAAAACAAAAACAAAGTATTCTCCCAACAAAAAACCAGATGTTCTTTCAGAAAACCTAAAAACAAAATATTTTTAAAAAAAGAAAAAGAAAACCATAAAAGAATTTTTTTCCGATGAAAACCATGTGATGTTTTCTTCTCCACGACATTTTTAAAATGAAATTTGAAGGCTGAAATTTGATGTGTTGCTGTGCTGAGTCAAACAAATATTAGCAACACATATGCAAAATTTGATCAGTAAAATTTGATCGTGGCCACGGCACTTTAGCTTTCCCTGTTACCAGTGTTGCCAAATTTTTTTCAAAATTTACCGTCAAATTGGGCTTTAAAAATCGCCAGAAATCGCTTAATTAAATTTTTAAAAAACCGTCAGAAACCCGTCAAATAAATAGTTTGAAAATTTTAAATTAACGTTAAATAAAATAAAATAAATAATTAGTTAGTAAAATTAGTAAAATAAATAATTAGTTCATAATGGTCCAGCCATTCGTTTTGAAACTTTTGTGGATACTGAGGTGCCATAACTTTTTAAAGAGAAAATTCAATTGAAATGTACATTTTAAAATTATATTCATATAATTTATGTTGTAACAATTTTATCTTTTTTTGTCGACTCTCGGAAACAAATACATGGTTGAATTTTTTTTTGCTGATATCATATAATTCAACCTTGGAAAAACGCTAAAGCGCTGTAAAAAACTCCAGATTTCACGCTAGCCTAAAAAGCATTTTTCCCGTAATTGGCATTGCAAAAACGTCAGATTTTACGGAAAAAACGTCAAATTGGCAACAAAGCCTGTTACCTACCCCCTGCATCATAAAGAAACACAAAATGCCATAGAAAAAATTTATTCCAATTTGGGAATTTGAATTCGAAATACATTTCTGGTAACTTAATAAAAATAATAAACTTTATACATAATATTGAATATTACTCGATATTTCGGCATATGGTATTTCACTTTATAATATGAAAATTTTTTTCCCCAAAACGAACTTAATTTAATTAAAAATATATATACACATATAAAAAAGATATATAAAAAAAAAATTAAATGCCAAAATAAATTCCCAAACTTTGGGAACCCTACCTCAAATAACAGTGAAATGCTGTGACTTCCATAGTCATACATACATAATACATTTAATTTTTGGTTTATTCTGTAAACTAAAAATTATTTGATAGGTCTGCTATACATACAAATCTATTTTTTTGATAAATTATTAACTAGATTCAATATCCATTGCTAAATAGTAGATAGCCCCTAAACCGACTTTTAAAAGAAAAAATCTCCTATGTGAAGAAACTTTGATTCTATCAATTATCTTAATTAGCCCATCAAAACCTCATCTCGAAAAAATTTAACTATATATTACATAATTTCTGTGCTTTTTAATTAATTTACTAGTTTAAAATGACCTCTACGTCAAGTTCCAAGAGCCTCTAAAGGAGCAATTTGCTACAATTTTTTACGAAATTTAATAGTTCCCACCAGTTGAAAACCAAAGAGACTCAATTCTGAATGTCAAATCATCAATAATCAAATAAAAATTCTGTTTGGCATTCCGGCAGCTTACTCTGAAGAAAGCAAGGCAATTAGAAGAATACAATCTTCTCTAAGTGTTGAAATCGAAATTTGGGATCCAATACCTGAAGGAGGAATCTCGAAGTGAACGCTTCACAGTAAGAGCTCTCATCGACGGTGGTTCTCAAAGAACATTTTTATCTGAAAAGATTAGAAATCGCTTTCAACTTCCTTAATAGCAAGCTTATTTTCAAATAGTAGGTATTGACGGTCAGAGACAATCGGTCAACAAAGAGTGTAAATTTACACTGTATGTTCGAAAAAGGAATACGAGTATTTCAATTAAAGCCATTGCCTTGCCAAAGGTTACAAAATGCTTACCTGCTTTCAGTTTTAAGATTCCTTAAAATAGCGCTCATGGAACTGGATCTAGCTGATTAAACGTTCAACAAAGCATCACAATATTGATGGCATAAATAAGAACATTTGTGGCTACATATCGGCATACAATACAACTTTCGGATGCGTCCCGCGTGGTCTCATAAAAACTCATAGCAGGCAATCTCTTCCATCAATTACACCATCCTAAACTTCTGAACTCAACGCTCTTTTGAAAAAGTTTTTAGGAAGATGAGGAAATACTCACGCCTCATGCAGAATCGGATGCAAAAATCATCGCCAACTCGCACTGGACTGAAGATCTTACGTAGGACTTTTCTCTCGAATACTCCCAAGACTACTGCACGAGTGCTTAATAGTGTCTATGCCTCTGCGCCATAAAGTGGATGAGCGTTTTGTAGAGTATTAGTTTTGTCGTACGAGAGAGGTCTCTGTTACTCAATTGCCTATTGAGACCATAGTAGGACCTGTTGACAAGAGTGATCCTGCGCTTGATCTCCAGACTGATTTAATACATAATTGGCCATTACAACCCTTCAGTCAGGATTACGACCTAGCTTCTTAACACCACTCATGTTGTGTGTGTTAATTTATACATGAGCGGCGGGACCTACAGTTTAAAGTAGACTCTGAACGACAGTTTTTTTTGAGAAACTTTTCATGGCAATTTTATTTAATCTCAGAGTTTTTGCTGAGAGGAAGTCGGCGAAGAAATACTTTTTCATCTTTCTTTTTGATGTGTGACTGGTGATTTGAACCTTAGCTTCGCGTCTAATAAGCCAACACACTACCTACTAGACTACGGCGGAACCAAGATATGTAAATTAATTGATTAAAAGTATAGTTATCGGACGTAATGTGAGATCCAATACTCCGCATATCCCTACTTGCCGATAACATTTACTTCGTTTTGTCCTCATTTACTGCCAGATCCACCCACTTAGACTCCCGTTACTAAACGCAGCAGTAACATCTCGCATGGTACGCTCTATAATGTCAATGCCGTCAGAGTACGCAAGCAATTGGACGCTTTGACGGAGCTACACGAATTGTCCTACGTCATTTTGCATAGCCTTATCAGCTTCGCAGGTATACCGAGCTCAGACATTGCGGCAAAAACACGATACCTTATTTGGCTATCATAGTTGCTTTATAGTCGACAAACAGATCGTGTGTGTCGACTTGTTTTTCGTGGGTCTTCTCCAGGATTTGACGTAGTGTGAAGTTCTGGTCGATGGTGGACTTGCCAGGTCTGACACCGCACTGATAAGGTCCAATCAGTGTTTTGACGGGTGGCTTCAGGTGTTCACACAATACGCCCATAAGAACCTTATATGCGATAGGGGGAAGGCTTATACCCCTTTAGTTGGCGCATAGCGTAGGGTCTCCCTTTGTAATGTTTATTTATGAAATGAAACACATTTGTTTTATAATTATTATTATTTTATTTAATTTATCGTCAAACTGCCGCTTGTGCGACTGTTCATTTTGGTAATCGTTTTCTAACTAACTTTTCTAAAACTCAACTTACTCTAAATTCTTAATTCTAACATACAGTAAACAATTCGTGGGAAAATGCTGACATAGCAAGTTACACGAATTGTTTATGTCTGGGCAGAAACTGCAGTGTGGACAAGATCAACAGGAATGTGTTGATATTAAGTTGCATACAAAAGGTATGGCAACTTCGACTAGTCAAACACACTACACCTTCCCTCTTAACGAAGAACAATCAATATGAGTTGATTGTTCTTTTACAAAGATAATAATAAAATATAATTAAATATATATACGGTTACTTAGACTAAGTAAAAGTACACTTTTATTTTTTTTTATTTTTGCAGTTATAATTTTTAATTATAATTTTTATAATAATTTTATAATTATTCTAATGGTTATTACTATAGAAAAAGAAAATAAAAAAACACAAATTTTTTTAACAAATACAAGCATTGAATAGTGTAAAAATCTGTCGCGTTAAGTGAAGGGAACAATAAGTCAGAAATTATAAAAAAATACAAGTAATTTACATTAAAGCTATATAAAAATAAAATGTAGAAAGAAGAGAAAAAGAAATTAAATTTATTTTTCTTTAAAAGAAATAAATTGTCTCCTTCTTCACTGATGTAGGGAAATGAGAACTTCATTTCATTGTGAGAAGTATTAAAATGTGTTGGATCTATTTGTCCAAATATGCAAACCAAGTCTGAGGAGGAAGAAATCAATTGTCTCCCTCTTCACTGATTTAGGGAAATGAGAATTTCACTTCACTGTGAGAAGTATTAAAATGTGTTAGATCTATTTGTCCAAATATGCAAACCTAGACTGAGGAGGAAGAAATTTACGGCATGCTTAATGCAGGACCATTGAGATTGGTAGCTTGATAAAAAGTAGAGAATGGATGAACAATCAAGAAACATAGCAGAGCTCATCAACAATAAGAAACAAGCAAATAATATAAAAGGCGGAACAATGTGTAGCATCGTCAGTACTTACACAACATTTCATGTTTTATTTTCACACAATGTACACGAGCAAAAGAATATCCAATTGCATATGAGCAGCGGCCACTTGACACAATGTTGCTGACCGTCACTACAGCGCAATAGTAAGGCGCACATGCGACGATCATTTGATATTTCATTTACGGTTCGCTGGCGCATTGGTTTTCGTATTGTGTGGACAATGTATGTTGTTGTTGTATTACGGTTCATGTGATCGTGTGTGATTCTCTTCACACTTTACCGTGAGAATTATGACTGTTGTATAGCAACAATAGGCGCGTGTCATATTGCTCCCACTTGTGCCGTAGTAATAATACACACAAACTAATGCAATAGCATTAAGTAATAATAATACACACAAACTAATGTAATATTATAGAACATAAGTACAAACCAATATAATAGCATTAAGTAAATATTGAAATATATTAGAATTAAGGGACTGATTCGGAAATGCTGAATCAGCCAAAAATTAGTATAAAAGAAGGGATATTTTCCCTTAAGAAATCAATCATATAATAAAACTCAACTAGTGCGTATCGAGCCGCACTTACAACAAAATAAAACTTCTTTTAATTAAGTTTCCACTACAAATTAATCATTTTCGAACTTACCCAACCAAGCAAAATGTATAATTTTAGGGGGTTAGGAACGAGAGAGAGATAAGAACAAAAATTAAATAGTATCGGGGGAAACCATACATGATTGGGATTATTCATATATTGTCGAGCACTGCTACAACAATTAAAACAGATTAGCCCTATTTTAAATATAGGCACTTAAAGCATGTTTGGAACCTCCATTCGAAATTATCCCTTTAAATGAAGCCGATAGTAAACGTTATGATTACGGATGACAGTTATATTAAGGCTGGGAGAGTATTGCGAAAATCTAAAAGGAATAACTTTATTCTTGAAGGAGCATGAAGTTAATGAATAACCATATAAACCGAAATTAAACTAGTACTTTCTGGCTATTCCTGTAAATGATTGATATCGAGGAGAGAGAGAATGGAGAACAATACAAAAGAAGTGTCGCAATATAGAAGGGGAAAAAATGGCTTAATATATGTAATGTGTAATTTTACTACGATTACTGTAAAACCAAAATAATAGGCCGTAAAAACAGCAACTAGATTGAGAGAGTTTCTATATTGGATTTAAGGAGGATTTATAGTGTTTGAAACGTGGTTTTTTTTTTGAAGCAGTTGTCTTTACTGAAACAGTTCATATTAATTGACTTGCTTACAACAGTGTTTCACATAATGATCATAGTGAAAAGGCGGGTGGTTTACTTAATTGGGCCGCCCTATATAAAAAAAATCAGATGAAGTAAGTAAAGCCCAGTTGGCCAAGTGTCCCGCTACAATTAAGAGTGTACACAAAAGAGAGAGAAAAATCTGCAGGAGTTGCAATATTAACAACCCTGTAAGTGGCGCGAATGCGGTTAGAAAATAATTCACGGTCTTCTATGAGTTATCGACGAATTTCCTTTTATATGTAAAATCATGCGCATATGAAGATATTAATGTAAAATATGTAAAAAGAAAATAGTTCGCTTAAAGTTTACCGAAATAGTCGATACACTGAGGTGTTCAGAGAACACACAGAAACGAACTTTAATAGAAACCGCGATGATGAAATTAGGAAAAATTGCTACCAATACTGACGAT
Organism: Sarcophaga rosellei; assembly: GCA_930367235.1. NCBI lineage: Eukaryota > Metazoa > Arthropoda > Insecta > Diptera > Sarcophagidae > Sarcophaga > Sarcophaga rosellei. The sequence continues at coordinate 57,491,270 of OV884019.1, forward strand.
ATAACTTTCTGAAACTCCGCCGCAACAAAGAGTAAGCGAAACTACCGTTTTTACTAAAAGAAGACGGTGGTTCCGACATTGAAATACGTATAATGTTTAAACGCAAGGAAAGCCTAAAGAGTTGCATTCATTTATACAACGTTTTATTTCCAAGAGCAGAAAAAAACAAAAGAATTTTATATACAACCAGAATCAACAGATAATGAAGATGAAATATTTGCCTCCGTTTTACCAGTGGTATTAATTTCTCTAAATATGACAGTACACCAGTTAAGGTCTATAATCCTCATGAAAATGAAGATGGCGAGCGAGATGACTATGATGATCAATAAAGATGATCAACAGAATGAGTTTAATAGTGACAGAAAACAAATAGAATTTAAAAAAATAAAAATTACTGAAGAGTATTTTTACTTTAAATATTACAATGCATTGCCATCAATTAAATCAATATAAATAGTAGTAACTAAATAAATTGTAATTACTATTAATCAAGTAACAAAGAAATAAAGTTGTAATTAATTAAAATTAATTAAAAAATCATAATTAATTATAAACAATTCTTAAAGAGGATCTTTAAAGGAATAAAAATAAAATAAGAAATAATTAGAATTCCATTTAAGCCGAAGCCTGGAATATAAAAGGATATAGAGGATATAAAATTGAGCAATCTGACCCTATAAAGAAGTAGGCGCTTGTTCAATGCCTTTTTCGGTCAAAATGTTGAAGACATAGAGGTTGTGAAAACAGTAGTTTATATAAACATGATGTACAATTTTCAGATAAACTTTTTAAGTCTGTTTTTATGTACAAGCGCTGTTTTACCGTTATCATCCTCAATCTTAATGTTGTTATTTGTTCGTATTTCTATGACCCTGAAGGGGCCTTTGTAAATACTATCCAGTTTGTGACCTGCTTCGTTGTTAAGGAGGACTAGGTCATTTAATGAAAAATTTACTGGATTAGCGTGATCATTGGAAACTTTCTGCCTACTCAATTTGGCGTTTTCCACGAAACTAGAGGCTCTACGGTGCGCAACTTGAAGTCTAAATTTGAACTCTTTTTCTTAGGAATCAATATTATACAAGGGAGCTATGCAAGTGTCTTTCGTAAAATCCAAGACTGGTGGAATTTTTCCAAAAACAAGTTCAAAGGGGCAATAGTTATGTTGTCCCAATCAGACCCGTCATTTGAAATATACGATCTCAGATACTCATTGAATGTTCTGTGTGACCTTTCAACGGTACCTAGTGTTTCATTATGATATGCAGTAGAGTTTACTTTCTCCACTTTCATGAGTGTGCATAGCTCTTGTAGTACTTGATTCATATATTCCGTACCCATATCCGTGACTGTTTTAGTCATTGGACCCTATATTAAGATGAATCCTTCCATGATAGCTTTCGCTACACTTCTGGACTTGTTGTCTATAGGTATGGCAATTAAGTATTTTGTTAAATCGCACATTATTGTTACCGCGTATTCGTTTTGAGAATCGGGCCTTGGTAAGGGTCCAATAGTGTCTATAATGACTATCTCAAAAGGCTTTATTGGAGTAGGAGTTAAAATAAAGGGTTCTTTTCCCTTAATTGTTGGTTTATTCATTTGGCACGCTTTGCATTTCTTGACATATTTAGTAATGTCTCTTGTCATGCCTTTCCAATGATAATGAAGTCTTATTTTTTTAATCATCCGAGTGATTCCTATATGACCTCCATTAATGGGGTCGTCATGATATTTTTGGATGATTTCAGTTTTTCTAGCATCGGTTGTTATTTTTTCTGTTTTTGGTAGGAGCACTATGGTCAATATTTTCAGTAGACCATTACCTTTATTTTTAAAGGTTTCAATACTTATCCCCGGGGTATTGAGCAGACTATCATTTATAGAAAGTCGCAAGGTTGTCAGACAAATGTTATCAGCTATTTTTTCAAGCTTTGGAAAAAGTAGATCTAGATCGACTATTCCATTAATAACAAAGTCATGCAACATAAATTGGGAAAGTTTTTTCTTTCCTTTTAGGATAATTAATTTATTCTTTGATAAATGCAACCATGGCATTTTCCAGTGCTCTAGGGCGTTAATCCCTTCATATACTTTTAGTTCAACCGATGAACTAGGCTGTGCTATTTTATCTGCACAATTTGTTTTCTTTTTAGCCTGAAGTCTAGTTGTTACCTTCAGTATTTTTTGTAATTCGGTATTTTTAATATCATTGAAATTTATTTGTGACAGCGCATCCGCCGCGTGGTTGTCTCTACCCCTAATGAATTCAACATCGAAGTCATATTCCTCTAGATCTAGCCGCATGCGTATTAGTTTAGATGACGGATTCTTAAGTGAGAACAAATAGGTGAGTGGCCTGTGGTCACTTCTAATTAGGAATTTTTTTTCCATATATGTATGGTCTGAAGTATTGTATTGCCCAATGTATGGCAGTGAGTTCTTGCTCAATTGTGGATTTATTACTTTCACCTTTTGTGAAAGCTCTGCACGCAAACGCAATTGGTAATTGAATACCCTGTTTTTCTTGGCTTAATACAGCCCCGCATGCCTTTTTGCTAGCGTCTGTAGTTATGCAGAACTCTTGTAAAATCCGGATATTGTAGTATTTGTGGACTAAGGAGTTGTTTTTTCAAATACTGAAAGGCGTTTTCACATTCCTGAGTCCACTCAAAAGGTATGTTTTTTCTAGATAGTCTAGTAATGTGACGTAATGATTCAGCAAAATTAGGAATAAATCTTCTATAATAATTGCAGAATGCAATGAAGCGTTTAGCTTCGTCTCCATTTGTTGGAGTAGGATAATTTTCAATTATAGAAAATTTGCTCTCATCTGGTAATATACCTTTATCTGTACATTTGTGTCCTAAAAATGTCACTTCATGACTGAAAAATGAACACTTATCCGGGGGTAGTTTTAGGTTGTGTTGTCTACACAAGGTAAACACATCTCTCAAATTTTGTAGCATGTGTTTTTCAGAGCACCCGACGACTATTAAATCGTCCATATATACGAAGGCTTGGGATGGTTTTAATCCTGAAAAGGTAAGCGACATCATTCTTTGGAATGAGTTTGGTGCAATTTTAATACCATAAGGGAGTCTTTTGAATCTGTAAGAGCCCTTATCAGTAGAAAAAGACGTGATGTCTTTGGACTCTTCTTCGAGCTCTATTTGATGGAAGCCCGATATCAAGTCAAGGCATGAAAAATATTTTGCTCTCCCTAATTGATCTAATATGTCATCTATGCGAGGCAGATAAAATTTGTCAGCGATTAGTTTCTTATTTATACCTCTCTAATCAATAACGAGTCTCCATCTCTTTTCTGTATGACCTGGTAACGATTTTTTAGGTACTGAGAGTATTGGACTGTTATATTCAGAGGTTGAAGGTTTTACAATATCATCGTTTATCAATTTATTAACCTGTTTATTCACTTCTTCTTTATGTGAATGTGGTATTCTATAGCTTTTTATATAGACTGGTTGACTATCTTTAAGTCTCAACCGTTGTTTATAAAAATTATTGGCGCTTATTTTTTCCGATTCTAAAGCAAAGATGTCAATGAACTCTGAACATAGTGTATGTAGTTCATTGTTAACGAATTCAGGAAAATTTTTAGATAATTTTCTCATCTTTTCTTTGTCGGACTTTGGATTGCAGCTTGTTTGGACCATTTTGTAGTCATTAAGATTTTCCGTTATTATTTTAACGTTATCAATGACAAGGTCCTTGTTGGTAGTATTAATAATTCTGGCCAACGGTTGTGATTTGGATGTAATGGGGTTAGCTATGTATACGCCATTTTGGAGTATTTGCTGGGGCACCAATACATCCTCAACATCAGATTGAAAATTAATTTGTCTGATTACTTCAGATCTTGCTGGTATTGAAATTGAGTTGGTGTTCGGAGCACTCAACAGTGTTAGACCTATATCATGTGGTAATAATGGAGCATTTAAAATTATTCTATCCTCCGTACCTTGATAGTAAAGTATGCATTTGTGTCTTCTGATGAAGTCCATTCCCAATGTTCCGTCAACCAATATTGGAAAATCATTGCTCACAATATGCAACTTAGCTGGTATCGAGATATTTCCCACTTTCAGGCCTATATCGATTAATCCACGTGTTTGGATTAAACCTTTTCCAATACCATTAATGTTGGTTATTTTGCTGCTATCTATTTGTTCGTTTAGAACTTTATTGTGTTTAACCACAGAAATGTCTGCGCCTGTGTCTATTAAAAAAATTGAGGTGAAATTGTTCATGGACAATCTACATTTCAAATAACTATATAAGTTTAGATTGATATTGTATGTTTTATTGGAAGCATTAGGGGTTTTTATTGGTTTTCCGAATTTTGTTCGGTGTTGTAGTGAATACTACGGTTATGAGAGGGATTGTTCCTATAACCGCCATTGCCTCTATTGCGGTTATTGTTACCTCTCTGGTTACGGTTGTAACGGTTGTTATTAATATTACCGTTGCCATAGTTCATATTCGTATTGAAATTACGGCTTCTATTATTTGTTCCCCTATAATATTTGCTACGATTTCTGGGGTCAGTATTTCGGCCGTATGTTAAAATTGAGTTGGGTTGACTGTAGGCTTCGGTGGAACTGCCTACGAATTTTGCAATAACCTCGTTTAGGTCATTGAAGGTACCCGACTCCATAATAAGCTTTACTCTGTCATTAGAGGCATTTTTATGATGCTTCTAACGGCAGAGTTGGTCGCATATTTTGTTGCGTTTATGTTTGGTAGGCCATCATTTATATACGCAGTTTCGAGTTTCTTTGTTAAGTCCTCGATTTTCTTTGCGTATGTATTGGCTGGTTTTCCTTGTTGACGTATACTCATCAACTTTGCTACCAGTACATCCACAGATTCTCCCTTTACTGTGGTTTTAAGTTTGCTAATAATTTCTTGGAGCGTTGTCTCCTGAGAAATAAGGTCGCGTGCTGACCCTTTTAATTTAGTTCTAACGAGGTTAATAGCTACGGATTCGTGTGATTCCTTAATGGAATCAACCAAGTTAATGGCGTCAATGAAGCTTTGTAGGTTTTCGGAATTCCCATCGAATTCAGGAATTAACCTGGAGGCGGTATTTAAGAACTCCACAACAGTTTGAGGCATGTTGGAGTTCTTCCTCTGTTCCGTCTCTGGTAAGGTATTGAATGCTACTGGTTCTTGTATTGACTGGGGGACATTTATTTTGAAGTTCCTTCGGTAACTAACGGAAATCAATTTTTCACGTAAGTCCCAATAAAAACCCTCAGCAGCTGTTTGGTGAGCCTTTGTTAGTCTGCTGTAATTTGTGTTTAGTAACACTCGTAATTGTTCAAAAAGGGTTAGAAGAATATTCATGTGCCTATTGATTGTCTCAGGTTTTATATCCCTGTCAATATTTAGGCATTTATATGATTTCAAAAATTCTTCTTTAATCGTTCTGGCCCTATATACTATCGTTTCCCATTCCATAGGTTAGGGAATTAATATTTTAAATTAAGCGGCAGGAACTGGTTAAACCGAATAAATATATCGAAAAGAGAAAAAAAAAACATTAAAAAAACAAAAATTTTACGTAACAACTAGACTTTGTCCAAGTTGTTCGCCAATGACGCAGCTCTCATGTAATTTTTTTAGTGATCTTTTATGCAACTGATAAATTGTTACTAAGAGCTGTGCAGCTAACAGGACAATTATTACAACGAAATATACGTACGGAAAGTCAATTTTAACCACAATGTCGTTTACGACATTAGCTTTTCGTTTTTCAACTTTTGACTCCGTACCTCCCATTTCGAATCGATTTCGAGAATAAATTAGTAATTAAGAACTGTCTTGTCAGTATTTATTAGTAGGTCTGCCCTTACGTCAGGTTAGTTAAAAAAAAATTCTATATATCATGGCATTGGGATACTATACCACCAGATATAGTCTCCCAAGGCGATGGTATATAGCAGATATCCCCAATTGATATCTGAATAGGGCAATCACAAAATATATATTATTTTTTTTTTTACACCACTGGAGGGACTCGTAAGTATCGCAGCAGTTCACAATAGTAATTAATATTTAAATTAAATATAAAAAAACATAAAATATATAAAAAAAATAAAATTCACAATGGTATTTATTTTTTTTCTAAATTTGTTTATTAAAAAAGATAAAATACAATAAATCCAAAAAAAAAAGAAGAAGAAATCATAAGAACTTGTGACAAAATTATTAATTATTTCTTTTTTTATTGGTGAAAATATTTTTCTTGTATTGATTATTTAAAGTATGTTTATGATATTATGCTTATGCAACATTTCACCAAAATAGTTAATATTGAAATTAACAAATTAATTTTAAAATAAAATAAAAAAAATTATGAATGATGTTTAATATTAAAATTTAAAAATTAACGTTTTAACTGTATAATGAATATGTCTGCAGTAGTTAAATTAAAAAAAAAATTTTTTTTTTTTGTTATTATTTATTTATTGTTGTATTCTCAAAATCTAATAGTTTTACATGCAGACACATTTGTTTTATAATTTTTAAAATTTTATATCTCTTACTACTATTAATGATGTACTTAACTTAGTTCATAATATTCGTACCGTTGCTGGTTCTGTTGCTACAGTTGTTGGTGCTGTGGTTGCTTGAGATGATTGAAGATGTTGCTGTTGATTTTGTTGTTTTGCTGCTTTAAGGGACTTCTTTTGTTTTAACGTATCCTAGCTTTGAGATGTAGTTTTCGATGAAGTGCAATTAAAATTGTAATTAATTGACAGTGGCACAGAAAATCTGGTTTTTACTCGATACACAAAATGTAACACATTAGCACACACTAATTTCGATTCATATATATTCTTTTCGATTTTTCTGAAAGTTTAATCAAACTAATTTTCAATAATATCTTTTATTTTATTTCTTTGTTTTTTTTAACATTATTTTTGTAATTATAGTTTTAGTTTCACATTATGATCCTTTTTTTGATTTTTTTTGTTATTTTATTATTTTAAATTATTGTTTGTCTAATTAGATTTTCTTGTTTAAATTTAATTTTGTTATTTCTTGCGCTTTTATAATTGTATTTATATTTCACTTCAAGAAAAACAAAAATATTTTTAACTCGTATGGTTTTGCTTGTTTACAAAGTTTTTATTTTTGCTTATGTTGCAATATTATTATGTTTTTTTTTTAAATCTTTTTTTTTTGCATTTATTTCATTATTTAGTGTATTAGGTAATTTGGTTGCTTTTTAATTAGTAGAGGTTGAAGTAACCATTTTTGTTTTTTTTTTATCGTTTGACTGAATGTTGCTGTTGTTGAAATACTTATTTTGTTATGTTTGAAACAAATTTTTTTTTGTAAAAAGTACATAAGCACTTCCTTTTTGTTGACCATATTTCTCTCACTTGCTGCGTTGAATTGGTTTATTTGTATTATTATGGAGCAGCCACTTTAGCAATCTTTATTGTTAGTGTAGTGCCATCCCTATAGTAGTATAATTTAGTACTCTAAAATACAACCCTTCATATTGAGATGTATAACAATTATAACTACAACTCTGTTTTAGTAGACTTAATAAAGTGTAAAGTGTAACGGGTATTATAACGGAAAAAAAGAACAACAACTTATTGAAACTTTAGCAAGCAACATGCTGCAAAGCTAACCAAAAAATAAATAATAATATGAATTTGATTTAAAAAAAAAAAAAAAAAAAAACTCTTGCCTAAAAAAAAAAAACAATAACTAACCATAATTTACCCGCGATAACAACATCAACATCAAACAAACAAATACCACCTTTTAAAAGAAAAAAATTAAAAAAAAATATATATATAAAATAAAAAACAACAACAACAACAATGTATTTATTCATCTTAACCACGTTAAAATGAATTAATACCAAAAAATTTAAAATTCTCAAAATTATTTCGTTAAACAAAAACAAACAAAAATTTAACAAACTAAAGAAAATAAAAATGTTAACGGTATTTGAGCATTAAAATTTGAAAAGAACATGTCAAGGAAGAAAATGGGTATGTTAAAAACAACGTTAAAAGCTTAAGAATTTCTTTTTGAAAATAAAACAACTTTTTGAAAATAAACAACAAAAAAAAAAAAACGTTTTACATATTTCATATAAAACCTTAATAACACAGGGAAAAAATAAATAACAACGGTGACTAAAAAAAAAAGAAGACATGCTTTTTTTTTAAAAAAAAACCCCCAAACTAACCTAAAACTATATAAAAATACAAAGAAATACAAAAGAATTTTGTTGTTATCAAAATAATTCGTTAACTTTAACAAAAAAAAAAAATACACTAAAAAAAAAAAAGTTTTTCTGTTTTTCGGTTTTGTGATTGCATTCATGCACTTACATATATTTGTGTCAACTGTACTTTATTGCCAAGCAGAATTATAACGGTTTTCGTAAAAATACGCTTTGCAAGAGAAAGAAGATCATGTTGCTATGCATGTAAACTGTACCTTTTTCTCTTTTTTCTGTTTTTTCCCACGCCGAATTGTAACGGTTTTCTGGTTTTATGAAATCACACATGGACATAGAAACGAACATCAAGCATAACGGTTTTTATGAATTCCGTTTTTTTTACAAATAAAATAAGAATATAATAAATTTGAAATAATAACGGACACCAAGCACAAACAAAAAAAAAAAAAAACAACAAAAAGAAAATGCAAAGAAAATAATACAATAAGCCAAAACTTATAATACAAAAAAAAAAATAGAAGAAGAAAAAATAAAAAAAAAATTCCAACCTAAAACCACAATAACAATATGTACAAAAAATATGAAATGTGATGCACAGTACAACAAAAAAGTCTGTCTTATAAGAAACAGTGAAAAAAAAGAGAACACATAGTGAAGACAAAAACCAAATAAGACAGAAGTGTGAGACAACTGAAAAAAAACATCTAAATTAACAGTTGGAAAAAAAAGGCTCTCGCTAAAAATAAAATAAAAAGGAAAAAGAAAAATACAAAGAGGAAGAAAAATATATACATTTAAATAAATTCATAAATGAAAAGTGATCTAAGAAAAAAAAACAATAACAAGAATATAAAACATAGACAAACTTTGAAACAGAATATACATACATACTACATACAAAAAAAAATTGCTGAAAAGAAAAAGAAATAACAAAAGAATGATGAAATTACAACACAACATAGAACAATACAACACAGAACAGCACAACAACAACACAATGCAGAACAACACAACGCAGAACAGCACAATGCAGAACAACATGACATACAACAAGGCCGCAGAAGAATACCAAAACAATGAGGGATGGTGAGAAATTAACAGAAATAGATAACAAACAACATAAAATTCTCATATTCAGAAAATTTGTTATATATAATTTACCTAAATTAAAATAATTACTAATATGTACATACTTATTATTAATGTAATATATAAAAAAATATACATACATAATATACATATATTATATATATTATACAAATATATACATATATATATATATATATATATATATATATATATAATATATATATTATACAAAATATACATATAACATAATCATATTCACAAATTCCTATAAATAGATAATTCATATATATAACTTCTTATTCCTAAATTATTCTCATTGGAGCAACTACTTATACATATTTTAATATATAAATTATTTTACCAAAAATTGAAATTACAATAAAAATAATATGTTAATACCGTTTAAATCAATGAAAAGATTTTGCTCTTTAGGAAAGGAAAAGATTTTTTAATTATTTCCTAAAAATTACATTTTCAAACAAAGTACTTTTTCAAATAAATTACTTTTCCAAACAAATTACATTTTCAAATTTAAAACACTTTTATTATTTTATTGTTTATTTATATTGTTTATTTATTTTTGGGGACAGCCGCTAGTGCGACTGATCCCGTGTTCTGTCACCATAAAACTTAATTACTTAAAACTAATTGTATGCTAGACAACTTAAATTCTAACACATTATGCATATATGTATATGGTTTGACAAAAAGGATTTTGCCATTTGCATTATTAAGCCAAATGCCCTCGGCAATTCATATTACAAAACTATAAACGGAATAAATCAAGTAACCGAAAAAATTATAACACCCATACCTAGTGAATTTAAGGTCTCAGATACCTTCTCATGGAAGGTTATTAATTTCAATAGTAAAAATTATTCAGCCATAATTGGTCCAAATTTACTCATCGCTTTTAAGCTAAGATTGATGTTGAGAATGGATTTATTACCATACGAAGCAATAACATACCGTTTGGATGTTACAACCCTTACAATAACCAAGAAATTTGTTCACTTGAATATAGCGATTTAAAAAAATTTAAACCTGGCACACTTAAATTCGGAAAAATACTAACTTCGAGTAAGAATATTAAGTAATTACCGTGCATTATTTTCTAAAGAGGGGGATAAGCTTTCTGCTTATATATGTATTTTAATATTTTTTTTTTTTCACCACTGGAGGGACTCGTAAGTATCGCAGCAGTTTCACAATAAGATTTATTATTATATTTTTTTTTTAATTGGTTTTTAAAAAAATATTTCTTAATACATATATTTTCTTTTATATTTTGCCCAAGTGGTTTTAAAAATATTTCTTATGTAATAAATTGTAATTCAATAAAAATATGTATGTATTATAAAAAAAAATTATTAATAATTATTATTATATGTAATGAAAAAAAATTTTTTTTTTGTTAATCTACATACCATTAAATAAAGTACAACCAATTATCATTTTATTACTGAATAGTAACTGTTAATATTTTATTATAAAAAAAAAATTTGCCATTTCGCAATACAATATATAATAAAAAAAATATTTTTTTTTTAAAACACTACCGTAAAATTATTTTTTCTTGCAAGAAGATTAATTCTTTATATATATATAAAGCCAAGAACTTAACTCCTTAACAGAAACAAATGTTTTAATTCAAAAATCTTTAGGACAAAATTAAAAAAATAGATTTATTTTTATAAAATGTATGTAAAATATTTCTTATGTAAAAATATGAATGAAAAATTTTTTTTTTTTTTATGCTGATATGCAATATGTATTAGAAATTTTGTAGAAATATTAGTTATTACAAAAATATACATAATTATGAATTTACGAAAGATTTTTCCATTCCTTTGTTCTTGTATAATATTATTAAAACTATATATTGTATATTTATAATTAATATTTAATTTAAACATAATCTAAAAATATTAGCAAATTGCTCCATACTCCTCTTTACGGTACCGAAACGGGACTTCCAATAAGTGGCTGAAATCTGGTTCTCGCTGACTTGTCGGTTCATCTCAATCGCAGATTTTGCTTTTTTTTATTTATTTCTTATATTTGTTGTTTATCTTTAATATTTCAGGTTTTATTTTTTCTTCTTCGTTCTGATAACATGTTTACAGTTAGTTGTTTTTTTTTTTTCTTTTTCAAGTCTGTACTTTTTCAATTGCATTACTGTTCAGCTTTTTTTTCTCATCGCCTTAAGCCGAAAGTCCATAGCATGCGTTTCATGCGAGCTTGCAGTACATGCGTATACCGAAAAAGTAGAATCAGTGTAGTTGTATGTGACAAGAAACATAAGAAAATGCATAGAATGCATAGATGCGTAGAACGCATCAAGTAGATCTACTTTCTACTTTTCTATGCGACTCATGCAGTGTTGGAAAATGTCAGCAGTTTTTTAAACTTGGCATGCCAAATTATATACTATTGTGAATGGTTTCGATAGATATGTTTTCATTTTACGACATTATTATTTTCGCATTTTTCTTTTTGCATTATAAAAATATTAATAAAAACATATTTCATAATAAAGTTTTCACTAATTTAAGAGAAAAATACATTTTTAGCACATTTCTGAACATTTCATCATTTCATGAACAAAATATGCATGTTACTAGTTGTCGATTGTTTTTATGTACTGAGTGTCATCTACTTTGAATTTATTTATTTGTAAACATGAAAAATGGAGGATAAATTAACCGAAAACAATCGTCTTGTGTTCTTTTGAGGATTTTCGTAGGACTTAACAGCACAAAATATCACATATTTAAACTCATAAATTTGTAATTAATGGCATAAATGTTCGTGTTTGCTTTTTTATTGTTCACCACAACAGCTGACCAACACAAAAAGCCAGTCGCATAAAACGCATTGTGTGTAACTTGCAATAAGAACCGCATAGAAAGCAAAAATTGCATGTAACGCAGTCCGCATGAAACGGATGGTATGGACTTTCGGCTTTAACAACACTTTCGTTCCTATTTTCTTTCGTTCGTATTTTATTTTTTTAGGCTCAAGAAAAAGAATGAAAAGTTCTCCAAAATGTTCTTGCGTTAGTGCTTTTTCTTTAATATTTCGGCTTTTTATGAACTCTAGTATTAATTAATTTTTTTCATCACTCTACTTTTCTTCTTTTCATTCTAACCACACTCTTACAATGTCTCTTCTTTTGCAAAACTGCATTGCGCGATGCATTTATTATTTTTTGTCATTACTGCTGACTCTATTTATTATTATTTCTTTTTGTTAAAGTTTTGTGTTCATAACTCACTGGTCACACAATATTATCATAACCAATAGATATGTGTACTTTATAGTATTTTTTTTTCTTTATCCAACGTTAAGTTTGTTTTCTTTCTTTGCCACAATTATGCTCTTATCACTTAAATATTTTGTCTTGTTTTTGTTATTGTTGTATATTTTGGTTCGTTTATCTGTTCACAATTTTGAGTTATCTTTAGGTATCTTTAAGATGCAAAAACCGTACTTTCAAGTCTTACAAAAATGTGTGGAAAAGAAAACTGAACTTGGGTTTTTTCGATGATTTTAATGCATCACAAGATACTTTTTAAATGAATTAATTAAGGGGATGTTTATTTAGTTTTTTTTATATTTTTTTTTTGGTTTTCATTTTAGAATGAAATTATTTTCATTCTTTTTAAAATAAATTTTTTTTTTTAATTTTATTATAATAAATGATTTTCAGTAATTTCCTTACAACTACATACATATTTGTTTTTACAAATAATTTTTTTTATTCACTGTGCACAAACAAAAGGAAAAGATAAGGCAATTTTTATAGGTATTTTTCTGGCAGTCGTATTTGCATTGTGTTTATTCTCTCTCACAAACTTCACTGTGTTAATGACATAGCAAATTATCGCTCTCTTCCTTCAAAAATTTTTTTTTATTATTTTTTTTTTTATATTGTAATTGTTACAAATTTTATAAGGTTATTTTAACCTTTTTTTTTTAATTATTTCACTCACTTTGTCTTGTTTTTTTTTTTGGTGTTTTATTTTATCTGTGCCAATTATTCATTACACAGGTTATTTTTGTCAAATTTTATCACTTTTTTTTTTCATTTAAAATTATTATTTTTCGATCTGTTTTCTAGTTCAATGTCAATTGTTATTTTCAGTTTTTACTCGAAAACGCGCTGGCAGGATCGCCATGTAATATATTTAATAATTTAAAACACTTTTATTATTTTATTGTTTATTTATATTGTTTATTTATTTTTGGGAACAGCCGCTAGTGCGACTGATCCCGTGTTCTGTCACCATAAAACTTAATTACTTAAAACTAATTGTATGCTAGACAACTTAAATTCTAACACATTATGCATATATGTATATGGGAATATGCTGAGACAGCATTTTACACGGTGTCCCAGCATTTCTGCAGTGTGGACAATATCAACAAGAATGTGTTGATATTAAGTTGCATACATAGGGTATGACAACTTCAACTAGTCAAACACACTACAATACCAAGGAAAAATAATAAATGAATCAAAAAAAGAAAATTTAAAAAAAAAAATCTTATCGACTGTACCTTATAGGTTTGCTTTATTGCACACATTGAAAACGTAAACAAGATTTTTAACGTTCACAAAAATACTATTGAAAGTATCTCATTCGATTAAATGCATGTGTTTAATATTGGTAAATGTCTTCGAGTCAATTTGACATTAATGAATTTAAAGAATTATTTTCAAAATTTAATAACATAAAGAAAAGAATCATACAAAATAGGCCAATAACGAGCAAGGAAAGTAAAAGGGAAGAATATATAGAGCTGTTAATAATATCTTTTAATAATATTTTGGATTACACTGAACCTTTTTTTAATGATATACAGGCTATTTTGCAAAGGGAAATATATAATAAAATAGAGCGTTGCAGGGAAATATTATTTATGTGCTTCTGTAGATTGGATTGTAGGATCAAATTTCCATTCGGTGACAACTTGTTTAAGAAAGTGGATAGGAAAATTTTGGTAGAATCTGTGTTTGAAACAGAGATTAATAGGAGTGACTCAGAGTCCGAGGTTGGGTGTATGGAACAACTAAATCTTTATTTAACAAATCTAAATACTAAGAAAACGGGTGATCTAAAAATGGCGTCAATAGAGGAAAAAACAAAGTTTATCTCGATGTGTTCGAACATTATACGCGAAAACTATGACGGAAACCCCCTTACATTAAACTCTTTTTTGGACAAGGTAGACTTGGTGGCAGAAATTATGACGGAGAATTTGGAAAAATGCTTCATTTCCTTTATAAAATCAAAATTGGACGGCAAGGCCAGGGAAGTGTTACCAAAAAGCGTCACTAGCATTAATCAGATCAAAGAGGACAGAGATCTAACGTGCATACAAGTGACTATAGTAATCGTGGAAGATATAGCCGGCCCAATAGAGGTCGTGGTAATGGGCGCAATGTGTCTGTGAGGACTTTAAACTTGGACGCCCCTCAACAGACATTGTTGAGGGAGGAAGAGGATCAGAATTAAAATCAGTTTATTGTTTTAACCTACATTACACCGACTTCATAAGATTAAATTGCATTGACATAAAAGGACCCTCTAGCTTTCTCGTGGACACACAGGCAGATATTTCGCTAATTAAACTATGTCGTTTGAAACCTGATACTATCTTGAATAGAAATCAAATTATTAATATAACTGGAGTGACCTCAAACGCGATATCCACCTTAGGCACAATTTGTACCAACTTGATTATTTCAAATTATATAATTTCAATTGTTTTCCATGTTGTTAGCGACGACTTTAATATACCATCAGATGGCATTCTAGGCAGGGATTTTCTTAGAGAAACAAAAAGCAAAATAGATTATGAGAATATGGACATTACAATTTTCGTTAGAGATGCACAACTACGAATTCCAATACTTCAAGGTCCGAGAAACTTTACTTGCATAATCCCACCAAGGTGCGAGGTTTATAGAATATTTAATTTGGAAAACATCAGGGAGCCCATGTTCGTAGACTCGCAGGAGATATCTGAAGGAGTTTTTGTAGGAAAAGGCGTTATAGATTCGAACAATCCGATTTTGCGTATAGTGAATACCACAGACCAGATAAAATGTATTAGAAATGACAGGATTAACCTTGAGAAACTTCGAAATTTTTATGTATACACGATTAAGGATAATAAGGTAAATGATGACCGCATCGACAAATTAAGGGCTATACTTGTGGATCAGATGCCACTCGATGTTCAGGACGACTTAATGCTATTGTGTTTATCATATGCCGATATTTTTGCTCTTAAAGAGGACAAAATGTCGATTAATAACTTTTATGAGCAAAAATTTAAAGTGGTTGACCAATCTCCAGTATATGTGAAGAATTATAGACTTGCTCATAGTAAAAAGGAAGAAATTGATAGGCAGGTTAAAAATTTGCTGGATAATGATTTAATAGACCCCAGCACGTCAAACTTTAATAGTCCCTTAATTTTAGTTCCTAAAAAGAGCGTAGATAAGCAGAAAGCGTTTAGGATGTGCGTAGATTACCGGGCAGTGAACAGAAAACTTATTGCTGATAAATTTCCCCTACCGCGCATTGACGACATCTTAGGCAATCTAGGCCGAGCAAAGCATTTTTCGATCATTGACTTATTTTCTGGTTTCCACCAAATTCCAATACATCCCGATTCGCGCGATATAACGGCATTCAGTACTGACAAGGGATCTTTTAGATGGAAAGTACTTCCATTTGGCTTAAATGTAGCACCCAACTCATTTTCGAGAATGATGGCAATTGCATTCTCTGGTCTCCAACCTAATAAGGCATTTCTCTATATTGATGGTGTAATCATCATCGGTTGCAGTAGAAAACATCATTTAAATAACCTAAAGGATGTTTTTGACATTATGAGGTCACACAACTTAAAAATAAATCCCTATAAGTGCAATTTTTTCCGGTCTGAGGTTACTTCCCTGGGGCATAAGTGTACCGCAAAAGGTCTCCTTCCGGACGACAAGAAAATTGAAACAATAAAAAACTATACCACTCCTTCTGATAAAGATTCTGTGAAGCGATTTGTTGCGTTTGCCAATTATTATAGGCGTTTCATCCCAAATTTTGCTATAATATCAGCACCTCTGAATAAATTGACAAGGAAAAATACAGAATTCGTCTGGAATGAGAAATGTCAGGAGTCTTTTGATAAATTAAAACTTGCTTTAATAAGCCCCAAAATTCTGCAATATCCTGACCTTACGAAACCTTTTCTTATAACGGTTGACGCATCAAAACATGGATGTGGAGCCATTTTAAGCCAAAACTTCAATGGAGACGACCTACCAATTTATTATGCCTCGAAATCTTTTACAGAATCGGAGCAGAAAAAACCCATTATAGAATTGGAATTGTTGGCAATACATTTCGCGATTACTTAATTTCGTACATATGTTTACGGCACATCTTTCACGGTACGATCGGATCACCGGCCTCTTGTCTATCTCTTTAACATAAAAGATCCATCCTCGAAATTAACCAGTATTCGTTTGGAATTATCAGAGTACAATTTTACCGTTGAATATATCAAAGGAAAGGAGAACGTTGGCGCTGATGCACTATCTAGAATTTCGATAAATGACCTCAAGTGTAAGGATAATCAGGTATTGGCTGTTATGACGCGTGCAAAGTCGAAAAGTAAAGCTATTGGGGTAATCGAGCATGAACAACCTGCGAAAAGTTGTGGTAAGATAATGGTTTACGACAAATTCTCTCATGAATTTAGTAAAGATATGGCGAGAATTAAAACGGAAATATTGAGTTATGATGAGCATTATATTAGATTGTGCATACATTTTTATAGGAAATTTAGGAAACTACTGTCGGTAGAGTTTGAACTTGTGAACGAAACGAACAGATTAGACTGTCTGCTTTCGAAGCTACAAAAGGAGGCTAACAAGTACAAAATTTACAGGGCAGAGTGGAGGAAAAATGATTCATTTTTTAAAATTTTTACAATTGGGAACCTGAAGGAGCAGGGTAATAGAGTATTAGAAACTTTGGAATTAATTCTTACCGAAACAGTCGCTATAATAGGAAATGAGAATGAGAAAAAGAAACTGATGCAGATTTATCATAACGACTCGCTACTAGGAGGACATTGCGGTCAGAAAAAGTTGTACGCAAAATTAAGGAGAAAATACTATTGGAAAAGAATGACAAAGGACATAGCGAAATTTGTGAAAAGTGTAGACTAAATAAAGTTCGACCATCTAATATAGAGAAACTAGTTCTTACACCAACACCAGTTAAAGCTTTTGACATAGTTGTTTTAGACACAATAGGTCCTTTACCCCAATCTGTTTATGGAAATAAGTATGCTTTGACACTAATGTGCGATTTAACAAAATATTTAGTTTCAATTCCTATACCGGACAAGTCTGCTGCCACTGTCGCCAGAGCAATTTTTGAAAATTTCATATTAATTTATGGAAGAATGCAGGTAATAAAGTCGGACTCAGGGACCGAATTTAAAAATGAACTTTTCACTGAACTTTGTAAAATATTGCATATTGGAATAAAATTTTCTGCCAGTTATCACCACCAGACGGTAGGCACCGTGGAACGCAACCATCGAGTATTCAATGAATACATTAGAGCATATGTGGATGAGAATAAGAACGACTGGGATACTTATATTAAATATTTTACATTCTACCACAATACAACACCAAATTCAGTATTCGACAACAAGTACACGCCTTTTGAATTAGTATTCGGTAGAGATGCATCCATGCCTAATGAGACACAGACAAATTTGGATCCTGTTTATAATATTGAGAACTATGGAAAGGAGGTAAAATATAGGTTACAAAGAACAAATATATTGGCTAGACAACTAATGGAAAAACATAAGGAACGGAACAAAGCCTTTTATGATAGATTTGCAAAACCAATACAATTACAGGTAAATGATGTAGCCTTTTTACAGAAACAGCCTTATGATAAACATAGTAACATTTATGAAGGTCCATTTATTGTAAAAGCGTTAAAAGGAGTTAATGCAATAATTTTTAATGAGAAGACAAAGCAAGAGAGAACAGTCCATAAAAACAGAATAAGGAAATAATATAGAAATTTGTATATTCTTTTCTTTTGACACATGCATACATATGAAAATTTACTTTGCTTTTACTTTTTTACTGCAAAGTTAGCTCAAAAATCGGCAAGCAAGTACAAACAAGAAAAAAAATATATAAAAAAGATAAAAAATTTTTTTATTGAATTTAAATTTCATTTTGTTTGAAAAAAAGAAAAAAAATACGAAAATTTATTCGAATACATATACACTCCCAATCGTACCAATATGTAAATACCATGAATATGGCTCTGAATGACATTCATATTTTTCCCGGGGGATCATGAGACAAGCAAGCCTGATCAACTTGATTGTTTCATTATTTTCCGGCATATTGTAGTGTAAAGAAGAAGAAATTATATATTTCTTCTTGCTGGAAAAAGGGGAGGTATATGCAAATAAATTTTGAATACTCTATATAACGACCATGAAATAATACCTAATATTACAAATCTTACATATAATTATATTCTACAACCATAATATTCATCTTTATATTTTATATTAATGTTACCATACTGTAAATACTTTCATGTTATATTTATATTTAAATTACTAAATCGTAACTAGTTATATATAATAATTCTTTTGTAAGTACTAAATACGAATAAAATGTAAACTCTATTATTTAAGAATTTAACATAATAACGTTATTATGTTGCTCCTTATTACCATTATTAGAACTTTAGATATTTAATTAATTCCTAATCTTTAGCATAACGCTTATATTTGAATATGATTTTATAAAGGATTATATATATATATGAAAAAAAAATTGTCAAGAAATATATATGAAAAAAAGTCATAAAAACCTTTTTTTTAAAAAGAAAAGGGAGGTGTAGTGCCATCCCTATAGTAGTATAATTTAGTACTCTAAAATACAACCCTTCATATTGAGATGTATAACAATTATAACTACAACTCTGTTTTAGTAGACTTAAGCCGAAAGTCCATACCATCCGTTTCATGCGGACTGCGTTACATGCAATTTTTGCTTTCTATGCGGTTCTTATTGCAAGTTACACACAATGCGTTTTATGCGACTGGTTTTTTGTTTTGGTCAGCTGTTGTGGTAAACAATAAAAAAGCAAACAAGAACATTTTTGGGAAAAATAGAAAATCAAATTGTAATTTTAAAAGAATTTATGCCATTAATTACAAATTTATGAGTTTAAATATGTGATATTTTGTGCTGTTAAGTCCTACGAAAATCCTCAAAAGAACACAAGACGATTGTTTTCGGTTAATTTGTCCTCCATTTTTCATGTTTACAAATAAATAATTTCAAAGTAGATGACACTCAGTACATAAAAACAATCGACAACTAGTAACAAGCATATTTTGTTCATGAAATGATGAAATGTTCAGAAATGTGCTAAAAATGTATTTTTCTCTTAAATTAGTAGTAAACTTTATTATGAAATATGTTTTTATTAATATTTTTATAATGCAAAAAAAAAATGCGAAAATAATAATGTCGTAAAATGTAAACATATCTATCGAAACCATTCACAATAGTATATAATTTGGCATGCCAAGTTTAAAAAACTGCTGACATTTTCCAACACTGCATGGGTCGCATAGAAAAGTAGAAAGTAGATCTACTTGATGCGTTCTACGCATCTATGCATTCTATGCATTTTCTTATGTTTCTTGTCACATACAACTACACTGATTCTACTTTTTCGGTATACGCATGTAATGCAAGCACGCATGAAACGGATAGTATGGACTTTCGGCTTTAAGAATGTATATAATGGAATAAATAAAAGAACACGACGCAGTCGTAAAGTGAAGTTCGTCGAATACACTTGTTTGTGTTTTATTTAAATAAGCGACTTCTACATTAGTGTTTCAGTTACGGCTGTATGTACTGCTGCCGCTCTTTACCCTCTACTTTTAATTTATTTAATTCACACGCAAAATCTTGTTTATATTATTATTGAACTTAATTTTTTTTTTAAATTTTCTTTTTTTACTTTAAAATCATTTCTTTTGTATTTTATTGCTTACACTGCGCGAAAAATTTTCTTTCGTTGCACTTAAATTATTTATAAAGGAATTTTATTAATTTTCCATTACATATACCGTCAGAAAGTGCTATAAAATGTCTTCTTTTTACTGCGGGTTGTTGCGTATAATTTTGTTTATTATTTTTTTAATTTTTGTTTGTTTGTTTTTAATTTACTTGAAAATTGTTATTTTAATTATGAAGTTTTTTTTTTGTTTCTACTATTATTGTTAGTCACTGCATGTCACACCAATGTTTCTGTTATTTCTTTTTATTTGTTTTTAAGAACACAAACTCTTTATTATTATTTTTTTTTTACGTCCAGTGTTTTTTTTTTTTAAACGTGAGCATTTTTTTTTTTATTTATTATTTTATTTCTATGAAACGTTTGAAGATTTTTTTTGTGTATTTCTCTATAGTTGTTTGTGTGCCAAGCAGAGTAGTGCTTATTTTTTAATCTCTTTTATGGTTGAGAAAAAAACTTGTTTACTTGAGAAATATTTAAACTTTTGGAATTTTCCATGCGTGTTTGTTGTGGCTTTTTGTATTATTTTGTTGTTGTTTTAAAAAAAAACTCTTTTTCACACAGGCACCGCCCGGTTTTTTATGCTTTTTCTTTAAGTTGTTGTTTTAAAAAAATATTATTTATTTAAATTTTATTTAAACAAAAACCTAGAGTTTGTAATTATTTTTATTTTTTTTTTTGTTGTAATGTTTATTTATTTTTATTTTTTTTTTCAGACATGAAATTTTATTTCATTTAATAAACACGTTTTTTTTTATATATTTAATCACAACCTGTCACTTATTTATTCATTAGTAAAATTTTAAAATGAAAACACTTGAAATATTTCAGAGTGGCAGGATCGCCATGTAATGTTTATTTATGAAATGAAACACATTTGTTTTATAATTATTATTATTTTATTTAATTTATCGTCAAACAGCCGCTTGTGCGACTGTTCATTTTGGCAATAGTTTTCTAACTAACTTTTCTAAAACTCAACTTACTCTAAATTCTTAATTCTAACATACAGTAAACAATTCGTGGGAAAATGCTGACATAGCAAGTTACACGAATTGTTTATGTCTGGGCAGAAACTGCAGTGTGGACAAGATCAACAGGAATGTGTTGATATTAAGTTGCATACAAAAGGTATGGCAACTTCGACTAGTCAAACACACTACACCTTTTTAGGACAGGACAGAGGACGCTGAATTTCCAAACGTTGAGCATACTTTCCTCTAGCCATATTTTGTAAATAAGCTGGTGCATGCGCCCTACCAACTCAGTATTTGCGGTTTTAAACATTTCAGCGGGGAAGCCATCAGGACCTGCAGCTTTATTATTTTTAATACGAATAATCCGGACCTTGATATGTTCATCGCTATAGGGTGGAGTCTCCACGCCGTCAACATCGATCGGGTTCGGTACATCATCTCTATTGTTGTCGTCATCGCCTTGTAGCAGAGTATAGAAGTATTTCTCTTAACCTCAGCAAACCTTGTGAAACTGGTACCAGGTTTCCATTCTCATCTTTGGAGGAAGACACTCCGGGTTAAAACCTTCGGTTAGACGCTTAACTGTTTGATAGAATTTTCGAGGGTCATTCCTACATCTGCACATCTCAACTTCCTCTCGCGCTCTCCTTTCCTCCTCGCTTTTTTCCATCTGAAAAGGCGTGTCTTATCAGTTCCCTCTCCCTATTCTTTCGTTCACAGGAGTGCTGGGATCAGAATTTCAAATTATGCTAAAACATGAAAAACATAATGCTAAAATATACTACGGAATAAAAAAAATGCTAAACTTTTTATTCCGAAAATAAAACTTATTTACATCAGTATATTACATTTGAGTTAACAATATGGTTATAAAATTATTATTCTTTTTTAATCAATTACAATTTAAATATTAATTCATAAATATTTCTGAAAATTAAGGGAAAATAAAAAGTTGGAAATTATTTCAAAAAATATAGTTTGAAAGATTTTTTTTATAGATATTGTACATATTACATTTTATAGTTTTTATTTTAAAAATTTAAATATTTAATTTGTTAAATAAAATTTTCATTTCAATAAATATAATATAAGAAAATTTTGTAAAAAATTATTCGAAATACATTTTACTAAATTTTTGATTATACAAAATGATTAATAGACTTTAATCAGTCATCGACTAACGTCTGTATTGAACGGTTGACTTTCTTTCATCTCGCTGTGATTCAGTTTTGCGTTATTGTTAAATCTTTTCCTAATATACAGTGATCAACATTAATTTTCGGCAAGTGATTTTAAATTATTTACACGTTATCGTGAAGTTGATATGTCCGGTCCGCCCAATTTGGGGGACAACCGCTTTTCCTTATTAGCGGATTCCCCCCGCGCAAAAAAGAAACGTACACATCAGAACATTTTTGAAGCATTCCCTGAATTGCCAAACACTCAAAAACCCGATCCGAAATACGTAGTTATATCGGCAACATCTGGTAACAAAACATTACAGCAATTTTCTTGCTTCTCGGTCTACCGATCTTTAAAATTAATTTGCTCGGATATTCTAACAGTATCAGAACTAAGGGATGGCAATCTGTTGCTCCTAATAGGCAATAAAACGAATGCTGAAAAATTAATTAAATACAAAATATTACCTGGCATCTGCAACATCTCCTGCAAATATCACGCGAACCTGAATTCCTCAAAAGGCACAATTTATGCACCCTATTTAAACGACGTTCCAGAGTCAGAGATTGTATCAGAACTAAGCTCCCAAGGTGTAACTAACGTTTATAAATACCAAAAGAAAAATGAAGAAGGCGCCCTTAAACCAAGTGGTGTTCTTCTACTAACTTTCGACCGTTACTCAACTCCAGAAAAACTTGATATCTCCTGGCATAAAGTCAAAGTTCGCCAATATTTTCCCAATCCCATGCGCTGTAAAACCTGTCAATTACTCGGACACACAAAAAAATGGTGCAAAAACAACCCATTGTGTGAAAACTGTGGCCTTTCCCCACATACCCCTGACAATTGTACGCGGACTTTTTGCATAAACTGTTCTGACGAACACCCGTCTTCTTCCAAGGAATGCAAAGTTTACATACAACAAAAAGAAATTTTAAAAATAAAAACAAAAGAAAAATGTACTTTGAAAGTCGCTAAGGAAAAATATCAATCGCTAAAATTAAGTGAACCACAAATTGAAACATATTCTGATGTCTTAAACAACAAAATCAACAAAAAGCCTAACAAAAATAACAATTCTCCTAGCAACAGCTCCACAATAGTCAATATTGAAGAAAACAATTCAACAAAACAAACAATTCCCCAAAAACATAACAGTACTGAAACAACAAATAATAAAATTGACAACTCATTTACTTCTGCTAAACAACAAACAAACCTACTAAACACACCAACAAATAAAAATAACAATCTAAAAACTTTGCCTACAATAACAACTCGCTCTATGACCAAATCTTTAGCTAGCACATCAACAACCACTACTCTAAAAAATAAAGAAACACACAGCTCAAAACAAAGCAAAAACCTCGCTTTGCCTAAGACAACAATAACAACAGCAATTAACAATTCTTATGTTGAACAAAAGGAACTAAAAGAAATAATGTCCGTAGACGACGAATAATTAATCCTCTACTATTAAATGAATTTTAAAATTATTCAATGGAATATTAATGGCCTAATCAATAATTATCACGAACTACAACTAATAATCAAAGACCATCATCCAGACATTATATCTATCCAAGAAACACATATACCATCCACCAATACCAATAATATATTATACCCTAAGCAATACAATGCTTTTTTTCATAATTTAGCCAGTAACAATACTTCTAAACAAGGTATTGCAACATTAATAAAAAAATCAATACCCCATAAATTATTATACACAGATCCAAACATAGCTTCCATTGCAATCGAAATAGATATTGGTTTAAAATTTAATTTTGTTAACACCTATATTCCACCACATCAACCCATCTCTGCATATTATTTGAAGCATGCATTAAACAAAATTAATCCCCCCTATTATTTACTGGTGATCTTAACTCTTGGAGTACACTCTGGGGTTCAAGAGTTACTAACCCACGTGGTAAGATTTTGGAAAATTTAATTTTAAGTGAAGATCTCATAATTCTCAATAATGGCAAACCTACGCATCTATCCACCCACAACACTTTTACACATGTCGACATTTCCTTATGTTCGCCGCAGATTGCCACCTTCTGTTCTTGGGATACTCTTGACGATTTACATGGAAGTGATCACTATCCTATCATAATTAATATTGCAAGAAGCTTTAGCATTCCTTCCTATGCTAAGAAGCCTAAATATAAAATTGAATCTGCGAACTGGTTTTTATATCAAAGTTATTGTAAAGAACACCTACCAAATATAAATAACTTTATGAATGTTAATGATCAAGCAGCTTTAACCACCAAAGCTATCAAAGCAGCAACAAACATCAGCATTCCCCAAACTTATAACAAAGGTCCAGCACATCGTGTTGCGTGGTTGAATCGCGAGTTAGAATCACTAAAAAGTCTCAAACAAGATCAATTCCGTATTTTTAAAAGGAACAGAAATGATTCTAACCTAATACTTTATAAAAAGTACAATGCTATGTTTAAAAGAGCCGTAAAACTTAGTAAAGCTGCTTGTATGCAAAAGTTTACATCTAACATCAACCCTTCCTCTACGCCGAAACGTATTTGGAATGATATAAAGCTTCTTACCGGTGGCTTAAGTACACAATCTATCAAATATCTTAAATCTGGATCAACTATGCTTTCCTCTCCAGCTGATATCGCCAATTGTTTTGCTAAACACTGGTCTATACTGTCAGAAGACTCCAATTTTTCACCAAATTTTCAGAAGCGCAAATCAGATGTTTGTAGTCTTACCTACAATCCAAACTCTTCCAACACGAATGCTAACAAAATCGAACTCCCTATTAATATTATTGAACTTGAAGATGCGTTACATCTAGCCAAAGGCAAAACTCCTGGTGATGATCGCATATCGTATCCGATGTTAAAAAACCTACCGAAATGCTCAAAAGTTCAGCTCACTATCTACAACAACATCTTCTCATCCAACGTTTATCCCCAAGCTTGGAAAGTAGCAACTGTTATTCCGATTCCTAATCCAAAAAACGATCATACGGCTCTCAGCGGCTATCGTCCCATATCCCTATTACCTTGTATCAGTAAAACATTGGAAAAAATAATATCTAGAAGACTAATGTGGTTTTTAAAAACTAACAATCTCATATCCGCTAATCAAGTAGCTTTCATGAAAAAGCAAGGTACGGACGACGTTCTTATATACCTCCAGTACTTCATTTCAAGATCTTTATCAAGCAAAAACCATGTTAACATTTTATCCACCGATTTTGAGAAGGCTTTTGACCGTGTCGGCATCCATGTAATCCTTGAACAACTAGCAGAATGGAACATTGGCAAAAAAATGTACTCAATAATCAAGAATTTTCTTACTAATCGTAAATTCAGAGTTAGAGTGGGTGGTCAACACTCAAAAACGTTTGCCCTATTTAATGGAATACCACAAGGTTCTCCCTTATCTGTGGTGCTTTTTATAATTGCCTTTAATCAGCTCAGCAAAATTATTTCAGCTCATAAACAGATAGAACATGCTATCTATGCAGATGACGCATTTATCTTCACTAAAATAAAAGATAATAATAAAGTTAAAGACGCATTCACAAATATTCTGAGGGATATTGATAACTGGAGTCTCATATCAGGTGCCAAACTTTCTATTGAAAAATGCAGTCTTTTACATATCTGTAATAAAAGGAACTGCAACTTATTTGACGTCGAATACAAAAATATAAAAATTAAACGTGTAAACCACCTACGCATCCTCGGTATCATCTTCGACAAGAGCTTCACTTTTAAAGAACATTGTTTAGAACTCAGGAAAAGCCTCAACACCAGGGGCCTAATTCTCGCATTCGTGATCGAAATTGCTTTCGAATAGAAAATAATTTCGATAGCGAGAAATTTTCTGATGATGTTACTCGATACGAAACGAATCGATTTGTTGCTTAGGTGTTGTAAAACGAGTTAATTATTTCGTTTTAGAGCACTGACTAAAATGCAAAAATTGTAAACAAAAACATGTTTTCTCACAAAAATAAAAATAAAAGAATTTAATGAAAGGAAGAAAATTGTATTAAAGTTGTAATGTTTCGTATAATGGATAGTATATTTTGGTTTTACTCGTCTTCTTCTGATTCTGAGGAAAAAGAAGGCGTATACTTAAAGACATAAGTACATATATTTATACATTTATTATTTAAGCTAACACTACAGTTTGTTAAACTACCTTGCGCCACAATTTTGCATCTTTGATTGGTGGGGCGGAAGCATTGAGCTGCGCTGTGAGCTGTTCCCATAGCTGATTAGCTCTTTTGTCTTTCCCTGAGGAGTATTTGGTAAAATACTCTTTACCAATTCTGAATGCTTAACCATGAAATTAAGTCGCCGAGGTCTAGTAGGTAGTGTGTTACCTTATTAGACGAAAGGCCCGAGTTCAAATCTCAGGTCAGACATCAAAACGAAAATATGAAAATATTTCTTCGGCGACTTCCTCTCAGCAGATTTCTGGCAAAAACTCTGAGAGTAAAAATTGCCATGAAAAGCTTCTCAAAAATCTGTCGTTCGGTGTCGACTTTAAACTGTAGGTCCGGCTACTCATGTAAAAAATTAACGCACACAACATGACAAGTACACGTCCTCTAATCTAACCTAACCATGAAATTTCCAAAAATTTTCTTCTGTGTGTAATTAATTTTTGAAACTTTTGACCTACAAATACTGGAATTAATTTTTTATTCATAAATTATTATAAATTTGTTAATTACATTTTTTTATATTATCCTTTACATCAGAAAAACGTTAATTCGAAAGCTTTAGTGCCTACGAGTAAAAACTCGCAAGGTTGCTTTCGAATAATCACACGTTATCGAATGCCATCATTAGAAATTTCCATACACTTTACTCGATAACGAATAAGAGAATCCCAAAACTAAAAAAACTCGCACGTTCGAGTAAAAATTCGTTCGTATACGAATGCTAGAATTAGCCCCCAGATTGAACATAATAAAGTTCCTCACCTCCAAAAATTGTAACATTCATATCTCCACAATGGTTAATATAACTCTCTATCCTTCTAGCTAAAATAGATTATGGTCTCCCAATTTATGGTTGGTGTTCTCCATCACATATAAAATTAATTAAGACACCAAACATTTAGTAGCCTAGTCGACCATTTCTCAAAAAATAAATGGAACTTCTTATTCACGGATGGTTCTAAATCATCTGTCTCTACTACTTTCGCAGCTATTCATCAAAACGGCTATCTTATTGAAACCGGACACATAAACAACTACTGTTCCAACTTTACTGCTGAAGCTTTAGCTATATTGAAGGCTGTTAAATATGCTGAATACCAAAAATCAAAATTTATTATATGCACCGATAGTCTTTCTACTATACAAGCTATTTGGAATACTAATTATGATTCACAGTTAATTAACGAGATCAGAAACTATTTAATAAAAAGTTCAAATAGAATCATTCTTTTATGGGTCCCATCGCATGTAGGTATCCTCGGAAATGAACTTGCAGATGCTGCTGCTGCTGATGCTAAAAACCGACCTCTTCCTAAATATTCCACATGGGAAAATAAGGATATACGCAATGTTATGTCATCATTTTTAGATAATCTTCACGACAGTAATTGGTCGAACTACCTCCACTCCTACAAAAATGTCAACCCCCTTGGGAGGAAACCAAATTACCCGAAAACTTGCAAGAGAAATGTTAATACAACTATTGTTCGTCTGAGATTAGGCCACTGCAAATACACTCACAGGCATCTTCTAAATAAAACATCTCCTCCTTTCTGCTCAACATGTAATAGAAATATTACCGTAACCCACATTTTAGACGAGTGTCCAGCTTTCAACTCCTCCCGGATTAATATTTTTGGAACCAAAACACCTTCAAGCTTTTCAACTCATGTCTGTGATAACAACATTAAATTAATTTTTAAATTCATTTTAGAAAATAGTCTACTAAGCCTTATATAATTTTATTTTATTTTTTCGGAATCGATGGCCTATGTTGCTAGTATTCCCACCTTTAAATTAGTTACAACAATTGTATTTTGTAATTAATAAATGAATAATAATAATAATAGACTTTAATATTTCTGATATATCTTAATATTCGTCAATATTTTATCTTCATTTTGATATTTTTCAGATGAACTAATTTTGTTAGCAATTTCGTCTGGTATTTTGTAAGTGTAACAGCACGCATTTTTGAATTTTAATCCTTCTCGAATTTGTATTATTGAACATAAAGCCATTGAATTTAAAGCCATTAAACTGAAAAGCCTTTTAATGTCGGTGTTAGAAAACGTTAAAACGAATAATGACAATACAAAAATGGACAATTCTTTAAATATATTTTCACCGACTGAATTTTTAAAATTATGTACCTCAATCCAAAAAGACATTGTATCAGACTTTTCATCCCAATGTTGTTTAGTAATATAAGACCACTGATTTTGAATAATAATTATATCAGATGAATTATACTTAAGCTCTTCTAAAATATGTGTAATTGGACTCCTTAAATGACTTAGAGTATTGTGTATAGAAAATATAAAAATATTTCTTAATAATATAATACATACATAGTTATAAAACTTGGTAGCAAACATGTTCTGTGTTTATTTACTCACCACACTGAAAGAAATTAACTTCAAATGTTCATAAAAGTTTTGTTTTGTAATAGCAATGAAAAATAACAAAAACATTTCCTTGATTAAAAAAAATTTTTTGGAGTAAAAAATAAATTTTTTGGAGTAAAAAAAATTTTTTTTACCAAGCATAAATGCTTTTTAGCATAATTTTCAAAAAAATAAATGCATTTTCACGAAACATAATGCTAAATCTAGCACTGAAAGTGCTAAAATGGTAACACTGGCTGGGATACATGCAAACAAGGTAATGATTCTGACTGTGGTCAATGTGGCGACCTCCAGGACGATCCTTGTCTTTCAATATTCAAGTTGACAAGCAGCCTCCACGTGGCCCCTCCTCCCTACTAGCACCCGCCAAATGTTAACTAATGTGTAAGGCGAAGTCCATTCCCCTGGATTTTAAATTTGGGTTGTGCGTAGGGCTTAGAACCCACCACGTAAAAACCCAAAATAACTGTCTCATTTACCTAAGGAGGATTTATACGTGTGCCTTAATTTTATACTTGAGTGGCGGGACCTACAGTTTAACGTCGACTCCGAACGACAGATTTCGAGAAACATTTTCATGGCAGGTTTATTTACTCTCAGAGTTTTTGCCAGATAAAGATCCTAATAAAGATATCCCATCCTAATTACTTAAAACATGGAATGATTTTTTTCGGATCTCTCAAAAGCGGAAACAGTAGCAGTTCTAAGGTAGCTTCAATACACTCCGTCCGATACGATTCAAATTCACGGATATTGAGACGCGTCGAAATCAGTATACTGTGATACTGTATATACTCAATGTCAAATAAATACACATAATGTTTTCTTAAAGTAGCTATAATGGAAACAGTCTGCTTGCAGCGTTTGGAACTAAATGGAGTAGTGTTAGTAGCGAACTCTGGCAACTCGGTTTATAAAGACGTCAAATTTAGTACGTGCTCTTTTCTCAAGAATATAAATTAAATTTTTGGTAAAAAGGCATTTTTAATTTTGTAAGCAGCCTTACAATATTGAGAATAAAATACGGGTAATTCAATGAAATAAAAGTATGCCTCGAAAAGTTCGCCGCAGCCTAAATAAAAAGAAATTGATTTGTGGTCAATGCAAATTGCAAGTATTAGATCATGCTGATGCAATTCAATGTGATGCTTGTGAGAAAACTCTACACTCATTCTGTACGAAGCTTGACAAAAAACAATATGATAAACTTCTTAAAAATAGCTCTCTTACTTGCAATTGTCATTTGTGTGACGATAGTAATAACAACAGCAGTGAGAGTTCGTCTGTCAACACGGATTTGCTAGAGATCAAAACAAAATTAAAACAGCTGGATGAATTAATTAAAACAATGCAATTTATGTCGTCTCAATATGACAGCATATTAAAAGGTGTTGCTGCCAATAAAAAACCATTAGTAACTTGCAAAAGGAAAATAACTTACTAAGACAAGAAATAAGACATATAAATTCGTCCGTAAAGTACTTAAAAGATGAGAAAGTTAAAAATGATTACATAATTAATGGTGTTGTTATTGGTAAAGAAATAAATGCCATCAACGCTGTTCTGGATATAGCACACAAGATTGGTGCTGACATGAAAGCCGATAATATTAGTGAAGCTTATGTTTTATCCAATAAAAGCAAAAAGGAGGAGTATAAGAGAATTAATAAAATTTTAAGATCTTCATGATCAAGCGAAAAGGCACTTAGGATTTTATTTAAAAATCTTTATTTTAAATTTATAATTTCATTTCACTTCTTTTATGATTCATTTTTAATTTAACTTAAGAAAATAAGTCCGCTTCTTGTGGAAGATCAAGTAGAACTCCCTAAATTTAGTTCTTCTAAGTCCTACAAAACCTGTTTGAAATCGACTTCTTCAAATAATATTTCCAATGGCCTTGAATTTATTTCTTGTAATAAAAGGAATTAACCGTTAGGTATTTTAAGCATTTTTAGTAAACAAATGACGAGGTAAAAGGGAATAAGTAAAAATAATTTTGGAGACTTAAAATTTTTGTAGGGTTTGCTGTTTAGTCCTTTTAAATGATTGCAAGTTTGGGAAAAAATACCAAACATTCTCCCCCACGAAGAACGGTTGTTCTTAAGCAGCAAGATCCTTCTCATCATTCTTGATATCATTAGGTGGTAAAAGAAAAATTTTTGATATAGGGCGCTTTATGTATTTACCATTGCAATAAAGTGTTACTACTCGTACCATTCCGTCTGAACCAGGATGTATAGCTTCAACCTTGGCAAGTGGCCACTGACCTGGAATACTTTTCTCATGAAGAAGAAGAACTATGTCACCTATTTTTATATTTCTTTCGACTCTATTCCACTTTGGTCGTGCTTGAAGGCGACATAAGTATTCTTTGTTCCAGCGATTCCAAAAGTGTTGCTTGAGATGTTCAACCAATTTCCAACGGCTTAAACGATCAACATTAGTATCAAGTAAATCATCATCGGGGATGCAATTTGTTGGTTCTCCAATGAGAAAATGTGCTGGTGTTAGAACATCAACATCTAAAGAATCGGTAGATAGTTGGCATAAAGGTCTGGAGTTCAGGCAGCTCTCAATTTGTGCCAAGAGGGTACTTAACTCTTCATACGTAAGTATGCGATCTTTCATTATGCGCCCCAAGTGATACTTTGTGGATTTTACACCGGCCTCCCAGAGTCCTCCAAAATGTGGTGAGGCTGGAGGAATAAAATACCATGTTGTACCTTGATTTGCAAGAGTTTCAGCCATGTGTTCGGGAAGGGACGTCTTATTTCGATGATAAAGGACTTGAAGTTCTCTGTTCGAACCCACGAAATTGGTACCACAGTCGGAGTACAAATCTGTGCATAAACCTCTACGTGCAGTAAATCGTCGAAATGCAGCCAGAAAGTCTACGCTAAGACTTGTGACTGCTTCTAAATGTATCGCCTTCGTAGTCATACAGATGAAAAGAGATATATAGCCTTTGGATGTAGATGCTGTTCGTAAAGATGAAGTTTTTATGTTGATAGGCCCAGCATAGTCCGATCCACTATGTTTGAACGCTCGAGTGGGCTGCAGGCGAACTGATGGGAGGTTACCCATAAGCTGCTGGCAGGATTGGGCTTTATATTTAAGGCATACCGTGCATTCACGCTGCACGCGTCTAGCTAAGTTTCGAGCTGACACTATCCAGTAGTTACGAGAAACGTAAGACTGCATAAGCTGGAGGCTTCCATGATACGTTTTCAAATGAGCATCTAAAAACATAAGAAAAGATAGGGGATTCTGTTTTGACTACAAAATCGGGTGTTTAGTGTTGTAGGCAATAGGAGCATTCAATATTCTACCACCAACTCGTAGAATTCCCGTTTTATAGATTGCTTTGATTGGAAATCCTATTTCCCAATTTAAGCGTTTTGATTTCATATCGAAAAGACACCTCCTGTGTTAGTTTGATTAGTAAATGTAATGTTTCCTTAAGCTCATATGTTTTTAGATAACCAACTTCTCTTTTGCCTAGTTTTAATTTGATATTGTTGCAGAAACGGACGACATATGACGTCACACGTATCAATAGAGATAGCTTTGAAAATCTTTTAAGTATTTCTGGATATGCAGTAATTTCTTTTGTTTTTGTAATATGAGCAGAAACGTTAGTGCTGATTATTTCTTCTCGAAATATTTGGTTAGGGCAAGTAGGCCAAGAATCAGATGTACTTTGCAGCCATTGTGGTCCCTTCCATCACAATTCATGATTTACTAGTTGCTCAGGCATTAAACCTCTCGACGCACAGTCTGCTGGATTATCTGTGGTCGGTACGTACCTCCAATCATTAACGCTAGATAAAGTTTTAATCACTGCGGCTCGATTTGCCACGTAGACTTCCAACCGTGTTGATTTATTTTTCAGCCACGCAAGAACGATAGTACTATCCGTCCAGTATACAATTCTGTCGATATTAAAATCCACGCTGGCTTTTATCTTTGCAACCAATTTAGCCATGAGAGTTGCAGCATTTAATTCTAACCGAGGTATTGTTCCACCTTTCAATGGGACCCCCTTTGTTTTTGCCTGTAATAAGTTTACTAATACCTCACCTAATTCATTTGTCACACGAGCATAAACGACGGCCGCAAAAGCTACTTTAGATGCATCGCTGAAGGCATGGAGTTCACCAGTGCAGTTACTAGATTGGTAACCAATCCATCGTGGGATTCTCATCTCCTTAAGAACTTCTAATTTAGTTAGAAAATGAACCTATTCATGTTGTATTTCTTCTGGTAGAATATCTTTCCAATCAAGCTTTAGTTTCCAAAATTTTTGAAAGATTATTTTTGCTATTACAGTCGTAGCGGACAGCCAACCTAAGGGATCAAACAATTTAGACGCTTCTGAAAGCAAACTACACTTAGTTATTTGTTCGGAAAAT
Source organism: Sarcophaga rosellei (assembly GCA_930367235.1). Lineage (NCBI taxonomy): Eukaryota > Metazoa > Arthropoda > Insecta > Diptera > Sarcophagidae > Sarcophaga > Sarcophaga rosellei. The sequence goes on from OV884019.1 coordinate 57,524,973, forward strand.
GTAAAGTTAATAGAAAAACAGAAGTAATCGTTATATGTATTCCAATTTATACCGAGTGCCTTTGACATATTGGGTTGGCAAATAAAAAATGAATTTTTAATTTCCCTATCTTCTTCAGGAACATTCATCATGAGCTCCAACGAATTTCAGTTCCACTTCCTTAAATGAAATCCTCCTGATTTTAGAAGTGTAGAAAGTTGTTTTTGTAGCTTAATAGCCTCTTGTAGAGTATCCGCATGATGAGGAAAGAAATATGCGTTATCAGTTATAGCTTTTGGGTACTCACCAAGATTATTCATATTCTAGCATAAACTTTTTGTATTCTTCAGCAAACTGCGGCTTTTGTTTAAAAGACAATTCCAATTGTTTTAACCGTTTCATTGCGTTGTAGTCCGTGTGAGAAAACGTTGGCAGCTCTTGACCTTGTAGTAACCTTTTAAATGGTAATTGGACTGTGTAACGACCCTCTTCATCACGGGTATGAGTTTCCTTAAACAACTTTTTGCAAAGCTCTTCTTCAGTAGACCATGGTTTTGCGTCTAGCACTTCCTCTTGTTCCCAAAACATACGAAGTTGCTCATCTATAGAGCAGACGTTTGCGGAGATTTTATTTGTTGTTAGATGTGATCTTGGTGATCCGGATATCATCCAACCCAAATGAGTTTCTTGCAAAAGGAAACTATTTTCGATTTTTTTCATTCTAGGTAGAATTAAGTCGTCATAGACATCATTTCCAAGGAGGATATCAATCTTTTGTGGATCAAGAAAATCTATTATCAGCCAAAAAGAACTCAGAGAGATCTGGAATAAAATCAGATGTAATTTTTTTTTGGAATAAATGATGTGACGCTAGGAATAACCAGAGCAGTTATAGGTAATTCAAATTGTTTGTCATATTGGGAATGAATCGTAAATCTTACAGATTTCTTAATTGTAACTGCTTGTCTTCCAACAATACCAGAGACATCGACTCGTGTTTTGTATTTTGGTATGGGTAATAGTTGTGACAGCCCTTCTGAAATAAATGAAAGTTGCGACCCTTGGTCTACAAGCGCTCTGACACAATACGTTTTCTCAACGGTATTTATATAAACTTTTACGGTAGGCAACAGGGCAGGGTTTAGAGTTGTAACGACACGTTTCCACTCGGGTGCTGGGGTAGGTCAGCGGCGTCCAGTGGTTACATAAAAAACACTTAGTTTAAGTTTAAAGCTATTTATTAACAGTACTGCAATAGCTTACACTCTAAACTAAGTAAAACTAAATACAAAGCAAAAATAATTAAATTTGATATGAATTAAAATATCCTAGGCCGGCCTAACAACGGTTCGTCACGGCACAGTACCGAAGGCGTCAAGGGGGGTTGAGTCAGAACGACAGTCAAACGGCATGCGCCCAGGATGACTGCGGTCCTGCTGGTCCTTGTTGTTGCCCCGGTTCGTCAAGTGACAGTGCCAAGGACGTCAAGGGGGTTGGAGTCAGAATAACAGTCAAACGGCATACGCTCTGGATGACTGTAGTTTCTACTGGTCCTTTCAGTTACCCCGGCACAGTCAGTCAAGTCAATCAAAGGAGGATGTCAGAGCAACAATCAAACGGCATACGCACAGGATGATTGCGGCTCCAAGATCTCCCTTTGTTCGTCTGGTCAGTCAAATTCTCCGGAGGAAGTTGTCAGAACGTAATCAAACGGCCTACGCACAGGATGATTCTGGTTCTGAGGCCTCCGGAGTCCGTCCAGTAACAGTTGCCAATGTTTTGCCGGTTGTAAATAAATCACAAGTGGGGACGACCACATCACTTGGGATTTATCATATTTCCAGCACAGCCGATGTCTAGATCGACCTGCCTTACCAGCAACTCATCACCAACTGCCCCGATCGCTGAAGTCACGCTCGCTTTTATACACAAAAGTAACGAGTAACGGATCAAACATGATCGAACATCAAACATGTTGTGTCCTACTCTACAACTTCATGCATCAATTGAATTCAGCAGAGAGGTCTTGTAGGCAAATGTGAGTGGTACGACAACCGTTATAAAGAATAACAATATTTCTAAAAATAGATTATAAGTGCTTAGCTAAATTACTTTAAATATTTTAGGCACAGTGGGGCCTGTTATAAAAAAATAATTACAATAATGTTATTTACAATAATTCATACAGCCAGCATATGAAAGAAAATAAACAATAAATTAAATCCTAAATATTATCCAGTGATATGGTGTGGACAAAAACAAGGTCTCCGACTTTTGTCGTCACACTGCTCCCCCTTCTCAGTCAAATGAATTGGACCATCACCTCGCCGTTGCGGTGAATAGTAATGCGATATGCCTGTCCCCAGATTTCACGCCTGTACCTTACTCGTGTTCCTTTTTGGGATTTCCGTACCTCGTTAACTTCCTCGTGTATCTTCACAGGCAATTGTTCTACCAAGGTGTAGTAGGGTCCTGTGCTCTTGCATTCGCGAAGTGGGGTAGACACCAATGGTGAGTTTTGCAAAAATACTGGTATTGATGATAGCTTTGGTGACGTATTGTGAGGCTGCAAAAACAGTGGCATCGATGGTTGATGATTCGTCTGTTTTTCAGGAGTAACCAATATCTGCGCGTTCAACATTTTTCCAGCCGGCTGCTGCTGTGAGATTTTATATCTTTGACTGGTTTCACAACGGCTTACGTACTTGCTCACATCGCGTGCAAACCCTGGCTAATAATAGCGACTGGCGGGCTTGTTGAGGGTCTTCCGTATACCCATATGACCACCCGTAACTTCATCGTGGGTCTCTTTTAAAACTTGTGGCCGCAGATACTTGGGGACACACAGTTTCCATGTAGTAGAGCCCTGATCGTTTTTCTCTCGGGGGATATGACGATATAGTTTGTTGTCAACAAGAGCGCAATCGGCGTGCAGTTCCGGGTTCTTTTGTACCGCTACTAACTTTGTGTCATACCAGTGGCAGGTGTTTGAGGGTTGTACCTGTGCCAGGTTGATTTCTGCTATAAGGTGGCGTGAGAGTGTCTGATCCGTGTTACTTCCTTCGCCGGGCATTTCTGGGACTGGATGATGCCATAGCGGTGTTGCTGGCGGCGTCTCTTCTTCGCTGATGCAAATGGTGTCGTTATCTACTTGGGCTCGTTCTGGTAGAAATGTTGAGGTCGCAGTTTTCTCCGTGTGTAGCCCGATATTTCCGAGCCTGAGTGAGGTGTTATCGTCATTTGAAAATGTCTTACCTTTCTTTCCTTCTTTGGCTTTGGGCTAGGCTTGGATGGTACTAGAAAGGTTTGGCGGGCGATTCGTCGCGCTTTGGAAGGGCATTTTCTGGAGGAGCTATGCACTTCGTCGTCTTCTAGGATTATTGTTCGTCTCTTATTTTCGTTTTCTTTCAGCTTGCGAAGAGAGAAGCTGGGGACCCGCTGCTGCTTAGTTCATGTTGGTTTTGCCACTCTAATAATTTATAGGTGAGCTCTTCATCGTGTTCATTTCTTTAACGATACCGGACGGATTTTGGCCACACTTCAGTAAGTAGGTGACTAGCTCTTCTTCCTTAAGGGAGTAGACCCATGAGGTTTTCAGCATTTCACGTTGACCCATTGTTTTTGATCAGGTGACGGACGGGTGATACCAATAACTGTACTCTCTCTAGCAAAACTGTAAGTATAGAATGTGGTTATGTTAATGATTAATTGGACAAATATGTCCCTGCTCGGGCGCCAATGTAACGACACGTTTCCGCTCGGGTGCTGGGGTAGGTCAGCGACGTCCAGTGGTTACATAAAAAACACTTAGTTTAAGTTTAAAGCTATTTATTAAAAATACTGCAACAGCTTACACACTAAACTAAGTAAAACTAAATACAAAGCAAAAATAATTAAATTGGATATGAATTAAAATATCCTAGGCCGGCCTAACAACGGTTCGTCACGGCACAGTACCGAAGGCGTCAAGGGGGGTTGAGTCAGAACGACAGTCAAACGGCATGCGCCCAGGATGACTGCGGTCCTGCTGGTCCTTGTTGTTGCCCCGGTTCGTCAAGTGACAGTGCCGAGGACGTCAAGGGGGTTGGAGTCAGAATAACAGTCAAACGGCATACGCTCTGGATGACTGTAGTTTCTACTGGTCCTTTCTGTTACCCCGGCACAGTCAGTCAAGTCAATCAAAGGAGGATGTCAGAGCAACAATCAAACGGCATACGCACGGGATGATTGCGGCTCCAAGATCTCCCTTTGTTCGTCTGGTCAGTCAAATTCTCCGGAGGAAGTTGTCAGAACGTAATCAAACGGCCTACGCACAGAATGATTCTGGTTCTGAGGCCTCCGGAGTCCGTCCAGTCACAGTTGCCAATGTTTTGCCGGTTGTAAATAAATCACAAGTGGGGACGACCACACCACTTGGGATTTATCATATTTCCAGCACAGCCGATGTCTAGATCGACCTGCCTTACCAGCAACTCATCACCAACTGCCCCGATCGCTGAAGTCACGCTCGCTTTTATACACAAAAGTAACGAGTAACGGATCAAACATGATCGAACATCAAACATGTTGTGTCCTACTCTACAACTTACAAATGTGAGAGCATCAATTGAATTCAGCAGAGAGGTCTTGTAGGCAAATGTGAGTCGTACGACAACCGTTATAAAGAATAACAATATTTTTAAAAATAGATTATAAGTGCTTAGCAAAATTACTTTAAATATTTTAGGCACAGTGGGGCCTGTTATAAAAAAATAATTACAATAATGTTATTTACAATAATTCATACAGCCAGCATATGAAGGAAAATAAACAATAAATTAAATCCTAAATATTATCCAGTGATATGGTGTGGACAAAAACAAGGTCTCCGACTTTTGTCGTCACAGAGTTTTATCACTCAGATTAGACATATTTGTACTTACAATAGCCGAAGTGGGGGTTGACACTGTGGTAGGTGGCTGGAATGTCCTGTTATCTTCTTTGTCGGTAGGCACAGGTGAGGGTATGGACACGGAAATATTTTTACAAAATTCGTTGTGCAGAATAGTATGGTTCACGGCAAATATGCCATCTAGTATTTAAACGGCAAATATGGCATCTAGTATTTAAACGGCAAGATGATTGCATATGCCCGGTATTGAGGCAATTTCGACAGAGGCGTTGTAAATCGGACGCATTTATAAAGAGGATGACGTTTCTGGCATCAAAGGCAGTTGTTGTCAGTTATAGTTGAAGCAGTGTGAACTCGCATAAATTTTGTAGGTCTCCTGCGAATTTCCTTGCCGTAGTGACGTGTAGTTGAAACAGCTTCTTCCTATAGACTCCATAGTGCGAAAGGTAGTTTCCAGAAAATTTAGCATGTCAGACATGGGAGGAATCGAAGTGCTTGCCTTGAGTGACTGCTCCCATTCTTTTCTAGTCTGCATATCCAGTTTTTGGGTAATTAAATACACCAGAATTGAGTTGAAATATCTATACCCAGTGATTTTAATTGTGAAAGACAAGACGTGTTGTATCCAGTAGCTCTATTATATTTTAAATGACCCGTCGGAGGGCTTTAATGAAAATAGACGTTTCAGTAGTTGTTCTACAAGCTTCCTCTCATTATGGAATCTCTTCTCTAGAGCATTTCATGCCAAGTCCTAGCTGGAGTCTGCTGCCGGATATTCGTTGACCAAACTGAGTGGTGTTCCAGTACACGATGACTTTAGGTACAAATATTTTTGCACCTTTGTGAGGGAATGATTTTGATGCACTAGTGTTTTAAAAATGTCGCGGTAGGAAATCCATTCTAGATAATCCCCCGAAAAAGTTGGTAAATCAATCTTCGGAAGTCTTGCTCCAGCGGAAAATGATTCGTTGTGGCAAGTGGCTGAAAATGTACTTGCGTGGACGGTAGGAGTCTGTGGAGAATCAAGTTCAAAAATTAAATCTAGAAGATTAGTTTTTAAAGCTATGTAGACATCGAAGCATTTATAATAAGTGTTGGTACTTAAATATGGCACATCTATTTCCGCAATGGAATTTTCTCGAACAATCTCATTGAGTTGTTCGTGTCCATCCTTGAAGGCTTTGAAATTTGCTTCCAAATCTTCTAGTATAGCTTGCGCGTATCCCCTTGGTAGTGCTTCTTGGGGTTTTGCCCGAAAGGTTGTAGATAAATGTTCAATGTGAGCAAATATTTTCTTTTGGTCTTCGACTATTTGTAAAGTAGATGGCATCATTATTTTTTTCTGAATTTAGCTCAAAATTCGTCAGAATAATTGAACTCAAATAATACCGTAGGCAAGACGGCAGTAATATTTTTTATTTCACAAAATATTTCCCAAAACTTAGCTCGAAATTCGTGAGGAAATTTTAGCACAGATGATACCGCAGACACGACGGCAGTATTTTACAGTACACATATTTTATATATTATTTTTGTTTTCTTTTTTTGTTGTCATACATCATATATAGTATAGGTTTATTTGCTTTATCTCTTCCTTTTTTTATTTTTTATTTAATGAATTCTATCAATAATTCTGTATACTTTTTGAATTTGGATTTATATAACATTAACCTATTGAAGAAAAATCTGAAAAACTGTAATATATTATCAGTAAACGTAAGAACTGTTTCCTCAATGCAAAAATCTAATGAATTCAAGTCTATTTTGAGTCAATTTCATGTGCTTCCCGACATTATAGCAATACAAGAAACTTGGTATACAAACAGTTGTCTAAATTTATATTCAATACCTGGTTATCGGTCAGTTCACTGTTGTAGGAGTGATGGGTACGGAGGAACCTCAATTTATGTAGCAGATGGTATAGCTTATGAAGAGGTGGAGAATAAGAGTGAGGAATATCTTGATGTTATTGTGATAGAATTGCCTAAAGCGAACTTTAATAATGGAACAATGAAGATCGTATCACTGTATAGATCACAGAAATGTGGATATTCTGCTTTTGTTGACAAATTTGATGATATTTTAATGAATGTATCTGGTGGCCAATGTGTTTTTGTAGGAGATTTTAATGTAGATTTGTTATCTGAAGACTATCAAAGCCGTACTTTGATTAACAAATTTAATGAATTTGACTTAAAATCATGTCATGAGCTCATTACTAGGCCTGTTAGTAGAACTTCAATAGATTGTGTTTTTAGCAATTTATATCGGCAATCAACTGTATTTTCTATTGAGAATGATTTCACAGATCACAATTTCATATGTTATCACTTGGAATTTGTTGGCCAGAAAAACGAGTAAACTTCGAAAACGTGATATACTTTTGACTACGCTAAATTTGGTTCACCACTTGACAGTGGTGTAATTAATAATTGTCGCTTGGATAGTCCATCTGAGCAGTGTGAGCATTTGGTGAATGTTTATTTATTATTATTTATTATTTATTTATTATTATTAATTCAGTTTTTTTTTTTTTTTTAATTCATTACATAGGTATATTATGAAATTATTAAAATAACTGTTTACAATTATCAGATATCATTTTTATATATAAGATAGTTAAAACTTAATCTGCTAAGCCATTAGCTTGTCAGCAGGAAAAAGAATTTATTTAATCTACAATGTTATACTTTAAGTTCCTTGCGAACTTATAAAATAATCTTTTAACAATTTCTTCCTCTTTACTACATTGGTTTCATTAATTATATGCACCGGTATTTTATTAAAAATAGTTGGTAAGGTAACGCTAAGCTCCTTTCTACCATATTCATTACAAAATTGCTTAATTTTATATCTTCCTTGTTCTCTGCGTCTTGTGTTGTACTCGTGATCAATAACTTTTAGAAATCTGCTATCCTTGTAGAACTCATTAATTAATGTAAGGTGATATATGCTCTTAATGTTTAAGACATTGAGCTTCGATGCCAGGTTTAAATTCCTGAGATTCGTATTGGCAATTTGTTGTCTTCTGGTATCTGTAAAGTTGTTAATGTTATATGGTTGCACTTCGGCGTTATTTTGTGCTGCATACATAGTGATGTTGTGTCTTTCGTTGCTGTTTGTTATGTTTATTGGTATTCTGTTTGTTGTAGAATTTATTGCTGTATTTGTTGTAATGTAAGTTGTTGTATTAGTTATAGGTTCTATTGTTCTTGTTATGCTGTTGTTTGTTGTCCTTAGTGATGCGTTGCCTGCTTGCAAATTAAATGAAGTATATATGTTGTTGTTTGTGTTGATGGAAGTGTTATATGTTGATGTATTTGGTACTGATGTGTGGGCTATATTAGATGCCGTATAACAGTATATTGGTGTGTTTCGTTGAATATTGTTACTATTATTGTGTATTGAGTGAATGTCCCTGTATGTTATATTCAAAAAGTGGAAATTTTTTTGAATGGTTTTAAGTATCTGATTTTGTGTATTCTGAAGTATTCTGCAGTGTGTTGAGCCGCCCCATGCTGTGATGCCGTGTCTTATATACGATTCCACCAATGAATAATATGCTTGCCTTAATACATCGTAGGTAGAGCAGTAGCTTAAATGAAAAAGCATATACGCAGCCTTCCTAAGTTTTTTTTGAAGATGTATGATATGTGTTTTCCATTTAAACCTGTTATCAACATATACGCCTAAGTATTTATACGTTTCCACTAATTCAATAATTGTGCTACACGTATCATCTATTCGATTACCGTTTTTGGCTCTTTTATGTAGACAATCATTATTATGAAATTTTACATGAATAGACCTATTTGAAAGATGCGGCGGTTTTATGTGCATAATTTTTGTTTTTGTTGCATTAATAATAAGCCCGTTGTCGTGACACCACTTAGCAGCTGTAATCAGTTGATCCTGCATTACTGCTATAGCGTTTTCGATGTTTTTATCTGCAACCACTATTGCAGTATCGTCCGCATAGGCGAATGTTGTGTTTCCTTTAAGTGTTCTTAACATCTCATTAGCATATATTATATACAGTATCGGTCCAAGCTTAGAGCCTTGTGGTACACCGCAGTCAATAGTCACTTCTTCGCTTTGGTTGTTGCATATTTTTACACGATACGTTCTGCAGTTGAGATAGTTTTTAAACCAGTTCAACGTATTTCCTCTGATACCAATTCTCTCTAGCGTTTGTATAAGTTTTTTATGTGTGAGAGTGTCGAAAGCTTTACTAAAATCGATAAATAGTACTAGGCAGTGCAGATGTTTGCTGAGACTACTGTTGATGTAGTTTGAGAAATTTCCCAATAATTTATTTATATTTTTCCCCTTTTGGAAGCCGAATTGATTTATATTTAAAATTTTGTATTTTCGCAAAAACGACGTTAATCTTCTAGCTACTACTTCTTCTAAAACTTTCTCAATAGTTGGTAAAATTGCAATCGGTCTATAGTTGTTGTAGTCTGTTTTACAACCGCTTTTATAGATAGGTCGTATTAACGAAGTTTTTAGTAATTTCGGTATATTACTACTTTCCAAGCTTAGATTGATAAATTTGGTCAAAATAGGTGTGAGGTAACTAGCATTATGTTTTAAATCTAATGGCCTTATACCGTCCACTCCTGGTCCCTTTTTTACATCTAAAGTTTTTAAAATGTTAAAAATTTCCTCTTCATCTGTATAATTTAAATATAGTGAATTTTGACGTGTTATTTCAGCATTTTCAATTGTGTGTATATTGCAGTTATGTATTATTTTGTTTACATTCTCCTTAAAATTTATTGCAAATTCATTTGATAATTCATTTATATTTCTATTCTTAAAATTACTTGTTAAATTTTCATCGATATTATTTGTTTTTCTTCCAATTATTTCATTAATTATTTGCCACGTAACGCGTATATTGTTTCTATTTTCCATAAATCTTTTTCGAAAATATTCATTTCTTTCGTGATTAATTTTTTTATTTACCGAGTTTCTAAATTTTTTATACTCTAATTCATAATTTTTGTTGTTTTTATTGTTTCGCCATCTTCTGTAAAGTTTATCCCGATATTCACAGTATCTAATTAGTTCTTCATTTATCCACGGATTCAGTGATCTTTTTTTTTTACTTTTGGATATTTTTATCGACTCACTATAAATTTCACAAAATTTTGTATATATTTTATTATATAAACCGTTAGCGTTTTCTGTTCCATACATTAATTCGTTCCAATTCATTTCCCTAATTTTATGATTAATTTGCACATTATTTAATTTTTGAAATTGTTCTCGCGTGCTTATAGTGGCACTACCCTGTGTGTTTTCATCTTTATTTTTCGCAAAAAAAAGAGTGTAATGATCGCTTATTGTGGTTGTTATTATTACTGCATATTTATGTGTATTTATTTGTTTATTTTTTATAAACAAGTGATCTATGCAGGAGTGTGTGTTTTTGTTTACATCTTCTCGTGTACTTTCATTTATCATGCTTTGCATACCATTCGCTATCAGAATATCAAGATATGCTGTTGTTGTTTTATTTTGTTTTGCTATGTCGATATTAATGTCGCCAATTAATATGCATTCTTGTTTTTTGTTTATTTTGGTTATTACTGTTTCAAGTTCATTCAAGAAAGTATTCATGTTTTGATTTGGTGGTCGATACGACGCAAGAAGGGTAATTATTTCGTTTTCTATTTTAACATCGAGATGTACGAGCTCAAAAGAATTTGTATTTGACGCGATTTGAATAAACTCGATGTTTTCTTTTATATAAACAGCAATACCTCCGCCTCTTCCTTCTCTATTAAAGAAAACTGCATTGAAACCTTTTATTTTATAAAGAGAGTTTTCACTGTCATTTATATTGGTTTCCACTAGTATTATAAATTTTATTTTGTTTATTATTTGGGTTATGCTCACTATGAACGTATTAAAATTAAGCCTGAGTGATCGTATGTTATTATAGATAATTGTTGTGGGATACTTTAAATACTGTTTTTCAATTTGATTGTAATTATAAATAGTTTGTGTTTTATTATTCATTTTGTTTTATTACAATTTTCCGAACTATTCATATTTAAAAATTAATTCGCTGTAGGGGTAATGAGTTCTATATCACTGGAATTTTTTACAATTATAGAGACTGTATTTTCCGATTTGCGTGCAAAAATTTGGCCATCTCTGACCCATACAAACTTCCAATTTGCTTCTTTTGCTTTGGTTTTTGCATTCCATAACAAACGACGCTTATTGAAGGTCAGTTCATCATTAATATAAATATATTTATTATTGTTGTTGGTATTTTGATTTTCTGTGTTGTTTATTATGAGAGCATCTATTCTGTGTCGTGTAACTTTACTCATTAGCTCTCTTTTTTTGTTGAGAGAAGTAAATTCAATATAAACTTTTTCCTTTTTTGTTTTGTGCCTATAAGCATTGCTTATATCGTTTTCGTGTATTTCTACATTTAACGAAGATGCTATTTTTTTTATTACTTCATTTGGGGACATCTCTTTATTCGTAACATTTTTTATTTCTATATTCTTAACAATATTTTGTTGTTCTAATTTGTCCATGCGTGTTTCGAGTGTGTTGATTTGGTGTTCCCTTTGCTTGTCTCTTTCGGTGAGTTCATTTACTTTCTCTACTAATTTCGAGAGTGTATTTGTTATTGTGCCAAGGGCATCTTTTATTTCTTCTCTTATTTGTATGTGAGAGTGGTTAACAGTTATTGCTAATTGCTCTAAATTTGTTTTTACATCTTTTATGTCTGATTTAAGGTCAGTGACATCTGATTGAACTGAGCATAGAGAAGAGTTAACTGTGCTAAGAGATAATGGATCTTTAACTACATTCGCTCTGTCTGCTTCACAGTTTTTTTCATCATTGGCTCTTAATTTCATTTGAGGTTCTCGTTCGTCGTACACTACAGATTGGTACATTGTGTTAGCAGATTTTGTTCGTGGTTTGCATATCTGGCACTTCCAATTTGTTTTCCTCTCTCCATACATACTAGAGTATGTGGACTCTGACAGAGGGCAGCAGGGTGAGAAATGATAATTTGCATTGCAGTTATAACATTTTACATATGCAATTGTTGTAATTGCAATGTTACATGTTTTACAGACGACACTAGTCATTTTTAATTGTTTTTTCTTTTTTGTTTAAGAGTTTTGTTAAATTATTAATATTCACTTAATTCACTTCGTAAATATTGTTTTTTTGCAAGATTTTTTCATCAACTTGTGGCTTTTTGTTTTCCTAGTTGATTTAATTATTGTTTTTATTTTTTTGGTGCACAATTAGAGTAAATAATACACTTTTCGAGGACGATTTAAAAAACGCGTCTGCATTCGACTATGTTAATATGATTAACATGTGTGTTCATCCGCAGCCCAAAGGTGCACTCTCAAGAGCTGTACCAAGATTGATGTAAGAACTAGGATAAGTCCATGGATTTCTAGGAATCTTCTAACACTGTTAAAGATGAAAGAACTATTATTGAAGGTACGCAGGAAAAATAGGAATAATAGGAATATCGGAGGTATTGAGGAGAATTAGTGGAATTATTAAGACAAGTAATAAGTATTTGATGGACAGGTACTACGCTGACAATTTGAAGAGGGCTGAGGGTGACATGAGGAAGACATGGAAATTTCTGAATAATGAACTAGGAAGGAATGATCAACCTGTTAAAATTGTTTCGACACAGGACGGAGGCCTGCTGATGACTGATATGGAGATTGCAACAGCATTGAATCAACATTTTTTGATAAAATTGAGAACTTAAGGAATAATTTTCCAGTAAATTCGGGAGATAATATTAACATCTTTGGAACTCTGCTACGGCCAGAGACAAGATTTGATTTCTTGGAAGTTAATCATGACTTTGTCCGATCAATCTTGCATGGATTGTCTTTGAATAAGAGTGCAGGATTTGACAAAATTACACCAAGAATGGTAGTAGGCAGGGAAAATATGTTTGCGGAAATTCTTTCGGAATGGTTTAATAAAATGCTTCGTAGTGGTGAATATCCCAACACATTGAAGATACATATTTCTAATAATATAAATATATTCAGACCAGTTTCTTTATTGTCAATATTTGACAAGGCTATAGAGAAGGTAATATTCGTTCAGTTGTCTGAGTATTTAGAGAGAAACAAATTATTATTTAAGCGTCAGTTTGGTTTTTCCAAGGGTTCGGGTACAGATGAGGCTGTAGTTAATGTTGTTGACTAAATATGTGGAGGATTAGATAAAGGATTTAATGGTGTTGGTGCAGTGTTTTTCGATTTGTCAAAGGCATTTGATCTAGTTGATCACAATATTTTAGTTGAAAAGTTGAAAGCGTTTGGGATTTTGGATAAGTCAATTAAATTGCTGAGAGATTACGAATAGAAAACAATATGTGCAGATCGGCGATTCTGAGAGTGAGTTAGCTGATGTAAAATGTGGTGTACCTCAGGGAAGTGTACTAGGGCCCCTATTATACAAGATTTTCATTAATGATATTGGAAACATACAGTTCAATGACAGGTTATTCATGTTTGCTGATGACATTTGCTTGCTTTATCCATACAGACATGTTCGGGTATTGCAGACCCAAGTTGAATATGATGCAGCTATACTTGGAGAATTTATAAGAGTTAATAAACTCATACTTAATACCGATAAAACTATATTTATAAGATTTAGGCCATGTAATGTATTGGAGCTATATAAAAATTTAGGAAGAAAATTGGCCTTAAGACGAGGATGATGATTTATAATACTTTGATTCATAGTCACCTTTCTTACCTTCCGATGATATATGGTGCTAGGAATTGTACTGCTCTCAGAACATTGCAGTCTGCTCAAAATAAGGCCTTAAAATTAGTTTTTAATTTGCCGGTAGATATATAGATAGATAGATAGATATCACACGTTGAATCTTTTTAGAAATCAGACGAATAATATTTTACCCATAAGGGGTCTGTACAAACTGCAGCTTTTAAAATAGTTAGGAATCTAGGACACGGTTCCATTCTTCTACAACAAAATATTGAAAGAACACATCGACAAACTAGGCAAAGTCAGTTTCTGACTGTTATAAGATGTCGGCTTGAATTAACAAATCAGCATATTAGCTTTGCTGGGCCGAGTACATACAACGACCTGCCTATGTTATTAAAGAATATAGAAACATTTGCCGTTTTTAAAAAAGAATTGAAAATATATTTATTAATGAACATTGAGACACTTCTTATGTAGATTTGTAATATTATTGTTATATTAGTTTATAGGAAATGGAATTGTACATTTATAGATACATATACATACGTATACAGTTTTCTTTCTTATGATTTATTTTAATATGGGGACATCTTCTATATATGCATGTATATGCAAGCGTGTCCATGGATAAGGTATATATACCTAGGCATTGTATATGGATAAAATAAATGTATATACTTATGTAAATATTATATATTATGAATATCTAATTTAGTTGACAACATGCCTCTCTAATGCCATTACTGGTGCTGAGGCTATGATTAGTTTAAGATACATATGCATATCTCTATTTTTTATTCACTGAAATACTAAATAAGATAACTTAGTAATAAAAATAAAAAAAAACACGTAAGTGTTCGAACATTCTCAATAAGTTACAATCATGTATTCAAATTCCCTTACCCCCAGAAAGATTTATCTTATATCTTCCCTTCCAAATTACAGGAGTTGATTTCGCTGGCCCATTCGAAACAAAAGTATCTCCATTAAGAAATAAAAAAGCTACGTAAGTGTTTTTCTTTGTTTCAGTACGAAAACTATACACTTAGAGCAGAATACTCTAAAGCGAATTCATTAAATTTCTAAATAATGTTGTGTATATATAATGGATTTGAATGGAAATTCATACCACCTCACGCTTCCTACGCAATCAGCCCAGGAAACATAGAAGTCCGAAGAGCAAAACTTCACCAGAAACCAACAAACCATAAGTCAAAACAACCAAAACACATGTGCTTTGTGCCAACATAGGTAATTCTGTTGACTAACGCCAAGATCAAATAAGTATTTGTACATAATTTTATATTTTCTTACATTTGAATGTCTTTATTTTTGAATTAATTTTGAAATATTAACTTTTAGTTTGTTACCTTTTTCTTACATTGTATTAGAAATTTGAAGTGTTTTTGGAATGTATTTCAATTAAGTCTTTGTTTAACCAACACTAAATCATTCCAACACAGAATATAATTTGCACACGGCACCAATGATAACGTTCGAATTTATCTTTTGCATAAATTCTTAACTCTCCTTATAATCAAAATTGTGTTTCACAATCACTTACGTTTTTAACTCTTAACCGAATTGTCACCTACTTATGTATCTGCAAATAAAATTGTATTTAAACATATGTATTTACAATTATTAAGAAAATAAAAAGGTTTCTTTTTTAGGCACCCATTTCAACAAGTTAAGTTGCTCAAAACATAACATTACAAGAAAAAATACATACTCTTTATTAATATTTCATTTCTTTTTTCTCTCCCATAACCCCAATTATAATTACAATCGAGTAATTATAAGAACAAACTCTCTCCAGAAGATTGTCCCAATTTTTTCAATCCCTAAAACCCAATCTTCTGAAAGAGCGTTTGTTTAACCTTCCTATACCCGCGCGTTGGTCTGTGAGACCGATTTTTTTGTTATTGTGAATTTTTTTGTAAAAAAATAGTGCCAGTAAGTTGATATCACTGGTAGCTTCATTATTCGTAATAAGCGTCGTTTTGGTGCTAATAAGAAATATCTGTGAAAAGCGCGAGTATGCACACACAACGATAATCGGTCTGTGAGACCGACGCGGGTATTAGTGTAACACTTTTGTGTAGGTAACTTTTTAAATATTTTTACTTGTTTTGTGTTATTTTTTATTATTATTTATGTAATGTTAGAAAACATAAACATTGCCGTATGATCTCATAAGTGCCCACCAGAGGAGGCGTGTTACAAACCTCTCTTTACCAAGATTGATAAGATATAGACTCGCCGAAATATGTAAGTTAGACGGTCCAAAATCTACTGCAAGATGTAGTAGTAAAAAATAGGCCGTTGTTTCGAATGAGGCTAAAAAAAACCGCAAGACACTCTACAAATGTATTTCTTGTAATAACTACTTTTGTTTAGAATATGCTATTATGGTATGCTCTCACTGCTTTTATAAGGGGTCGGAAGAGTCTTAATTCTTTTATTTTTGGTAATTTGGTAAACTTGGAAAATATTATTTTTTTCTTATTTTTCCAAGTTTGGCCATTCCTAATTGGAAAATTTTATTAAAAACTATAAAATAAAAAAAAATTTACAATAGTTACACTGTGCTAGAATTTGACACTTTTTTTGTGACAAGCGGGGCACCTGGCGGGTTAAACTAATTCGGGTACGCAGTGGCGCTAATCGTTTTTTCAGGTTAGCTCTTGTTTTCGAAAAATACTGTTCAAACGAGGTTTGAACACACATATATTCCAACGATCATTCCATCAAACAAAAATAATGTTTCCAAAATCTCAATTTCACTGCACATAATTTGGAAATGTGCCGTTGATGCAAATTATCAGAAGTCTGGTGGAAAATAAAACCACAGACAAAATTCACTTCATTTCTTACCATCGGAGATAAAACAACCTCAAAGTGCACTGCGAAATAATTTAAATCTAAAATCAACAAAAAAAATATTAAAAGTAAAAAATTAAAACTAAAATACAAAATAATTTCAGTGAAATTTATAATTAATAAATAAATCTATTTCTCTATGCCAAAAAATATATTTCAAAATAAATATTTAAAGAAGAAAACAAATTGAAATAAAATTTAATTAAAATGCATTAAAATTGTACCACAATATAAAATTCTTACTTACCCTCAGTGTTGTTTTAAATTTAACATTTTCTTCAATTATTATTTTTATGTTAAAGTGAATTGAATCTCCAAAAAAATATAAATATACATACCTAGATCTATAATTTGTACTTACCTAAATTACTTACCTGAAATTATATTTATTTACCTAAATTGTGTTACTCTATTAAAATATATTCATCTACAATTATACTTACCCAAATTTATAATTACTCAAAGTTATACTAAATTATACGCAAGTGAACTACTTACAATAAAATTTGTACAATTTATTGAAATTATACCTACCAAAAGGGAATTTTTTAATACACCTAATAAATCCACAATTGGAATACACTAGAACAGAGCCCGGCAACACATGCTATTGGTCAGTTGTTGCAGAGCGAAAAATAAGAAAAGAGAAACATTTTTACTCTTACATTCACTACAATGCAGGCATGGAAAATTTAAATTTTTAAATGGTGGTATTTTAATTAAAAATATTAGTTTATTAAATTAAAATTTGTAAAATTCGTTTAGACTTCTTTGATTATATTGATTTAAGAAAGCATTTTCGATTAAAATTTGTTTTTTTTTTTTGGAAATATACATATTTAATAGAAAACTTTCTGGGATATTCATACTGTACACCCCTGCATTAGCAGATCTTCATGTAGAAAAGCAAGAAGCATGCGACAACACAACCTCTTTCAATGAATTCTCAAACGAGACTGAGAGTGTTTTTGATCGTGAGAGCAAATTTAGTAATGGCTGACATGCACGCGTGCATAGGAATTGCCGGGCTCTGCACTAGAAGTTTATTGAATGCAGGAAAAAAGCATGAAACAAAGACACATAGATAATGCATTGCGCATGTCCGTTAGTTTTGTCTGTCGATCAGCAGCTTTTGTGTGACGTCACTGTAGCAGGAAATTTTGTCATGAAGTTTGTTGTGAAGAGACATGAAACAAAGAATACAAGAATAATATATTTCTTGGTTTCATGGTGAAGAGACGTTTTGTGTATTTTAATTAAAAACATTTAAAGTTTCAATAAAAATTTAATAAAAATGAAGTGCGCTGTTATAAATTGCAATAAAAGCAACGAGGGGAAAAGTTCCCTATGCAGTTTTTTCCGCTTTCCAAAAAATGAAGCGCTTCGAAAGAAGTGGATTAGCTTCTGCGGTCGGAGAAAGTTTAATCCAGACACTTCTTTTGTTTGCATGGATCATTTTAAACCAGAAGATTTTGCCAATAATCTGCAATATGAAATGGGTAAGTAATTAAGAATGAATAATATATTTATTTTAAATTGTCAACATATATTTATAGGTTTTGCTTCAAAAAGGCTACTCATGGATGGTGTTGTTCCTACAGTGAAGTTGGTCAAACCGAAAAACAAAAAGCTGTTTGAAGAGCGAGCAAGTAGAAGTGAACGAAGAGAAAACAAAAAAACTGTCGATCTTCTTCTCAAAAATCACAGATCTGCTATCATGCCGTCCAATGAAAACTGTCCAGTACGGTCCATCGAAAATATAAACACTTATAATACAGAAAATACTTATGAAATAGAAAATCAGCCGCCGGAAGAGCAAAGTTTGAAAATTTCCTCCTTGGATGTGGATGCTCAAAGTCTAAAAGTGTAAGCAAGCTTATTGAATATTGTTAATTCGTTTAATAATTAATATAAACATTTCTTTTCTATAGGAAAAGTTTACAGGACGAAATCCTCATTCTGAAAAAGGAAAAAATAAGTCTGATGCAGAATTAAAAATAAAAGAGAAAATGGATAAAATGGGAAAAAAGCACAAATACGAAAAGGATGAGGTGGAGAAGAATTTAGCTAAAGCTAGATTCGAACTTACGTGCATTGAGGAAAAGCTTCAAATCATTTTTACTACAGGCCAAATAAAAAAACTAAAAAAACGCGAAATAAGTAACAAATTGTCAAATAGAAAAAGAAAATGGAATAAGATTTTAAATTAAAATTTATATATACATATTTAATACTTAAAACATATTTTTGTATACTTAAAACTACAATGTACCTAGGATAAAATCTAAAAAAACAAGTATTTTATGAAATAAATATACATATTAACATTTGAGTTTGTCTTTCATTATATTTATTGGAACTTAAATCAATGGGGGTAAAAAGTTGTTAACAAACTGCTGAAAAATTATATGAATGCAAATATATTAAAGTAAAGTTATTAAAAAATCTAACAAATTTAGTAAAAAGGGTTTAATAATAAATAATAAACAATTTTGTTTTAGTTATAATACAAAAATAACAACATTTTCATTAAAATTTAATGTAAACAAAATTTTCCCATATCAAAAACATGTGTTCGTGTGAATGTGTTTTTGTTTATTTACTACTGTGACGTACATGCGCAGAACAATAAAATTTTGACAACATGAATGCGCTATCTTGTATTCTTTGTTTCATGGATAGTATGTACTCTTGAGTCAGAGGTTCATGATCTGAGGGACACAGCGAGGATTAAAATAATAGCACAAGAACATGAAAACAACAAAATGAAAAAGGAGATTGAAGCCCTAAAAAATATGTGAAACACAAGGAAAATTCTCAGGTTTCACATGATTTGCGAGTGAACGGTGTTCCCCAAAGAGAAGGCGAAAATCTTGAGGTGATGTACAAAAGTATTTGTGAAGCAATTAATGTTAATCCTCCAATTGTTAAAGATGCTTACCGTGTAAAAATGATCAAGAACAACAGAAACGGTAATAGGAGGCAAGATGGTCCAATAATAATAAAGTTCTCCAGTCCCTATGATAGAAATTATGTGCTGACAAAAATTAAGAGATATATAAAAGATAAAAAAGGTCCGCTTCGATTAAATTTAGTTGGATTCGATAGCGATACTCCTTTTTACATCAATGAAGATCTTACGCCAGACAATCACAAGATTTTTGTTTGGGCTTATCGGTTGAAAAAGGACAGGATGCTATCAGCAGTGTATACCAACCGTGGCATCGTTTACGTAAAGACCCTCGGAAATGAAGATCCATTACGGATAGATGATTGGGATGCCTTAGACCGATTTTTTCTGCAAAACGATGAAGCACATTAACAAACAAACTACTTTCGTAAGGAAAATTATATTAATTTTGGAACATCTATTTTGTCACAGTACATGTTTTCTATATGAATTAATATTCGTCTATTTGTCTACATTCATAATTAGGGATTATTTATTAGCATTTATTTTTATTATTATTCTTTCATTATTTTCTGTAACTTCTATAGTGCATTTTGGGCAACCTTCCTACATTTGCATTGTTGAATTCATTATTCTATATGACTATGATAACTTGTGATAATATGAGGGCTGGTTCCAGAGAAAATCTTGATATCAAGTTGAAAATTCTCTCAAAAATGACTCCGGACTTAAGATTTGTCACATTAACGCACAAAGTTTAAATAATAAAATGGATGAATTCCGTCTTATTTTTGAAAATTCTAAAATTGACATTATCTGCGTATCGGAGACTTGGTTTTTCACGAATGTCGATAGTAATGTGTATAATTTGAATGGATATCGTCTCTTTCGATCTGATAGGACGACTAATGGTGGTGGAGTTGCGGTGTACACCAGAATGGACATTACATGTAGGGAGAAGAGCTAAAATGATGGTGGCTGTATTGAGTACATTTTATTGGAAATTTTTAAAAATAAGGAAAAGCTACTAGTTGGTACTGTATATAGGCCTAACAGACATATGAATATGGAGCTAATGTTGGAAGAGCTTAGTTCACATACTCTTGGATATGATCATGTTATCTTAACAGGTGATTTCAATGCGAACATTTTAGGGGATAATAGCTTGGTGGGAGATATGCGCACTATAGGTTTGAGTTTAGTCAATGGTAGAAATCCAACTCATTTTATGTCCACTTCGAGTACTCTTCTGGATCTTTGTTTTGTTAATGAAATTTCTCATTTGCTAAATTTTGATCAATTATCTGCATCTATGTTTTCGCACAATGATATGTTATTCATATCATACGATTACCGGATCAAGGAATCCCAACAATCTCAAACATTTGAATACAGGGACTTTAAAAATATAGATTACAATTCCCTTGCTGTTGATGAACAATTAAGCTATCTTGACAATAGTTTAAAATATCTTTATGAGAAGCATGTTCGTATAATGCTAGATTTGCACGATTGAAATTTTCTTCAAAATTGCTCTTCAAAATTCTTTAAACTCGTGTAAACAGCAAAATATCTTCAAAATTTATTGATCAAAATTTGTTGAACAAAACTTTTGAAGATTTTATTAATGCCGTGTAAATAACCATCAAAATCGCATCTGGCAATATTGATAACTATAAATAATTTGACAGCATGTTCATTCTTTTGATTCAATACATATCAGCTGTTTTTATTTACATATGTTTGTTGCGGCAAGTGGTGAAGAAAATAAAGAATAAAATTAATAAATAAATATGAGTTGGTAAGTATTACATATTAAATAACTATATATTTGTGGAATTATATATTAATATTTTTAAAAGTGATATAGTAAATGATAATTTGCGCAGCAACCGCAAGCAACAGAGAAAGTGGACAGGAGATGAGCTGAGACTGTTCATAGAAGTGGTTGAAGTACGCCAACCAGTGTGGAATTTTAAAATTGATGGCTACAAAAACCGAAACGAAAAGGAGAAGTGCTGGACAGAAATTGCTGCTGCAACAAATCATTGCATAGCCGACTGCAAAGCACAATTTAACGCTGTGCGATCACGCTATAATGTAAGTTTTTTTTTTGTTTTTGTTTGTTTTATGTTTTGATCACATTTAAAAATATTATATATTGAAGGCGGAGCACAAAAAAGTAAATACATCCAAAAGTGGACAAGGTGGTGCAACTTATGTATCCAAATATGAATACTTTGCAGCTCTGCACTTCTTGGATACTGTCAGAAATCGTGGAGCAGGAGGTACCGAGACAAACTTCGAGGCTTTTGAGGATTGGGATGCTGTTGAAGAGTAGTTTCTGAATTCTGAAACTCAATGTTCACTTGCTGCTCTCGAAAATAGTACTCCTGCAAAGCGTAAAAAAGTGCAAGAAGTAAAGGAAATCGACAATAAGCGTTCAGAAGTTTACGAAAAACTTGGCCAATTCCTATCGCAGAAAGTGTCGCAAGGAAAAGAAGGCATAAGTTGGCAGAAGTGCTATGGAGAGTATGTTGGGCAGCAGCTTTCTGCATATTCAGAGTCTGATGCTCGCAGGTGAGTTTTAAATGCATAGTACTCAAATAATATTTGATACGAACTTATATTTTCAGATTGAGAACTCAAATTAATAATGTCATCGACTCATTTGAAGCACAGCAAAGCAATTAACTTTCTTTTAAATTTTTTTATTTTTATATTTTTTATGTGACAATGTGATTTCTTTTTAATTTTATTTTTTACCAGAATGTGATTTTAAGTTGCCAAATAAATGTTTTGAACTTTTTATTTCGATTTATTGGGTTTTTAATTAATTTTTAATAAATATGTTTGTATTGCCATGGAACTTCTCCTTCATTTAAAAAATATTCTGTAAATTCTTGTCGAATGAGCTTGGACGTTTCGCTTTGACGACCTTGATTGCACAATGGTTCTATCGAAGACAAAATATTCTCTGTCCGCACTTCTTCACGCCATCGTCCATCCGTAATAGATCCATCCGCATTCACTAGGTCATAGTCTCTTATTTGTGCATAGGTACCACACTTGCGTTTGTTCAAAAAATTGTGTAATACACATACTGCGAGAGCAACTTTGACAACATTTGGTGTGGAAAGTTCCATTGTTTTTCTGGCAACGCGAAATCGGGCTGATATTAATCCAAACGCGTTTTCTGAAACACGCCTAAATCTGGACAACCTGTAATTGAAAATTCTTTCCTTCGTGTTTTGATTCCGAAAACTGTATGGTTTCATAATATTGGAATTTAAAGGAAACGCATCATCTGCAACAATCACATATGGAATAGGTTTTTGTCTACAGGGCAGTGGTTTCGGTTGCGGCAAATTCAACGTGTTATTATATAATCCATTCGATAGCGAACATCTACTGAATACTCCGCCATCGGACTCTCTACCCTTTGCACCAACGTCGATGTAAACAAAATTGTAGTTCGCGTCAACAAGCGCCATCAAAACAATGCTGTTTTTCTTTTTATAATTGAAATATGCGCTTCCACAGTGTGCTAGTGCTATAATATCAATGTGTTTTCCATCTAATGCCCCGATTGAATTGGGAAAATTCCACGTTTTATTTATACCTTGGGAAATGCTCTCCCATTCCTCCTCTGTTGCTGGCATCTGCACCAGTAGACATTATTTTTGATATGTTTTTTATTTAATAAATTAGGTTTTACCTTTAAAAATTCATCTTTTAATACTTTATATAATGCAGCGCAGACTTCAGGCACAATATTGCATATCGATGATCTTGATCTTTTAAACAAGAACATCAAACTTGCATAACTGTCCCCAGTCGTTAAAAATCTCAAAGTAATTGCCAGACGTTCTCCGGGGCATATAGATTCTCGCATATTAGTATTGGCCCTTTCTATTGATGGGGTGACGAGATTAAGCAAATAATCAAAATCATCTGCTGACATTCGTACAAAGTTTTTGTATAGGTCGGGATCTTTCCTTTTCAATCGCTCCTTAAAAGAGGCATACATACCACTACCTTCCAAAAGAAAAGGTCGAACCCAATGTTCCTTTTGCTTTCTTCTTTTTTTTGCATTATTATCAGCTACTTCTTCCTCCAATATTAAAAATGTTGATGCTATGATGATTGTGTCGTCGTCCATACTTTTTTGTAATAATAAATTATTTTTGATAATAATAAATTATTTCACAAAAGAAGCAAAACAGCTGATCAAAGTCAATATTTTGAATATAAAAAGTTTACCAATAGTGTAACAAACAACAAATTTTGATCAAATTTTTATCAAAAGATTTTGAAATATATTGAAAGAATATTTTGATCAAAATTTTGAAGCGTGTAAATAGAACGTCAAAATAAATTTTCAAACTTTTGATAAGACTTCAAAATACCTTCAATCGTGTAAATCTAGCTTAAGAACAAAACTACTTAGGACTGATAGACCATGGTTCACTTCTGAGATTAAGGAACTGATTGACATTCGGAATCGTGAATATGTTAGGTGGAAACGCTTTAGGACTTCTAAACTTTACGAAGTTTTTAGAGCTGCGAGGGCTGCCGTTAATGTGAAGATTAGAAGATCCAAATCAGTATTCTGTGGCAATCATTTTAGAAATTGTATATCCTCACAGAAAAATTGGAGGGAAATTCGTAATTTAGGTTTGGTGAATCGTGTCAGTGATGATCCCGGAGAGATAAATGTAGACCAGGTAAACCACCGGTTTGCAAGTATACCATTGCCACCTATAAACATGGGTTTTTATAAAAGCTTTGGATTGAGTCAACGTCAAACGCATGAGTTCAATTTCATACATTTTAGTCAGGAGGAAGTACTGCAGTCATTTATTGACATTAAATCTAATGCTATTGGCTATGACGGTGTGCATCCAAAATTTATTAGGCTAACGCTCCCTTATACACTTATTTATTTCACCCATTTCTTCAACACAATTGTCACCACCTCTACGTACCCACCTTCATGGAAAATCTTGCCAATTTTAAAGAAGGATAAAAGTTTTCGGCCTATTGCTATATTGCCTTACTTATCGAAGGTTTTTGAGAAATTAGTTCATATACAAATTAGTAATTATCTATATACTAACGTCTTAATGACGAAAAGGCAATCCGGTTTTAGGTCACAACACAGCTGTCTTAGTGCGTTGGTTGATGTAACCGAGAAAATTAAGTGTCAAATTGATAAACGTCACACTATTTCTTTTCTTGTGCTACTGGATCACTCTAAGGCATTTGATACTGTCCATCATTCTATCTTGGAACTTAAACTAAAATATATGTGCAATTTTTCCTCAACTGCATTAAAACTAATCTCGTATCTAACCGACAGAAGTCAGAATGTTAGTCATAATTCCGTTGTGTCCAAAAGCTGTGCAATGCCAAGAGGTGTGCCACAGGGCTCTATACTTGGGCCATTGTTATACTCAATTTATGCTAATGACCTAGCAAGTAAAACATTGCCAAATACAGATGTATGCTGATGACGTGCAGTTATACATAAGTTGTAATGCTAGTGATGCCCCCTACTGCATAGGTTTGATAAACCAGGATTTGAATCAGATTTATTTATGGGCATCTGCAAATGGTCTGAATATAAATCCCGACAAATCAATGGCGTTACTGATAGGAGCACCTGAGAACTTGATCGCATATCTACCACCAATTCAAATTAATGGATCAAAAATTGGCTTTGTTGGAACAGCTAAAAATCTCGGTGTGACTCTGAATAGGGATCTAAATTGGTCGGATCACGTCAAAATGAACTATGGAAAAACTTTTGCGATGCTTCGAAATCTCTGGATGTCACAGTATTTTACACCAACTAATATTCGAATGCTATTGGCGAAGACATATTTACTACCAACTCTTATGTACGGATGTGAGCTCTTTGCTAGCTGCGATGCAGTTAGTGGACGAAGACTTAACTTAACTTACAACGCTATAGCACGATATACCTTTGGCATTAGGAGAAATAGGAGTATATCGCATTTCGCCCGACTAATTTATAATGTCACATTTGACAACTTAATGAATTGCAGAACTCTGCTGTTCCTGCACAAATTAGTATATAGTCGACAGCCACCTTATTTATATGAGAGACTAGTATTTTCTAGGTCAAATAGAGGGAACAAGATAATATAATGTATGCATTCACCCATATGTAAAAATAAAAAGATAAACAAAAATAAAATAAACAAATACAAAGTGACTTCACAAAATTTACCGTAATATGCAGACTATGCAATTTCAACTGGCTTGTGTTGATTAATATGGGTCACTAGAAATATATTACAAACGAATTTGATATTGCTGTTAATATTGTTGTAGGTCACTAAATCATTAACAAATTAGGAGAAAGAAAAATATAGAAACATAGAATAAGTAGGGGAAATAGTTTAAGATTATTATAAGAAACATAGAATAAGAATAGTATATAAGCTATAGTTATTTGAAATAAAATTCAGAATCAATTCAGAACTTAACTGTTTTAATTCTCAAAAAACTTCGGCAATTGACTTTGCCATCTGATAGAGCCGACTGCTACTCTAAGGCTCTTAAATAAATCAAGAGTACTATAGGAAACTATAGGCAACTTACTCAGACCAGACAAACATATTACATGGCGATCCTGCGATCTCGATCCTGCCATCTCAAGAAATCGTTATTTTTTTAAGGAAAAAATAAACGTATTTCAAATAGAAATAGAAGTAAAGTTAATAAATATTAAGAAGTTAACTTTACTAGACAAAATGGAATAATATTTGACGGAAATTAAACAAACACGTATACCACGCCCGAAATATGAACCTAGCCGTAATAGACCACCACGTGATTATATCAAATGAATCGATTTTAATTAATCACCATCACCAGCAATCATATCAAGAGGATGGTGGGGATTTTCGACCAACATTACATCAAAAAGATTAAATAATTTTCGAAATAATTTTCTCTTTAGTTATAATTATTAATGTAAACAGATAATTTTAATTAGAAAAGAAGAAGAATAATAAGAGTAAATTGTTTAAAAAAAAAATCGTTTTAACAGAGAGTATATTAACAAAAAAAAATTGTTTAGAATATAAGTAGCGATTTAAGTGTTTAATTTTATAAAAATATAATTAAAGGGTAACCCCATATGTATGTATATATTATTGTATGTTTTAAAATGTAAAATTATAAAAAGTATTAGTATACAATAAAATATATATAATAATTATATACATATATATATAATAATTACAAAACTTATACATTAGACATACAATTCTTTAGACCGTATTTAAATATACGAACTTTATAGGAACTTTAAACTATTATATAATGGAACTTTCTGACTAATATATAATATTTAAACTGCACTCTCCACAATAACAAATTCGCTTTCAAAAATAGCGGATCAAGTGAAAGAACTGAGTGAAAAAGATAAGCAAAGAGAGATACAAATTGATACGTTGGAAACACGCATAAACAAACTAGAACAGCAAAATATTGTAAGAAATATTGAAATAAAAAACGTTACAAATGAAGAGATGACTCCAAACGAAATAATAACAAAAATTGCTTCCTCACTAGACGTGCAAATGAGAGGAACCGATATAAGCAATGCATATAGGCCGAAAAAGAAAAGTGATAAGATTGTAATTGAATTTACATCTCTCGGCAAAAAAAGAGAGTTGATGAGTAAGATTTCACGACACCGATTAGATGCTAACATTGTAAACAACACTGAAAACCAAAACTCTAGCAATGATAACAAATACATATACATTAACGACCAACTCACTTTTAATAATCGTAGTTTGCTTTGGATAACAAAAACCAAGGCAAGAGAAGCAAACTGGAAATATGTTTGGGTCAGAGATGGCCAAATATTTGCCCGCAAAAACGAAAATTCATCACCTATAATTATAAACAATGCTACTGATATTGAACTAATTATTCCTACATCAAGTTAAATTTATCATCTCTTCTTATACTTAAATTAAATAAATAAAAAATAAAAAATAATAAAAAAATCCGTACAACAATACACATATGTACATATATAATTTAAATTCAAATTACAAAAAATGAATAATAAAATTCAAACTTTAGATAATTTCAACAAAATCGATAAACAATACTTAAGTTATCCCACATCAATTATTTATACTAACATTCGATCACTCAGACTTAATTTCTCTTCATTTATAGTGAGTATAAATCATTTAATCTTCATTTATAGTGATAATAAACAATGTAAAATTTATAGTACTTGTAGAAACTAATATAAGCGACAGTGAAAACTCTCTTTATAACATAAAAGGCTTTAGTTCGATATTCTTTAATAGAGAAGGAAGGGGAGGAGGAATCGCTATTTATGTAAGAGAAAACATTACATTTACACAAATCTCTTCGAACACAAAAACATTTGAACTCTTACGCCTCGATGTTAAAACGAACAACAAAACAATTACCCTTCTTGCGTTGTATCGTCCACCAAACCAAAAAATCACTGACTTTATACACGAGCTAGAAATAGAAATAAGCAAAATAAACAAAAAACAAGAATGTATATTGGTTGGAGATATCAATATTGATATCTTAAAACAAAATAAACCAACAACAACATATCTCGATATGATGCTTGCGAATGGTATGCAAAGCATGGTTTTTTTTTTTTTTTTTTTTTTGCAAAGCATGGTAAATGAAAGCACACGTGAAGACATAAACAAAAACACATTCTCATGCATTGATCACGTGTTTATAAAAAATAAACAAACAAACACACATACGTATGCAGTAATAATAACAACAACTATAAGTGATCATTACACTCTGTTTTTTGCCACACATAACGAAGAAAACAACCAGAGTAGGGCAAATACAGGTACGCGTGAGCATATTAAAATATTGAGTAATATAAAAGTAAATAATAAAATTAAAGAAATGATGATGGTGAAATGATGTATCGAGCAGAAAACGCTAATGATTTATACCTTAAGATATACTCGAAATTTTGTGAAATTTATAATAAATCTACGAAATTATTAAAAGTTAGTAAGAAAAGATCACAAAACCCATGGATAAATGAAGAATTAATTAAATACTGTGATTATCGGGATAAACTTTATAAACGATGGCGAAACAATAAAAATAATAATAATTATGAACTCGAATATAAAAAATTTAGAAATTTAGTAAATAAAAAAATAAACTATGAAAAAAACAATTATTTTCGAAAAAAATTCATCGAAAATAGAAATAATATGCGTGTAACATGGCAAATTATAAATGAAATAATAGGAAAGAAAACAAACAATGTCGATGAAATCATTACAAGAAATTTTAAAACCAAAACTATAAATGAACTATTAAACAATTTTGCAACAAATTTTAAAAATAACATAAATAAAATAATACATACTTGTAACATAAAAACAATAAATAGTGTTGAAACAGTGCTTCAAAACTCTTTCTATTTAGAATATGCAAATGAGGAGGAAATTTTCAATATTTTAAGGACTTTAAAATCCAGGAAAGGCCCAGGAATGGACGGTATTAGACCATCCGATTTGAAAAATAATGCGAGCTACCTTACACCAATCCTAACAAAGTTTATCAACTTAAGCTTAGAAAATGGCATTATACCAAGCATACTTATTGAAGACATCGTTAATACGACCCATTTATAAAAGCGGATGTAAGTCAGACTACAACAACTACAGACCTGTTGCTATTTTACCAGCTGTTGAGAAAGTCTTAGAAGAAGTCGTTGTTAGAAGATTAACTGCGTTCCTAAGGAAATATAAAATTATTAATAAAAATCAATTCGGCTTCCAAAAAGGGTTAAATATAAATAAACTATTGGGAAACTTCTCAAACCTCATCAATAGTTGCCTGAGCAAACATATGCATTGTCTAGTGCTATTCGTCGACTTCAGCAAAGCCTTCGACACACTCACACATAGCAAACTACTGCAAATGCTAGAGAGAATTGGAGTTAGAGGAAGCACATTAAACTGGTTTAAGAACTATCTAGATTGCAGAACCTACCGCGTGAGAATATGTGACAACAACAGCGAAGAAGTGGCAATAGATTGTGGTGTACCACAAGGCTCCAAACTTGGACCAATACTGTATTTAATATACGCCAATGAAATGATAAATGCACTTCAAGGAAACACAACATTTGCTTACGCAGATGATACCGCAATAGTGGTCTCAGATAAAAACATAGAATATGACACAGAAATAATGCAGACACAACTAAATATAGCAGCGAAATGGTGTCACGACAACGGCCTAATCATTAACGCGACAAAAACGAAAATTATGCATATAAAACCTCCGCATCTTACACAGTCAAATATATATTTGAAATTTCACAATTACGAATGTATTCACAGAATGGCCAAAAACCCTAATACAACAGACGATAGGTGTGACACAAATATAGAACTAGTGGAAACGTACAAATACTTAGGAGTATATGTTGATAATAAGTTTAAGTGGAAGACCCATATTACAAATCTACAAAAGAAACTACGCAAATCTGCATATATGCTTTATCATTTAAGTTACTGCTCTACAAACGATGTTTTAAGACAAGCGTATCACTCATTGGCCGAATCTTACATACGACATGGTATCACGGCATGGGGAGGTTCAACACATTGTAGAATACTACAAAATACACAAAATCAATTACTAAAAATTCTTGGAAAAAATAACCATTTCTTACATAACACATATAACAACAATCACCCACTAAATGATAGCAGCAACAACATTCAAAGCAACACAACACTTTACTTCAATACTACACTTAATATATCCAACAACATACGCCCAGATACAATACAACGAAATATTTCCGTCAATACAGTCAACAACTCGTCCTCTAATAACATCGCATCAGTAACCTGGAATTTGCAAACAAACAGCACATCGTTAACAACCAACAACACAAGAACAGATACAACAACCAACATAGCAACAAACACAACAGTAGGCACAACAGAAAACACTACAGCAACAAACACAACAACAAACATAACAACAAACACAACAACAAACATAACAACAAACACAACTACAAATACAACTGTAAACACAGCAACAAACAATTCAAACAATCTAGCCTCTAAACTCAACCTTTTAAACATTAAAAGTATTTACTATTTCACATTAATAAATGAATTTCACAAAGACAATAGGTTTCTTGATGTCATCGATCACCGATATAGTACAAGACGTCGAGCTCAAGGAAGGTATAAAGTAAAGCAATTTTTTAATGAATATGGCAGAAATGAGCTAAGCGTCATGTTACCAACAATTTGTAATAAGATACCAACACATATAATTAATGAAAATAATGAAGTTAAAAGAAAGAAACTTTTGAAAAAATATTTTTTAAGTTCGCAATGAATTCATAAATTTATATAATATATTTAGAAAATTTTAATTCTCTTTTCCTGCTGACAAGCCAATGGCTTAGCGGGTTATATTAAATTTTTTGTTCATGTATGTATTATATTAATGATAAATAAATAAATAAATAAAAAACATGAAAAAAAAAAAAAAAAAAAAAACATACAAGAAAAGGAAAAACTAATATATATACAAACAAGGAAGAATAAATACCAATGCTGATGCATTATCAAGAATCAAAATAGATTCCAATGACTTAAAGGAAACTATGCTAAAATCTATAAATATAATGACTAGGAAAATGACTGAAAAATTAATTGAAAAGAAAAGTAATCAAGACAATACAATAATGAACAAAGTTGAAAATAATAAAAAAAGAGAATGTTATGAGACAGAGTCTAATAACCTCTTTATGTGGAATAGTATTTCGTTTTCACAAATTAAAGGCTACCCAAGATTAAAATTTGTTATAAACAAAGGTAATAAAAGCATGCCAAAAATTGAGATTTTTGAAAATCGCGTAATAGTATCTGGTAATGAAAATGCATACTCGAATTTAGGTTCAATCTTGCAGAAGTTAACTAAGATTTTACGGGATAATCAAATATTTACAATAACGCTAGCAAAGGATGATAACATTTTTAAGCTCATACGTGAGGAAAAATTAATTAAATATATAATAGCATGCAGAATAAGGATAAATGTAGGCAGAGACCTACAGAAATTATATTATTTAAACAACCAGAAAGGATACTGGAAAAGAGTAGACAAGAAGAAATTATAAAAGAATATCATGAAACTCCACATGGCGGTCACGCTGGAGTACGTAGAACAGTCATTAGATTAAAACAGAAATATATATGGAAAAATATGTATAAAATGATTAAAGACTTTATCAGTCATTGTGAAAGTTGTAAGAAGAATAAAATTATTAGACACACTAAGGCACCAATGCAAATTACTAAAACACCTACAAAACCATTTCAATTTATACAATTAGACACTGTAGGTCCTTTAAGGGTATCAAACGGTTATAGATACATACTAACAGCACAATGCGAACTAACAAAATACATTGACGCATTCCCAATGGAAACTAAAGAAGCATCTGAAATTGGAAAAATCTTAGTAGAAAAATTTATATTAAGATATGGATGTTTTGACACTGTGAAAACAGATAGAGGAACTGAATTTGTAAACGAACTTTTTAATAGAATATGTACTCTTACGAAAAATGAGACTTTAGGTAGTATTGAAAGGAATCATAAGGTATTAAATGAATATATGCGTTCTTTCACGGAACAATACAATTGAGATGAATGGATTCCGTACTATACATTCGCGTATAACACAACACCACACACATCCACAGGTTTTTCTCCATTTGAACTCGTATATGGAAGATTAGCGTCAATGCCAACCGAACCCATGCCAAATGAAAAATTTTATAACTATGAAGATTATGTCACAGAATTAAAAATAAAACTAAAACATGCCCATGAAATGGCAAACAAAAAATTATTGGAAAACAAAATAAAACAAAAACATATTAAAGATAAGAATACTAATGATATTCAAATAGAATTAGGAGATAAAGTATTTTTAAGAAAAGAAAACGCAAAGAAAAGCGAAAGTCAATACATTGGCCCTTCTAATGTAATAAACACACAAGATGTAAATATCACAATCTTAAAAGATGATAAACCAATGGCTATACACAAAAACAGATTAAAATTAGTTTAAGCTATTATGTATATGTTAAATTGTTCTACCTTCACTTTAAAATTCTAAAAATTTGTAATTTAATACTTTTATACAAAAAAAATATATATAAATACTAGCTAATACCCGGCGTGCTTCGCTACCCCCATCGGAATTAAATACATATCTCGTGATGCAACTGGATCGCCCACGAACAAAATTGTTACGCCATTTTTTGGAGTTCTGGAGTTCAATCAGCATGAATTGCGATTATGTGGTCACCTATATCAGATCTGTAGTTAAATGCAATACCTGAGTATCCATGAAAAACATTACGTCGATTCACCGCCATTCGATTATGATTTTGTTCTTTGCTGCTCTTCTTGTTGATGTTCGAATCCACTGACTTTCTATTCGTGATTCATGTTGGACTTCTGTTTCATTAGCTTGTGCTGTTGTGGTACCTTCATGTTCCAAAGGTGTCTCGGTAGCTCGTGCGGTTGTCGCATATTGTCGAAGGCTTTCCAGACGTCTTTCACGTTCTGAAGGTGTTTCTGTGGCTCGTGATGTTTCAATACGATTTCGCTGGCTTTGTAGTCGACCTTTATGTTCCAACGTTGTCTCGGTAGCTCGTGGGGTTGTGGCATGTTGTCGAAGACCTTCAAGACATCTTTCGCGTTCTGACGGCGTTTCAGAAGCTTTTAAGGCGCTCTTGGCTTTCTGAAAGTGTTTCAGTAGCTCTTGCTGTTGTGGCGCGTTGTCGTAGGCCTTCAAGACGTTCTTTACGTTGTGATGGCGTTTCGGCGGCTCTAAAGGTTGAAGCTCGACTCCTTTCAGTCCTGAGGCGACTTTCACGTCTTCCGAACTTTCATTTGCTCTCTGGGATTGCAAACGCAATGCATTTTAGATGCTTTTAGTCGGGGCATTTTTACAAATTGTTGCAAAATAAATGTCACTCAGGTAACGTTTAACTTGTTTAGAATCAAAGATTCAACTGAATTTCAAAACAGAATGCGTGTTATATTTATTCTTTATATTTTACCTAATATGAAATCGGTTCAAGTCAAAAACCTTTTGAAGAAAATTAATGTTATTAAAATTTAACAAATAATTGTGTTTATAATTGTCACAGGTAATTTTTTTGATGAGTTTTGCAACTACTTATTTTATTTGGGAAAAATATTGACAGTTTACATTTTATTACTTAGGTAATTAAAAGTAATGAATTCATTTGCCCACTAAAATGCTTATTATAAAGTTTACCTAATGTATTTTTCAAATAAATAATAGTTTTATTAGTTACCCGTTTTTAGAAGTAAACAATAACATAACTATTACATATGTATGTACGTATATGTTTTCCAAGATAAATATTTAAATAGTATGAACTTTAGTACTTACTATCTATATGAGTTGAAAATTTCAAACTCAATAATTTAAGGGTCATATACCTTACTATTGCATATTTCAAGATATAATAATTTCTACACCCACAAATCAGAGAGACTGGAATACAAAATTGGGGACTCTAGATTTTATAGTTTTTTTATACAGATTTTAATAATTAGTTCATATGGAGTTTGCCACGCCCCCAATGCTTGATAGCCCATTTTTAACAAAAATATTGATATTGAACCTTTAGATCTTCATACAAAATTTTAGCAGTCTAACTGTTCTGGTGTTCTAGATATGAAGATTTTAGTATTTACTTCATATGGGAGGTGCCACGCCCGCTTTTGCTAAACTTCCTATTTTTGTCCAAAATATTTATATTTAAACAAAAGTTATTTATACAAAATTGGGGACTCTAACTGTTAAAGTTCTTCAGTTAGGCAGATTTTAGTATTTACTTCATATGGAAGGTGCATTGTCCTCTAATGATAGGTCGCCTATTTTTTGTCGAAAATATTTATATTAAAACCGTAGTTACTTGTACTATAGTGGCAACCCTGCCCGTAATTACAACATTGTATTTAGTACATAACAACTCTGTACATATGGTAGTTACTACTATTTTATACACCCTTGTTTACGATATAACATATACGTATTGGATAATAAAGAGAAGAGACGTCATTATATTTTTAACAACTGAAGTACAAAGACGTGTTTTTTTTAATTAATATTTAATCACTTTACATGGCGACCGTGACAATGTGAAGTGCTTTGTAAATGAAACGGTATTTCGCGTACAGTTAAAAAAATTAAGAAAAGTGATACAAAAAAGTTACACAAAAAAAAAATAAAGTGTCTTAAATGAAAAAAAATAAAAAGCTGTGGAAAAAGTTACGCTAAAGAAAAAATAAAAAGTGTAAATTAAAAAAAAAGGACATACACCAAACTTAATTGATACAATATAAAAAAAATGAGGTTAGAAGCCTAGAAAAATCTCGAAGCGTTTAAAATAGCTGTAGAGAAATGATCATGAAAAAAAGAAAAAAAAAGACAAATTAAGTAAGTAAATAACAAAAGAAAAAAAACTGTGAATTTTGCAAAATAAATATAACAAGGAAAAAAATTAAATTATTTGGACAGAAAAATGTGTTAAAGAGTGGAAAAAACCGTTAGAATATCAAGCATCCATAACCTCAAAAAACTATATGATAGACAGAAAACGTGTAAAGAACAAAAAAAAACCCCCGTTAGAATATCAATCCATAACCTTCAAAAACAATAAAAAAGACAGAAAAGGTGTTAAAAAATGTAAAGAACAAAAAACCAGTTAGAATTTCAAAAGCATCCATAACCTCCAAAAACAGAACCTAGAAAAGACAGAAACCGTGTTACAGAGTGTAAAGGAAAAAACCGTTAGAATATCAACGGGAAATTTTATATATAAAAAAAAACACCATCAACATACAAATATCGACGGGACATTTATAAAAAAAAAACACCAACATCAACATACAAATACCAACGGGAAATTTATGAAAAACAACACCATCAACATACAAACATCAACGGGAAATTTATAAAAAACAACACCATCAAAAACAACAATCACCGAAAGTACAGTTACAAGCTCGTAAGTTGGCCTTAAGCCGAAAGTCCATAGCATGCGTTTCATGCGAGCTTGCATTACATGCGTACACCGAAAAAGTAGAATCAGTGTAGTTGTATGTGACAAGAAACATAAGAAAATGCATAGAATGCATAGATGTGTAGAACGCATCAAGTAGATCTACTTTCTACTTTTCTATGCGACTCATGCAGTGTTGGCAAATGTCAGCAGTTTTTTAAACTTGGCATGCCAAATTATATACTATTGTGAATGGTTTCGATAGATATGTTTACATTTTACGACATTATTATTTTCGCATTTTTCTTTTTGCATTATAAAAATATTAATAAAAACATATTTCATAATAAAGTTTACTACTAATTTAAGAGAAAAATACATTTTTAGCACATTTCTGAACATTTCATGAACAAAATATGCATGTTACTAGTTGTGGATTGTTTTTATGTACTGAGTGTCATCTACTTTGAATTTATTAATTTGTAAACATGAAAAATGGAGGATAAATTAACCGAAAACAAGCGGCTTGTGTTCTTTTGAGGATTTTCGTAGGACTTAACAGCACAAAATATCACATATTTAAACTCATAAATTTGTAATTAATGGCATAAATGTTCTTGTTTGCTTTTTTATTGTTCACCACAACAGCTGACCAACACAAAAAGCCAGTCGCATAAAACGCATTGTGTGTAACTTGCAATAAGAACCGCATAGAAAGCAAAAATTGCATGTAACGCAGTCCGCATGAAACGGATGGTATGGACTTTCGGCTTTAGTGGGACAATTTTAGAGACGATATCGAAAATTTGCTACATATACATATATATAAAACAATTTAACAACACTACAACATACACTTACACATTTATTAACTAGCTACTAACCCAATAATGTAATGTATTTATGATCAACCCTTATTTGTATTGTTTTTATAAAACAAAAAAAATTCTCTCTTCTTTTCTTTTTTTAAACTAAATTTTAAAAGAGTAACTCTTGCTAGTTTTGTTGATATTAAGTATGAAGAGTAATATTCCTGAATTGGTCAAGAAATAGAAAGGAAGAAAGAATAGAAAAACATAAAAAGAAGGAAATTATATATTATGTGATATTATATATACATTATAAATAATATATAATATATTATAAATATATAGAATTATATATTATAATTTTTTTTTTTTTTGATGCAAATTAACAATACATACAGAACTTTAAATAAGAAAAATATAAGAATATAAGAAAAAATAAACAGAAAATATTTTTTTGAAGTAAAAGAAAAAAATTTTAAAATCATTTGAAATCATATCACAAAATACACTTTAGTATTAGAAAAAGGTTCTTTTAATCATGTGTTAAGCTTTCTTAGTTAAATTTTTTTCTTGTTAACAGAATTAAATTTAATGCCTGAAACGGGTCGCGAGAAATTTAATAATCTCATTTCGAATTTCATTAATATAAAAAAGAGAATTTTGCAAAATAGACCGTTATCCAAAAACGTTAATAAAATTGAAGAATATAAAACACTTTTAATTGAAAATTATAACACATTGTTTGAATATTCGGATTTTAATTCAGAAAGTTTAACAAATACTGACAAAGCTTACATTTCATCAAAAATTATTCATTGTAAAACATTATTGTTTAAATGTTTGGAAAGATTGGGCTACAGCGTTTTAGATTCGGATGTGAATTTGTTATCACGTATTGACGTCGGTGTTGTGGTGAAAAGTCAATCAGATTGTGAATTTAGCTCGGATAATTTGAAATTGAAATACGAAATGGCGACACTAGAGCAGAAGAAGTCCTACGTTAGTATGTGTGCATCAATTATTAGGGAAAATTATAATGGTGATCCTTTGGCATTAGATTCCTTCTTAGATAAGGTAGCACTGTTAGAAGACTTGACCGATCCTAGCTTAAATTTAACATTTTTGAATTTTGTGAAATCTAAACTTGAGGCAAGGGCAAGAGAGGCTTTACCTGATAATTTAACTTCTGTGGATCAGATAAGGACAGCTTTAAGACAGAAAATCAAACCGGAGAGTTCGAAGGTTATTGCGTGCAAAATGGCAGCCCTTAGTGTTAGGAACAATAATTATTCGGAATTTTCACGGGAGGCTGATGAGTTAGCAGATGCATTCAAACGATGATTGATAATTGAGGGAATAACGAAGACCAAGGCTCAGGAAATGGCGGTTGACCAGATGGTTACTATGTGCCGTTTGAACGCGAAGACAGATTTAGTGAAGATTTTAGCTTCTTCAAATTTTAGTGATCCCAAGGAAGTTTTGGCTAAGTTGGTCGTAGAGCAAACGAATGAGTTGAAGGAGCGTCAAGTGTTGGCAATAAGGTCGAACAGTGGCAGGCCTAACACGTCGTATAGGAACAATCACTTTGGAAATCGAAATTTTGACCAAAGGAATAATTATGGCAATTTTCGTGGTAACGGTTATGGAACCAATAATCGCACTTTTAGTAACAATAATCGGAATTTTAATAACAACAATAGTAGACGACGTTTTTATGGCAACAACATGAATCGTCATGACAATAATCTTACTAATTTTTCAGGAAATGTAGGACAGAGGGTCTTTAAACGCAGAAGTCCCTCAACAGATGGCGTTGGGGGATGCGGTGTTAGAACGGAAGACCACTCAAAATTAAACATACCTTCCAGAATATCAATTTTTACTCTCAACCTCAATTATGCCGATTTTATTAGATTAAATTCCACAT
The DNA here is from genome assembly GCA_930367235.1 of Sarcophaga rosellei. Taxonomy (NCBI): domain Eukaryota; kingdom Metazoa; phylum Arthropoda; class Insecta; order Diptera; family Sarcophagidae; genus Sarcophaga; species Sarcophaga rosellei. Next base: position 57,563,304 of record OV884019.1, read on the forward strand.
GCGCAAATCATTCACAAGCTGATATTTCATTAATAAAAATCTCATGCCTTACATTTGATACAATTCTGAATGAAAATGAAGTCATTAGCATTACTGGAGTAACAAATGAGTCTGTTCTTTCTTTAGGAACGATTTGCACAAATCTAATTATTTCAAATCAACTTATTTCTCAAATTTTTCATGTCGTTACTGATGATTTTAATATCCCTGCGGATGGCATATTAGGTAAGGATTTTCTTAAGGATAACATGTGCAAAATTGATTATGAAACTTTAACGTTAACTGTGAATACAAGGCTGAATAGTGTTAATATACCGATTTTACAGGGGAAAGATAACTTCACATGTATAGTTCCACCACGAAGTGAGGTGTTTAGAACTTTTAGGCTACATAACAATAGAGAACCAATGTTTGTTGATGGCCAGGAGATCGATAAAGGCGTTTTCATAGCACGCGGAATAATCGATTCGACTAGCCCGGTTTTGCGATTAGTGAATATTAGTGATGAGTATAGATGCATTCGGAATGATAAAATAAAAACTGAGAGATTATCGAACTTTTATGTATATTCTTTGAATGATGTAACGGAAAATGAGGAGCGTAAGACTGAACTAAGGGAGATATTGACGGATCAGATGCCAAATGACATTAAAGATAGTTTGATACCACTCTGCGAAGAATTCTCGGATATCTTTGCCTTGAAGAATGACAAAATGTCGGTTAATAATTTTTATGAACAAAAATTACGTTTAGTAGATTCATCTCCCGTATATATGAAGAATTATAGATTACCCCATAGTCAGAAAAGCGAAATTGACAGGCAGGTGACAAAATTATTGCACAACGATTTGATTGAACCTAGTAGCTCTATTATAATTTAATAGCCCACTAATTTTAGTTCCCAAAAAGAGTACAGATGATAGGAAATCTTATCGCATGTGCGTAGATTATCGGGCGGTGAATAGGAAACTTATAGCGGACAAGTTCCCTTTACCCCGAATAGACGATATTGTGGACAATCTAGGTCGAGCGTAACATTTTTCGGTAATAGATTTATTTTCAGGCTTTCACCAGATTCCATTGCATTTAGATTCGCGAGATATTACTGCATTTAGTACGGATAAGGGTTCGTTCCGATGGAAGGTTCTACCTTTTGGTTTGAATGTAGCACCTAACTCATTTTCGAGAATGATGTCTATTGCGTTTTCCGGCTTAGCACCAAACAAGGCTTTTCTTTACGTCGGTGATATAATTATCATTGGCTGTAGTAAACAACATCATCTGAAGAATTTGAGGGATGTTTTTAGTATTTTGCGGAAATATAATTTGAAGGTAAATCCCTACAAATGTAAATTTTTTCGACCGGAAGTCACATTTCTTGGCCATAAATGTACGGCAAATGGACTCCTGCCGGACGATACTAAGATCAATGTTGTTAAGAATTATCCTATACCAACAGATAAAGACGCTGTAAGAAGATTTGTTGCTTTCGCCAATTATTACAGGCGTTTTATAGAGAATTTTGCTACATTGGCGGCACCCTTAAATAAGATGACTAGAAAAAATATTCAATTTAATTGGACTAGTGAGTGTCAGAATTCCTTTGAAAGTTTAAAAGCAGCTTTACTCTCTCCAAGAATTTTACAATACCCAGATTTTTCTAGAAAATTTTTAATCACAGTTGATGCATCGAAGATAGGTTGTGGTGCGATATTAAGTCAAAACTTTAATGATAGAGATTTGCCAATTTACTTTGCTTCGAAAACATTTACTCAATCTGAACGTAAGAAACCAATTATAGAACTCGAACTATTGGCAATTCACTTTGCAATTACCCAATTTCGACCCTATGTATATGGCACGGAATTTACAGTAAGATCCGATCACCGACCTTTGGTATATATCTTTAATATGAAAGATCCGTCTTCTAAATTAACACGAATTAGATTGGAATTATCTGAATACAACTTTACTGTTGAGTATATAAAGGGTAAGGACAATGTAGGAGCAGATGCACTATCAAGGGTTACAATTGCGGATTTAAAGGATAGTAGGGTACTGCGGATGACAACGAGGGCAATGGCTAGGAAGTTTAAAGATGATAAGGTTGAATTGATTAGACCTGACGCAGAGTCTGGGAATTCCACACTGAAAATTTATGATAAATTCTCACATGACTTTGATAAGAACACAGCGAAAATAAGAACTCAGATTATTGACATTAATGGCTTAAGGATATTACGCGTAAATTTATTTAGGAAATTTAGGAAATTGTTTACTGTTGATTTCGAGTTTGTTAACGAAACAATTAATTTAGGTTATTTGCTTTCGAGGCTGGAAATTGAAGCCAACAATCAAGGAATTGGCAGGACAGAATGGCCTAAAAATGACATATTTTTTACGATTTTTACAATTCAGGAATTTAAGAGTTCTGGAAATGGAATGCTGGAATCTTTAGAGATTGTTCTTACGGAACCAATAGAAACTATCAGTGAAGAAGTTGAGAAAACAAAATTAATGCAGATATATCATAATGATCCAATTCTTGGTGGACATTGTGGTCAGAAAAAATTGTATGCTAAACTTCGCACAAAGTTTTATTGGAAGGGAATGACCAGGGATATTGCAAAATACGTGAGGAATTGTCCTAAATGTATTTTAAACAAGGTTAAGCCTAAGAATATTGAGGAACTAGTTTTGACACCAACCCCTGTCAGACCGTTTGATATAGTAGTTCTTGACACAATAGGTCCGTTGCCATTGTCCACGTATGGAAATAAATTTGCTTTAACATTGATGTGCGATCTGTCAAAATACTTAGTAACTATTCCTATACCTGATAAATCTGCTAGTACTGTGGCTCGCGCAATTTTTGAGAATTTTATTTTAATATACGGTAAAATGAATACTATAAAGTCTGATTTAGGGACTGAATTTAAAAATGAAATCTTATTGTAACTGTGTAAATACCTTAAAATCGATTTAAAATTTTCAACTAGTTATCATCACGAAACGGTAGGGACCGTAGAACGTAGTCATAGAGTGTTCAATGAGTATGTTAGAGCGTACTTAAATGAGAACATGTCTGATTGGGATACATACCTTAAATATTTCACTTTTTATCATAACACAACACCTAACTCAGTTTTTGATGTTAAATTCACACCCTTTGAGCTTGTTTTCGGTAAAAATGTGGTAATGCCCATTGGAAAGAATGAAAATTTAGAACCAATTTACAATTTGGATAATTACAGTAAAGAAATTAAACATAGATTACAGAAAACTCATATAATAGCACGACAATTGATTGAAAAACATAAAACAAGAAACAAAAATTATTATGACAAATTTGCAAAACCAATATCAATATAAATAAATGATAATGTTTTACTTCAAAAAGAACCTTATATCAAACATCGGAACATTTACGACGGACCATATATCGTAAAAGATATTAATGGTACGAATGTAACGCTGATTGATAAAATAACAGAAAAAAGTAAAGTTGTCCACAAGAACAGAATTCGAAAATATTAAAATAACCAAATTGTATTACAAATAATTTATAATAAATTGTTTTTCATTATTTTTATAAATGTTTATAAATAAAAAAAAAAAAATAAAAAAAAAAAAAAAAAAGAATTAAACAAAAGCACTTTTAAGGATAAGCTATATGATAATAATAATGAACTATAATGAATTATGAACTATTATTATGCTAGTATTCTTTCATAATTACATTCTATAATATGGATATTAATGTTATAATACGGATAATTATTAGTAATATAAGAAATTTTCAAAACATTTATAATTGTAAAGAAAAAGTTTTAAACCAAACAGCCTGATCACATGTTTGATTTCAAACTTTTTTTATATAAAAAAGGGAGGTATAGTGGCAACCCTGCCCGTAATTACAACATTGTATTTAGTACATAACAACTCTGTACGTATGGTAGTTACTACTATTTTATACACCCTTGTTTACGATATAACATATACGTATTGGATAATAAAGAGAAGAGACGTCATTATATTTTTAACAACTGAAGTACAAAGACGTGTTTTTTTGAATTAATATTTAATCACTTTACAGTACAAAATTTTAGGTATCTTGCTGATATAGTTTTTCCAATATATCCATTTTGTTATTATCTTACAATAGTAGGTTATGTAGTATATGTGGGAGTGGCACCTCTCTCATTTGAAATATCAACATAAAAAGTAGGAAAATCGGTTCAGCCGTTTAGTCGTCTATAAACTTCAAACATACAAACAAATGCACATTAATTTTTATATATAGGTGATGTCCGAGATAGAAGAAGTTTTAAATTTAATTCATATGGGAAGTACCACACCCTTTTCATAGTCAGCCCATTTTTGTCTAAAATATTCGTATTGATACTAAAGTGGATTCGAAAAAATTTTAGGGCTCTAACTGTGATATTTTCATAGATATAATAATTTAATATTTTTTATATTGGAGGTGACACACCCAGTATAGCCAATCCGCCAATTTTGTTTATATATACGTCAAAGTCGCCCAAACAAAATTCGCAGTTTATGAGATATGCGACATTAAATACTTCTTGAATATGTGGGAGTAGCACCCCGCCTTCTTGAAATTTGAAAATAAAAAGTTGCCTATAATTCCTATATAAATAAACACAAACAAAGAGCGTAAAAATGTGTTGCTCTCATCATGACAGCGTAAAAATGCATTCAGTTGCTTGTCAGCTTCTAAAGGAAAATGTTCATGTCGCTTTTTTCAAAATTCAATTTTACACCTAAAGAAATATTACAGTATGATTCACTAATATCAATGAGAAATGATTTCGATTTTTGGAAGAATACTTGCCAAGTTAAATACGGTGTTTTTAGGCAGATGTGTAGATTTTTTTGGTTTTTTTCTATTTCTTTAAAAAAAAAAACCTATTTTTTGTTTCATTTTTTATTAATTATAATTTAAACTTGAAAAAAAAAAATAAAACAAAAGTCTATGAATTTAATTTTGGTTATATTTTTCTTATTTGGTGATTTTTTTCACAAATGTTGGTTACAAAATTTTTTTTCGTGGCAACACTGTTTCAGAAGAATAAATAAAAAATTAGTCAAACAACAAAAACGCACGATGAGAAAAATTGAGAACATTATTACGCTCTTGGTTTCTTTATCCTTCCCTTCTATCTTTCCTCCCGCGTCGTGAAATATTTTTGAAAAATATTCCAAAATATGCCAAATTGCACATTCTTTATACTTTATTTTTTTTGGTTTTATACATCAGGAATCATAGATAGCATACTTGTAGGGGTAACTACTATGCGTATGAGTAATATATTTCAAATGCAATTAAATATTAAGTATGCAGTATGTAGCATACGTGGGCATGGCCCCTCGCTCATTTGGAATATCAACATAAAAAGTAGCCTATAACTCCTTCCAGACATACAGGAAGATACTGTGAAAATTTCAAGAAAATCGGTTCAGCCGTTTAATCGTCTATAAACTTCAAACATACAAACATACAAACAAACACACATTCATTTTTATATATAAGATAATTTAAACTTGAAAAAAATAAAACAAAAGTCTATGAGTTTAATTTTGGTTATATTTTTTTTTATTTGGTGATTTTTTCACAAATGTTGGTTACAAAATTTTTTTCGTGGCAACACTGTTTCAGAAGAATAAATAAAAAATTAGTCAAGCAACAAAAACGCACGATGAGAACAATTGAGAACATTCTTTCTTTATCTTTCCATTCTATCTTTCCTCCCGCGTCGTGAAATATTTTTGAAAAATATTCCAAAATATACCAAAATTCACATTCTTTATACTTTATTTTCTTTGGTTTTATACATCAGGAATCATAGATAGCATACTTTAGGGGTAACTATGCGTATGAGTAATATATTTCAAATGCAATTAAATATTAAGTATGTAGTATGTAGTATACATGGGCATGGCCCCTCGCTCATTTGGAATATCAACATAAAAAGTAGCCTATAACTCCTTCCAGACATACAGGAAGATACTGTGAAAATTTCAAAAAAATCGGTTCAGCCGTTTAGTCGTCTATAAACTTCAAACATACACCCAAACCTGTTTTTACACGGTTTTTTTTACGCGAATTTGAAATAACACGGTTTTTTTTTTTAACAAATTTACTTTTTTTTTTGCTCCTTTTTATACCTATAAAATCTTTTAATCCCGTTTAACTCCCAGTTTGTGCATAAAAAATAACGTTTTTATAAAGTTATTCAATTTTATAGGCATATGTAGGCTGCTGCATCAATCCTATGTATATCTTTTCAGTTTGTTTATCCACTTACATACATACATAATATTTGTCTTTTTTTACGCGTTTTTTTTTTACACGGTATCCAACTGGAACGTATCTACCGCGTAAAAAAAGGTTTGGGTGTACAAACATACAAACATACTGTTACGTTTTTACCCTTTAAAAACGTTAAAAATATGAGTTCGTGGATTGCAAATGAAATAAAAGTAAATTAGTGTTTAATTTCAAAATCAATTCTTTATTGTCTGCACAAATCTGTGTGCACCCTGTGTTGAAATTTATTCACACAATAACAATTTGGCTTAGAATTGTTATTCTTCTTGTACACAACAACAATTTACTTTTATTGTTATTCTTCTGTACACTCGTTCGTTATAACTTCGAAGAACGATTATCTTCACACGCAACTTGTCTGCACTCAAGTCTGACTGAATTATTACTCACTCCTCGTTGCTCGTTTTGTCTTGCCTTTTATATCGCTGGATCATCAGTCTAATGCATGCCCTTGGCAGAGAATGACTGCCTTCGGGAGCAATCTAAAAATGTAAACAACTCGCTTCCCTTATTGTTGTTAGTGGATCTTGTTTACATCTATCCTTGTAGCGTTGTTGTTGTTTGTTTACTGTGTCCCTTTTCTTTTCTTATACCTGATGTTATTGTTGCTTGTTTACTTTGTCCCCTTGTTTACTGATGTTGTTGTTATATTCTCGTTTGTTCTTTGATCACGCGATCAAGCCCATTGTTTTGTTGCTATATGTTTACTTTTTCGTTGATCATGTAAACAACTGCCTTATGTTGTTTTTGGAGCTTTTGTTTATTACTTTTTACATGATCAAGTCCGTTGTTTTGTTTTTGGAGCTTTTGTTTATTATTTTAATAACACCATTTCCATTTTCGTAACCCTGCCGCCCACTTAAGCCTGTTCGTCCCGAATAGGCTCATTATCTCCTCTTCCATATTTCGCCAGTCGCTCTATGTGCACGACCTTCATTTTGGCTCGGGGGCTGTTCGATTTCTGAATCCTGTATACGACATAATTTAACCTTTTAATTATTTTATAGGGTCCTTCCCAGCTGGTTTGTAGCTTGGGAGATAATCCTTTCTTCCGCTTTGGGTTGAAAAATAGAACCAATTGTCCCTCATGGAAGCCCTTCGTATTCGCGGCACGATCATATCTGGCTTTCATTCTATCGCTAACCATTTTAATACGTGTGCACAGAAATTCATGAAGTTCATTTAAACTTTCCTGTTTTCCAGTATATGTGTCATCTTCCGCTGTGGCGGGCTTACAACCAAACTCTAAGTCACCATGTAGTTTTATCTCAGTCCCAAAAATAACCTTGGCGGGTGATCTAGATGTAGAGTCATGAACCGCCGATCGGCACGCCAGTAGAAACCTCGGAATGTGTTCGTCCCAATCCTTCTGTTGCTCGCTCACTACTTTCCGCAAGTATTCCTCCAGGGTTCGATTAAACCGTTCTACCATTCCGTCGGACTGTGGGTGAAGTGGCGTCGTTCGAGTCTTCTTAATACCGTATACTTCACACATTTCTTTGAATACGGCTGACTCGAAATTTCTGCCTTGATCAGAATGTAGCTCTACTGGAACCCCGTAGCGACATACCCAGTTGTTCACAAAAACATTCACTACGGTGTTCGCCTCTTGATTGGGTATCGCATACACTTCCGGCCATTTGCTGAAGTAATCCATCACGACGAGGACATATCGGTTTCCGGCGTTGCTGACAGGAAAAGGGCCTGCTACGTCCATCGCTATCCGCTCGAAAGGTGCGCCCGAGTTATATTGTTGCAGCTGACCTCTACTTCTTCTTACGGGACCCTTAGCTGCCATACACTGGGTACAGTTTGCGATCCAATCAGCCACTGATTGCTGGCATCCAACCCAATAAAAACGTTGTTTTAGTTTTTCCAGCGTCTTTGTTACGCCAAGGTGCCCTCCGCTAGCTACATTATGGAATTCATTTAAGACTTCTTTTATTTTAGAGGAAGGCACCACTATTAGGTTGGATGAAGTCTTGCCATCAGCGCTTTCCCAAAGTCGATATAAGCACCCGTCTATTACTTTTAAGCTGTCCCATTGCGCCCAATATGCTTTTGTAAGAGCACTTTCCGCTGATATTTCATTTCGGGTAGGCCGTTTGTCCTCTTTCTTTGCTGCTATAATTTTTGCCAATATTGGGTCACTCCTTTGGGCTTCAGACCAGTCTTCGTCGGCATCGATTTGCATTAGCCGGATGTCGATGATAGATTCCTTCTTTTCAGCCTTTACGCAATGTCTACACTCTAATTTACATGGCCGGCGTGAGAGAGCATCAGCATTTCCATGTTTTACACCTCTTCGATGTTCAATGCTGAAGTCATAAGTCTGGAGGCGCTCAATCCAACGTGCTAACTGCCCTTCAGGGTTCTTGAATTGCAGCAGCCATCGCAGTGCGGAATGATCGGTCCTTAGTAGAAAATGTTGGCCATACAAGTACTTATGGTAATGTTTTATGCATTCCAGCACTGCAAGTAGCTCACGTCGGGTTACACAGTAGTTCCGTTTAGGCTTTGACAGTGTACGACTATAGTATCCTACGACTTTCTCAATCCCATTGACCACTTGGGAAAGCACACCACCAATACCATATCCGCTAGCATCACTGTCCAAAATGAATTTTTCCGCTGGGACCGGATACGCCAAAACTGGTGCGGCACACAATAAGTCCTTTAGTGCCTGGAACGCCTTTTCCTGTGACTCATCCCATTGATACACCTTTGATTTCTTGGTGAGCTCATGTAGGCTTGCCGCCACGCTGGCAAAGTTAGGCACAAAGCGTCTATAATACGTGCATAGTCCCAAAAAAATGCGTAATTCATGAAGACTCTGCGGACGAGGCCAGTTCTTTACTGCTCGTATTTTATCTTCATCCGTGGATATGCCGTCTGCTGTAACAAGATGCCCCAAATACTTCACCTGTCTTTGGAAGAACGCACATTTCTTTACGCTCAATTTTAGGCCAGCCATTGATATTCGTTGCAGAACTTCTGCCAGGTTCTCAAGGTGTTCGTTGAAAGTTCTGCCCATCACTATTATGTCATCGAGATACACCAGGCAAGTCTTCCAATGCAGCCCCTTTAGTACACGTTCCATAAGCCGCTCGAACGTGGCCGGAGCATTACAGAGCCCAAATGGCATGACTTTAAACTGCCATAAGCCGCCATTCGCACTGAATGCAGTTTTTTCCTTGTCCTTGTCTGCAATTTCCACCTGCCAATATCCGCTTTGTAGATCCAATGTGGAGAACCACTTTGTTCCGGCTAGCGTGTCGAGAGTGTCGTCAATTCTCGGTAGCGGGTAACTGTCCTTTTTAGTGACATCATTCAGCTTCCTGTAGTCCACGCAGAATCTTGTACTGCCATCTTTCTTCTTGACTAGGACTACAGGTGAGCTCCACGGACCAGATGATGGTTCAATTACACCGCTCCTCTTCATTTCGTCGACTAGCTCTTTAACCTCATTACGCTTCGCTAGCGGTATACTTCTGGGTGCCTGTTTTATCGGTCTTGCTTCACCAGTATCAATCTCGTGTTTGACCATGGCTGTTCTACCTTGACTTTTATTGTTCGTGGCGAAAGCGCAAGCGTACCTCTTTAGCAGCTTTTTGGCTTTATTTCTTTCTGAAGCTGCTAGACCTGCCACGCATTTCTCCACATTTTTACCAAATTCCTGTTGGTCGTTGGCTGACATTTCGGCAGGTTTCGGCGATTGTTCACTGTTGATTACCGCCTCTACTGGAACACATTGACCCACCTCGGAGTTTTTAGAGATGACTTTTTCTTGGCCTGATAGATTTAGTACTCTCATCGGGACAATTTTCTGTTCGGTAGATTTGACGAGGGCCTTTCCTGATAACAAGTCCGTCTGAATTTCTACTGGTTCCACAACCCACAAGCGGTTTTCCACACAATCTCCCTCCACATGTGCCCATATCAGCGTTTCGCTCTGTGGTGGTAATTTCTGTTGTTCAGCCGCAACTAACCTTCGGGCGTGCACCTGATGCTTGTATCCAACGTCAAGAGGTATCTCCACATTCCGCCAACTCATTGTCTGTTGCCCCATATTCAGATTGATGCCATGGGCTATCATGAAATCGGCACCAATGATAACCTCGTCCACAATATCGGCAACAACAAACACATGGCTTACACTGATGTTGGCCATAGTCACCTTCGCTTCTGTTTTCCCATGGACGGTGGCAGACTCTCCAGTAGCTGTTCGTAGCCTTATATTACTGAGTGCCTCACACTTCCCCTTGACTATATCTGGTTTGATGATAGACTGCGTCGCACCGGTGTCTATAGTGAAGGTGTGTTTTCTGCCGTTTATGTACCCGCACGCCGTAAGGTTGTTGTTGTCTTGCTGCATTACTGATATGGAGATTGTGGGGCCCTTGCTTGTGGGAGCCAGCACTTGCCCCTCAGTGCTAGCTCGTTTTAGTTTAACGGGGACTCTTGGGTAGATGGTTGGTGGTTAGCCCGTTTATTATTCCTTGCTGGCGAGACGGACCTTGACCTTTTTCGTGGCTCTTTGCAGTTCCGTTGGAAATGGCCGCCCTTTCCGCAGTTGAAACATTTAGGTTTAGCCTTTTGTCCAGTTTCTGCCAAAACTTGCTTGATCATTTCTTTAAATTTGTCCAAAAGGCATTCTTCTTCATCCACGACTTCCATTTTCCGCACTTTGCTTATTTGTGGTCTAGAAATTGTGCGAGCGGTCTCCTGGGCTAGTGCAAATAATACAGTTTCTGCAAAGGTTGTCTTTTGTGCAGAACATACCGCTAGTTTGATGTCAGGGTCGCGTATACCGTTTACAAACGCCTCGGTTTTAAAATTGTCTATAAGTGGGTGGTTTTCTCCCGGGTATGTGAGCTGCACTAACCTCTCGACCTCCATTGCAAAGGCTTGAAGTGACTCATTAGTCTTTTGCGCTCGGCACCTTAACTCCATGCGGTACAGTTCTCGTTTATGCTCGTCGCCGAATTTGCGCTGTAACGCCACCATTAAATCGTTGTAGTTGTTTCTGCGGTTGGCTGGCATGGTCTCCAGAATCTCGGCTGCGGCACCTTTTAATGCCAGAATTAGTTCCAAAGCCTTCTCTTCATCGTCCCATCCGTTTCGGCTGGCTACCGTCTCGAATTGGAATTTAAAGACGGATAAGGGTGAGCTACCATCAAAGGAAGGTGGTTTTATCCTGCCGGTACCTTCTGATACGACTCGCACTTGTTCCAACCGCTGGCTCTGGAGGTTGCTGATCTTCTCGTCCATTTTAACCAGTTTTCCCTCGACGGCCTTTTCCAAATTGTCCGCTCTCGTGTTAACGGCCTTTTCTAAATGTGACACCCTTTCCTCGACATCAGTGATTCTTTTGCTGACCGCCTCATGGATTTCCTGCAGCCTTCTAGATGTTGCTTGTACTTCGGCCAGAAGTTTCTGATTTTCGGCTCTAGTAGCTTCTTGCATTTTTCGATTTGCTACTTCCATTTTTTCCATCCGTTGTTCACTATCTTTACGAAACTCAGCCAGCAGTTTTAGATTTTCGGCTCTAGTAGCTTCTTGCATTTTTGATTTGCTAGTTCCATTTTTTCCATCATGGATGCTAGCAACGAATTTATGTCGATACAGCTAGGGGATGCAGGTGCCTTGAGCTCTCGTTCCTCGTCATCCTCGAACTCATAGGAATCGATGTCGATACCCTCAAACTGCAGTTGTTCCCTTAACCGCCTTTGTAGTTCATTTTTAGTGCCCGTTGTTGGCAGCTTGAGTTTATCCAACTCACGTTTAAGCCGTTCCACTTTCAGATCGGAGAGCTTCATTTTGGTTGTGATTTCTCTTTATTACTTTTACTTTTATTTTTGGATTTTGCAATCCCACTTCTGACACCAATTGTTACGTTTTTACCCTTTAAAAACGTTAAAAATATGAGTTCGTGGATTGCAAATGAAATAAAAGTAAATTAGTGTTTAATTTCAAAATCAATTCTTTATTGTCTGCACAAATCTGTGTGCACCCTGTGTTGAAATTTATTCACACAATAACAATTTGGCTTAGAATTGTTATTCTTCTTGTACACAACAACAATTTACTTTTATTGTTATTCTTCTGTACACTCGTTCGTTATAACTTCGAACAACGATTATCTTCACACGCAACTTGTCTGCACTAAAGTCTGACTGAATTATTACTCACTCCTCGTTGCTCGTTTTGTCTTGCCTTTTATATCGCTGGATCATCAGTCTAATGCATGCCCTTGGCAGAGAATGACTGCCTTCGGGAACAATCTAAAAATGTAAACAACTCGCTTCCCTTATTGTTGTTAGTGGATCTTGTTTACATCTATCCTTGTAGCGTTGTTGTTGTTTGTTTACTGTGTCCCTTTTCTCTTCTTATACCTGATGTTATTGTTGCTTGTTTACTTTGTCCCCTTGTTTACTGATGTTGTTGTTATATTCTCGTTTGTTCTTTGATCACGCGATCAAGCCCATTGTTTTGTTGCTATATGTTTACTTTTTCGTTGATCATGTAAACAACTGCCTTATGTTGTTTTTGGAGCTTTTGTTTATTACTTTTTACATGATCAAGTCCGTTGTTTTGTTTTTGGAGCGTTTGTTTATTATTTTAATAACACCATTTCCATTTTCGTAACAATACAATCAAACACATTCATTTTTATATATAAGATAATATTTTTTTTTCTTTGCAACGGTAGGGGTGTAATGTATACATTCACCCATATGTAAAAATAAAAAGATAAACAAAAATAAAATAAACAAATACAAAGTGACTTCACAAAATATAACCGTAATATGCAGACTATGCAATTTCAAGTGGCTTGTGTTGATTAATATGGGTCACTAGAAATGTATTACAAACGAATTTGATATTACTGTTAATATTGTTGTAGGTCACTAAATCATTAACAAATTAGGAGAAAGAAAAATATAGAAACATAGAATAAGTAGGGGAAATAGTTTAAGATTATTATAAGAAACATAGAATAAGAATAGTATATAAGCTGTAGTTATTTGAAATAAAATTCAGAATCAATTCAGAACTCAACTGTTTTAATTCTCAAAAAACTTCGGCAATTGACTTTGCCATCTGATAGAGCCGACTGCTACTCTAAAGGCCTCTTTAGCCGACCGTAGAAGTCGTAAATGTACCGTAAACGTAAATGTATTTGCACTTATAGAACGCTTAAAACCGTGTCATGTGTTTTTGACATAAAGAAATTAATTTTCAATAAATTATATTGTGTTTACATATTTACACTGAAAGCTGAACATATGTTTAAAACGTTGATGGGAGTTCAGTTTGTTTACATTTTTTGTGATTGTGTAAAAAAGGACGTAAAACATTAAATTAGTACCACACACAATATTAATATTTTTGTTAATTACATTGTAGTTATAGCTTTTTATACTTTTATTAGCATATTATTGCTATTATACATAGTTATGTATGTTTGTACGTACCTTTTTTTCAATTTTTATTATATGTATGTATGTATGTCTCTTGATAGATTTATAAAGGAAAAAGTACTTAAAATACTATATTTAATATTCGATGTACATATGTATGTAAACCATATTAACAAATAAAAAAGTTTAAATATCAGAAAAAAAAATTACCGAAAAATTGATACTGTGACACCCTCCCATTTTTATATGTAATTAGATTATAATTCTGGTTTTCTACATACATACATTTCTACAATTTATTTTACTTAAAAAAATATTTATATTTCTTTATTCTTATTGTTATTATTATTATATGTTATATTGTTACTTATTACGATTAACAAATGCTCTTATTAGATTTTATAAAAAAAAGTAATTTGAAACATTTTTATTTATTTATTACATATGTACCAAAAAATTTAAGTACCAAAAAAAAGAGTAAAAATACCCTCTTAATATTCCACATACAAACAGCCCATCACTGCTTGACAAATGTCACGTAACGTTGCTGTAGAATTCTATTTTCAAAAGATTGGGACGTTAAGTTACGTTATATTATGGTGAAGTAAGCACTTGTATACCTTTTCATATAACAAAAACGATCAGCTGACACGACTACATTTACGGTTGGCTAATTCTGCCTTAAGGCTCTTAAATAAATCAAGAGTACTATTGGAAACTTACTCAGACCAGACAAACATATTACAATAAATTCTATGAAATATAGCAAGGCCATCTCTCAACAACACTTTTTCATTCACTCTATCCGTCTTTGGAGCCAACTCCCCCCTCAAATACAAAAAATCAATAATGCAACCCATTTTAAAAATGTCATTTTTAAGCACTTTGCATAGATAATTTTCTCTAACTTTGCAAATGTTTTTTTCCCTTAGACTTATTATAACTGTGAATCACAGTCTGTGATATTCTTGTTATTTTTATTTTTAACATTATTGTGATATTTTCCCTTTCCTTACTTAAATTTTGTTTTATTTTCTTAGATATTAAGTTTCTTTTTTTTTAATTCATTTTTTTAAATTAATTTTTTAAATGTAATTTGTTAAATTAGTTAAAAATAGATTACTCAAATTTAAATGTTAATAACAATTGCTAAGCAATACTGTAATATAAAATTTATTCTTGTTGTATTGTTTTGAACAAATAAATAAATAAATAAAAATAAAATTTACATTTTTGTTACAGCTAAATTACATACTTAAGCGTTCAAGATTTCTCTTTTTCAACTTAAATATAGATTATATAGTTGCAAAATTTGTATGTACATATATACAATATTTATTCGGAGAAGAAAATTTGGCAAAAAACCTATATGATTCTACTTAAAACTACTTAACTACTGACTAGATAAAAACCTAAGATGATACTAGTTCATTAGTATGAACGAAATCAGAATCAGACATCTGGCAAAAAAAATTTTAAGTAAGTCTTTCAATCTTGTCTGAAACTAATTCCATGCCTGCAATATCATGAAGGCGCGGGGTAGAAAAAAACCAAGGTAGGTTGTATATAAGTTTCAACAACGGGGGCTGCATAGAACATTACAGCATGAAAAATGGACTTTAAAATGAGTTTTTTATTGGCAATGTTAAGATTAGATTTCCGATTTATAAAAGGGTAAAGCATACGGGTTAATATGTTAAATTTATTTAAAACGTAAGATATATGATAATGTAGAAAAAGGAATAAAGCGGTCTGTTGTTAAGTGATCGTGATTGAATAAATTCAAACTCTTTTTTATTAAATAAAAGACATAACATATTTTGGCTACGAGAATACGGAAAGTGAACCTGTTATAAAAAAAGGAAAAATATAAAAGTTAATATATTACGTAAGACTTCGGAATCACATTAAACAAAAAAAAAATTTTAATTATGGCTTTAATTGGCAGCATTGAGCAATTCGCATTCGGTGACGATTTTGAAGAATATTTGGAAAGAATGGATCAGTTATTTAAAATAAATGCTGTAGAGGATGCAACAAAAGCGGCGATGTTTTTAACACTAGTTGGTCCGGAAACTTATAAAAGAATTAAAAGCATATTGTTGCCAGAAAAAGCAACCACTAAAACTTTTAAGGAATTAATTGAACTTATAACACCACATTTTAGACCAGAAAAAAAATAATAGCCGAACGGTTTAAGTTTTATACTTGTTCGCAAAAACAAAATGAAACAGTGGGCGAATTCATAGTAAACTTAAAATTAATTGCAGCGCAATGTAATTTTGGTTCCTTCCTGAAAGAAGCTTTGAGGGATCGAATGGTGTGTGGTGTTAGTAGTAGCCAGCTTCAAACAAAGTTGTTGTCGACCGCAAATTTGACATGGGAAGAAGCATGCAAAATAGCGCAGTCTTTTGCGCTGGTAAATAAGGAGCAAAAAGTATGCAACCATCGCCGTCGTTTGACGTAAATAAGTTACAACATTATCAAAAGCCAAGTAAAAATGTTCAACAGAAGCACAACCATAAGCATTCATCAGAAAAATGTCAAAAGTGCACTACAAAACATGCTGCTGGAAACTGTCCAGCAAAATACTGGAGCTGTTTCAAGTGTGGAAAAAAGGGTCACTCCTCAAAGGCTTGTTTTTCAAAATTCAAAAGTCAAAATCGACAAAATCAGGACAAAAGGCAGTATATAAACGAACTGGACTATAAGCCTGCTTCCATAAACTGGGTTAATAGTGAAAATGAACCTTTGTTAAGCAATGTTCAAATCAACAATATTAAGATGGTAATGGAACTGGATACGGGAGCCGTGGTCGCAGTTATATCTAATTTAGATTATGATTTTTATTTTAAAGATACAAAGTTAAGTAGTATAAATTGCCCACCATTGCAGGTTTTGACAGGTTCTACCGTTGAAGTATTAGGTGAAATAACAGTGACAGTGAATGGTTTGATGTTAAAATTAATGGTCGTAAAATCTGGTAACCATTTTACCTCCCTAATGGGGAGAAATTGGTTTGATAAATTGTACCCATCATGGCGAAATTTTTTCAGTTAGTACAAAACGTCTGTCAATCTACTATTAAGGAGGAATTGCAAATTAAATTTCCGTCTTTGTTTTTGAAAAATAAAAGCCCTATAAAAAATTTTTCGGCTGATATAAGCGTTCATCCCGATTCGCAACCAAAATTCTTCAAGCCATATTCTGCACCAATGAGTTTAAGGTCGAAAGTAGAGGCAGAATTAAGGAATATGTGTGAGGAAGGTTTTATACAACCGGTACGTAATAGCAAATGGGCAGCGCCTATTGTGTGTGTGTTAAAAAGGACTCCAGTGTGCGAATATGTGGGAATTTCAAGGTTACTGTAAACCCAGTAATTGAAATGGATGTATATCCACTTCCGTTAATAGACGATATTTTTACTAGCGTGCGAGGAAAAACTCAGTTTTGTGTTCTGGATTTGAGCAAAGCTTATTTGCAGCTATCTATAGACGAATCATCAAGGTCTTATGTGACAATTAATACCCATGTGGGGTTATTTGAATTTTGCAGACTGCCTTTTGGTATTTCGTCTGCACCAATGATTTTTCAGCGCATGTCTTGACTCCAGAGGGGATAAAGACCTCAAAGCGGAAACTTGATGCTATTATGTTAGCTCCTTCCCCGGTCAATGTTGACCAACTTCAGAGTTTTTTGGGGCTTGTGAACTATTACTCGAAATTTTTGCCAAACAGCGCTACCGTTTTGACACCGTTACATAATTTACTTCGTAAGGAAACCAGGTGGCATTGGGATGAAGAGTGTAAAAGGACATTTGTGAGTTGTAAAAAATTGCTTTGCGAGAATAATCTTCTTTTTCATTTTGATCCCAGAAAGGAAATTGTAATTGCTTGTGACGCTTCTCCATACGGGGTAGGTGCAATTCTCAGTGTGGTTGTTAACGGTCAGGAAAGACCATGTTTTATGGCGTCAACAACGTTGACTAAGTCGGAGAAAAATTACTCACAAATTCATAGTGAAGCTTTGGCTGTAGTATATGCTGTGCGAAAGTTTCATAAGTTTGTCTTTGGTTATTCATTCACAGTGTATACAGACCACCAGCCCTTGGAAAGGCTTTTGAGTGACCAGAAGGCGTTGGCGAATATTGTATCTGTCCGGTTTCACAGATGGATTTTATTTCTGTCCGGTTATAATTGTAAAATTAAGTACCGTCCTGGCAAGAAGCAGGGAAATGTCGATGCCCTTTCTCGTTTGCCAGTTGAGGGCAGTACGAATGTGGATAATTGTAATTAAAATTTTTTTAATTTTGATACAAATTATATACCAATGTCAATAGATGAGATAGCCAAAGTTTCAGGGAATGATGATAGTATCAGACAGGTAATCGGTTTTGTTGAAAATGATTCTTTGCCATAGTCTAGAAAGTTGAATGAATGTTTGAGATCATATAGTAACGTTAAATTTTCACATGAGGTAAAGGATAATTGTCTCTTTTACGCCGATCGTTTAGTAATACCATCAATTTCGATGGGAAAAGTTCTGGCACTATTACATGAAACGCATGTTGGTGTGGTGCGCATGAAGTTGCTGGCCCAAAGTTGTGTATGGTGGCCTTCTATTGATAAGAATATTGAAAACTATGTTTCGGATTGTACAGTGTGCCGAAAGATGGGAAACAGGACTATGGATTGTACTAATTTTACGTGGCAGAATACAGTATATCCATTTGAACGAGTACATGTGGATCTCTTTCAATTTGGAAATACTGACTTTTTGATACTGGTGGATGATTTTTCAAAGTGGATTGATGTCCACATTTTGTCGAAGACCTCTTCAAATGTTATTATAGAGAAGTTGAAATTAATTTTTTCCAATTTTGGATTTTGTAATACCTTAGTGAGCGATAATGGACCACAGTTTCGCAGCGAAGAGTTTCGGTTGTTTTTGAAATGTAATGGTATAAGGCAATTATTTAGCACAGCATATCATCCTCCTAGTAATGGATTGGCCGAACGGTGTGTACAGACTGTTAAACGCAGCTTAAAGTCATATTTTTTGTCTGACCAGAGAAAAGCTTTATCCATGCAGAGCATTGTTTTTAATTTTTTATTTAAATATAGAAATACACCAATAACTGTCACAGGTGTTTCCCCTTGTGAACTATTATTAGCTTATAAACCGATAACACCTTTATCCTATAGTAAACTCAAACAAGTTTCAAATATAATAACAGCACCTACAAATTATAAAATAAATGATATTGGTCTAGATAATGATAATAACCATCCTACTATATCTAAAGATATAGTAGAGCAGAGATGCTCAACAGGAATAGTTGAGAACAATCTTTCAACTTCTAAAAGTTTTGAACCTAAAAAAGTAGATCAATTTCGTTGGAAAAAGACAGATTGGGACTGTCCAGAAAATATATTTTCAGAAACAGAAAAACAGAAAGTAAATAAATTACCTGTAGAATATTTTTTAGAGTATTTTAATGAAGATTTTCTTCGAAATACTGTTTCGTGGACAAATAAATTTTCTCTCATAAGAGATGGAAAATAGATAAATATGAGTTTCGAAGAACTTCTAAAATTCATAGCGTTACAGATATTTATTGGTACAATTGGATATCCTAGATTAGAAATGTGCTGGACAATTGGTACGGAAATCGCTTCGTTTCCAGATAACATGACTAGAACTAGATTTCACTTATTGCGCAATAATTTACAATTTTCAGCAAGTGATATTCAAAATGTTAAATTATATAAAATCCGTAGCATTATAAATATGTTCACTCAAAAATCGTATTCTCATCGAAAAGATGAGGATCTTAGTATTCACGAGATGATGGTTCCTTTCAAAGGAAGAGCATCACTTAGGCAATATATGCCAAAGAATCCTACAAAATGGGGTATAAAAATATTTTGTTTGTGTAGTTCGAATGGAATTATTTATAATTTTGAAATATATCAGGGGAAGCGGACAATTATGAGTGAACCGTCTTTTGGATTTTGTTCAGATATAGTTATTCATCTTTCAAAAACTATTTCTGACCAAAAGAATCACAAATTCTATTTTGACAATTATTTTACAACATAAAATTTAGTTTTATATTTGCGCGAAAAAGGACTTTGGCCAACAGGAACCATAAGAGGAAATAGATTCGGAAAAATTGATCTACAATCAGAAAAAAAGTTAAAAAAGAAGGCCGTGGAAGTTTTAACTAACGCATAGAACGGTCGAACAATATATTTCTTCTCAGATGGCTTGGAGGAGGAATTGTTCAACTAGTCTCCTCGATTCATGGTTCCGAACCCCTAAATTCTGTGCGCCGATTTTCCATCGTAGAAAAGAAAAATATCGAAATAACACAGCCAAAAATAGAAGCCGAATATAACAGAAATATGGGTGGAGTAGACAAAATGGATTTCCTTCTGTCTTTGTAGAGAATTTCCATTAGATCTACAAAATAGATCTACAATGATCATTTCATTGATATGGCTATTTGTAACTCTTGGTTAGAGTACAAAATGGACAACGAACACTGTAATAATATAAAAAATAAATGTATGGACTTATTGAGCTTTCGCAACGACGTTGTAAATGGCCTCATTGCTCGATCCAATCAGCAAGCATGCTCTCGTAAACGAGGGCGTCTAAAAACTAGCTCCAATGATATTTCAGTAAGTCCTTTAACATCCGATAAAAGTCGAAAAGTAACTCCAGCAAATTCTGTGCGATATGACGGAAACCAACATTGGTCGGAACATGTGACTGATAAAGGCAGATGTAAATATAAGGACTGTAAGGGTCAAACAAGATATAAATGTTAAAAGTGTGATGTTCTTCTATGTGTACCGAATGGATCCAGAAATTGTTTTAAGGATTATCATTATTTATCGATCGAATAGATTATATTTCATAAATTATATTTTATTATATTTTATGTATTAATCAAATTTGTATTTATGTTTTTTAACTGCATGAATTATTTATTTTTATTTTATACCAAAAATGTATCTTTATGTTTATAAATAAAAAAATAAATAAAAAAAACTTTAATATCAAATTAATAAAATTTTTCTTTTCTTTTCTTTCCCTTTTCTTTCCCATATAGTAAATTTGTATGTATGTATATATGGATACATTCTAAAAAACACATTTGGGGTAAAAATATTTAAAATTTTTTTGAATAGATTTTTTGAAGCAGTCAATAAAAACTTGTAGCGAAGAGGTTAAGAGCTACGAGAAAAACAATATCAAACAAAATTATGGAAGCGGTTTATGGGGTTATCTTAAACCAAGTAAAATCTCAACTATTATCCGCTGCAGCAGTCTGTTTAGCTAGCGATTAACTGTTAACAATATTCGAAAACAAAAGATTTGGCTTGTCTCACATTGTCCGGGAACACTCTTCCTACAAGAAAAACAATATCAAATAATATTATGAAAGCGGTTTATTGGGATATCTGAAACCAATTAAAATCTCAACTATTATCTGCTACAGCAGTCTGTTTAACTACCGATGGATGGACTTCAAAAAAAAAAATGATAGTTACGTAGCTATAGCTGCTCATTATATTAGCGAATATATACAACTGGAATCACATTTAATTGTATTCGCCAAATATAATGACAGACATACTGCCGAAAATCTAAAAAATTTTATACAAAAACATGTGCAAGAGTTTGGTATTCAAAATAAAATTACGGCGATTGTAAGCGATAATGCGAGAAATATTAATGCATCGATACGTATGGGAAATTGGGGGGCTGTTTTCCCCATTCATTAAATCTGATCGTGCAATTAGCAGTTGTAGAGGTGAGTGATACTGTGTCTAAATGAAATCGTAGAATATTTTAACAAAAGCACACAAGGTATGAAAAAGCTAAGGGAATGTCAAAGGCAAATGAAACTTCCAGAGCTAAAATTAAAACGGGATATTCCAACACTATGGAACTCTACGTACGACATGCTTAACAGGGTTGTTGCTGTAAAAGATGCTGTAATTTCAACCTTGTCGCTCACAAAACCAGATTTATCTGTGGAACTCAAGATTGGGAGGTTTTAGAGGAACTCATACCAGTTCATTCATAAAAGCCAAGTAAAAGTACCGGATTCCGTGATGAAAAGAGAAATTACTAATCGTTTTAGTGAACTAGAACGAAGTATTTTATATGCAGAGAGCACAATCCTAGATCCCAGATTTAAAAAATTAAGCTTTAAAAATGACAGCTCATTTGAAAACGCTGTGAAATTATTGCGCAACAGAAGCGGCCTAATAAGACTACCAAATAGCTCTGAAATACCTGATACGGAAGGATATATTGCTCAAGTTGCCGAAAAAATTATTTGGAAAAAATTCGACATGAACTTCAGCCGAATTACAAAATCCGACAATAACCTTTTTAGTTTTATTTACATATATATGCTCTTTTTTAATTAAATTAATAAATGTGATTGCAGTAGACTGGATTTCTATTAATTTCTATTTTTGTATTTATTTTATTTTGGTTTCTTGATGTCCCTATTAATAAATTAAGGTTTTCAAAAGCTGAAGTTTTTTGTTTTTTCTAATATCCTTGTAAATATGTATGTATATTTAAATATTTTTTTTGTTATTATTAGTTAAGTAATTTTGATCAAAAAGCGTTTTAAGCACATAAATGAAATAATAAAACTAAGAAAATGTTAAATACTACAATTTTTTATAAATTCCATTTATTTACAATCTATTATACAACATTAAGTAAATTCGATAAGTAAGAAAAATAACATGTTATTAAACTGCATTAAGTTTAATAAACTATAAGGCTAGATTAGTTTCTAAATAAAATTTAATTATTTACAAGACAAATTAATTATTTTCTGAATTGAAGATCTAACAAATGTATCCTATTCAATCTTCTAATTTCGTCCCCTTCATCTAACAAGGAGATTGCCAGTACATCACAATGATTACTAAGTCTGTTTAAGTATTTAGCGCTAAAACTATTTATTTCATTCATCACAAAAGGAATTTCTAAGTACCTATGATTTTGATTATTGGTTACAAACCAGGGAGCATTG
The DNA here is from genome assembly GCA_930367235.1 of Sarcophaga rosellei. Classification (NCBI taxonomy): domain Eukaryota; kingdom Metazoa; phylum Arthropoda; class Insecta; order Diptera; family Sarcophagidae; genus Sarcophaga; species Sarcophaga rosellei. The sequence continues at coordinate 57,586,156 of OV884019.1, forward strand.
ATCATGAGCCTTAGAACTTTTGACTGGTAACGTTGTAATATCTCGACATTTGACTGACTGGCTGTTCCCCACAGCTCAATGCCGTACGTCCAAACCGGCTTTAAAATAGCCTTGTAAAGAATTATCTTGTTCTCAAGACTAAGTTGAGGTTTAGGCCCTAGTAGCCAGTATATTTTTTTAGTTTTAATATTTAGATAATTTCTCTTTGCCTTAATGTGGTCTTTCCACATAAGTCGTTTATCGAGATGCATACCTAAATATTTAACGGAATCCGTTTTTGGTATTTGTAAACCATTTATGTACACTGGAGGACATTAATTTTTTCTTAATGTAAAAGAGACATGATAGATTTCTCTATATTTATAGAAATTTTCCACTTGGTAAGCCAATCTTGTAATATATTTAATTCTCTTTGAACCATGGCAGATGCTTCGATGTGATTTTCATTAACAGCTATTATTGCAGTGTCATCTGCATAGGTAGCTAACGTAATATTATCTACTAATGGTATGTCCGAAGTGTAGATAGTGTATAATATGAACACTGCCTGAGGTACTCCTGTGTGCCCTGAGGTACTCCTGTGTGCATATTGAGAATCTTAGAAAGTTCATCATCAACTTTAACATAAAACTTGCGATTTTGTAGGTAGGCCTTTAAAACAGAGTAATATGGAGCGGTATTTATGGATTATGGATTATGCTTAAGTTTGTATAATAGCCCTTCGTACCATACTCTGTCAAATGCCTGTTTCACGTCCAAAAAACACCTGAACAAAACATTTTTCTTTCAAACGAATCAGACATAACTTCAATGATTCGATGGCATTGCTCCGGGGTTCCGTGTTTATGGCGAAATCCAAACTGATGGTCAGGAATTATTTTAAGTTTCTCCAGAACTGGAAGTAGTCGAGATACAAATAGCTTCTCAAAAAGTTTCGAGAAGGTGGTAAGTAAACTTATAGGCCTATAAGATAAAATAAGTTTCTCAGGTTTGTTAGGTTTCTTTAAGATTATTATTTCCGCCTGTTTCCATTTAGAAGGAAAGTACCATAATCGCAACATTGAATTAAATAGTAGTGTTAAAAATACAATACTTTTCTTCGATAACGATTTAGCAACTACCGAATCAATTTTGTCAGGCCAAGGGATTTTCTGTTTTCAAGTTTGGAAATTGCGTTTTGCACTTCTCTTGGTGAATATGGCTTTATAGGCAAATCCATTTGATAAGGAGATTCTAAAAAGTCTAAAATTACGCTTTCATCAACGGTGTTGGTTAGTGGGAATGGTTTGTAGATTTTTTCCAAATACTGCGAGAATGCATCGGCTTTACTTTTGCTGTTTCTACACCAACTTCCATCTTCAGCAATAATGGGTACATTTCTTTTAGTTGGATGTTTTAAATATTTTGTCGCCTTCCATAAACTATAGCCTGTTTCTTTAGAATTATCCAGATTTTTTAGAAAATTAGATGTTTTATAATTATTCAATTCCGCTAATCGTTTTTTAAGATAATTCGAGGATCGGTTAAAATTAGATTTGTCAATCGGGTTCCTGCTTAGTTGCCATATTCTTCGTAATCTTCTCCTTTCTCTTATTAATTCTCTTATTTCAGTGGAAACAACAAATGAATTAGCTGTTATCGGATGAGTTGGAGGAGTGGATAGTAGGGTGCAATCATGTACTGCCTTGGTAAATGTATCTAATGTATTAAGATCTAATCTGCGGTCCATACAGTGTTGAAACATGCTTATATTAGTAAGTTTTATAACCATTTCTTGTAATACATTTGTAAAGTTCCTTGCCTTTAGGATTTGCCAGTCTAGGACCCCACCAGGGGTGTTTAGCATTGTCATCGCCGCCAACAATAAATCTCGTCCCAAGATTTTTAAAAACTTTTTCATAATTCTGAAGGGATAGTCTATACCTAGGAGGACAATATATAGCATATATAGGCAGAGAGAAATTATTACAATTAATTTTAATTCCACCAGCATGAATGTAAGGCTCAGTTATATTTTGTAATGGTTCGTATTTTAAATTTGACTTAATAAGAATGGCAGATACAGCGTGGGCTTTATCATCTGGATGGTTTGCAACAAATATATCGTAACCTTTTATCTGAAAGTAAGTTTTAGATGTAAAATGAGTTTCGGATAGTAAGAGGATATCTAGATGATTATCTTTGAGAACAATTTCAATTGCTCGTGTGTGATTGGAAGCACCGTTTGCATTCCATGTGGATATTCTTAAATTTATTTGCATAATTTCTCCATTATATTTGTCATCATGTCAAACATTCTTCCATCATACGTTGCAATCTTTCCATTAATTTCATTTCAGGACTACTAGAACTGTTTATTACTGCTTGAGCACATGTAACGCCGTCGTTTGTAAATTTATTATTAGTTGGGTTAAACGTATTTGACTGGGAATAATGATTGCTATAAGTATCATTGGCTGTATGTTGGGCTCTGAATTCATTTCGTCTGTTGGTAGTGTTTAGCCTATTTTTGATCATTTTTCGGTAAGTTTCGCACCCTTTATAATTAGCAGTGTGATTTTGTATACAATTTACACTTTTTGGTGGCGTTTCGACTGATTTCGAACATTTTTCAGTAGGATGATCCATACCACATTTAACGCACTTAAATGGTCGTTTACAATAAGATTTGGTGTGACCAAATTGCTGACATCTATGGCACTGAACTAAGTCATCGGTTTTTCTTGGAGCCTCTATCACGACAATAGCATTATTAACAGATTTTATATTAAATATATCTTTATTATTTGGGTTGGGGTCCAGATCCACAAAAAACATAGGCAATTGTAGCTTGGCGATACGGCTCCTGACATTAGTTACGTTTCTAACATTATGTCCTAACGTTAAAAGTTCGGCCTTAATATCATCAACTGGCGTTGTATGATGAATACCCTTCACTACCACTCCATAGGAACGCTCTTGTTTTAGTTGATAGGTATGATAACTAATGCTTTTTAACTCAAAATATTTAACAATTTTCCTAAAAGAATCTGCACTTCTAACCATTAACCTGACACTATTGTCCCTTAAGGATTTATAATTAAAATCATTTATTTCCCTATTTATATAAATGTATATAGGTGGCGGTCTTGGTGTTTTGTTATCTTGTTGATCATCATGAATAATTCCAACATCATCTGCTGCAGTTTTTTCAGAAAGTAGCTGAAATTTATTGTTGTTTGAAGTACTTGGTTCATCACTTCCATGGAATTTTTTATGCACATGTAAATACGGTGAACTGATTCGCCTTCGTTTAGTTCCAATTGCTGAGGATACCTGCTGCCAAATACCATCGCTTTCGTCATTATCACTTTCATCACTGGAATTCATATTAATATACGCACTTAATTGTGTCTTTTTTTATTTTTTTTCTTCCTAAATTTTATTTTTTTTTTTATTTGAGTCTAAAAAAAATATGTATGTTCTTATTTTATTCAATAAGTTGAGATAAATTTACACGGAATACATTAATTCCTTAAAGTGTATATATGTATAACTGATTTAGACAGTTTAAATATGAGTGAAATTGAGAAAGAGAGCCGAGTTTTTTAAAAGTACTGAACCAAGGGGAATTCATATAATAGGTGGGAGCATCTAAACAGCTGATATCATTTCGATTGTAAAAATTTTGTTGTTTCTTTAGTCACCCTTATTCTAGTTGTCGTCGTCGTTTTAGAGTCGACATCGTTTTCTATCGTCGTCGATACTGTTTTGGTATTCTGTAACAGTACTGTGTCGACGTCTGTTTATCGAAAATTGTAATAACACAAAACACACATCTCTAAAGTAGCACAGCCTCGATCAAACTAAACTTATCAATCTGTCATTTTTGCGATTGTATTGTTAAAACTGTACTCACACGTAAAGACTGAGAAGAGTTTGAAGAATATCAAAATACTTTTGATTTTCGCTACCTGTTCCGCAGAAATCGGAAGCAAATTTGATGTGATTTGATTATTTGATTACTTCAAATTTCATTTTTCTTCAGATTTCGTAGGAGTAACATCACTCTTTGTTTCGCGGGTGTTTCGAATGTGTGTAGAAAAAAGATGATAATAAAAATAAAAAAGTAGATGTTTTGTAATTTTTTATGTAGTTCTGTAATTACACTATGCAAGAATTTGACACTTTTTTGTGACAAGCGGGCACCTAGCGGGTTAACCTAAAGTGCCGTGGCCACGTTCAAATTTTACTGATCAAATTTTGCATATGTGTTGGTAATATTGGTTTGACTCAGCACAGCATCACATCAAATTTCAGCCTTCAAATTTCATTTTAAAAATGTCGTGGAGAAGGAAACATCACATGGTTTTCATCGGAAAAAATTCTTTTATGGTTTTCTTTTTTTTTTTTTTGAAAATATTTTTTTTGGTTTTCTGAAAGAACATTTGGTTTTTGGTTGGAAGATTACTTTGTTTTGTTTTTTAGTGTCCGAGTTTTTTCTTTTAATGACAAATGATTGTTTCATAGCCATTGCCCCGGCGAAAGGCAATTAAAAAAAACAATAAAAAGGCAACTGCGAAGCGTCTTTGGATGAAAGAGTGGTTGAAGAAAAGGGATGCATTTGCGCACTAAAATGTTCTCAACGAACTCAAATTGAGTTCTCCAAATGATTTTCGAAACTTTTTACGGATGGATGAAGGCACATATGAGGAACTTCTAAATTTGGTTGGTCCGAAAATTCAAAAACAAGATACTCAAATGTGTGACGTCATCTCTCCGAAGCAACGTCTATCTATAACATTATCTTTTTTTCTGATTTAAAATTTGTCAGCGCTATTTCGGAACGAGCAATTATTCGCATTGTTATAGAAACTTATGGAAATAAACAAGATTTTAAAATATAATATAAAAGCAATTACAACAAATTATTAATGAACTTTGAAGAAATTTGAAGTAATTGCCCGCACACACATCAAATTTGCTTCCAATTTCTGCGGAGCAGGTAGTGAAAATCAAAAGCATTTTGATATTCTTCAAACTCTTCTCAGTGTGTACGTGTGAGGACAGTTTTCTGTACGTGTGAGTACAGTTTTACCACTACAATCGCAAAAATGGCAGATTGATCAGTTTAGTTTGATCGTGGCTGTGCTACTTAATTCGGGTACGCTGAATACAGTGGTCCTAACCGCACAGCTGCGTTTTCCAATTTTTTATACCTTTTTAAAAAACAAAATTTTCGAAATTTTGCTAAAAAAAAAACTATTTTTTTTTTGGTAAAAAAAAAATTGTGTTTCTACAACGACTGCGCATATTGGAAAAAGTTTAACCTTACTTAAAGAAAATTTCATGGCGGAATTTCGGTTTTTTACTTTATTATAATAAACTAACCCGTTTTTGAGTTACGCGAATATATGTTGTGCAACCTCCTCCATTTTCGAAATAACGGTATATTTCGAAAACAAGAGCTAACCTAAAAAAACCGTTAGCACCACTGGATTCAGCGTACCCGAATTAGGTTAACCCGCCAGGTGCCCCGCTTGTCACTTTTTCCAACTAGCACAGTGTTATTTATGAATTTTATGATATTGTTCCTTTATTTTTATGAAGTTTGTTTTGTTTAATAAAAATTATTTTAATTATAAGCCGAAAAAAATAATTTTAATTGGTTTTATATTATATTTTAAAATCTTGTTTATTTCTCCATAAGTTTCTATAACAATGCGACCAATTGCTCGTTCCGAAATAGCGCTGACAAATTTTTAATCAAAACAGAAATTGCCTGTAGCAAGAAAACGCAATGTTATAGATATACGTTGATTCGGAGAGATGGCGTCACACATTTGAGTATCTTGTTTTTGAATTTTGAGGCCAACCAAATTCAGAAGTTCCTCAAATGTGCCTTCACCCATCCGTAAAAAGTTTCGAAAATCATTTGGAGAACTCAATTTGAGTTCGTTGAGAACATTTTGGTGCGTAAATGCATCCCTTTTCTTCAACCACTCTTTCATCCAAAGACGCTTCGCAGTTTCCTTTTTTTGTTTTTTTTTAATTGCCTGCGCCAGGACAATGGCTATGAAACAATCATCTGTCATATTAAAAAAAAAAATCTCGACACTAAAAAAACAAAAACAAACCAAACCACATGTTCGTTCAGAAAACCTAAAAAAGATATTTTCCAAAAAAAAAAACAGAAAAACATAAAAGATTTTTTTCCGATGAAAATCATATGATGCTTTCTTCTCTACGACATTTTTAAAATGAAATTTGAAGGCTGAAATTTGATGTGTTGCTGTGCTGAGTCAAACAAATATTACCAACACATATGCAAAATTTGATCAGCAAAATTTGAACGTGGCCACGGCACTTAATATTTAAGTCAGCTGATTCATTTTATGCTTTAATAAAAAAAAAGTTTTTTATTTGTGATGCAAGTTTAGTTTGTCCACAATGGATAAAATTTGAAATGTCCGATGCGGAAAAAAATTAAGCCAAATTAAATTTTTTTGAAAAAACGGATTTTCCTGGTGTTATTGGTTGTGTGGACGGAACCCACATTCAAATTTTGGCAGCTAATAAAGAAGACCAACATTTATATTTTAACCGTAAAGGATTCTTCAGTTTAAATGCTATGGTGGTTCGTATACTAAAATTTTATTGTATCTATTTCATAAACTTTAACACTTAATTTTAGTGTAGATTTGTGATCATAAAATGCGAATACGATTTGTGGATGCCCGATATGCAGGATCTGCACATGATTCCTTAATATGGAATGTAAGCCATGCAAAAAGAGTATTACAGGAACAGTATTCAGCAGGTGAACGAAATTCATGGCTTTTAGGTAAAATTTTTATGTCATTATGATTATCACTTAATAATGTTACTTTTGAACTAGGTGATGCAATATATCCTCTTGAGCCCTATCTAATCACTCCATATCGCTCTACTGTTGAAAGAAGTGCTGAAGCTATTTTTAACACTAAACATGCTAAAGCAAGAATATAGTGGAAAGAATAATTGGAATATTAAAAAATCGGTTTCGATGCCTTCTTGGAGCACGTCAATTGCATTACAGGCCTGCCAAGGCAACTAAAATAGCTAATGTTTGTGCTGCACTTCACAATATTTGTATTGATGGTTTAGATAATGCTACTCATGAAGATTTAAGAAGCGCTGAAATCAACCAACATATTGATGTAGTTAATGTGCAAATTTCACAAATTAGTGAGGCATCTGAAATAACAGAAGAAATAAAACGAAGTTTTTCATAATTTAAATCATTCTTTAATTTAATTTTTTCCATTTTGTTATATTTTTTGCTTTTTAGCATTGAAGCAACAACTTGTCGTTACCAAAAATGACGACGACAAAATCAGAGTCGACACAACACAATATCGATGACGTATTGACTTACAGAATACCAAATGTGTGTCGACAGTCATCGATAACTGTCAATAACGACAAACAGAATACCAATTTTAAATGGTCGACACAAGTCGTCTTGCATCGACGACAACCAGAATAAGGGTGAATATTTTCTGGTATTTTTAATCATGAATTTTGCTTAATAAGGGGTGATTTTTTAAGAGCTATAGGAAAATTAAAAAAAAACACATAAAATTCAGAAAAATGCATGAAATCTTTATTTGAATCGATAGTACGGTCCATATAATTTAATGTTTAAAGATTATTTCATGCAAATGTTGACCGCGACTGCGCCTCAAATGGTCCGTCCGCTTAGTCCAATTTTAGCATACTCTTTCCAACATTTCGGGCGGTATCTCACGAATAAATGCTTCAATGTTGTCTTCGAATGCGTCAATTGAAGCGGGCTTGTCTGTATAGACATGAGCTTTAACATAGCCCCACAAAAAATAGTCTAAAGGCGTTAAGTCGCACAATCTAGGCGGCCAATTGACCGGTCCCGAACGTGAAATAAATTGTTCACCGAACTCGCCTCTCAATAAGTCCATTGTTACGCGTGCTGTGTGGCATGTGGCACCGTCTTGTTGAAACCACATGTCATGCAAGTCAAGCTCTTGCATTTTGGGCAAAAAAGTTGGATATCATCTCACATGGCTACAGAAAAAATCCCTAAGTATATTTAAAAATAAAAAAAAATTTCAAAACTAAATTCGTTGTTAAATGTATTTTTATCATCTTCTGTAAAGTTTCAAATGTGCGAGTTAGGGCCTTTCTACATTAGACCAATGATATATGAATATAGTATACAGTGCAGTTGCGGTAAAGTGAACACCGTCTAACGTGAACAAACTCAGAGGGCTTAAGCTTGTATGCAACACTAAAATACATAAAATTCGAATTTTAAATTTTAGGGAATCCTCTTAAATAAAAAGGATGTTCTTTACGTTGAGTTGAACTTGGCAATGGCTCAAAAATGGGATAATGATTCTTGTGTTGATGACACAAGTGAAATCCATGAAAATAATAATAAAAGAACTTCACGTTCAAGCGTGTAAAACATATATTTTTCATGAAATTCGACAATCGTTAACGTGAACAATTTCGCTAACATGAACTTCCTTGGTTTTAATTAGTTCACGTTGCCGCGAGTGCACAGTATATACATAATGTATATATGTATCAGAGAACGGTTTGATTGGTTAATTTTAGAGTTTGAATACGATAACAAAAACAATAACAATTGACAATATAAATCAATTCCGTAAAGCAATACATGCCATTATTCACAAAACGGAGTGTAACGAAAAATGATGCGTGCATTTCATGTCTTCTATAAATGCAAACGAATACTCCCAAAAGCAACGAATACTTAACGATTGATACGAATAATTAACGATTGGTATGAATGGTTTCAATGCTGATTACATAAGTTGTACATACTAACAAGAAGTTAACTCAACAAATTTTCGCTGTTTTTATGGTGGGAATATAAAATTAAATGAAAATGTTTCATTTTTGTAATAATTAGTTAAAAAATTTAAATATTTTGGAAAAACATAATCTATATGTTTTAGATAGGTTTTTAATTTTAATAAATTAAATTTTATTTTCATATTTCAATTATGTAAAATAACATTAATTAATGAAACTTAAACATATATTAAAAAAAAAAAAATACAAAAAAAAAAACAAATAATCCATTAGACTTAAATTTAATAAAAAACAAAAAATTCATTTCATGAGATCTTTGTTAACAAGTAGCATAATATACACCCAAACCTTTTTTACACGGTAGATACGTTCCAGTGAATACCGTGTAAAAAAAACGCGTAAACAAAGACAAATATTTGGGCAATTCACACAACTTTGTATGGTGTATGTTGTATTGAATACATTTGTTTATTTGTGAACGCTCAATGCTGTGCTGTATTGTGTATTTCGTGGCATTCAAACAATTTGATAGCCCGAAACCAACACAACTTTTAAAAACATATGGAAAAAATGTGTATAAGTGTACCGGATTTTTATATGAAAATTATCAACAACAATCATACACTGTTGTATGTTCTTCCAACAATACAATGAATACAACGGCTTGTGTGAATTGACCAATTATGTATGTATGTAAGTGTATAAACAAACTGAAAAGATATACATAGGATTGATGCAGCAGCCTACATATGCCTATAAAATTGAATAACTTTATAAAAACGCACAGATTTAGTTCAATAGTATACACAGAGTTTTTATTTTATCTCATTTTATGATTATAAAAAATAAAGAAAAAACTTAAAAATTCTCTTCCATTTATAAAAATAAAATTAGTTATCAAACTCTTAAGACAATTAGGAACGGAATTATTTTCAATAAAAAATTTTTTTTATTTTATTCGGAGTCAGTTTCTGACAGCAAGCGCATTCTCTTTTGCTGGGGTGGCTCAATATCAGTCTCGTCAGTAGAAATACTTATTACTTCTACATCTTCAGAAGCTGCTTCTGGCGCTGGTAAATTTCTTTTAACAGCAAATTCTGGTATAGTGCGTTGTGAGTGTGTGAGTTAAACGGGATTAAACAATTTTATCCGTATAAAAAGGAGCGAACAAAAAAAAAAGTAAATTTGTTAAAAAAAACCGTGTTATTTCAAATTCGCGTAAATAAAACCGTGTAAAAACAGGTTTGGGTGTAATGTACACAATGGGACAGATAAGAGCTTAACTAGCTTAACTCTAATTTATAAATAAAATTAAAAAATAATATATTATTTACTGACTTACCACCCAATCGGGGAGTAATATTATCCGCCATTGAAAAAACTTTTTCAGACTCAGCACTACTGGCAGGAATACTCAAAATTTTATCGAAGTTTTCAAAGAGTTCTACTAACGATATTAGTATAGAAAAATTAATTTCCTCTGTTCTATGCATTTCCCCATTCTTTGCAAGAATTTCTTGAATCGAAATCCAGTTGTTCAAAATTGATTTAAATAAACTAAAATAAGAATACCATCGAGTTACGCAATAATTCTTTAGGGATGTTGCTAACATGTGCTCTAAATTACTCTTTTTGAAATATTTAACCAGTTTTTTGCAAGCATCTAAAATAGGCAACAATTCATTAGTATCATTAAATGCTAAATGTAAAACATTATTAAACAAATGATTTGAACAATTTAGACGAGTGTAGGTTTGCCAAGCTTTAATGACGTTTGCTTCTCTGTCTGTGACAAATTTTATGTTGTCAATATTTGTTACATCAAGATCTGTGCAACTCTCAAAATCCATTGATTTTACACCAAGAACAATGTTTTTAATTGCGATTCTTTCATGAAATGAAATGTAACGGCCAAAAATTTCTTTTTATATATATATATATGTTTATATATGTATCTTCTTTAATGGTGTTGCGTTTTTCTTTTGGCTTTATTTCAATTCGTTTTGATATTGTCGTTGGATCTGGTATTAAATCCGAATTATCTAAATAGGAACCATATTATGCACCAATATTAATTAATGACAGGGCAAACTTCTTAAACCCGCTACCATTAACAGCAGAAAAAGGGCGGCAAACTTCTTCAACCCATTGTGAGCTCACATTAATAAAATTTTCCTTGTCAAGTCTGCTCACTTTTTTTAATTCTATATTGGAATTTTGTTCTACATAGCATTTGTGACGAAATAAATTTGAGGTTTGCTTGCCGTTATATTTAACTTTTCACAATATACAAATCCGTTAACTATTTCCTTATGTTCATCATGTATAATAGAAAAAATTTTCCATATTTTACTTTTAGAATTTTTTTCTTGTTGTACGAAAAATTCCACAATTAATTTTTTTCTAAAATTGTATCGGAGTTCATTTTTTATATTTTTCCTTTAAACTTTTAGTAAAATTTACTGTCAACAAATCGCACATAAAGCAACAACCAAAAAAATATATGTATGTTCTCGTTAGGTTTTGTATTGTTTTTGCTCTTGCTTTCTGTTTTCATACACGGAAAGCAACGAATACTGGACGAATGGTGTGAATGTTTTTAGTTTTTTCATGTGGCATTGAATTATTTCATTGCTTGATGTATAACGGCATAACAAAAAGAGGATGTAAAATAGCAAACATAAATAAGGAGTGAGTAAACAAACAGCAATTCACATTTTTATTATTGTCGAGTAAAAACGATGCAAAGGCAATGAAATTGCGAATGGTCAGCAAATGTGAATAGTCTCTTGCTGTTCTCTGATATGTATATTACATATACATATATCATAGTTTGGTTTAATCAACGCAGATACATATTTTTTTATTTATTGTTGGATTTTTATTTGTTTTATTTATTGGCCTATAAGATTCCACTTTCGAAGTATCTTTTCCAGGCTTAGGAATCATTTTTAGTAAAGCAACTTTCCATGCTGGCGGATAGTGTTTAAGCCGCAAAATCGCGTTAAAAATATAGAGAATGATTTTCTTTGCTTTACGGGGCAACTCGATAATCATCTTGTTGCTGACTTGATCAATTCCAGGAGCTTTCTTAACGTTCAAATTGTCAATAGCATTTACAATATCTTTGAGTTGAAATGTTATTTTTACAGGTGGTCGGGCCACCACAGGTTGTAATTCACCCATGACAATACTTGAATTATGAGTAAAAACATTTTTTAGGTGACTAACAAAAAGAGTACCTTTTTCAGTATCAGGTCTCGCCCAACTTCCTCTAGGATCACGCAGAGGGGGAATTGCCATTATGGGTCTTTTTACATTTTTAGCTGCACGCCGTAACGAATAATTTGACTGTTCTGTCGAATCTAGACTTTGCAAAAATTTTCTTAGAGACGCTTCTCTTTGCGTTTGTAATAATTTTCTGAGCTGACTTGTATAGGGTGTTTTTTATAGAGGTATAGAACTTTAAGTTGCAATAAAACAACGATGGATTATTCGATTGACATGAATTTTATTTATCCGAAAGATAATCTTGTGGCATTACATTTTAAATATAATTTCTGGCATATAACCGCCACGGCTGGCGCGGATGTAGTCCAATCTGGACGTCCAATTTTCGATGATTTTTCCAACATTTGTGGCCGTATATCGGCAATAACACGGCGAATGTTGTCTTCCAAATGGTCAAGCGTTTGTGGCTTTACCACATAGACCAATGACTTTACATAGCCCCACAGAAAGTAGTCTAGCGGTGTTAAATCACAAGATCTTGGAGGCCAATTCACAGGTCCGAAACGTGAAATTAGGCGGTCACCAAACGTGTATTTCAATAAATCGAAATAAAATTGCACTATTTGCAAGCGTTGTTCAGGCGTGAGTCTATTCATGATGAATTGCCAAACCAAACTGAGAATAAATCACTTGACAGCTGTTTAATCGGTCGCCATCTTGAAAAGTAATGCCAACTTAAAGTTTTATACCTCTATAAAAAACACCCTTTACAATTTTTTAATCTTGCTTTAAGCTGTGGCGATCTGTGCAGTTGGCATTCTCTTCGAGCTTTTCTTTTTTCGGACAAAAGTTATTCTATATCTGTCAAAAAAAACTTTGGTGCATCTGGTCTGACGATAGGGGGAAGAAGCATTTTGAGAAGCTTGCTTCATTTGTTCATTCAGGCTACAAATAGCAGTATCAATATCCCCTGGAGTTCTTAGCAATAGGTCTTCTGTACAATGGGTGCTAATATATTTTTTGTATTTTAGCCAATTTATGCGTTTGGCAAAAAATAAATCGTCTGCTTCAATTTGCAGATGGTGATGATCGTGGGTGAATTATCTGAAGAGAGATCCAGTGAAGCTTCAGTTTGGATAAGTTCAACGGGTATATTTTTTGCTATGCCGAAGTCAATAACATCGGGTATTTTTTGCTGATCAGTTGGCCAATAAGTTGGTTTCCCAGTCGAAATGATATTCAAATCCATTTTGGAAATGGTATCATACACAGTACGACCTCTTGGGCTGATTAGACGAGAGCCCCAGAATGTATGTTTGGCATTATAATCGCCAGCCGCTATGAAGCGAGGTGCCAATGATTTAAAGTAGTTAAGATACTGATTTTCTGTTATCGAAAATCTGGGCGGAAAATATACTGAAGAAATAACGAGTTTGTGGTAAAAAATTTCAATACAAATATTTGTCGATTGGAGATAATTTTCAGAAAGTCCACACAATAAATATTGCTGAGCCACCACTTGATCTATCTCTCGGGTCCTTGGTACATAAAAAGAGTAACCGTGTATTTGAAACAAGCTTCTAGATGTCATGTGGGTCTCAGAAATCAGCATGACATCTATTTTTTCGTAAATTAGAAAACATCCTAATTCGTTTTTATGTTGGCGAATGCCGTTTGCGTTCCAGAAACATATTCGTAAGGAGTTCATGGCCTGCTTAGTATGGCTTGCAGAAGCGAAGTCTGCATTTTTTGCATTTCCTGCATCATAATACTCATACTCGTCATGAAGTGATTCATCGTTTGCAAAAGTTTTTCCATCATCCCTTCTAGACGGCTGAAGTTGGAATTTTATTGTTCGTTAGTTGGTGTCTCTTTTTGCGCTGTTAGCTGATTAGATTTCAAAATGTTGGCATACGAAAATTGGCTGGTGACTGCTTGTGCTTGTGGCGGATTACTTAGAGTAGGTATTTTTGTTGGCTGAGCAGGGGTGGATACAGTTTTGTGGGCCGTGGAACGTTTAACAACGCCAAAAACAGGACAACCCCTATAATTGGCAGTGTGGTTGCCTCCGCAATTGCTGCATTTCTTAACCGTGGAGTCGTTCTTTGGTTTGTCACACTTGAACGAATTATGGAGATCGCCGCATACAACACAAACTGAAGGTAACTTGCAGTAGGTTTTGGTATGCCCATATTCCTGGCAGTTTAAACACTGAACAGGTCCAGATCGCTTATGAGGTTCTCAACTGTGACTCTGCGATGCATAAAAAATTACAGATCATATATTGAGAGCGTTTAATTTTTTTTAAGTTTGATGTCACCTGGCTTTAATTCTACGCGGAATAAAGGCTGAGGGACTCTGTCTTTATTTTTAATGTTGGAAACGGCTTTAACTTTAAATCCTTTTTCGCCCAAACTGGCTTTTACTTCATCGGGATCAACATATGAGTCTATACCTTTAATCACAACTTGGAGGAATTTTGCGCTTTTTAACTCGTAGGTATAAAAAATTTTTTTGGAGTTTTTTAAACTCTGATACGATTTTACGGTATTCGTTTTCATGGCTAGCTTGGATTTTGGTTTCGTCAATTTTACCTCGTTTAATTGGGGAAACGAAAAATGAATTTTCTCTAATCAATGAAATGATTAATTTAATTAGGGCGTTTGTATTTTTTTCATGAAGGAAAATTGGAGGTGGCTTAGAGGTCCTGGTTTCAGAAATTAGGGCATCTTTCTTATCTTGAAGTAAAGCAAAACGATTTAGCGACGGCGGTTTTTCGATTTCTTTTGTTAATTTTGAAACTGATGCAATATTAGCAGATTTCGGACTTCCTCCTCTCTTGACCACTTGAATATAGCGATCCATACCTATTTGGACTTTCGCCTTCTCTTTATGATCCAAACAGGTATCGTCCATTGGTTTTAGACAACTCTCCAAAATTAGTTAAAGAAGAACGCAAAGGAGAAGACCCTTCGATATTTTTTTTATTTATGTTGAATAGATTTTTTGCGCAGGTTGAGCTTTATTTGTAGTTTGCTTTATATTTGGTCTCACGGATAGATAGTTCCTATTATATTCGGGGTCTGTAATATTTTCGTTGTTAGCACTTGCAGAGCATATTACATAGTAAGCATTTCGGCTAGATCCACTTGCACTATTGGTGTTTTCACTACTCATCAATTAAAAAGTTTTTAGTTTTTGTTATCAGTGTTTTTTTTCTTCTTTTATTTGTAACGATGTAACAATTGTTGTTGTTGTTTTATTTCTGTTTTTAGAATTAATATAAAAAGAGTATATAAAATACCGTTAGGAATTTTCTTCTTGTTTGTTCTTTTGTGTATCACATATTACAAATGTTTAAAAATTTGTCACCTATTACAAATAACCACACTGAATAACTCGCGCTGCGAAATAAAAACGTCCGTACTCTTCGAGAGTATATAGGCCACAGTTGACTATCAAATTGATGCACACTTTGTACAAGAAAAAGAATTTTTTTTACTATTAAAAGGAAATTTTAATAAAAAAAAATGTTAACGGATTCAGTGGATTGTCTTCTTGAGTACCACTGGAGTGAGGAAGAGTTGCCCTCTGGCTGCTTTTGATAAGATGCTCTGCCTGACTCCGCTTGACTTGTCAAGCACTTTGCAGCCCGTAGAGCCTTATGTCTGAGGAAATCGGGCTGCTGGAAATAGCGCTTGATAGGACACTCCAGAATTCTGAACGTCGTCTTTCCTGAGAGATATACGGACCTTCCAAAAAACCCACTGACCATATTGTGCCTGAGGCTATGTCCCTGTTCGGTTCATACCGGATAGGGCACTATGGAATGGTGGCGTACTCCAGGGGAGAAAGGTATACCCATCGTCACAGATGGGTCGAAGTTGGATGGAGGTAGAAGTGCTGGGGTTTTCCAAAAGGAACTCAGTCTTGAAATTCACTTCAGGTTGAAGGATGACTGTAGCGTGTTTCAGGCAGTGATTTTTGCAATCTTGAAGGCTATCAATTGCTGGTATTGTTGAGTCCATAGCTGGTAGGCCCACTTCGGATCCGGAATTTTATATGATCTTCGTTGACAGTCAGGCTGCCCTAAGGGCCAGCGTCGGTCTGGTGTAAATCACGGTTTGTTCGTGAGTACGAAGAGTCGTCTATACTGGGTTCCGGGTCATAGCGGAAAGTTGAAAGTTGGTTCTAATCCCCCAATCTGCCACCTCTACGGCGTCATCAATGGATAGGTCAGGGGGAAGAGCATACGCGTTGGGGGAATGGATTGGGACGTTATGTTTCTAGTTATCTATTGTCTGCTATAGACAGTGTTAGAACAAGTTGGCTGCTGGGCTTAGATAAGGCCAGTTTGGTGTAGTCGCGATCTTTAGTGTGTTTTGGTCTGTGTTATTCATCCTCTTTCTTTATTCTCCCTTTCCCACTTCTTCCCCTTTTCCCTATCTCCTCTATTATTTCCTCTCCTATAGGATGTAGTACAATGGCTCAACTTAATCTTCGGGTACTGTACCTGCCTCGATGACAAGTACAAGTCCTCTAACCTATACCTAAACCTGTAGTCATTTTACCTTAACATACTATTACAATTCGTTTTAAACTTTGTTTTAAATAAGAGAATGTATAGAAGATGTGCAATACGATAATCAGATTAATGTGATAAGTAATAGATTTATTTTTCATACAATAACTATTTCAGAACTTAGAACAATTTATAAGACCATAAAGAAAAACCCTGATTATAATAAAGTAAATATATGTTTAATCTCAGATAACTGACATTTATGTGCCAATATAATGTTGCAAATAATAAATTCATCATTGGATACGGGAGTTTTTCCAGATAATTGGAAAACTTCAATGATTAGACCAATTGAGAAAATAGGAAAAACAAATAAATGTGAGGAGTATCGTCCAATAAAACTGTGTGAAAAAAATTTTAGAGAAAATTGTTAAACAACAGCTTGAAGAATACATGGAAAAACAACATGGAATATTCGGAAAAACTTTTCGTGTGAGACAGTGGTTAACTATGTAATCAATAGATGGAAGAAAATTTATAGAAATATATTACTGTGCAAGTTGTATAGATATGGAATACAAGATAAGGAATTAAATTGGTTTAAATCATATCTATCAAATAGAAAACAAATGACTAAGGCGAATGATGCTATATCTAGTGCTATTAACAGCGATTATGGAGTACCTCAGGGATCAATTCTGGGGGCTCTATTATTTATTATATATATAAATGATCTACCCAATATAATAGAAAAGTGTGAAATAGTTTTATACGCAGAGGATACTCTAATATTTAATGCATCTGAAAATGATGAACAGTGCCAAATAAACTTAGAACATGATGACAATTGTAAATACAGTCAAAGCTCGGTATAACAAACGATATATTGTCAGGACCTTTCGTTATAGTGGAAAATTCGTTACATCGGAAAGTTTTTTTTTATCAAAATTTTATTAAAAAAAAGAAAAGTACATTTAATTCATTTTATTAAAAATATATATAGATATGTCCTTAAAATAACGTTTGATAATCAATAAGTGAGTAAAAGTGTTAAAAATTATTTAAGTTGGTGAAAAAAAAAATCATTTATAGACGTTTGTTTACAAGTAACTTGAAGACTCATTTGAAGAGCTTCTTCCTGTATTTAGTACTTCGACTAATTGTTTCGAAATATTAATATTATTTTGGGAACCCCATTTTATACATTTATCAAAACATTTTATTACACATGGATGATTTTGTTTGAAATCACTGAAAGCGATAATCAATTTTTGCACTCTTCTAAAATTTTTATTTTTTCCCTTAAAAAAATTCTTTTTCAATTTCCCATCTTTTTATAAAATAAAACTCACAACTTGTTACAAATTCACTAAAATTTTTGTGACTACTTGTTCAACTCCACTGTGTGTTTGTATACAACGATACTTTAACGAACATTTTTTGTGTTCTCTTTTGTTACATTATTTTTGTTTTTACCATGTTTTTTATTCATTCATTATACTGAGCTTGAAAATTATAAAACATTCGTTATATAAGGTAGTCAATGTAAGAAATTTTCTCATTCGTTATATCCCGAATTCGTTAAAGTGAGTATTTGTTATACCGGGCTTTGAGGTAAGTGGCTGAAAGTGAATAAACTAAAATTAAATGAAATTAAAACAAAAATTTTAGAAATAAACATGAACAGTGAAACACATTTTAAAATTAATAATAAAATAATTGATTTGACAAAAACTTGAATTTTAAAGATCATGTAAATTATATATGTCAGAAAATCGGGAAAAAATTGGATTTTTCAAAAGAATTAGAAATCAAATATCAACAATCACTGCAATTAACAAGACGATCATTAAGCCACACTTTGAATTTGGTGCTACAATATTATATACATGCTGTACAAACATACAAATAGATAGGCTACAAAAGTTACAGAACAGGGTCTATAATTAAATGCAACAGGTTTACTCCAATACAATTTAAGCTAGATACGCTAAAATGGCTCAACATTAGACAAAGACTTCAACTAAATACGTTTTCTTTTATTTACAAGATGAAAATGGGCAACACACCAGAATATCTAACGGATCAATTAATATATGTCAACGAATGTCAACCTTTCAGTCTTAGAAATGCTAATGATTTCAGGATACATCGAGTAACAAACAATGCAATGAAGAGGTGTTTATTATATAAAGGACTACAATTATTTAATTTACTGCCTAGCAGCGTTAAAAATTAAGGAAATATAAATGTTTTCAAAATTAATTGTGTGCAGTTTATAAGAAATTGTACTTAATGTAACGTATTACAGTAAATGAGAAAGTAATTTAAATACTACTAAATAAATAAATAAAACAAAAAAAATTAAATGATAATCAAATGTCCAATCATTTTACCGTCACTAATGATGTATTGTTGGTAGTGCAAGTTTATAGCTGAAAATATACATTTCCTGTAGGGATGTGAAGGGCGAATGTAATGAAATTCATGCATTGCATTACATTACATTCTCTTAAGGTCTTCTTACTTACTTACTTAATTGGTCATAACATTCCTTTAATCAGGATCACACCACCCATATTGTATGTGTTAATTTTATATATGAGTGGCTGGACCGAACGACAGATAATGGAGTTTCATGGCGATTTTATTTACTCTTCGAATATTTGTCAGAAAACCTCTTTGAAGAAGTCGCCTAAGAGATATATTTCGTGTTGTTCGTTATGTCTGAGTTTGACTTCTAAATTATTTTGTCATTTAAAAACGCAACGAATACAGAACGAATGGTTATTTGAATGAAACGCGTTATTCTTTCCTAAAGAATTTATGTATATATTCGGGGTTGTCGTAGAAACCATGTCGGTTTTCGTGTTTGTCGTTTTTGAAAACCAATGTTGGTTTCATGGCAGCAAATGTTGGTTTCGTTAATTTCAAGCGTAAATTAAAACCAATGTTCGAATCAGCTGTTTGGTAAAAAAAATGCCAAAATACTTATAAATAGAACATTTTTTTAAAAATTTAAATTATTTATGTTAAGGAATAAATACAATGCCAACGGCAATAGTGATATTTCTATTATTAGAAGAAAAGCTATCAGAAAGAGTGAGGAGAAGAATCCTGAGAGATTGTAGCAATCTACTGGAGCTGCCGAAAGCAATGTAAGAAGTTTTTAATCAGGAGGAAGTTTCTTGTACTCATATATTTAACTGTATTTTACAGATTTTTTCCTAATTATCGCTTAAGCAAAGAAGCATTCCGTGTGGTGAAAATGAAAAACGTCGTCAAGAGACTACAAATATCAAGCTCCTTCAATAATTTGTTGCATCGATGGGACTCACATAAAAATTATAAAACCTAGTATTGACGAGCATTTATACTTTAATCGAAAGGGCTACTACAGTAAAAATGCTATGGTAGTGTAGTGTGTTTGACTAGTCGAAGTTGCCATACCTTTTGTATGCAACTTAATATCAACACATTCCTGTTGATCTTGTCCACACTGCAGTTTCTTCCCAGACATAAACAATTCGTGTGAACTTGCGATGTCAGCATTTTCTCACGAATTGTTTACTGTATGCTAGCACTAAGAATTTAGTTAAGTTTAGCTTTAAGATTATTAATAAAAGTACAACGAAAATGAACAGTCGCACTAGCGGCTGTTCCCAATAAATAAAACTAGTTTAAATAACAAAAACGGTGTTTTAAACATTATATGGCGATCCTGCCATTGTGAGACAAATAAACAATGACAAAAACTGTGTTTTAATTAATTAAGAAATTAATAACGCAAAACAAAAAAAAAAAAATTAAAAGAATTAAATTAAACAAGTGTTAAAAACAAAATACATATATTAAATAAATAATAAATGATTGATGATTAAATATTTTTGCAAAACCTAATAAGACTTTTTATTAACTAAAAAAAAAAAATAATTTAAATATAATTACCTTAAAACAAAAACAAACGAACTAGTGTTAAAAGAAAAAACTTCAAAATAAATTTATAAAGAAAACAATAAACACTTACAGCCTTTAATTTATAATAAAATGTTTAGGTTTTTTGTTTTTAAGTTTCTATAAAAAAAAAAAAAACTAAAAAAACGACAAATTTAAAATAAAAAAAAACAAAATTTAAATTCTTTAACTCTATTTAATATTTTAAGTTTAAAAATTAAAGTGATTTTAGTTAAGTATTCTTAAAACAGAAATAAAGCAATACAAAAGAAAAAACCCCTTTAATATTGTAAAACATAGTGATATAAATAAGACAAGAAAACAAAAACAAAACAAATTATATACTTATATGAAATTAAAAAAACATATGTGATCTTAAAGTTTATTATTAAAAATAATTTAAAAAAAAAAAAATATTTAAAAAAACTAAAGAAACTAAATTAAAAAAATATATACATAAAAATATATATATAAAAATACACTAACAACAAATACCAACATACTATTTCCAAACAAAAAAAATATAAAACAAATACAAAAATTTTAAAAATTATTCAAATTTGAACCAAAAAAACAAAATTTGATGTGTAGCAATAATAATTATAATAAGTATACAAAAAAAAACAAATAATATACTTACACAGAAAAAACAAAATGAGTTGAACGTAATATTCAGAAAAGTTAAAGCTGAATTCTTGTAGGTAAATTTACTACGCTCCTTTAGTGATGCGTTCAAATCTTTAAAGACCGAATGCGTATTTTGATTTTTAATACATAGCGTTCAACTTTTAAATATAGATTTAATGTCTTCTGAATGAAAAAGTATGCTTCTCCATATCTGAGTTAAACGTTTTGTTCAGACTTTTTTAAAGTTTTATTTAATTTTTTTTTTAAACTATCATTCGGAAAAACAGAATGCAATATTTAGTAAATTTTGCAATAGAAAATTTAAAATGTTTCGTTCAACATAATGATTTATTAAAAAAAATAGAAAAAAATCCTGAACGCTTCGTTTAAAAAACCTGAACGCAAAATCGAAAAATATTTTTCCGTAATTTTTGTATCACGTTTACATTTTTTAAGCAAAAAACTAACGAGACGACAGTACCCAACCAAAAAAAAAAATTCTGAACTGAACGTTTCATTCAAAAATTCTGAACGCAATATCGTAAAAATATTTTGCAGCAATTTTTGTATTTTTTAAATACATCGCATTTTTAAAACATAAAACTAACGGGACAATTGTAGTTACCCAATAATCAATTTCATACATGTGCTTTAATCGAATCTATTATATGTACATATGTGCATAACCCTTTTTTACCGTTTTAAGTTTCTACTTTATATAAAAAATAACAATAATACAATAACTTGAATATACATATGTGTGTATTTATATTGCCGAATAATTATCCCGATTGCCTAAAGAACGAAGGCTAATTTTATTTGAAAAGTGTTTATTGGGTTATTCACAGTTTATTGTCTTGTTTAAGTAAATATTCTTCATATGTGTTTTGTTTAACAGAGAGGTAAGTTGTCTACATGGAGGCTTTGTTAGAAGAATTTAGTCTGCAATTTCTTTTGCCAGAATTGAGAGGTAAGTTATTTGAGCTTTGTTTAAAATTATTTGATATATGTATGTAATGTTTTCTGAGAAGCAGGAATTGAATACAGACACTTGGAGTACTTAAATGATCGTGATATTGCTGATGCAATTAAAAAAGTTGGTAAGTATTTAGTAATAATAAATAATACAGATTTTTTAGAAAGCATTTCTTTAAACAGCACTTGAAAGAGGCTCACATAAGCAAACACATATTTTCTGATAAGGTAAGGAGTTTCCTGTTTAGTTGTTCTCTCACATATTGTTTTATTTTTACCCTTTTTATTTTCAGACTTTATTAGAGCTTTTATCATCAACAGATGTCGGACTGAGCATTCAAAATTTTTATAAAAAAACCAATTTTTATCCTCTGAAATAAGGGGCAAATTAATAAACATTATTTTGGAAAACGCTTTTGTAAAAGAACAAAAACTCACTCCAGCCGATTTTAGTCAGATAGTAGGAGAAATTTGCAAAGATTTTCCTGCGGAAGAACAAGTTTCTGTAAGTATTCATTAAAAAAAAAATATTTATAAAAAAAATAATACATTTTTCTTTTTAGGAATATTATTATTATCCTCGCAAAGGAAGAAAAGCTCCAGGAGGAAAATTATTCCACCGTTATCATAACTATAAGGCGAAAAATAGGAAACTTGAACGGACATCTTCAGAGAAATCAATATTTGATGAAACAGAGGAAGTCGATGAGCACATTAAGCAATTGAAGCAAGAATTGCTGTGGCCGTTACAGAGTTGGGACACTATATGTGATCGGTGGGCGCGGACGTAATAATATAAAAAAATAAAATAATAAGAACGAAATAAATAAACTATTTTAAAATTAAACATTGTGTGTTTCACTTAGCACGGTTTCCCAAATAAATAAAATAAAAAACCCATAAAGGTTTAATTTATATGTAGATAAATACAGACTTTGAAATAGTATTTCCGAAAAAAAACAAACTAATTGTACTGTATACATTTTATACTGTATTATTTTATATTAATTTTTTTAATAAAATAAATAAAAATAAACAAAAAGTTCTTTTATTTTAATCACCAAACGCATCTGATAAAAAAAACCACACTCGAGTTTAGTTGTAAATATTTTGAATGCGGATAGGCTATTTCTAAACAAACGTTTAGATTACAAATAATTGAATGCACATTGTTTTTAATTGAACATACGTTTAGTATTACTAAAATTGAACGACTGTAGTATATTTCCGAATATGCGTTTAGTTTTAGGCAAGCTGAATTTTGTATAATTTAAAACTGAATCCACGTTTAACACGTAACTGAACGACTTATTTGATTTTCTACCACATCCATTTACGGTGCAGAAAACGTAAGAAATGTTCAGAACAACTGCATATTTGTTCGGTTTTCTACTACGTAATTTTTTCTGTGTATAAAAAATTAAAGAGATATAATCCACGATATTTTTGAAGAAAAAAAGTTAATAATGAATAATTAGCATAGATAAAATCAAACTAAAGAGCTTTAAAAGTGCAAAAGAACGTGAGAGAGAGTAACATATTGAAGAAGAACAATTAATTTAAAAACCAAAAGAATAATTATTCATTAACTAAAAGTTTTTTTTTACTGCAAATTTTAACTGCAAATTTTTAAACAAAGTGATATAATTAAAAACATCTGATAAAAAGTCTTGTCGTGCAATGAACAGATAAACGAACCAATATAAAACAGCAACATTCAGTCAAACGATAAAAAAAAAAAAAAAAAAAAAAAATAAAACAAAACAATATGAAAAAAAAAATATATAATTGCTTCATTGAAAGTGTTGTAAAGAAAGCAAAGCAAAGACGAAAAAAAAATAATTCCACTTAGTTTGGTACTAAGCAAAACGAAACAACAGAACAAAAAAAATATAGAAGAAGCAAAAGAAAAATTATGAGTGTTTATTTATCGCTAAATGATATGCCACTATGTTTACTGTTAAAATTTTGTAAATAACCGCAGCAGCAGCAGTAACAACAACAATCAAAATAAACAAGACGTCTTTCATACAGCAACATCTTCAATCATCTCAAGCAACCACGGCACCAACTAAGCTAAGTACATAAGTTTAGTATTATCTTAAAATTAATTTGTTAATTTCAATGTTAACTATTTTGTTGCATATACTTAATATTATAAACATAAATTAAATAATCAATACCCAATATTAAATAGTCAAAAAAAAAATATTTTTAACATAAAAAAAAAAAAAATTAAAAAAAAAAAAATTAATAGGTTAGGCACTAGTTTTTATGATTAATTTTTTTTTCGAAAATTTTAAATAGTAACAGACATTTATTAATATAATGCAATCCTTATTAAGGATCTATAACAATAAGAACAATAAGGTATATACAAATAAAGTATGGTGAATGGAAATATCGAATTAAAAAAAAAAATTGTTTCAAATAAATTTTGTAGTAAACCATAAATCAAAAAAAGAAATATTTTTACATACATTTTATAAAAATAAATCAATTTTTTTTAATTTTGTCCTAAAGATTTTTGAATTTAAACATTTGTTTCTGTAAAGTTCATGCATTTATATTAATCTTTTTTTTTCTTGCAAAAAGGAAAAAAATTATTTTACGGTAGTGCTGAAAAAAAAAATATTTTTTTTATTATATATTGCATTGCGAAATGGCAATTTTTTTTTTGCAAGAAAATATTAACACTTGTACATATTTCAACAAGAGTTTAATAATAATATATAGATAAAAAAAAAAAATTTCATTACATATGTATAATAATAATTATTAATAATTTCTTTTTATATTATATTTTTATTGAATTACAATTTATTACATAATAAATATTTTTAAAACCACTTAAAAAAAAAAAAATAATTTTAATTACTATTGTGAAACTGCTGCGATACTTACGAGTCCCTCCAGTGGTGTAAAAAAAAATATATATATTTTGTGATTGGCCTATTCAGATATCAATTGGCGATATCTGCTATATACCATCGCCTTGGGAGACTATATCTGGTGGTATGGTATCCCAACGCCATGATATATAGAATTTTTTTTTAACTAACCTGACGTAAGGGCAGACTTTCTAATAAATACTGACAAGACAGTTCTTAATTATTAATTAATTCTCAAAATCAATTCGAAATGGGAGGTACGGAGTCAAAAGTTGAAAAACCAAATGCTAATGTCATAAACGATATTGTGGTTAAAATTGACTTTCCGTACATATATTTTGTTGTAATAATTGTCCTGTTAGCCGCACAGCTCTTAGTAACAATTTATCAGTTACATAAAAGGTCACTGAGAAAAAATTACATGAGAGCTGCGTCATTGGCGAACAACTTGGACAAAGTCTAGTCGTTACGTAAATTTTTTCAATTCTTTTTATTCTCTTTTCGCCAATTTAAAAAAAATTTTTACCTTATCGGTTTAGCCAATTCCTACCGTTTAATTTAAATATTAATTTCCTAATCTATGGAATGGGAAACAATAGTATATAGGGCTAGAGCGATTAAGGAAGAATTTTTAAAATCATATAAATGCCTAAATATTGACAGGGATATAAAACCTGAGACAATCAATAGGCACTTGAATATTCTTCTAACCCTACTTGAAAAATTACGGGTGTTACTAAACACAAATTACAGCAGACTAACAAAGGCTCACCAAACGGCTGCTGAAGGTTTTTATTGGGACTTACGTGAAAAATTGATTTCTGTAAGTTACCGAAGGAACTTCAAAATAAATGTCCCCCAGTCAATACAAGAACCAGTAGAATTCAATATCTTACCAGAGACGGAACAGAGGAAGAACTCCAACATGCCTCAAACTGTTATAGAGTTCTTAAATACTGCCTCCAGGTTAATTCCTGATTTCGATGGGAATTCTGAAAACCTACAAAGCTTCATTGACGCCATAAACTTGGTTGATTCCATTAAGGAATCGCATGAATCTGTAGCTGTTAACCTCATTAAAACCAAATTGAAAGGAACAGCAAGAAACTTAATAGGTTCAGAAACAACATTAGACCAGATTGTGAACAAACTTAAGGCTTCAGTCAAGGGTGAATCCGTGGACGTTATAAACGCCAAACTCTTGAGCACTAGACAGTCTGGTAAGAGCGTCAACGCTTATGCTAAGGAAATGGAAGAATTGGCTAAGAAATTGGAGACAGCGTACATAGGGGATGGACTACCCCATGACATAGCAAATAAATATGCCACACGTTCAGTGGTCACTGCTATGACTAAAAACAGTTCAAATCATGCAATCGAGCAGTTTCAATAACATGAATGAAGTTCTAACCAAGTTCATAAGTAGTTGCACTGAGGTGCATGGGCAGGAGAACTCCATACTCAGCTATGGATCTGGACGCCGGGGTGGTGATAACCGCAGTAATAATTACAATGGCAATAGCAACCGCGGCAGATACAATAATTCGAAAAGGGGTCGAAACTTTTATGGACAAAATAGAGGTGGAAACTATGGGTCCGGATCTTATAATAATGATCCAAATCTGAACCGCAATTCGGGTTCCTACCGTGGTAATAGATACGGTAACAAGGATTACAATAATAACCGAAACAGAAATATAAACGTTACTGGGGAACATGCCCCGGGAAACGAGATACAACCCCTAAATACTCAGTAGGAACT
This sequence comes from Sarcophaga rosellei, assembly GCA_930367235.1. Classification (NCBI taxonomy): domain Eukaryota; kingdom Metazoa; phylum Arthropoda; class Insecta; order Diptera; family Sarcophagidae; genus Sarcophaga; species Sarcophaga rosellei. The sequence goes on from OV884019.1 coordinate 57,612,956, forward strand.
AAAACCTACAATATTAACTTGAATTTGTGCAGCTATCTACAATGTAAAACTACTTTAAATAACACTGTTTCAACTTTTCTAATAGATACTGGTGCGGATATCTCAATTATCAAGCGCAACCAGGTTATAGATGCAACCATAAATAAATACAATAGAAAAAACCTAAATGGGATAGGCCAAGGCACCATTTCAACACTGGGTAGTGTGCGTTCTGAGCTAAAAATAGACAAATACTTAATAAAGCATACTTTTCATGTAGTTGAAGATAACTTTAAAATACAAGCAGACGGAATAATCGGAATGGATTTCATGCGAAAATACAATTGCATCTTACAGTATTCAAGTGATAAGGACTTAATAATTCTACGATCAGATGAAATTGATCATGACATTGGAATACCGCTTAGAAACGGTCCTACCATAAACTCTATATCTCTACCTGCAAGATGTGAAGTAGTAAGATCAATAAAGTTTGAGTCAATTGAAGAAAGTGTTCTAGTACCATTCCAGACAATTCAAGACGGCGTTTTTGTCGCCAATACAATCACATCAAAAACTAATCCCTTGGTGAAAATAATTAACACAACTAAAACAAAAAAAAGTTTGGCAACTCTGTTGTGATAGTTGTGTATTTTTGGAAGTGCTCCTCTTAAAATTTTATTTTTTTTGGTTTTTAAGTGTTTTAATAAGTTTAGAATTTTTCATAAGTGTTTTAAAAGTTGTTTTTATTATTTTCTTTTATTTTGCTTGAAATTTTATCTTAAAATTGTAAGTTTTATTTGTTAATTTTGATAATAATTGTTTCATTTTAACAAAACAAAAACAAAAATTGCTTTTTGTTCTAATTATTTTTTGTTTTTGTAAGCTTGTTACAGTTTTTTATTATTTTCTTTCTATCTGTATTCCTTTTTTACTTTTTTCTTTTTATTTTTGCTACTGTTTTGTGTATACTGCTTTGCTTGCAATTCTTGTTTATTTATTATTATTTTTGTTTTTTGTTATTACATATCTTTTATTTTCTTTTTTATATATATATAATTTACTCAGTTAGTCTATTTATTTATTTAATTTATTAAAATGAATATTTGTAGTGCTTCGAAGTGTATTGTAAAGAAAGAGGGTGAACGCCAGATTTCTTGCTGGTTGTGTGACGGTTTGTTTCATATCAAATGTATTGGGTTGCAGCCTCGCACCACGGACCAATTGATGGATAGTTCATTGGGTCTGCGTTGGTGCTGCCCTAAGTGTAAGGTGGTGGACGTCCAGTTTTATAAGTTTTTTGTAGGAACTCGTCGTGAGTTTGCTGAGATGCACGCTGAGTTTGCATCTCTTTCTGCTAAATTTCGGCGATTTGAGCAATTGTTTTCAGGGTATGGCCTGTTGGATAAATTGCTTGAATCTGAAAAGGTTCCTGTCCCTCTTTCATCGGGGGCTCCTGGGCATGTGGCGCAGGTTTCTGTACCAGGGGAGACTGCGACAATAAATGAATTGACAAATGCTACTCCTATTGTGGACATTTGTCCACCTACTGCTGATAAGTCCAGTGCCATACCGAAGTCTGCAAATTCGGTTGAATTGAGTCCTAAGTTTACTCCGTCTCCTTCACCTTTGCCTCTGGATGATGTCACTTCTCGTGCGTCTTCCAAATCGTCTTCTATTTCGCATTCAGGTGTAGTGTCCGCTAGTTTATCTACTTCTGCTCCAAGGGACTTGGTTGTAGTTAAACCTAAGAAAACTATTTTTGTGTCCCGGCTTTCTTGTAATACTTCAGTCGAGGATATAAAATGTTTCGTTAAATCGAAGATTGGGGAACCTTTTGAGTTTGGTTGCTATAAGATGAGGCCATCTTTGGATAGCAGTATTTCTTCGTTTAAATTATATGTTGCCGATGAAAGATTTGATGAAATTGTTAATCCTGCGTTTTGGCCACAGGGTGTATTGGTACGGGAATTCGTACTCAGGTTGGGCCATCGTAGGAATGGTGCTAACTTGCTTGGTCCTATTTCTCAAAAAAACTAACTTCGAAATCGTCTATTAATTTCCAAATTGCTTATCAGAATGTTCGCGGACTTAGGTCTAAACTTTCTTCACTTTATAATAGTAGCTTTGATTTTGAATTCGATGGAATTGCTCTTACTGAGACTTGGCTAAATTGCAATATTTTTGATTCTGAGATTATGTCTAGTAATTTTAACATTTATAGACGGGATAGGAAGTCTAGAAATGGTGGTGGTGTTCTTATTTCCATTTGCTCTAAATATACCTCTGAATTGATTGACTTGTGTCCTTCTGAGGATATTGAGTTCATTTGCGTTAAGGTCAATGACAGTGGAAAGTCTATATACATTACCTGCTCGTATATTCCTCCCTGTTCTGACATTCATATCTATAGGGCTCACTTCGATTTGATTTCTGGAGTAATTGAATTAATGGGGCAAGAGGGAATTTTAGTGGTTCTTGGTGATTTTAATCTTCCGCATACAACTTGGAATTTTTCACCTGAGACTGGCTCATTGGTGCCATGTTCTTCAGTTCCATTCTATGATGAAATTCTGTCCGCTATGTGTGATCTAGGTCTTTTCCAGGTTAACGGTGTATTGAATTCAATGGGTAGAATTTTGGATCTTGTATTTTTAGAGGATCCAAGTATTTCTTCTTTATTTCGCATTGATCCTATATCTATTCCTGAGGATGGTTATCATCCTACGTTGTTACTTTCTATCGAAGTTGATCTTTGTTTACCTCCTGTAATTGATCGCTCATTTGGTGTAAAGGGGCGTTTTAATTTCCATCGTACGGATTTTAGTCGTTTGAATACACTACTATCCTCTGTAGATTGGTCGTCTGTACTTATTTCACCACCATATGACTCTTTTTCACTTGATAGGATCTTAGATGGTTTTTATGAGGTATTATTTAAATGTTTTAGGGAATGTGTTCCGTTTGTAAATAGTCGTTTGGAGCGTTCTGGTCCTCCGTGGAATTCGGCTAGATTGTCCAAGTTGAGGAACAGAAAATCGAGGTTATTTAAAAAGTTTGTTAGATCGGGTACTGATATTGATTATGCTCTTTACTCTAGGGCGCGTGCGGATTATCGTAGAATGAATCATTATTGTTATGAGGAATATTTGACTAGAGCCAGGTCGAACTTCGCTAGTGATCCTAAGTCGTTTTACGACTTCGTTCGAGCTAAACGTAAATCATCTTTGTTTCCCTCTGAGATGTTTTACGGTGGCGTATCATCCTCTAGTTACCTTGATATTTCGAATATGTTTGCTGACTTTTTTCAGTCTACTTATAGGCAGTTGGGCTTGGGCCATGATCAGGGCAGCAGCTTTCCGTATCCTTATTCAGTGGGAAGTGTCTCTATTTCTAATATATACTCATTTGATGAGGAGTCTGTTCTTGAGTCTTTGTCTGGACTTAAACTTACATACTTGCCTGGCCCTGACGGGGTACCGGCCTGTATTTTAAAAAAGTGCGCTATTGTCTTGAGTGGTCCTTTGACCTTTATATTCAATGGGCTTCTGAGGGCTGGTCATTTTCCATCTGTTTGGAAGAGTTCGTTTATAATTCCTTTGTATAAGTCGGGTAATAAGTCCAATATTTCCAATTACAGGGGTATTGCCAAACTCAGTGCTATTCCCAAGTTGATGGAGAAACTCGTGACGGATTATCTCTTTTTTAATACGAAATCTTTAATATCCCCTTTCCAGCATGGTTTTTTAAAAGGTAGGTCGACTGTCACTAATCTTCTTGAATTTACTACACGTGTTTTCAGGGGTTTTCTTGCAGGCGCTCGGACTGATGTGATTTATACTGATTTCAGTAAGGCTTTTGATAGGGTTGACCATAGTATTTTGCTTCTTAAACTGTCATTAATCGGTATTCCCGATATTATTCATCGTTGGCTAGGCTCCTACCTCTCCCTTAGGACTCAGAGGGTATTGTTTAGGAATGTATTGTCTAAGACTGTATATGTTACTTCTGGTGTTCCGCAGGGTAGCCATTTGGGTCCTTTACTGTTTTTATTGTTTCTTAATGATCTTCCTTGTGCTATTTCTGATTGTAATATTCTAATGTATGCTGATGACGTTAAATTATTTTATACTTTTGATGATGATCATGGTCAGGTTGTTCTTCAGCGGAATATTAATTTGTTTGTAACTTGGTGCAGAGTTAATATAATGGATCTTAACTTAAAAAAATGCAAATGCATGGTTTTCTCTCGCGGTGGTGTGATTTCGCCCACTTATGTGATAAATTCTTGTCCTTTGGAGACTGTGGCTACATTTCTTGATTTGGGAGTATTATTGGATATGAAACTCTCTTTTGTTGATCATATTAGTATGATGATTGGCAAGGCTCGGGCTGTTCTTGGTTTTGTGAAAAGATGGGCTAGGGAATTCATTGATCCTTATATAACTAAACTGCTATACATTTCACTTGTTAGACCTATTTTGGAGTATGCGTCTATTGTTTGGAATCCATACTATCGTTGTCATAGTGATTCAATAGAGTCTGTGCAGAGGCAGTTTTTATTATTCTGTTTACGTGGCTTAGGATGGGATTATGCCAATGGATTTCCGCCATATGAGGATAGATAAAACTTCCAACTTTGGAACGTAGAATAACTGTTTTAGGTGTTTGTTTTGTTTTTAATCTGGTTAGAGGTGATATCGATTCTGAGTTTTTGCTTCGTAACCTGAATTTCAGTATTCCTGCAAGATTTTCACGGCACTATCGTCCTCTTTCCTTAGATTTCTACAGAACTAACTACGGATGTAATTTTCCTTTTCGTAGATTATGCAATGATTTTAACGTATATTACGATTTGATTGATTTTAATTGTAGTGTTTGTAATTTAAAACGTAGCTTATATGCTAGCATTAATTTGTAAATTATTATATAAAAATGTATTTTCATTATAGTTATAGGTAGTTCATGTTTATTAATTGTTTATTCAGCTTGTGATTAAGTTCTGTAGCTGATTTATGTTCTTGTTGCCATTACTTTTCCCATACCCGCTACAGTCCGGACTGTAGTGTGTACGTGTCCCTACGTAATGGGGACGAGCCCTCCGCGGTCGGGTGAGGGTGGGTTAGTGTGTGGCCGGGGACGTTCGAATAAAATAAAAAAAAACTAACCATGACTTAATAATTTCCGATATTAAGCTTGTTACGGAGACACTTAAAGACTACAAGATAGCTAGTTCAGATCGCGTACAAACTAAATCAAAGGAGAAAATGGAAAGACTTTCCAAAAATTTTCCACCATTCGTTGATAAAGAACTGAAAGCTTTATGCCATGAATTCATAGATATTTTTGCTTTGGAAACAGAAAACATTTCATCCAATAACTTTTATAAGCAGAAACTTAAAGTTAATAGTACACACCCTGTTTATATCAAGAACTATCGAATACCTCATTCTCAGAAGGAAGAGATAAATAAACAGGTTGAAAAATTAATTAAGGATGATATCATTGAACCATCTGTATCCGATCACAATAGCCCTATCCTGTTGGTACCAAAAAACCGTTACCTGGTACTACCCAGAGAAGATGGAGACTAGTGGTAGATTACAGGGCGGTTAATAAAAAGTTGATAGCAGACAAATTCCCGTTACCACGCATAGATGATATTCTTGACCAGTTAGGCAGAGCTAAATTTTTCTCTTGCCTTGACCTTATGTCAGGATTTCATCAAATTGAGCTTGAGGAAGAATCTAGAGATATTACATCCTTCTCTACTGATAGAGGATCTTTCCGATTTAAAAGATTGCCATATGGTCTGAAAGTAGCGCCAAATTCATTTCAACGAATGATGACATTGGCTTTTTCAGGTCTATCCCCAGCACAAGCGTTTGTGTACATGGATGACCTTGTAGTTGTTGGTTGTTCATCAAATCATATGTTGAGAAACTTGAGAGATGTATTTGCGGTGTGTAGGACGCACAATTTAAAGTTGCATTCAGACAAGTGTTCATTTTTTCGCACGGAAGTTACATTCCTTGGCCACAAGTGCACGGATCAAGGAATATTGCCTGACGACAGCAAATTTTCTATTGTACAAAACTATCCCACTCCGAGGAATGGTGATGAAGCCAAGCGCTTTATAGCGTTTTGTAATTACTATCGTAGGTTCATACCGAACTTTGCTGAATCGTCTCGGCATATAAGCAGACTATCAAGAAAAAATGTTCCTTTTGAGTGGAACCAAGATTGTGAAAAGTCCTTTCAGTACCTCAAAAATCAACTACTGAGCCCTAGGATTTTACAATACCCTGACTTCTCAAAGGAATTTTTTATCACAACCGACGCAAGCAAATATGCTTGTGGCGCGGTTTTGAGTCAGGAAAAACAAGGAGAATTAATGCCAATCTCATACGCGTCAAGATCATTCACTAAAGATGAAAGTAATAAATCGACCATAGAGCAGGAATTGACTGCGATACATTGGGCCGTAAAATATTTTAGACCTTACATCTATGGCAGGAAATTTGTGATAAAAACTGATCACAGACCACTCACATACCTTTTTTCTCTAAAGAATCCATCTTCCAAGCTAACACGTATGCGACTTGATCTCGAGGAATACGACTTCGTGATCGAGTATATTAGGGGTCAGGAAAATGCGGTAGCAGACGCTCTATCCCGCATAGAGTTTAAAGACATTAAAGATATTGGAGTCAATACAATTCTGAAGGTTACAACAAGACTTCAGACTAGAGCAAAGGAACAAAATACTGGTAAAAATCATGCGGAAGAATCAGAATCGTTGAATCTCAAAATATATGAGACTCTAAATGCAAACGAGCATCGTAAAATACCTAAATTGTATTTTACCAAAGATAAGTTAATTATACGGAAAGGAAAGCAAGTTCTTTCTGAATATAAGTTGAAAGACCTTATTATTAATAGAAATGTTGACTTAGGTCGCCTCTTTCTACAGCTTGCAAAAATAGCTAATAATGTCGGTCTTACAACACTATTACTTTCACAAGATGAAAGTATGTTTAATAACCTAGGAACAAATATGGAAACCTTCAAAGGTAAAGGTAATATAATCTTGCAAGATTTTGATTTGACAATAATGCTCGTACCAAAACTTGTTAAAGTTAACACAGATTCTGAAAAGTTAAGGATTATGAAAAAGTATCATGATGATCCCCTTACTGGTGGACAACCAGGTATAACCCGTATGATAAAGAAAATAAGACTTCAATATCATTGGAAGGGTATGACTAGAGACATATGTAAATATGTCCGGCAATGCCTTCAGTGTCAGGCCAATAAGACAACAATTAGAAACAGGGAGCCCTTGGTTATCACACCAACACCTGTCAAAGCTTTTCAACGAGTAATAATTGACACCATAGGACCGCTGCCAAAGTCTGATTCGCAAAATGAATACGCTGTGACTGTAATGTGTGATTTGACCAAGTATTTGGTGGCCATCCCAGTGGCAAATAAATCGGCCAGGAATGTGGCTAAGGCCATAATGGAAAATTTTGTTTTGATATATGGTCCCATGAACACCATAGTTACTGATCTGGGTGCTGAATATATGAATCAGGTACTGACAGAGCTATGTAAACTGCTAAAAATAGAAAAGTTGCATTCCACTGCTTACCACCACGAAACACTTGGGACTATTGAAAGATCTCATAGGACATTCAATGAGTACCTAAGATCATATATTTCATTAGATAAATCGGACTGGGATAATTGGCTAAAGTTCTTTGTATACTGTTACAATACGACTCCGTCTACAGCCCATGGATATTGCCCGTTTGAGTTAGTATACGGGAAAATTCCGAGGGAAATGGAGTTTGCTAATACTGGTATCATAGATCCATTATACAATATTGATGCCTATGAAAAAGAGGTCAAATTCAGACTTCAAGTAGCACAGCGTAGAGCTGCCAACCTCATTGAAAATGCTAAACTAAGGAGACAAGGGTTCTCCAATAAAAATTCTAACCCTGTCGGGCTCTGTGTTGATGATTCAGTTTTGGTCCGCAATGACGCTGGACACAAGCTGGATTCGGTTTATACGGGTCCATTTAGAGTCAAGGAAATTGATATCACAAATAACGTCACCGTGACGGACTCGAACGGTAAACCATTCACCGTCCACAAAAACAGAGTTAAAAAATTACCCGATTAAAATGCGTATATCGCATACTGCATTCCCAATTCTTGTACCAACAGGTACTTGACCACAGCCACAGCTTGCTGCTGGGCGATTATTCCTTTAAAGCCAGCTATTCCACGCGAGCGCCCAAAACTTCCTGAGAGTTTATTCATTCTTTTTATTTGTGTTTAGCAAATAACCGTTTTAACTTCTAGCAACTGTTGATTCAATTCAGTTCAATTCAACTTCATATATATAATAAATATATTCAGTCTTATATAATTAGAATTTATATCGTTTTTTTAATGGGGTCTTCATTTTCATAAAATTCTGAAGAAAAAGAAATTTTAATTTTATTTCTTTTTCTTCTCCGAAGGGGAAGTGAATGTGAATTATGTATTTTAATATTTCTTTATAACATTTAATTTTTTTTTTTTAAAATACTAAATGATTATGTATCTTAATATTTTTTTTATAACATTTATTTTGCTCTATTTTATTTTATTTTTTATTATTAACTTTGTAAAAGAACAATCAACTCATGTTGATCGTTCTTCGTTAAGAGGGAAGGTGTAGTGTGTTTGACTAGTCGAAGTTGCCATACCTTTTGTATGCAACTTAATATCAACACATTCCTGTTGATCTTGTCCACACTGCAGTTTCTTCCCAGACATAAACAATTCGTGTGAACTTGCGATGTCAGCATTTTCTCACGAATTGTTTACTGTATGCTAGCACTAAGAATTTAGTTAAGTTTAGCTTTAAGATTATTAATAAAAGTACAACGAAAATGAACAGTCGCACTAGCGGCTGTTCCCAATAAATAAAACTAGTTTAAATAACAAAAACGGTGTTTTAAATATTATAGTAGTAAGTAGAAATAATTCCATATGTTCTAAAAAAAAAGTTCTTGTTGCCATAGGGAATCCATAGATGGCTTATCACGCTTTGTAAATCCTCTGGCCAAAATATTTTTCTTTTTATAAAACAATCACTAAAATATACAAAAATAAATATGTATGTACATAAATTACTTACATTTTTACAAAAATCCCGCTGCTAAAAAATCTAAACAAAAGCACGTGTATTAAAACTGACAGTTGTAAGCTGGTTGGTTTATTTCCAATAAGAAAACCGATAACCTTGGCATTTTTCACGTCGTTTTTAAAACCAATTCCGACAAGGTTGGTTTCTATGACAACCCCGATTAACTCCCAAAGAAGATACTGACTTTTCTTTGCAAGATCACTCTTTTGTGAGATCAGTCGTTACCTGACTTGTAATTGCATTATAAAAAGGGTATGTAAAAGGCATTAAATCAGTACAGTGAACGTGATTATAAAAACATCAGTAGAAATTGATGTTGAATAAATCAATAACAAAAGTAACAAATATATGAATGTTGAGCAAACGCGAATTCATTCAAACCGTTCTCGGATGGCTAAGTTATACACAATATTATTTGTTCAATAACATACTCCTATTCTGCAGCATTTTGACAAAAATTTCCCGAACAGACGTTCAAATATGTTAAGCATATAAAACAAATTTTCTATGCTAAACACCAACAATTCTAATCAGGACATCAAATTTTCCTCGCATCCAAATATGGAATCTTTTGAGTTCTAAAAACTTGTTTTACGTTATACCATTTGAGAAAGGTAAACCAAACAGCAACGAACCAACAATTTTAATCAAGACATCTAATTTTCCTTCCATCTAAATATGGAACCTTTTGATTTCTAAGAACTTTTTTACGTTATACCAATCGAGAAAGGTAATATTAGCGTGTTAAAATTGATAGTTATCAAAAGAATCAACTCGAATGTTAAACTAGAGGAGGAAAAGTAATGCTAAATAGAAAATGGTTTCAAGTTTAATTGTAACAGAAAACATAGTACCAACTGTAGTCACAAAGTCAGACCATCCTCAATTACTTCAGCCGATTACAAATAAGATTGCATACGATACCGTTTTAAAGACAAATCTGACTTCTACTCACAGCACAATTAATCCTTGCTCAAATTTTGACTTCAAATCTATCAATACTCTTCTAATTTTGGCGTTTTTGGATGTCCCAGCAGTATTATCATTGTACCCAATAAACAAAGTTACAACCTGGTAATATGATTGCGCAAACAGTATTATGTTTACATTTTTAGCAGCAAATGAAATCGACATTATGCCCGTTTCTAACTCACTTAACTTCAAGCAGTCTATACGGGGTAAGTGATTAAATCACACACATACATACATAATTGGTCATTACAACCCAGTCAGGATTAACACCTAGCTGCTCAGACCACTAATGATGTGTGTCTTAATTTTATACATGAATGGCGGGACAGATTTTTTGCGAAACTTTTCATAGCAATTTTTGTTTACTCTCAGAGATTTTGCCAGAAGTCTGCCGGAAGTCGCCGAAGAAATATTTTCTCATATTTCGTTTTGGTGGAGATTTTCTGACCTGGGGTTTGAACCGTGGCTTCTAGTCTAATAAGTCAACACGCCACCTACTACACTACGTCGATATTAATAGATACATACAATACAATATAACGGAGAACTTGCAATCGCATTAAGACGGGTTTCCATAGGAGTAAAGAGTTGCTTCCAGATACAATGGTTGGAGCGAAATTAAATACCTCCCGCAGACGAACAGAAAGTCAAAACTCGACGGTTTTCGTATTGAGAGACTTCTTGCCCAGCTTCTAACACAAAGCAAGCAACAGCTGAATGGAAATCACTCGGTAGCACGTATATATCAAATTGAAAACATAGTTTAAATCACGAATTTTCAGCCGCTCAATATGTAATTACAAGGGTCCTCGAGATAGAGCATTCTGAATTAAGGGTATTCTGACAATATTCAAACTTAAACATTATTTATTATGTAATCTGCGTGCAGATTGTATTCAAGCAACGAATGGCTGCATTGAGAAATCTCATTAAAATTGTATAACATATTAGAAATCTCTATACATCTATCGTCAAATACACTACTTACTCATCTTCAGTAGACAAAGCATCCCAAAACTTTGTTGTGAATAAAAATATGTCCAGAGACTCGTTTCCACTTAAGATTTCACTGCATTTTCCTGTAGAACTCTCGCCTACTATTGTGATAATTTCAAATCTATATGATTTCTAAAATCAATATGACTTAACGTTAGAACTGGTTCAAATTTCTATCCCAAACTTTAATAAAGACTTTATGTCACATATAAATAATTTATTTAAATAAACAAAGCTCTTTATTTTATTAAAAAGGGTATCTATTGCAATTATACCTGAAACAAAGTGTTTCGTTTTTGCTTTTTAAAAGGCTTACTTACTGCAGATTAGACGGATGCAATTTTACTTAAAAGATACAAAGGTTTTACCGTAGTTATTTATTTATTTCATTGCGTTTCTATTTTAAACAAAATAAATTATTTTGCCCAAAACTAGTTTATGTGTCTCTATTATGCTTTAATGGTTTTTGATTTAGAATTTTCGAAATTAGTTTGACACTTATGTTGTAAACAAACAAATAAACAATAAATAAATTGTGTTGAACCAAAAAAAAATTTGTTGGTTAAAAATTTTTAAATGGAAAATGCAGCTGAATTTCTTTAAAATTATATTATACATAAAAATAATATGGCAATAAAAGTACTAAATAATATTTCAGATACAACAATTTTGTGCCTATATCAAATATGTCAGTTTTCGAATTTGTCACTCACTATTATTGGATTCTCCAGAGCCGTATTTTGTATTACTGAAGTAATGCAGTGTTGCACAGACAGTTTTCGATATGTTTTGGAGCAAAACTAGTTTTTCTTAAACATTTTGCGAACACTAAAAATGTATGGGAAAACCAAAAGTAATGGTTTTGAGCAAAACTAGTTCTGTGCCCCAAAACATATATTTGAAAACTATTAATGTACCTGGAGGCGATCAAATAAATTCTTCATTTGATGATCTTTTTCTGATCGTCTCTGATTGTGATTGGCAAGCATTATCTCTTTTGTAGTAATGGACATATACGTGGATAAAAAATAATAATTTTATTGCCAGGAGAAATGTGCAGATAAAAAAAATTAATTTACAATTTATTGAGAATCGCAAGTGTTTACCAGCTTTATGGAATAAGTATAAAACTAAAATCTAATAGCAATATTTCACGATATTAATAGCAACAAATCATTATCCGAAGAAAACACTTTAGCAACCAAACACTATGAAATTGAAATCCAAATAATGATAGACGAAATTATTTGTTCGTCTTCCTTTAAACATCAAGCAGACGACACTCACACATATGCATTATTTGTTTGATTTTCAGGGCGTTTTAAAGGGTTGCAACAATTACAATACACTCAAGCCTGGTTTTATGCGAATTTAGAATTTTAACAGATTTTAAAATTTTTGATGTTTTTTAAACTTTTTTGCCATTTTTAAAATAAACCTGGTTTGCATCTAAAAAATATTTGCTCTAGTGTGACCATAAACTAATTTTGAGGCAAAAAAATCGTTGATTTTGGGTAAATAAAATTATTTGCCGTCAAACCAAAATATTTTAAATGTGACCACCCACTGTCAAATATTTTCATCATTTTTGGGCAAATATTTATTTCCTCTTATATTTCGTAAGGTTAGAGACAAATAACAGCTGTTCAGACCTTCACAATGAATTTCTTTCATATGTCCGCATGTACGTTTGTATAAATGGACAAACATTTCACATACTTGTGAAACAGACAGAAGCCATGTGTTCACTCTGCAGAAATAACTTTCACCAACTGTATCGGTGTCAGAAATTTCAACAACTGTCACCAGCAGACCGTCTTATTTTCATTCGGAAGCAAAACCTGTGTGTGAACTGTCTAAAATCAGGACACACAGCCAAAACTTACAAATCAGGATTATGCATCACATGCAAGAAGAAACACAACTCGCTACTTCATCTGCAGAGCAACACTCAGTCATCAAACCAAAGGTAAACAAGCGAAAAGGGATCCAAGAAGACGTCATCATGCACTACCTATCAACCTAAAATAATTGAACCCGATTTCAATGAAGCGACACCGTGTCCTCCAGAAGCATCCTCATTAGCTGCAGCAAATGGTCAGGTGTCTAAATCATACATTCTTCTCAGCACGGCTCTAATAAAAATCAAAACTGATACAATGGAGATTGAATGTCGCGCTTTACTTGACTCTGGCTCACAAGTCAATTTGATTACAGATCGTTTGGTAAGACGACTTAATATTGCAAAACAGACGTCATCAGTAAACATCAATAGAATCGGGAACTCTAACACAAAAACACAACACCGAGTCAATGTAGCTTTGCATTCTCGAATTAATGGATTCTCAACACGTCTGGAGGCACTTGTCCTACCTCAAATTATTGCGCCTCAACCATCACAGTTTATCAACATTGATAAGTGGCCACTACCGAGAAATATTATGTTAGCTGACCCAACATTCAATCGATCTAGTAAAATCGATATATTGCTGGATGCCGAGCATTATCATCAACTGCTCGCAATTGGACAAATAAAATTATCTCCACAACTTCCGATTTTGCAGAACACGGTTCTTGGCTGGATTGTAGCAGGAAAAATAAATAGTGAACACCCTACAGACCCATCCTGTGGAATATGTACTGAAGATGAGGGGCTTGAAGCTCGCTCGAGCGCTCCATCGCTCGACTTTGGGAAATAGATGAAATTAAAACGACTAAAAACCACTATCAATAGCCGACAGACAATGTGAAGAGCACTTTGTACAAAATACAACTAAAAACCATGAAGACCGCTTCATTGTCAGAATACCATTTCACCAAACCCCTAATACCCTAGGCGACTCACACGCAATAGCTCTAAACCGATTTCTTGCTCTCGAACGGCGTTTGCAAAAGAACCCGGAATTGAAAGCCAAATACACTGAATTTATGGAAGATTATGAATCAATGGGACACATGACTAAATTGGAAACAGACTCCATCATGTCTCCAAATTACTACATCCCACATCATTGCGTACTAAGGCCAGAAAGTTCAACCACTAAGCTCAGGGTGGTATTCGATGCCTCAGCCAAAACCTCCTCAGGCTACTCTTTAAACGACCTGATGTTCACGGGACCAACACTACAAAGCGAACTATTCTCCATACTGTTAAGGTTTCGAATGCCAAGGTTCGTTTTCACCACTGACGTTGAAAAGATGTATAGGCAGATATTGGTTGCTCCTGAAGATCGTCAATTTCAGCTAATAATTTGGAGAAAGGATTCCACAATGCCCATTTCATACTATCAACTCAACACGGTCACATATGGTACAAGAGCTGCTCCATATTTAGCAACAAAATGTCTTGATCAACTGGCTGAAGAAAATAATATACGCTATCCACTTGCTTCACAATTTATTAAAGAAAATTTCTATGTAGACGATGGCCAGGGTGGGTCAAATAGCTTATCAACAGCGATGCAATTGCAAGAACAACTTGTGCAGATTATGAAAAAGGGCGGCTTCGTGTTACGCAAATGGTGTGCTAACCATCCACAATTACTCCACAATATTCCACAAGACAACTTGGAGGTAAACTTAGATTTTGAGAACACAGAAGTCGACACCATCAAAACATTAGGACTTGTTTGGCTGCCGAAAGCTGATAAACTAGGTATTAAGGTCAACACTGACAACATTAAGAGAGTAACTAAGCGAACAGTCACATCGGACCTTGCAAGATTATTCGACCCTTTGGGGATTCTGTCACCCATTATAGTAATGGCAAAAATGTTTATCCAAGAATTGTGGGAATTAAAACTGGATTGGGATACTTCTTTGCCTGAATCCCTGCACACTAAATGGATCACCTTCCGCACAGACCTGAATATATTGAAAAATCTTCAAATATCAAGGCATATTTTTAAAGGAAGAATTCCAGAATCCCAACAACTCCATATTTTTACAGACGCATCCGAAAAGGCATATGGCTCTGCAGCTTACATCCGATCAGTTTTTAAAGACGGCACCATCATGGTACACTTACTCTGTGCTAAATCCCGCATAGCTCCTCTTAAACGGCAAACAATACCACGATTGGAACTATGTGCAGCTACTCTTGGAGCCCAACTAGCCACAAGAGTCAGGTCTGACCTTCGAATTACATGTCCAGTATGGTTATGGACTGATTCAGAAATTGTGCTCTCATGGATAAATTCATCATCAGCTTCATTCAACACGTTTGTAACAAATAGAATCTCAGCAATTCAAGAAGAAACCCTAGCAGAACAACGGCGTCACGTAAGCTCAAAGTGCAACCCCGCAGACATATTATCTCGTGGGATGTCTCCAGCGGCTCTTAAAGAATATACTCTCTGGTTTTAGGGGCCAATGTTTCTCCATGGGGTAGAGAAGATGTGGCCACCTAAGTTCAATTCAAGTTCCAACATACCAACAAATCTTGAACGAAAGGCAAAGCTGCTTGAATCACGAGCAATGACAACAACGGAACCCACTCTTGTTTACCAAATCAACCATAAAAACTCATTCCATCGTCTGCAGCGCATTGTTGGATATGTTCTGCGCTTCATTGCCCACACTAGATGTCAAAAGCAGATGCGAAAACCATCCAAATTGTTAACAACAACGGAACTTAGCCAAGCACTGATTCCTATTATTTCACAAATGCAACTCTCAGAATTTAAAGAAGAAATAACACAACTGAGAAAATACAAACAAGTACAAGCAACAAGCTCTATTCAGAATTTAACACCCTTTTTGGACGAGAATGGATTAATACGGGTCGGTGGTCGACTCGAAGCTTCTTTGTTGGACTATGATTGGAAACATCAACTTCTTATTCCATACAACGATCCCATTTCCAAATTGATATTCCAAATGATTCATGAAGATTATAAGCATTGTGCGTCGCATACCAATAAAGGGAAAAATTATGGCAAGAGCCACATCGATGCACGATATGCAGCAAAGCCAAACCAGAATTATTTCACCAAATAATGGGAAACCTACACTCGACACGCGTCACACCAGCCCGTGTATTTATCAATACCGGAGTGGATTACTGTGGCCCATTACCGTACATTATACACTAAGGGGAAAACGACCACACAAGGCCTACATTGCCGTATTTTGTTGCTTTGCCACAAAAGCAGTACACTTGGAACTCGTGAGCGATCTCACAACTGAAGCATTTATAGGTGCGTTTCATATCCCGGCGTGGACAATGCCAAAATTTGTACTGCGACAATGGGACAAACTTCATCGGAGCTAAGAATAAATTACCTGAACTTTCCTTAATAATACATGCGTCAGATGCAAAGGAAGCTATTACGAATGCTTGCAGCAAAAGGGGTATACAATTTAATTTCATTCCACCAAGGGCACCACATTTTGGTGGTTTATGGGAGGCAGCTGTTAAGTCAGCAAAATACCTTTTGATAAGGACGTTGGGGAATGCATCCCTAACTTACGAAGAACTTGAAACCATAGTTGTCGAAATTGAAGCAATATTGAATTCCAGACCCATTTCACCCATGTCAAATGACGCAAACGACATAGGCGCGTTGACTCCGGGACATTTTCTAATAGGTGAACCACTAACAGTCCAAATAGATGCTCAAGCTAAGCCCACAAACCTTAAATTGGAAACACGATGGAAATTAGTTTCTCGTCTTAAGCATGAATTTTGGAAGAGGTGGTCACGAGACTACCTTAATGAGCTACAATACCGAAACAAATGGCGAGAACAATAAAAAAATCTGAAACCAGGGGCGATAGTTATTTTAAAAGAAGATAACGTTCCAGTCATGAAATGGCCTCTGGGGCGCGTAATAAAAACATACAAAGGACACGACGACGTTGTAAGAGTAGCGGATGTCCAAACAGCTTCAGGCATCTTTAAACGAGCAATTCAATATTTAGCTCCACTCCCTAAGCTCAATGACGAACCCGAAGAAGAACAACAATCATGTTTCCAATTCGCAGAACCTAAGAATAATCATGAGATGTTGGCAGAAAACCAATCACCAAAACAGGAACTTGACAAGCTCAATTACGACCATCCTACTCACAACATTGCTATTGCTCCCACTCGTGTCCACAGATGAAATTGAAGTAACACAGTTTGAACCCAATATCGGCTTGCACTTTGAGGGTATTGGCAATACACGAGTATCGCGGTCAGAATGGAACATCTCTTACTATAACTTAAAACCATATTGGCAAGAAATAAGTACCTTCGTGAACGAAACAACGGCATTAAACCGCTTGTGCAACCTTCTAATTCAAAGGACGACTTGTTCGAGCGTTCTCCAGGCAGTTGACTGTAGCCTAGCAGGCCTTAAAGATAAAAACTTCTTACTAAAGAGGAGAGCTAAGCGTGGTGCTATTAACATTGTTGGAAACGTCGCTAATTCACTGTTTGGTATTCTGGATTCGGATTATGCTGAACAAATGTCAAACACCATCAACGCAGTAAACGACAATGAAAACCATCTCAAACAACTCCTCATGAATCAAACATCAATTGTTGATGCAACTCTAAGCGTCCTTAAACAAGATGAAGAAAATGTGAGACTAAAGTTCAACAACGTAGATAATCAATTATCAGAAATTGCATCTAGATTACAAGAAAATGAAAAAAAAACAAAATCAAGCAAGGCTGTTTCGAATATTCATGTTACAATCAGTTCAACCTACTTTAACATCAGCAAGGTTAAACCGAATTCAAGCAGAAATCATAGCAGCATTAACGGATTCACACCATGGAAAAATCAGCCCAATGCTTTTGTCACCGTCTCAACTTCAAGCCGAGCTAATACAAGGAGGTGTCACAAAAAACCACGTCATCTTTCACATATATATTCCGTTATCTGATCTTGAGACATTCGAACTTCTGAAACCACACCCAATTCCCGTTGAAATAAATGGCACAATGCTCGCTATAAGACCATGCAGCGACTTCCTGGCTATAAATGCTCATAAAGATCAGTACTTCGTGTTGACAGAAAAACAGTGGACCACATGTGCAACAATAAAAGAGAATGAATTTCTATGCCCACAAATACAATAAAAATTCACTGCAAACGCTGACAAATGCTTATGCGAGCTGTCACTTCTTAATTTTAACAATCAAACGAAGTGTAACATTATTCCTGTTGCTGATAGAACGTCGCTTACACAGTTAGAATACAGCAATCAATGGCTTTACACTATGCAGCAGCCGTCCCGAATAAACGCTGTATGTGGTCAAGAAAAATCACAGCTAACCCTGAGAGGATCTGGCCTCCTAAACATCTCGCCGGATTGTACAATTAAGATCAACTCAATCATCATCAAAGGCCATCAAACTGTCTCCACATCTCTTCAAACATCATACACCGCAATGAGCAATATAAGTGACATCAGTTATCCAGCCGAGGTTCGAGCTGCAAGAATTCACAACAAGATCTATTCCGACCAAATTAAAAATATCTCCGAGATTCAAAATAAATTACACCAAAGAGTATCTGCTGAACTTCCATCAGAAATTAAACACATCAAATATCACCACGGGACCGTTGCCTATGCTGCTCTCGTTCTCGTAATCATAATATGCCTGAAGATCACCTGGAAAAGGGCACATTGCAAGAGAATTAAAATAAATCAACAAACTCCACAACCAGCTGCTCGTCAACATATTCCAACGCCAGAATTTGAAGTATCAGTAGTTTAAGCCATTAATTCTAAGCTATATGAAGGGCAATATAAGGTTGTCACATTTTTAATTTTGTTGAGCATGACTCAACGGCGGGGTACATGTTCAGACCTTCACAATGATTTTCTTTCATATGTCCGCATGTACGTTTGTATAAATGGACAAACATACATGCGTACATATGCTTGCACGAAATTAGGTGAACAACCTTAAATTGCTGATTTCATGTAATTTTTTATTTGTTTTTATTTTTGCTGGAGTTATGCATTTTCCCTTATTTTTTATTTTACTTCAAATTATGATAAAAGAAAAACCTTGAATTTCTGATTAAGTTTCAAGGTTTGCTGTAGTTTTTTGTTTATTTGCATTGCATTTGTCTGGGGTTTCATGTTTCCTGGAATTTCGTACACGTGTGGGAAAATGCATAAGTCCAAAACACAATTATAATAACTACATTAAGAATAATTTGTTGCAATTCAGCAACAAAATAGATTTAAATATATTAAAAATAATTTATTGCAATTTGGCAATAAAATAGTATTTAAGGCTATGGTTTAATCAAAATAAATGAGAGAAACAATTGATCAACAAAAGACAACGGTTGTTTTATTCTCAAAACCTCCGCAATAACCAAGTTCAAGTGCTTGTGTTATTCAAATCCATAACAACCAAGTTTAAGTGCTTGTGTTGTTTGTATAATTGTCCCGGTGATTCTGCCCGGACAAATCAAAACCGACCAGCAAATCAGCTGAGTCAATACAACAGCTGTTTAAGGCTGTGTTGTCTACTAGCAAAACTATATCACCAAAATCGTAAGAAAAATATACGAAATAACATTTGAAGTACATAAATAATTTGTTTTATGCAAACCTTTTTATTCGTTGTAGATGTATTCATATTTGGGTGCCTGCATATACATTGTATATTAAACATACATACAATCAGAATCTGAAATTTAAATAAGATAGCAACAATTATTTTTTGTAGTCGCCGTAGTCTAGTAGGTAGTGTGTTCGCTTATTAGACGTAAAGCCCGGGTTCGGGCCTCAGGCCAGACATCAAAACGAAAGATGAAAAAAAAAGATATTTTTTCGGCGACTTCCTCTCAGCAGATTTCTGGCAAGAACTCTGAGAGTAAATAAACCTGCCATGAAAAAGTTTCTCAAAACCTTTCGTTCGGAGTCGACGTTAAACTGTAGGTCCCGCCACTCAAGTAGAGAATTAAGGCACACAACACGAGTGGTGTGAGAAGCTAGGCCGTAATCCTGACTAAAGGGTTGTAATGGCCAATTATGTATATATATAGCAAAAATTATTTAATTAAATATACACATGTTTATACATATATATTATGTGAAGTCGTCGTAGTCTCGTATGTAGTGAGATGGCTTATTAGAAGTGAGTCCACAGTTCAAACTCCAGGTCAGACATTTCCAATAAAACATAAAAACATGGGTGGAGTAGATCTCAAACATTAAATGCTTCTGTAGTTCGAATCAACATTCGCGCTTCAAAACGGATTGCGTTAGGGATGCAACATCATTCTTAAAAACATCGATGTTAATAAACATCAATGATTTCAAAAACAAACAAGGTAAGGTAAATTCTACGGCACAGCTTACACCATTACAGATCAATAATGCTACTATTGAGACAGTACATAAAGTTAAGAATGTTGGAGTTATCTTTAACAATAGCCTTAACTGGTCCAGCCATGTAAATGCTATTTGCGGTAAGACAGTTGCCATGTTGCGAAATCTTTGGCTGACGCAATATTTTACTCCATTTAATATTCGTATGCTGCTCGCAAAAACATATCTCATCCCCACTTTATTGTACGGGTGTGAACTATTTTCTAATTGTGACTCGGTAAGTAGGAACAAACTCAAAATAAGTTATAAAAAAATTGCTAGATATGTTTATGCTCGCACAAGGTACGATAGAATATCTGAATTCTCATATAGAATCTATAATACGACTTTTGAAAATTTGTTAAAATGCCGTACTCTGGTATACCTAGATAAAATCATCTACATTAGGAAACCCCCTTATTTGTTCAATAGACTAGTTTTCTCAAGATCCAATAGAGGCTTGAAAATTAATAGTGTTAGATACCGCAAAGGAATATCTGAGAGACACTTTTACACCAATGCAATTCGTCTCTGGAATGAACTCCCGAACAACATACAATTACTAAGCAATGCAAAGCATTTCAAGACTGCAATAATTAAATTTATTAATGAACAATAATGGACAATTATAATTAATTAATCATATTTTTTAATATAATTGGAAATTTTGTTTTTAATAATATTTGTTTTGTTAATTTATTTTTAATGTTATTATATATTCTTATTTCTCAAACTTTGTTATGCCTATATCCTTAGCAGTACTATTAAATAAGGCGATATCTTGTTGTACTGTATTTACGCTTGAATAAATAAATAAATAAACATCGATGTTAAAAACATCAGTAATAAGATCAATACATCGATCTTTTCTTATCTTTTAATCACTAAGTATAAAACCTAAAGCATTTTAACACACAGTTCGGTATCAACCCCCACCGCGAGTGCAGTGTTTTGTTTAGTAAACTGCTGTAAAATAACAGAAAAAAGAGAGAAGCAATAAGAAACAAATTTAAAGCTTTGTAAACCTTTAAAAAAAAATAAAATCTTGTATCTTTTCGCCTTTTTAATATACATATAAAGCCCATCTGTGTCAGTCACATCTACTGTAACTCCCAATATGGGAGGTATTCTTTTTGAAAGAGACAAATCAGTCTCTAACCCCAATTCGATAAACCCTCTGTATTTGCTAATGAGTAGAGCCGGTGTTCAGGCAGAACGTAGCCTTTCGGATGTGTCTCCTTTTCTCATCCATTGATGCTGTCGCAGGAAAAGTAAAATTCTGCAAGAAAAAACACAAATATTAGCCAACTTCTATTCAACAAAACCACAACATACTGTGTTTTTTGTATTTTGTCGCATAGTGTAATTATTTCTATAATTATTTGCATCCAAAGGCAAAGGTGTCAAAAGACACCATTTGGTCGAAATAGGTATACACAAAATCGCTGTAGAAATAGTTGGGCAATTCACACAACTTTGTATCGTGTATGTTGTATTGAATACATTTGTTTGTTTGTGAACGCTCAATCCTATGCTCTATTGTGTATTTCGTGGCATTCAAAAAATTTGATAACCCGAAACCAACACAACTTTTTAAAAACATATACACATTTTTTTTCATTCACACAATTTAATAGCACGAAACCAATACAACTTTTAAAAACATATGGAAAAAATGTGTATAAGTGTATCGGATTTTTATATGAAAATTATCAACAACAATCATACATTGTTGTATGTTCTTCCAACAATACAATGAATACAACGATACAACGGCTTGTGTGAATTGACCAAGTGTTAATAGCAACCACTTAACACTGGGATAATATTGTTAATTCTTCTCCGTCAAACATATTATTGAGATATATACAAACTATACCACACGCAGTTGTGGATGAAATTGTATTCTTAAAAAAACACGTATAATTTTTGAGATTAGTGTGATGATTCGATTTAAATCTAGATTCCTGAATGCACAAGCGAAACAGTAGAAATTAGTTAATAGAAGTTTTATTTCATCAAAATGATGTGAAAAAAAGTTACAGTTCCATTGTATTATCTTATATTGACTACTCATCAAGCGTAGAGCCACTGGAGTCATATTTACTGTCTTCGTTATTTTTTTTTTTTTGCAGTTTTTTTTCTTTTCTGCATTTATTAGTTCACGCTTTTTCTCTCTTTGCAGCAATTCATTTTTTGATCCAACTGTTTTGATTACTTGGCGCACTAGATAACTTGGTGTTGTATTTATGGTGTAATCAGTTATTGTTTTTTCTTTCTCTTTTCTATTCGTATTTACATTGCTTACTTCTTCTTGACATTTGCATTTATAATTACATGGTTTGATTGCATTGGCATATGTTGTTGGAAGTTGATTTTGTTTTTCATATTCCTTTCGCGCTTCATTCAGTGTTTTTTTTTTCTGGATAATTTAAATGTTTAATATGTAGTTCTCTTTTTTATATATGGTGCATTGCTTCGAGAAGCTGTTGTGTTGTTGTTGACAATTTACACATTTTGCTTTTCTATTACACTTTTCTCGTTTGCCTGTTTCATCAGATGGGGTATGTTCAGGTTTGCCACAATGTGGACATATTTTTTGTTCTGAAGGACATCCATCTGACACATGGCTAAACTGAGAACATTTTAAGCACCGAATAGGATTGGGTATATAAGGTTTTATTATAGTATACATGTATCCCAGTAAAATCTTTTCAGGTAATTCGCTTACGTTAATGTTGGTATATATAATCCAGTATCGATTGATCGCAGTTGCCTGTTTTCGGGGTCTCTTATTTTAAATCTATTGATTTCCAGTATGTTAGGATTTTGTTCTTGTATTTCACTTAAGAGTTCCTCATCAGTAAAATTTCATAGTTCATTTGAATTAAAGCTTCCCTTTAGAAATATATCCAAAGATAAACTTATCATTTTAATTAATTTGTTAGCTTGTTTTCCATTAAGGCACTGTATAAGCAGTCGTCCAGACCTCAACTTCTTTCAGAATTTTACTTTTCCTGCGACAGCATCAATGGATGAGAAAAGGAGACACATCCGAAAGGCTACGTTCTGCCTCAACACCGGCTCTACTCATTAGCAAATACAGAGGGTTTATGGAATTGGGGTTAGAGACTGATTTGTCTCTATCAAAAAGAATACCTCCCATATTGGGAGTAGCAGAAAATGTGACTGACACAGATGGAAAATATCTCCTTTTTTATAGATTTATATGTATATTAAAAAGGCGAAAAGGAACAAGATTTTATTTTTTTAAAGGTGTATAAAGTTTTAAATTTGTTTCTGCAGTGCACTAAATGTGCAATGTATGGACATGGTGCCAAAAACTGCAACAGAGTGAAGGTATGTGCTGCCTGTGCTGGTAATCATGACTCAGGTGATTGCACGTTAAACCAAAGTGGTTCCCACAACACTGTGGTTTACAAATGCTATAACTGCAGCAAAAGGAACCTTAGAAACATCAACCACAGGGCGGATGACCCAAATTGCCCATGTCGCAGAGAATATCTAGAAATACGGCAACGAATAACTGACAGATCTAAAGCATACATTTCAAGAAGTGCTAACTTTGATACCATTGATAGTGATTTCCCGCAACTATCCAGACAAGAGCATGCTGGAAAAGCTCAGAACTCATCCTTCCAAGGTAAAATGCTGTTTGCAGAGGTGCCTAATGGTAAAACCCGTGACAACAACAATGGTCTCACCAATGAGAAACTACTTGAGATCTTCTTTAATGCAGTAGATGCTTTGGAAAAATGTCAAACCAAGTTTGACAAGCTGAGAGTGTTAGGTATGATGCTCAAACATGCCATATAAAACCATTGTTGCACACAATGTTCAGGTTATGCACTGGAACGCTCAAGGCATAACAACTGAGTCAGCAGCTTCTCAGCTCGAAAAAATTCTTTACGACAAGAATATCGACATTCTTCTTCTAAATGAAACAGTTATACAACCATATCATAAATTCAGATTGGGAAACTTCAAAATTTACCGTGAAGACCGACCAACACATGGTGGCGGAGTATTTATCGGGATAAAAAATAACATAGTTCATAAGTTATTACCTAAAATTAACACTCGTAGTATCGAAAATAGTCGCCGTGGTCTAGTAGGTAGTGTGTTGGCTTATTAGACGAAAGGCCCGAGTTCGAATCCCAGGCCAGACATCAAAAACAAAATACAAAAAGTATTTCCTCGGCGACTTCCTCTCAGCAGATTTCTGGCAAAAACTCTAAAAGTAAAAATTGCCATGAAAAGCTTCTCAAAAAATCTGTCGTTCGGAGTCGACTTTAAACTGTAGGTCCCGCTACTCATGTATAAAATTAACGCACACAACATGAGTGGTGTTGAGAAGCTAGGCCGTAATCCTGACGAAGGGTTGTAATGGCCAATTATGTGTGTAGTATCGAAAATATTTCTATCGAGGTTATGATTAACGGACGTCCAGTAGTTTTCACCGCTGCTTATGACCCTAATCATACCTCGGATTTTAAAACTGACTTGGATCTTCTAACAAACCTTTCTGTTGACTTTTTCATTTTTGGTAACTTCAATGCACGTCACTCACATTGGAATTGTGTATCAAATAACACAGCTGGTAATATTCTTTACCAGTGTTTGTGTTCTAACTATTTTATTTACTATCCGTACTCATATACCCGATTCGGTCAAAACATGACAAACATTCAGCCGTCTGCATTAGATATACTATTAACTAACTCTGGTATTAATTTTTCAAATTTAGAATCTCATCCAGATATTCTTCAATCAGACCACGCCGCTATCACCTGCTCCATTTTTGTTGAGTTTCAGAATAAATTAAGTTTGTAAGGAGCAATTAGAACTTGGGTAGAGAGTGAAATCAGACACCGAACGATTGATCTTGAGGATTTATCACCTAGTAATTAAGATTTACTTTTAGAAAGTCTAATCTCAATTGTTAAAGAAGTTTTAAGTAAAATTCCAGTAGAAAGCAGAAACGGGTGGCAAAGAGAAATTTCTAATACGTCCAAAATGCTTATTACACAACGTAATAAATTCAGACGTAAACTTCTTCGATGTACGGATACAAACTACAGGGCCCACTTAATTAGTATACTAAGACAGTTAAATGGTCTAATTGATTTCCACCTTAATAAGGATAGAAACGAAGCTTGGTCAAGATTTATTTCAAAATTGCCTAATAGATCAAAAAAGTTTTGGAAATTGTCAAAAGTTTTAAAAGGCAAGAAAAACATAGTCTGCGATTTGAATAAAAATGGTACAGTATTCAAAACTGGAGCTGAAAAAGCTAATGCATTAGCCGAAACTTTTAACAATTCCCATTTGGTACCCTTTAGATTCTCAAGTGTCAACTTATACATATCGTCTTGAGGAAACCCCTCCCAATTTTAGTAATATTGATTTTACAGATTCTTTCGAAGTTAAATCATTCGTTAATTTATTGAAAAATAATAAAGCTCCAGGTCTAGATGGTATAAATAGTATTATTTTGAAAAATATGCCAGATTGCTTTTACGAAGAACTTACCAGTATATTTAACGGTTGTCTAAAATATTGCTATTTTCCCTCAACTTTCAGAAAGGCGAAAGTAATCCCTATCCCAAAAGGGGATAAAGATCCTAAATTACCCACAAGCTAAAGGCCAATAAGTATGCTGAGTTTACTGGACAAGACCTTTGAAAAAATAATTCACAAACGATTAGAAGATTTTGCGAACCGAAAACAGTTTAATAAACCGCCAACAGTTCGGATTCCGTAACGAACACTCTACCGTACATCAATTGAAGAGAGTTGTTAACTTAATAGAAAGGAACAGAGGAAATCGCAGGAGCACCGGTATTATTTTCTTAGATATAGAAAAGGCCTTTGATACTATTTGGCCCGATGGGTTGATTTTCAAGCTCGGTATTTTTAATTTCCCACTTTACTTGCAGAAAATTATCAAAAGTTTTTTAGAAAGTCGATCTTTTGTAGTATATGTCGACGGCGAATTTTCTAGCGTAAAACAAATCCCAGCGGGATTACCTCAGGGATCTGTGTTATCACCCACACTTTACTCATTATATACGTCCGATATAACAGTCCGTAGAAATCTAGAAGCAGCATTTTATGCTGACGACAGCGCCTTTATATGCTCCGGAAAATCCTCTAATGCAATAGTAGGGAGAATGCAAGAGACTCTTACCTCAAGCCAAAAATATTTTGACAAATGGAAAATCAAGGTAAATGATAATAAAACTCAGGCTATCATATTCCCATTTAATAAATCGCCCAAACGTACTCCCACGAAATTGGTGATAACATTAAATATCTAGGTTTTATGTTAGACAAAAAACTATCGTTTAAATTTCACGTCAGTTATGTCTGCGATAAAGCTATAAAATGTGGTCGTGCTCTATACCCCATTCTTAATCAGAGGTCTAAACTCAATTTAAAAAACAAATTGCTACTGTATAAGATGTGTATCCGTCCGATACTCACCTATGGTTGCCCGGTATCGTTTCTCAAAACTGCCAAAACCCATACGAAAAAGCTTCATATTATTCAGAACAAAAATTTTAAAATAATTCACAATCTTTCCCCAAGATTCTCCACCAATCTACTTCACAATAGATTTCATTTTAAAAAGATACACATATTCGCCAATGATCTGATGCTGTCATTCAATGAAAGATGCAGAGTGTCTAATTTTAATACAATAAGAAATTTATTAAATAATCACTGAGAATCTTTTGTTAGAAAGAATCTTCTAGTGATTGCTTTTTTGGTAATTTCAAATACAAATTTTTAAAGGTTTGTTGGAGGTTTTTGCGACAAATTTTCCTCAGGTCTGCTTTATAAACAGCTTTTCTTATTTAATTAATTGATTTAAGTGTTGTAGTACTTTTAAGTAAATTCTCATACAGTGTACCTTATTAGTATGTAAGACGTGTAAATAAAGAAAAAAAATTTGTTTTTTATTGCTTCTCTCTTTTTTCTTTTATTTTACAGCAGGGATGATAAAGTTGATACTTTCTGACGCTCCCAAGTACCTCGGTACCACCGTGATATACTTGATACTTTTTCTTAACTTACCTAAATTTCACTTTCTCAAATGAGAATGTGATATGGTAACCCATGTTTCAACCGTATCTAGTTTAATACAAACGAAAGATTTATTAAAGTCGACAGATTCTTGTTGTTACAATATTATAATTAACAACAAAATGTTATCCAAACAAAAATAAAGTCATTAAAAATGATTTTTAATATCGATCTCCTAAAAATGTACCTAATTTTTATATTCTTTAATATATTATTATTTTTTTTTGTTCGCATGAATTGTTCTGTTTTATTTGTTTTACATGTTATCAATAAATTGAATAAATTATTTAAAAAAAAATTAAAAAATGTTACTTTAATATAATTTGAAAAGAAGAAAATTTGTGTAAAAATATGAATAATTCAAAATTTGATACTTTTTCAACCCGAAAAGTACTTTTTTAAAACTTTTTTGTACCCATTTCATTGGTGTCATTTATCATCCCTGTTTTACAGCAGTTTACTAAACAAAACACTGCACTCGCGGTGGGAGTTGAAACCGAACTGTGTGTTAAAATGCTTTAGGTTTTATACTTAGTTATTAAAAGATAGGAAAACATCGATGTATTGATCTTATCACTGATGTTTTTTATCATCGATGTTTGTTTTTGAAATCGTTGTTGTTTATTAACATCGATGTTTTTAAGAATGATGTTGCATCCCTAATTATTACAACGCAATCCGTTTTGAAGCGCGAATGTTGATTCGACCTATAGAAGCATTTAATGTTTGAGATCGGCTGCTTTCCTAAACGCAGGTTGCTTTGCAGTGCGACAATGTCACATATTCCTAAACGCAACAGTGCAAACGTTGACAATGCATTGAATTCCTAAAGTCATACATTTTTCAGCTGCAAAGCAAATAAACGCAACTAGCGCATCATTTAAATTGGTTATGCTTTTTATAAACAATGGCGGAAAAAGAAAGTAAATAAATAATTTTAATTGAAAAATTTAATTTTTAATTAAATTATATATTTTTCTAAAGTGTTAAATGGACATATGAATACAAAAAGCTGCTAATGGATTGCAGGCTTTCAATGGAGCCAGAATTTTCTTCCAAAAATAAAAAACCTACTGTTTTGTGGGGGCAGGTGCTCCAAAAGATGCGTGAAAAAGATGAAAATGTCTTATTTTCTCCAGATGGCATAGCACGCAAATATTTAAATATGATGACCACTTACAAGAGAATAAAAAATCGAAATAACACAACAGGGAGGCTTCAACGAAGTGGGATTTCTTCGAGCAATTCGATGAAGTTTATGGTTCTAGGCATGATGTTGTGGTCCCAGAAACCAATTTGGATGGTCCCCTAAACTCATTATTCTCTGATTTAACAAATGACAGTGCCGATGCTGGTGAAAATGCTCCTTTAGAACCAAAGCCTGCCTCACGTAAGCGCGCTCGAG
The DNA here is from genome assembly GCA_930367235.1 of Sarcophaga rosellei. NCBI lineage: Eukaryota > Metazoa > Arthropoda > Insecta > Diptera > Sarcophagidae > Sarcophaga > Sarcophaga rosellei. The sequence goes on from OV884019.1 coordinate 57,641,950, forward strand.
TAGATATTCTCGAATTTTTACGTGCTGAAAGTGAGTCCGATAAAAAAATATTGGAAGATGTATTAAAATGCGTAAAAGAAAAAATATCGTTGGAACGGGAAAAGTTGCAAGAAATAAGAAAATTGCGCGAGGCTTTAGAAGCGAGCAATAAATGAATTTGATATTATTTTTAATATCTCTATTATTTACTATAACTTTATTATTTAATAATTTAATACTTACAGAATTGTGCCTTTTATTTTTTAATAAATAAAATTTGAATATTGGAAAATAAAAATAATAATGCAAAGCAAACATATGTTCCTAAACGTCAATAGTGTTGCATAGTTTAATATGACAATGCAATTTGCTTTTCAGTGTTGCAAAGTAGTACTGCTTGATTTTAACACAACTTTGACTTTGCATTCAGACGTTTAGGAAAGCAGCCATCTACTCCAACCATGTTTTTATGGCATACTCGTATTATTACTTCTACATACATATTTTACTTTATATTTTTGTTTTGTTAAAAAAATATTTTGGAAAAAAGAAGAATATATTATATATTTGAACAAATCCCCTAACATTGCCGATGGATCAAGCAGCCTACATTTGTTGACCTCACCATATTAGCAAAGAAAATGTTACGAACCCCGAGTTCAATAAAAATTAATTTAAATTAAAGTAACTTGAGTAACTTTGATCATATGCTTGGTGGACTTTTCAGAAGAAAAGCAGTAACTGTGGCCCAGTTTATACATTCATTAAACGCTCTATATATCATAAGACTAGCACTGATAATACATAATTGGACATTACAAACCTTCAGTCAGGATTACGGCCTAGCTTCTCACACCACTCATGCTACTATACTATACAGAATGCTAATACCAGCTTAGTCAATTTTCCTTCCGCCTACGGAACAGGTAATGTGTACCAACAGACATTGCAACCAAATGCCTACCATATATCGTATATGTACTGTGAAAAATAATACCATTCCAGCGCAAAAATCAATTCCAACAAAGAAATCATAAACTGAAGAGCCCGGTTGTAATTTTAATAGCCTTTAAACCACTATTCAGAAATTAGTAGATTCAATAAACAACTTTATGCCAAATATGACTAGTTTAATGCAAGAAATGTTGAAAGGCATCCGATGAACTGATTGAGAATCTGCCAGAATCTGCCAGAGAATCTAATGGTATCTGCCAACACAAATATAAGATTGAATACTATACTGCAAGGACCCTGAGGGTAGAGCATATATTTTAATAAAATCAAAACTCAAACATAGTTGACTGAACGAGCTAAGTGAAAATCGCCTACAAACAACTAACATCTCCATTGAGGGTTTTCTCAAAAACGTTGTTATATCATCGTTGGACTCGCCTTCTATGTTTTGATCACTGAAGGTCATTTTATAAGATTCTCTCGGACCTTGTTTCCTGGCAGCTGGGGACTACAATGCTAAACATACCTACTGAGGTTCTCATCTCATTACAACTAGAGCAGAGCGTTATTTGATACAATATGCAAAATGGAGTGGCCAACCAACTTACTGGACTACATAAAATTCCTCACATTATTGATTTTGGAGTGAAAGAAAACGTTTCTAGAATATGGGTACAAGTTCAGGCATCTTTGGATTTGTCTTCCAATCACTCGTCTACTATTATAAAGAACTTGAACTCTACCATAATTTCAATTATGTCATACTACTCCCCTTTACGGAACTCCACCGGTGGTTGGAGAAGAAATGATGATGAGAAAGACAGTATTTTGTTTAATACTTGAAAATATTTTTCATCCCAAATTGGAGTGACGATGAGATTGATCTGCCTCCTATAATTGGTATACCCCATATTATGCTAAGATTCGAGTATCAATAAGTTCATTGAGTTATTGCTCAACTCAATCCTAAGAAAACACTTGGATTCGATAAAATCAGCAACAACAGAGATGTCGTATAGCCGTGAGTATTATTTTATTGAATATTACCCAAAAGAGTGGAAGGTTGGTTTAAGTTAAAATTATATCTAAACCTGGAAAGGATCGAGTCGTAAAGGTTTACTATCACCAATATCAAAACATTTGAAAAGCTATTGAGCAATATTAATGCCAATACTAGATGCGATCATATGTATCCCAATTCAATCAATTTGGAATCAGAAAAAATGCTGCTCTTCACTTTTTATTGAAGTTTCTTAAGAATTCAATAGAGTATGGCACGAAGGTTTAATTCATAACCTGAAACTAAATGTTCCTTGTAATATTGCGGTGCTTTTGGAAAACTATATCATCGGCCGAAAGTTTGTTATTAATTAAGGCGATTTCGTAAGTGCTTCTCAACCGATTTCTACCGTATTAAATTTAATATAGACCTCGCACATGCCTCTGAGCAGCCAAAGGACCTCGGCACCTTTAGAAATAAATTTTCCATCTCGAGAAATGGTTAAAGCGCTGAAGAATTAAAGTGAATAAGCAAAAATTTATTCACGTAATACAGTAGTTTTGATTTAGCTGCCTTTTATTTACGTGTGCATTGCCTTTACCTGCACAAAAATTTTGAGGGTGTAATCTATAATTAAAGTAAAAAATTTTATTTAGCTGCATTTTTGACTTACCTGCACAAAAATTCTTGCAAAGTTAGTTGTGCAGGTAAGTCAAAACTACTGTATTCACGATACGAAGGAAAACATTTCCTCTTATTCGAATAAATAACTACAACACTAACACATAAAATATCTTGGCATTCGCATTTATAGACGCCTGACATGGAAATTAAACATAGAAGCCAAGTTAGCACAAACTAAATTAAAGTTGTTGGAAATTAATTGGCTAATCGGTAGAAACTTATACCTAGAGCTGAACTGCAAACTTCTTCTATACAATTCGCTCAGAGAAATAATACCGTGTTATACAATACAATTATGGGGAAAAACTGCTGTTCTAATGTAGAGAAAATTCAAGAGTCCAAAATAAAATATTACGTATGGTTACAATAGCACCGTGGTATGTCGTAAATTCAGACATACAGTGGTGGCCACGAATTTAAGACACGACATATGATGGACTTATTTGTGATAATTGAGAAATCTCAAGAAACCCATGAAATTTTGGAAAAATATACTTTGGAGTTTTGCCGCTTCGGCTCTGATGGAAAGCAGTACGTCTGGCGCCCTCCAAACCTAGAGCATCATCCAAAGTACACCCTAAAAACAACATGGTGGTGGAAATGTGACGGTATGGGCAGCATTTTCCTGGCATGGTGTAGGTCCCATTTACAATATAAATTCTAAAATGGACCACCATGTTTACAAAAATATTATAACAGACACAATGATACCATTCGCTGAAAACAACATGCCTCCAATATAGAAATTTATGCATGATAATGACCCTAAGCACATTTCACGTCTAGTGAAGAGTTGCTTAGAAGAAAACGATATCATTGTTCTTAAGTGGCCAGCTCAATCCCCGGACCTCAATTCAATTGAGAACTTTTGGAATGATGTTGAAGAATATTTACGAACAGTTAAACCAAAAAATTCAAGCGATTTGTGGGAAGAAATCCAAAGGGTTTGGTATGTAATTCCAAAGCAACGTTATGTGGCATTAGTCGAAAGTTTACCCGGGAGATGTGCTGCTGTGATGAAAAATAAAGGATTTCCCACTAAATAATAGGTTTTTTTTATGAAGCTGAGCTTAATTTAGAGAATAGTGTTATACACTGCGTTTCACTTGAATAGCACACCGTACACATTGAAATTCTCCCCCCTATATCTTTGTAAGAAATAAAGATATCGGATTGATTTTGGATTGCATTTGTAGTGCTATTTGTAGCTTTTATTATAAAATAAAATTTATTTCGATTTATTAAATTGTTTTTAAAACACAACATAAAAACCAAAAATACTCAAAAAATAACAAGCAAATTCCGTTTGACTAGAATAGCACATTTTTTAATAAATGTAGAAAAATGACTTTTTATTAAGGTTTTTAACTTTTTTTATTAATTTTTTTTAATTTTTTATTAAAAATAAAATTGAAGTATGGATTTCTAGTAGTGAGTTGAGCCTCCCTTGTTCAAAATAACCTCGTATATCCTGTTAGGCATTGACTCGTACAAATTTTTCAAATAGTCGAGAGAAATTGAAGTCCATGGCCGTTGAATGGCCTCAATAAGTTCTGCTTTGGTTGAAAATTGTTTTCCAGACTCCTAAACTATTCTGGCCAGCCATTCAAAAACATTCTCTATGATATTTAGGTCTGGCGAGTATGGTGGCCAATTCAAAAGGTTTACATTTTTGGACTCTATGCACGATTTGACCACACGGGCATTATGTATTGGAACGTAGTCTTGCTGAAAAGTCGACGGCAATGGACCAAAAAGATTTTTAAACTGTGGAAAGGCCTTTTCTAAAACACCCTGATATGTTTTAGTGTTCATATTTGAACATAGAAACTGGAGCTCACAGTTGCCATAATATGAAATCGCACCCCACACTATAACTCCGCCGACTCGACTGTGTAATCGATCCAACTGATGAGTCTCCTTCCTCAAATCGTGAAAATAATAACTGTAGCCATCAGGGCCCTCCAAATTAAACTCCATCTCGTCAGAAAAACAACGCGCTTAAACTCGTTGCTCTATACCATATAATCTTGACAAAATTTCAACCGCATTTCTTTTCGTGAAGAGTTAAGTGGTGGTTTTTTCTTTAATTTGAGTCGTTTGAGTTGATTTGTTCCTGAAATAATACACCACACAGTGGTCTTACTAGCATGGACACCTACTTTGGACTTAATTTTGTCAACAGAATCGTGCGAGTTTGAAGCTTCTCTTAAAAAGCCCTCTTTATCTGTTTGGGGATGGCTGGTCAGAAAAGTTTACGAGTCTGGAAAACAATTTTCAACCAAAGCAGAACTTATTGAGGCCATTCAACAGCCATGGACTTCAATTTCTCTCGACTATTTGAAAAATTTGTACGAGTCAATGCCTAACAGGATATACGAGGTTATTTTGAACAAGGGAGGCTCAACTCACTACTAGAAACCCATACTTCAATTTTATTTTTAATAAAAAATTAAAAAAAAATTAATAAAAAAAGTTAAAAACCTTAATAAAAAGTAATTTTTCTACATTTATTAAAAAATGTGCTATTCTAGTGAAACGGAATTTGCTTGTTATTTTTTGAGTATTTTTGGTTTTTATGTTGTGTTTTAAAAACAATTTAATAAATCGAAATAAATTTTATTTTATAATAAAAGCTACAAATAGCACTACAAATGCAATCCAAAATCAATCCGATATCTTTATTTCTTACAAAGATATAGGGGGGAGAATTTCAATGTGTACGGTGTGCTATTCAAGTGAAACGCAGTGTATTATGCCTATGTCTTAAATTCGTGACCAGGTAAAATTTGTGTTTATGTATATAATATGTAAATAAAAATTCTTAACCGAATATAGGTAAGAAAATATTATTAATTTTTCTTCATAACATTAATAAAATCCTAAAAAAATATCATGGACCCATAATTTTTTCGATAAAATGTAAAAATTATCTCAAATAACTCAGTCATATGGCGTGTCTCAAATTCGTTGCCAGCACTGTATATAAGTATCTCAACATGGAAGCTGTCAAAAACAAGTGTTAAATATTCTGAATAGTACTTAAAAAACTCATATTTCACCTTTCATATTTCATTTTATTTAGATTTTGACATTAAAAGCTAAACTAAAAGTAAGGGAGGGATTACAAAGCTACCGTGTAAATACAATCTTTCCATTCTCACTAAATCATTCTAAAACAAGAACCTCTTTCACGCTTATTAAAATTTTCTGACACCGTAATTGCTAGACACCAATGCTTCAATCTAGTACAATTTTCAATAATTGAAAAAAGGAAAGTCATACAATTTATGAGAATACATTTTAATACGCTTTGTCAATTCTTGCATCACAGCTGATCCACTTATGACTGGCATTTGCTTGAGTTGTGTAAAAATTTGTGGCTAGTGAAGTCATAAGACCTTTGTCTTCCACGGACATGGTTTTGCTTTCATATAATATACGCCAGTAAATAAAAACGTCCAATATATTGAACAAAATGTCTGAAATGGTTAAAAAGCTCATTTTTTGTAGCACATTCAAATTATTCAAATTATTCCAAAGCATGAGTCGTTATTCATGTGAATCATAATGATATAATAATACATAATAATGAGTCATAATTGAATGTGAATGTACTATTTTTTTGTGATTTCTTCACTAATTCCGTTTTTTCATCAACATTGCTTTTAAATCACCTCGTCTTCAAATCTCCAGTGATCGCGATGACTGATTTTAAAAATTTTCTTTTCAAATAAAGAGACTACTTCCCCAATGCCACAGCCTATTACCAAAGAAAATAAAGTATAAAGAATGTGCATTTGGGCATTTTTTGGAATATTTCTCAAAAATATTTCATGACGCGGGGGGAAAGATAGAAGGGAAGGGTAAAGAAACCAAGAGCGTAACAATGCGTTGTTCTCATCGTACGTTTTTGTTGTTTGACTAATTTGTTATTTATTTTTCTGAAACAGTGTTGTCACGAAAAAAAATTTTGTAACCAACATTTGTGAAAAAAATCACCAAATAAGAAAAAATATAACCAAAATTAAATTCGTAGACTTTTGTGTTATTTTTTTTAAAGTTTAAATTACAATTAATAAAAAAAGAAACAAAAAATAGCTTTTTAATAAGAAAAAAAATAACCAAAAACGGCAGCACTGTTCTCGGCACAAAGAGAACATGATAAAAATTATGAGAGGCATGTGTTACCCCAGAGGAAAATTGTTAGTAATATTTTCAAGTCTACTTATTAACCCAATAATATGTATGTATATGTGAGCAAAAAATATAGAAAAATTGTACTGCGCTAAAAACCTAAAAACACCGTATTTAACTTGGCAAGTATTCTTCCAAAATCGAAATCATTTCTCATTGATATTAGTGAATCATACTATAATATTTCTTTGGGTGTAAATTTGAAGTCTGAAAAAAGCGAGATGAACATTCTTGTTTAGAAGCTGACAAGCAAAGCAACTGAATGTATTTTTACGCTCTCATGATGAGAGCAACACATTGTTACGCTCTTTGTGTTTATTTTCCTTCTGTCTTCCACCCTCCTCATCAAGAAATGATTTTAGTGAGAGCGGGTCGTAATGTTTGGTGAGAGCGGGTCGTGATGTTAGAACCCGCCATAAGAAATTTAACTTCTACATAATGCGCATTCTTTATATCCATATTCTGTGCTATTACTCACTCGTCACCATTCTTTATCGTTGCTGTAAGATATTTGTCGGCTTTTGTAGGGCTTTCTCTACACTCTAGTAAATTTACTCTGTCTGATTCCGAAATCGCATTGTTCACGTTAAAATTGTTTTGCGTATCTCTTCTCCTGAGATATCAGATATCAGTCGACGAGCCACTCTGGAATCTAATATAAAACAATAGTAATTCATGTCCACAAATTTAGGCTACTTTAATCCTATCACATACATAGCTAAAACTTTAATAATAAGTAATAAATTCAACTTACTCTACAGTTTGAAGTTCATTAAAACAAGGATTGCAGACTCTTACATCGAATTCAAACCCCATAATTGGTATATTAATACGATTCGAAGAGCAAACAGCTTTCCCACAATGTCGACAATGGTGTTGACGGATACCTATTGAAGTAGAAGGGAACAATTAAAAATGAAAAATATAAATAAATAAAATATAAATAAATAAAAATAAGTAAAGAAAAATTCAATTATATAGGCAAATGTATCGGACAACACCTCCCGGAGACCAAATTGCGTAAATTACCAAAGAGAACAAGACGAAAAGTTAAAAAAAGGTTAGATTCGTGACGTAGTCAAAGAAATCGGGAAAAGATAGAGAAGTAAATATTTAAATTGTGACGACAAAAGTCGGAGACCTTGTTTTTGCCCACACCATATCACTGGATGATATTTAGGATTTAATATATTGTTTATTTACTTTTATATTTTTGCTGTATGAATTATTGTAAATAACATTATTGTAATTATTTTTGAAGTTTTATAACAGGCCCCACTGTGCCTAAAATATTTAAAGTAATTTTTGCTCAGCACTTAAAATCTATTTTTAGAAATATTTTTATTCTTTATAACGGTTGTCGTACGACTCACATTCGACCTACAAGACCTCTCTGCTGAATTCAATTGATGCTCTCACATTGATAAGTTGTAGAGTGGGACACAACATGTTTGATGTTCGATCATGTTTGATCCGTTACTCGTTACTTTTGTGTATAAAAGCGAGCGTGACTTCAGCAATCGGGGCAGTTGGTGATGAGTTGCTGGTAAGGCAGGTCGATCTAGAAATCGGCTGTTGCTAGAAATATAATAAATCCCAAGTGGTGTGGTTGTCCCCAATTGTGATTTATTTACAGCCAGCAAAACATTGGCAACTGTGACTGGACGGACACCGGAGACCTCAGAACCACAATCATCCTGTGCGTATGCCGTTTTATTGTCGTTTTGACATCCTCCTCCGGAGAATTTGACTGACTGGACGTACACCGGAGACTTCAGAACCAAAATCATCCTGTGTGTAGGCCGTTTGATTGACGTTCTGACAACCTCCTCCGGAGAATTTGACTGACCGGACGAACAAAGGGAGAACTTGGAGCCACAATCATCCTGTGCGTATGCCGTTTGATTGTCGTTCTAATATCCTCCTTTGGTGGACTTGACCGACAGTTGTTTGGCCGGCATAGGGTACTTTAATATATTCCCAATTAAATTATTTTTTCCTTTTATTTAATTTTACTTAGTTTAGTGCGTAAGCTATTTCAGAATTGTTAATAAATAGCTTTAAAACTTCTACGAAGTGTTTTTTTATGTAACCACTGGACGCCGCTGATCTACCCCAGCACCCAAGCGGAAACGTGTCGTTACAAAATTAATTCTTTTATTTATGTTATTAAGATGCTACCTATTAAATTTTGTACCAGTCTTTATTTGACGATATTAAGCAAATTCGATAAGTATACAATTGCATTATATTAAGTTACTTATCGTCACCAAGAGCAATAATATTAAAAACAAAATTGATATCCGTCCCTTAACATTTAGTATAGTTTATTAATAAATAAAATTTAAAACAATATATTGTTGTGATATTGAATATGAAATACAACCCTGCTTACAACACTTATATTTTTCCCTTTCTTTATTGGTTTATTCATTTTTCTTTTTTAATGTTCTTTTCTACTTCTGCCTTTTGAATGTAACAAATATTTTTATTCTTTTAGCATTGTAAATCCTTTTTGTTTTTTACTCGTAATAAACTATTCAACCGTGAAACATCGTCTATTAATTTTCCTGGATAAGAATTCAATAGGTTATGGGATCAGCAGAGCTCGAATATTATAATATTTTACATAATAAAGAAAAGTGATAAGACGAGAGTTTAAGTAGACGGAATGAGTGTCTCAATGTACAACATTGAGAAATTAAAGGAAACAAATTACGACGCGTGGATCTTGCAAATTAAGGCTGTTTTAAGTCATCAGGTTTTGTGGTCAACCAGTAGTAACGATAAACCAACGGCAGCAAATCAAATTGCAGCATGGACGAAAAGGGATGAAAAGGCCATATCCACAATTATTTTGAGCATTACGCCTATATAAATTTCGTACATCAAAAATTGTTCATCCGCGAGTGCAACATGGAACGCATTGCGTACATAGATCTAAAGGACCGGTAAGAAAAATTACACTTTTTAAACAACTTCTTAATATGAGAATGGGTGAAGCAGACGGCGTCCAAGAACACGTTTGTAAGTTTTTTTGTCAATTGTGAAGAAGCTAGCCGAAACTGGATTAGAGCGTCAAGATGAGTTATTTGCCATAATGCTTTTGGCTAATTTACCTACATCGTAAGAGAACTTACGTAAGAGAAGGCGATGAAAAACACATTGTTCATGATTACAGCAAATGTGAGTGAAGTTATGAAACGGTACAATCGTTACGGACATTTGAATGTTTCTGGCCTGGATGAACTGTCACGGAATAATTTAGTTAATGGCCTGAATTTATAATTTCCTAAGGAAATTAATTGTCGTACTTGCTTGCGGTGCAGCTAAGAATACGGCAGAAAAAAACAAAGCCTGGTACATTTTTGAATGCATTTCTAAAACCAAATTGATTTTTAGGACCTGAGTTTAGTTATCAGATTAATATAAACTTATAGTATCTTTCTTTACAGATTGGCAGAATTGCTAACGACATGTTGCTCTATCGTAATGCATTGCAGCGTACTCGTAAGTGCAACGCTGGAAATGTTGACAATGTATTTTATTCCTATTTGGAACACTGATGTAGTTAATATGCAAGAGAAAAGGCACCAGCCGAAAGTCAAAAAATGCATAGAATGCATACACGTCCATACCATCCGTTCAATGCAACACTGCATTACATGCGATTTTTGCATTATATGCGATTTTTATCGCAAGCTACACACAATGCGTTTTATGCGACGGGTTTTTTTGTTTTGATCAGCTGTTGTGGTCAAATAATAAGCAATTTTGGGAAAAATGGAAAATCAAATTTTGGTTTTAATTACATGTTTGTGGAATTAATTACATGTTTATGAATTTACATATATGATATTTTGTGCTGCTAAGGTCTACGAAAGGCTTCAAAAGAACGCAAGAAAGTGTTTTTAGTTAATTTATCTTCAATTTTTCTTGGTTACACATTAATACATTCAAAAGAGATGACACTCAGTACATAAAAACAATCGATATCTAGTATACAAATTTTGTTCATGAAATAAATGTGTTAAAAAAAGTATTTTAATATATTTTCCTCTTAAACTATTAGTAAAATTCATTATGAAATATGTTTTTATTAATATTTTTATAATGCAAATAAAAAAATTCGAAACTAATAATGCACTATTTATATTTATCTAAACATATTTATCGAAACCATTCACAACAGAATATAATTTGCCATCTCTAGTACTACAAAACAACTGATATTTTTTAGCAACGCATGAGTCGCATAGAAAAGTAGAAAGTAAACCTACTTGACGCATTCTATGCGTCTATGCATTCTTTGCGTTTTCTTCTGTAAGTTGTCGCAAATAACTACATTTATTCTACTTTTTCGGTATACGCATGTAACGCAAGGTCGCATGAAACGGATGGTATGGACTTTCGGCTTAAAACTTCTTGTGTGTTAGGCTTTCATGCCAAACTCTGTCGAACGCTTGTGAAGCGTCGATAAAAAGGAAGAAGCAGTACTTCTTCTCTTTGAATGCCCTTCTAATTACTTACACCAATCTGTGGGTTGGTTCAATGGTGCTGTTTCTTTCTGAATCAAAATGGTCAGATTTTAAATACAGCAGTTTTTCAAATAGTTTTGACTGTGTTAGTAATAGACTTGTAAGCCTGGTTTAAGAATACTTATACGGGAAAGGGCACAATGTAATGATGGGGTACTCCAGGGGCAGAGAGGTATACCCATCTTCACAGTTGGTTCTAAGTTAGGTGGTAGTACAGGTGCTGGGGTTTTCTGCAGAGAACTCTGTCTTGAACTTCACTTCAGGTTAAATGATGACTGCGGCGTGTTTCAAGAGGAGATTTTCGCAATCTTTAAGGCTGTTGAGGCCATAGCTGGTGGCCCCGCCTCGGATTCGGAATCTTAGATGATCTTAGTTGACAGTCAGGCTGTCAGGCGGTCTGGTGCAAATCACGCCTCGTTCGCGAGTGCAAGGAGTTGTTAAGGACTTTTGGACCAGACCGTATCCGTCTATGCTGGGTTCCGGGTCATAGAGGAATACTGGGCAATGAGACGGCGGATGCTCTCGATAGATTAGGTTCACTTTCTGAGGGCGATTTTATAGTTGGTCGTGACCCCCTAATTTGCCACCTTTACGGACTCATCAATGGAAAAGGGGAGAAAAGCAGAGGCGTTGAGGGAACGGATCAGGTTACGTTTCTAGATGTCTATGGGATACGAAACCCAGTAGAAATTATGGACGAAGACATTATGCACAATATTGTGAGCACACTATTTCAAAGACACGAAATTAGAGAATACGACATCGAAACAGAGACCAATATCAATATTCCCTTGTTCACAGCAGTAGAGCTGAAAATAGCTGTTCGCAGTCTCAAGAACAGAAAGGCACCCGGACCCGATGGCATTCCAGCAGAGGTAATTAAGGAAATAGGAATGAAGAATGTATAACAGCTGTCTTAAAGAAGGGATATTTCCAGACGCTTAGAAGAAACAAAAACTTGTTCTCATCAGCAAGAATCGAGAATCGCCATCTTCATATAGGCCCCTGTGTCTGCTGGATTCTGCAGTCAAATTGTTTGAGAGGCTCATAAAGCCTAGGCTTTATGGCTTTGATGAAGCCATTAAATCTTCGGGAGATCTTTCCACACGACAATACGGATTTCGACCCGGAAGATCTACAATAGGAGCTCTAAAGAAGGTACTAAGCACAGTCGAAGCGGCCCAAACTGGGAATCATTACTCGAGACCGGTCGTACTCTTAGCGACCTTAGATATAAAAAATTTCTTCAACAGTTTGAGGTGGACGGACGTGATACAAGCTTTAGAGACAATTTTTAATGTTCCAGCGTACCTGATGAAAGTTATTAGGGATTACCTGAAGAATAGAGAGCTGACATATGATACAAGCTAAGGGCCGAGAAGAATGCAGGTCACTTCCGGACCGGCACAGGGATCCATATTGGGACCAAACATCTGGAACGCAACTTATGACGAAATCCTGAGACGCGAAATGCCGGAGGATTCTTTCCCAGTAGGATACGCAGACGACATTGCGGCAGTCATTAGAGGTAGAAACACAGAAGTAGTTTAAGAAGTGGAATCTCAGTTGGAACTGCATAAAACAGAGCTGCTGTTACTAACAAAACGACATATTCCGACCGAGATCGAAATAAATATAGGCGACTTGGTTATCCCTACGAAGAGATCGATTAAATACCTTGGGGTTAGACTGGACTCGAAACTGACCTACTCAAAGCAGGTAGAATATGCAACAGCGAAAGCAGCTGGAATATACTGATGGCAAATACTGAAGGAGCACTCCCAAGTATGAGGAAGTTACTCATGGAGGCTGGAAATAATATACTCCTTTATGGCTCTGAAACTTTGAAAACTCGAACGAGAGCTAGAAAACTACTATCTGCGCAGAGAATAGCAGCTTTACGGGTCACATCCTCGCATCGCACGGTATCAACACAAGCTGCATTAATAATAGCTGGAATGGTTCCCTTAGACCTTCAAGCAATTGAGAAAACAGAAAAAACGGAGAAGTAGAGTACAATATAACCCAGATGCTAACCGGTCATGAATATTTCAGAGAGTACCTACATCGCATGGGGAAATGTCGCTCGCCATTCTGCATCTACGAGGAGGAAGAAATGTTCGACGATGTCGAACACACTTCCTAGGCTGCAGTCGCTGGGCCGAAAAACATCAGGATTTCGAAGCTGAAATCGGCATTATTAGTGCTACAAACGTCGTGCTGAAAATGACAAACACCAGAGAAAACTAGAACGCAGTAAAACAATTTGTGCACTATGTCCTGCGAAGGAAAAAAAAATGACCTAGACGCAGTAGAATAAGAAAAGAGCGGAGCCTGGACGTGGCTGACAATTATGGAACTGGCACAGGTGCCAAAAAGTGGTCCACCTCGAAGTAATACAACCGTGGTTCCGAGGTGGAATGATACCCCGATGAGGAGACAAGACGTACCGCCAGTTTAAGGGTAGTTATCGGATTTATCACAGGGTACTGCGAGATTAGGTCGCTGACGGGGATCTGGAACAGATCCCAGCCGGACTATTGCAGGGTATGTTGCTAAGGGGAGGAGTTGGAAACTGTCGAGCTCCTCCTCTGTAACTGCCCAGCCCTTAGTAGGTTGAGGACCCTTGGCAGGGTCTTTGAGGGTTTGAATTTTGTGTCATCAAGGCTCTCCACAGATTCATTAGTAGCTTAAGCTGGTTGAGAAATTCTAGGGCTTCATCAGTGTAGTCGCGCTTTTACTTTTTGGTCTTGTTTGGTCTGTGAAATTCCTTCGCTTCCCATTCTCCCTTTCCTACTTCCTCTCCTTTTTCCTATCCCCTCTACTATCCTTCCATTTTTAAGGACGTTGCGTACAATGGGTCATTTCGACCTCCGGATACTGTAGTTGTCTCAATTGACAAGTACACGTCCTCTAACCTAAACCTATAAGCATAAGCAATCCGCTTTTGTGATCCTTGCAAGGTTTGGGTATCATTTTAACCAGACCTTCCCCTCTTGAGGGTAATATTCGGGTCGTAAAGAGGGGAAACTTCATGGTTAACCTGGGTATTTCTATTAGTATCTTGTTGCTAATGTGTCCAATTTAAGAGGCTTCAGTCTCTCTTGGATAGTGAAAGTCAACAGACAAGATCGCGCATTAATCCTATAACTAAAACATTTAGTATACAGTTAATTTTTGTTTACAATAACATTAATAATAACAAAATTAATGAAAACCGGGTGTTGTGATATGTTTTTTTTTTGCTTTTTTGCTGAATTTGTTTTAACACCATTTGGAGAGATTATTAGAACAAGTGAGCGAATTTTGAAACGCTATCTTATTCGAACATGAGTTCGAGTAAGAGAAAAAGAGCGAGTGATGGAGTTGTTTCCACATCTAAAAATGCTAAAAAATCGTCAATTATTTTTATCCACTATAAACGTTAATGGATGATAAAAGAGACAATAATAATGTAGATGATTTACCGACAAAAGATACTAAAATAAAGGTACCACCATAATAAAGGTACTATTACTTTAGTCAAAATATAAAATATATATAAAATAAAATATAAAAATATGGAAAAAATACATCAAATTTGTAAGAAGCTGGAAGTTGCAGTGTATGGATGTTAAACTAGTGTATAGAAAAACACAAAATAATAAAGAACTAGTTTTGTATGATGTTTACTTTAAAAAAGGTGTTATAACGCTTAAAGAATTGCGTGAAAAGTACAAAAGCATAAATTATGTCAGGGTTAAGTCAATGCTACAACTGCCAAATGTTTGGTCATGGTTCGGATAATTGCAATATAAATACCTTTTGCTCTAAATGTGCTGGCCCTCACAAAACAATGGAGTGTAAGACGGATGTCCAAGCAGATCTGCTTATATTGAAGTGAAGCAACGTTTTGCAAATCGACAAAGCAGAAATATTCAACATATTTCCCATACTAGAATACCAAATGGTAATCCTCAACAGAATGTTAATTTTTCACATCAAAATGTTAATTTTGCACAACAAAATTATAAAAACAGAAGCTGGGCTAATGTTGTATCTTCTGATAATAATAATAATAATGATTTGTTTTCTATAGAACAGCTACAATCTTTAACCTTTGAACTGATAAATAATTTAAAAAATTTTAAAAATAAGAACAATTATATATTATAATAATAAGAACAATTTGATGTTATAACTTCATTAGCATTTAAATTCTTGTCGTAGAAATGGATAACATAAAAATAATTACTTGGAGCGCTAAAGGTATTCGTAATAAATTTAACGAGTTTTTGATTATCTAATTAGAGAAAACATAGATATTGCATTAGTTTCTGAAACATGGCTAAATGATAAAACAATTATTAAACATCCAAATTATTTTTGCTACCGAGAGGAGGTGGCAAAAAGGGGAGGTGGCGTTGCAATTGCAATTCGAAAAAACTTAAAGCATGATCCAATTTACATATTGCAAACAAAACTAGTAGAAAATATTGGAATCAAATTATATACTTATGATAATCTCTTCTTTAATATTTACAGCTGTTATTTTCCTGGAGGGACCGCAGGTCCTAACGATTTGAAGAAAAATCTATTTAAAACTGATTTCAAGAATAAACGGTAATTTTATAATCGGTGGGGATTTTAATAGCCGTCATCAGAGTTGGGGCTGTTTAAGACTTAACTGTTGGGGATCGATAGTTCACGAATTAATACCGACTAATACTTTTAGCGTACTTTTCCCCCCTGATCCAACTTTAGTTCCTGCAAGTAGTACATCCCAAGCATCAGTTCTTGATTTTTTCTTAACAAATATTCCTGAAAAATTATCTGCAGCACAAACTATGCACAGTTTAAATTCTGATCACATGCCAGTACACATTTCTATAGAATTTTCATGTAATCGCCTAATTTCTGAAAAATATGATTTCAAAAATGTAAACTGGAATACATTTGCTAACCATATAAATAATAATGTCAATTCGCTGTTGCAAATGGATATTAATTCTGAGGATGATATTGACTACTCAATTGTACAATTAACAAATGTTATCAAAGGCGCTATAGATGCTGGTGTACCAAAAATTTCAACAACAAAAATTTTCGTGAAGAGACTACCAAAACCGATTCTAAATATTATTAAACTAAGAAACTGTGAACGTAATGGATAAGATTAAAAAAACCCCTATTTAAATCACAAATGAACGTCTTAAACAATGTCATTAAAAGTCAAATTATAGAATTTAAAAATCAGCAGTTGAATAACTTTTTGACTAATCTACCCAAAGGTTCTTAAAAAGTTTTGGAGATTATCTAAAGCTCTTAAGAAGAAAGTAAATTGTATACCTACACTTAAGCAAAATAATAGATTATATGCAACCAATAACGAAAAGGCCGAAATACTGGCTCAAAATTTCTTTTTGAATCATAATATTTCTTCAAATTTAAGTGACTTGGATAAAGAAAGAGTAGTTAACAGCACCTTAAGTACGATTGATGACAATCAAAACTTAAGTTATATGACGGTCAGTATAGATACCTTAAAGAATATTATTAAAAATTTAAGAGACAAAAAAGCACCAGGAAACGATGGCATCTCGAATCTATGTTTGAAGAAAGTTCCATCTAAAGGTTTAAAAGTTCTTTGTCGTGCTTATAACGCATGCTTAAATTTTTGTTACTTCCCATTAATTTGGAAAGAATCTATAACTATAGCCATACACAAACCTGGAAAAGACAGCAGAGATCCAAACTGTCCAATAAGTTTTCTAACCACTATGTCTAAAATACTTGAAAAAATTATTAAAGAGAAACTAGTTAGTTTCATGGAAGAAACTAACATTTTACCGCCACAACAATTTGGATTCCGTTCGGAACATAACACAATTCAGCATCTTGTTAGAATAAGAAATATTGTCAAGACTTCCTTTAATGAAGGTAAATCTACAGGAATGGTTATAATGGATATAAAAGCGGCCTTCGATTCTGTTTGCATAATGCCCTAATACATAAATTATATACAATTGAACTGGATCCTGCACTTGTCAAAATAATTAGAAGTTTTCTATCTAACAGAACATTCAAAGTGCATATTGGAAATATTTGTTCCCAGAGCTATGATATTCCTACTGGATGTCACCAAGGATCATGTCTATCCCCAATTTTATACAACCTATTTATACATGATTTTCCTGATTTACATGGATGTAATTCATCTATTTTTGCCGATGACACAGCAATACTTAGTTCAGAAATATTACCGGAAGATATCGTACACAACTTGGAGGAATCAGTTAAAATAGTTACAGTCTATTTTAAAAAATGGAGAATAATGATCAACCACTAAAAAACTCAGACTATTTTCTTTACAAGAAGAAGAAAAAATTTATTTCTACCACAAACCAATGTTATTGTTGGTACCGAATCTGTCCCCTGGGGTGACAAGGTTAAATATCTTGGTGTAATGCTGGAAAAAAAATTATTGTTTAATCAGCATATAAAATACATAGTTCACAAAATTAATACAACAATTAAAATAATGTATCCGTTAATAAACAGAAAGTCTGAACTTAATACCCACAATAAACTTCTTATATTAAAAACAATTTTCCATTCAATAATGTTCTATGCGGCGCCTGCTTGGTATGTCACCTCCGATTGTCATGTTAAAAAACTACAAATTTGTCAGAATAAATCACTTAAAATGATATATAACTTGCCAGTACATTTTTTAACACAAACGTTGCACTCTATGTCTAACATAAAATTAGTTAAAGATAAACTCAACTCAACTAAACTCAACTCTCTAAACTTTAAACATCGTTGTAGATATTCTAGCTCCACACATCAATGCATTAGTTTGATAACATTTATCCTTTGCAACTTTACTGCTCTACTTATGGGTTTTTTTTTGTGATAAATTTTCCAAAATTTAAATGAATATTCATAAAATAAAATAAGTATCTTTAAACCATTGTAAATGACTAAGAAGAAAAATTTTTATAAATTGATCTCTTAAAGTTAAGAATTAAATTATTGTAAAAATGTAAATACTACTGTACCAATAAAATCGATAAAAAAAAGGGGCTCTCTGTGGATTGAATCGGGTTTGTCAATATCCCCAAACTCGAATAGGAGGCTGATCAATCACGTCGGTACTGAAATTTGAGGTAATGACGGTATTTAAGTCGTCAACATACGGGTTTCCTTTCTCAGCATAATTTCTTGCCGAACCACCGTTTAGGCTTCGTAAAGAAGGCTGTTGGATCATTTCAATATTTATGATCTATGCTTATTACTTTAATAATAATGAATATCTTGTAATATAATGAATTTCTATTTAATAATTTAAGGATGAATTTTAGATATAAGTAATAATGAACTATCCTAATATTAAGTTAATTTTATGTTGAATAACCTATAGAGTACAAGGTTAAACATGCAACGGAGTTGCTGAATAGAATTCCACAGTTAGAATTAAGTATATAGAATATGTTAGGATTAAGTAAAAAGTGAAATAATAAAGTTAGTTGTTAAACATAAGCGCAACCGTGTTGTAAATTAAAAG
The DNA here is from genome assembly GCA_930367235.1 of Sarcophaga rosellei. NCBI lineage: Eukaryota > Metazoa > Arthropoda > Insecta > Diptera > Sarcophagidae > Sarcophaga > Sarcophaga rosellei. Next base: position 57,660,851 of record OV884019.1, read on the forward strand.
CGAAAGAATTGGTCTTCGTAAGTTCATTAGTGCCCTAGTTAGAAGTTGAAATTTTAAATTAGTTAATTTAAACGCGAATTTCTTAAAAAATATTAATAAAAAAATTTTGGCGCCCGAGCAGAGACAGTGAAAATTCAAAAAAAAAATGTGTATGATAAGTTATTTCAATTTGTTTTTTTTTATAAAAAAGAAAAACGAAGCCCAAAATTCGCGTGTTTTCTTCATATGTTATTTGAAGTGAAGTACTTGATAAGATATTTCAAATACCATTTGTTAAAAAAAATTTTATATCTAAAAAATAAACACACATACAAAAAAAAATAAAACCAAAGTGTTATACAAAAAAAAAAATAATAAAATAAAATACATAATTATACATATTTTACAAAAATTAAAATAAAAAACAAAATTGGTGTTTAGAAAATTAAAAATTAGTGTGGTGAATAAAATAAAACAGAAAAAAAATAAACAACAACAAGAAAATCAGAAATTAAAAATACAAAATAATAAAAACAAAAAAAAAACCAATTCTCTGAGCGAGTGAAGTGTTGTGAGAACATATAAAATACAATATAATACATAAAAATAAAACAAAATAAAATTTAAACAAAATAATTGTTTCTAAAATAAAAGATATATACATACGTAAATATATACATACACATACGAAACACAAAATTACATACAAATATAGTTAGTGCCTGTGAAATAAACAAAACTAAAAGCAACAATACAACACCCATCACTCCATCGCATCAACAATTCATCACACCTCTATTCAACCCCCCACCTATTATTGTCGAAGGAAATCACCTCGGACTTTATCCAAATGCGCCGTTGCCGTTGCGTTCTTTGCAGGAAAGAAGACATCTTGGGAAGTAGCTCCGAGTCTGAGCACCAGGTAAAAGTGTATATAATTATTGTGTCATTGCCTTATTTTTGTAAACTAATCAAAATTAAGAGATTTTTGTAAGATACTCAAAAATTATTACGCCCTTCGAGCTGGACACGAGAATTATTATATACACTTAATATTTGTCAAACGATTAATTTGGAAATATTTATAAACATTTATTTACATATAAATTAACTTTTTTCATAAAAGTTTACTTTATTAAATTTCTTTATTTTACAATTTTTATTATTTTATTATTAATGTTTCTTTTTCCAATAATAATTAAAGACTAAATTCTTTTCGCACTCCTTACTATGAGGATAGCTTACAAAAAAACAGTTATCAAAAATTATCTCAATAAGTACAAAGCATAAGCATAATTATAACTTGAGAGATTCATATGAATCTCTTAAGAATTCTCTCTTGAGTAACAAAATATGTTGTAAAAAGTATTATAGCAAATAGTAACAGTTTATTATTAATGATAATGATGACAAAAAGAATAAAAGGTATTAGCTAACAATATTAAATGCCTTAACTAGTATAAAGCAAAAGCATAATTATAACTTGAGAGATTCATATGAATCTCTTAAGAATTCTCTCTTGAGTAACAAAATATGTTGTAAAAAGTATTATAGCAAATACTAACAGTTTATTATTAATGATAATGATGACAAAAAGAATAAAAGGTATTAGCTAACAATATTAAATGCCTTAACTATCCCCCCCTTTGAAAACAGTCGTCCCCGGCTGTTACAAATTTTATAGCTTATCTAAAAAAAAAATTATTAAATTTTTTCTTACATTTTTAAACATAAAAGGAATATTTCAACAGCTGAAATTACAGATTTTAATTTTAAATGCTTAAATTAGTTTTTCTATTTCGCTTAAAATAATTTTTTACATTATAGGTAGTGCTGTCACATCATAAAATTTCTCTTTCTTTGCAACATTCAAAGAAGTTGTAATGCTTTTCTTAAAAAAAATATTTGTTCATTTAGGAAATAGAATATTTGTAAGAAGCAAAAAATAATATAATATGACAGCACTGATTAGTTTCAGTCATTATAATAGTTTTGAATCCTTGAGTTTTAAATTCTGACTTTTTCTTAATTAATCTTTGCTTTTGAAATCTTGAATCTCAATTTCTATATTTAAAGTTTTATTATTAAAAGATAACGGATTTGATATAATTCTAAAAGTTAATTTTAACAGAATAATTAAGAGTTAGTTCTCATTATTTGTTTAGATTTAATGCAGTAGCGACATTTTAAAAATTCATTGGAATACATAATTTCAGCTCAAGTCTTTCATCGCAGGTTGTCCTTATGTACGGGTCGGTTGTCGATAAGAACATAACTTCCAAAGTCCTTTTGAATTGTCTTCTCTACATAAAGCTTACTAAATTTATTTCCAAGCCTCCTATTGCTCTTGACAAATACTTTATCACCAGGTAAAAAACTTTTCACTCTCCTATTTACGTTGTGATATCGTAAATCTTTCTCTTGTGCTATGGCCAATCTTCTCCTTATATCGGACCTTAACTCCTGAGAAATACTATGTAATATATCGATAGGACGTTTTTTTATGACAGAGTGTAGGGTGCTATTGTATTTGGAAACTGCTATAAGAACTAACTCCTTCGTGTCATCGTATTTCTCTTCCGCCTTAAGACATCTACAAATTTCAGCAAGGGTACTATGGAATCGTTCCACTTGACCATTACTAGAGCTATGAGCAGGTGGAACTAAGAATATTTTAACGCCGAATTGATTAGCGAGTAACGATTTGATTGTTTCTGAAGTGAAAGACTTTTCGTTGTCGCAAACAATTGTTTTCGCTTTTGGGAAAAAATTCAATACATTTATTAAAGGAATTTTAACATCCATAATCGATCTTGAATCTATAGGAAATGCAAGCGCGAATTTACTAAATTTATCAATGCAAGTAATAAAATGAATTCCGTCAGTGGAAAAAATGTCGATATGCAACAACTCTCCAGGATCACTCGGAATGGGAGATTTACCTATTGGTGTCTTTTTTGGGTGCCTGTCATATTTTGTCTCTTTGCAAGTTCTACACCTTGAAATCACTTCCGCCAGTTTCCTACGAATTCCTGGAAAATAATATTCGCTCAATATCTGGTTGAAATTTTCCCGAATGTTCCTATGCGCCCTATTATGTTCACTACAAATAATTTCCTGTTGGTCATTTAAATCACGAATATCAATCACTATTTTAGGGCTATGGAGAAATTTAACAGAAGGAAATATTTTTACAACCTCGTTTTGAATTTGGCCTAAAATATGATGATCGGAGTGAATACAATTTACCACTTGTGGATTTACTACTTTCTTTAATGCCTCAATCAAATCGGGTTTTCCCACAAATTGAATCAAATGTCTATTCTGTCTAGGAAATATGTTTTCCGATGTTATTTCCGGTTTAGAAGCTTCAACGAGAATTATCTGATTTTTAAAACAATTAACAGGGTTTACAACACTTTTTATGATTTCGGTTGAAGAAATTTCGCTGTGAACTGTTGAAATAATTGAAGATTCTGTAGCAGTTAAAGTGCCAGAGCTATTACCATCTTTTTTACCGTGGACCGCTGTAATTATTGAAGATTCTGTGGCGGTTAAAGTACTAAAGCTGTTCTCATTTTCTGATGCTGTTTCCGTATCGGAACCTATTGTACCATTCATACTAGCCGAGTCACTTTCCATATGATTCATACACTGCCTAGATAGGGCATCAGCAACAACGTTTTCTTTCCCTGGTTTATAAAAGAATTTCGGTGAAAACTCCTCCACAAAGGCTCTCCATCTTCTTATTTTTGTATTTGGGTTTTTTTCCGACAAAGAAAACGACAAGGGTTGATGATCCGTGTAAATATTAAGGTTTTTGGCTCCGTAAAGGTAATTTCTTAATTTTTGTAAAGACCAAACGATAGCTAATAATTCACGCTCATTGGTAGCGTAGTTTTGCTCCGTAGCAGATAAAGTCCGCGAAATCATCGTGATGGGTTTGCCGTTTTGTGAAAGTACGGCACCAATTGCGCTCGATGAGGCATCGGTAGTTAGTTCAAAAGGAATTTCAAAATTTGGGTGGAGTAGCAAAACATCTTCTGAAGCCAATATCATTTTTATCTTTCGAAATGCATTTAATGCTTCCTTGTCTAGAACGATGTTCAGATTTTTCGACCGCTTTGCCGAAATATGACCATTTTCACCACGTAAAAATTTTGTAAGAGGCTTTGTTATATCCGCATAATCCTTTACGAAACGACGATAGTAACCGGCTAGTCCTAAAAACGATCGTAAACTACGCAAAGTAGTTGGAATTTTATAATCGACAATATCTTTAATCTTTTCCGGACAAGTCTTAATACCACTTTCAGAAACTACAAAGCCTAGAAATTCTACCGATTTTCTGAAAAACTTAGATTTCTCACGAGATACTCTCATATTAGCGCCATAGAGTTTTTTCAAAATTCTTTCTATGTCAGTAAGATGTTTTTCGGCAGAGGGTGAAAAAATAATAACGTCATCCATATAAACATGGCACGTTTTACCAATTTCTGACCGCAGGACATCGTCAATGGCGCGTTGGAAAATACTTGGTGCATTTTTAAGGCCAAAAGGTAGTCGGCAGAACTCAAACTTCCCATTATTAACACTAAACGCTGTCTTTTCCCTATCCTTTTCTGCTAACTTAATTTGGTGAAAGCCTGATTTGAGGTCTAAAGTAGAAAAAAATGACGATTTACCTAAATTTGCTAAAATTGTTGCCGTGTCCGGGATGGGACAGCGATCACTTGTAGTTTTCGAGTTTAGCTTCCTAAAGTCGATCACAAGTCGCTTTTTTGGTTTTCCAAATTCATCGAACCCTTTTTTGTCCACAATCCATATAGGGTTATTATATGGCGATCGGGAGGGCCTAATTATTCCGTTTTTTAGCAATTCTGAAATTTCTCTATTCACAAACTCACTGAGAGCTAAAGGATATGGATACGCTCTCGAATATACCGGTTCTTCATCCTGTGTCCTTATTGTAGCTATGACATTGGTAACAAATGGAAGAGCTTCAACAGGGTCAGCAAAAACATGCTCATTATTTTTCAAAATTTCAGCAAATTTGTACTTTATGTCGATAGGAATGTCGTAGGTCTCAGAATCAACGAGCTTATTGACAGCTTGGGAATATAGATACGAAAGCTTTTCTTTTCCTTTTCTATGTCTCAACATACCCTCCCGGCAATCTATTTGCGATTTCATCTCATTCAAAAAATCAAACCCTATGATACCATCAAATGTTCTCAAATCCGGCAACACAAAAAATGGTATAGTTTCCCCAAAGATATTAATTAAGCATTTCGAAATTATCCGAGTACAGCCATGAACTGATTTTACGATAAAAGGATTCTGAAGCGGTTTTACTGACTTTAAAAAAGGTAAATTTTTTATATAGTTCTTCGACGTTCCCGTATCAATGAGTAATTTTAACGTCCTTCCTGCTAATGACCTTTCTATATAAGGGAGGAAGGACCTGCTTCTAAAAAATTAATATCATCTTCTACATTGCAAATATTCTCATTTTGAGGGGCATTATCGTGCAACATTTCTTTCCAACCGTCGTCTAACTCGTGTTGAAACGAATTCTCATAAATATATTCCGGATCAGGATAGTACTGGCTTAAATGGTTTATCCTTTGTACTTTGGCAATATTTTGCCTGAAAGAATCCGCAGGCCGCTTGGAATATTTTTGTGCCTGCCGATTGCTCATATCGACGTCCATGGGCTCTGGGTGTTGCGAGTAATTATATTCAAATTTTTGCATATTACCGTTATTTTTATGTACTGTAGGACGAAGCATATTTTGAGAAGGATATCTAGACCTGTTTGTGTTCCGGTTTAAGTTCTGAAAATGCTGTGGGGACTCGAATCTGTTGTTCATGTAAGGTTGATGTGGAATAAACGAATCTGGTCGGCTTTGTCCGTACTGGTAATGGGAAAAATTAGGAAGTTGTTTAAATTGATGTTGTTGAAAGGGGGCTCGACTGATTAGTTGGTAATGTGGTGAATTTTGGAAGGTATTTTGAATTGAATGGTTCGCAAACGTAGAAGCAAAATTATATCTTGTCTGATTGGTTTCCAGCTCCTGAGAAAGAGCAAGGGCAGAGGGCATATCAGTGGGTTTACATGAAAATAAAACATCGGACATTGGACGACGCAACCCTGAAATAAAAACACGCAAGGCATCATCTCTATATTTCCTATTCAAAGCTTCAATTAACGACGGGTTGCCTTCATTTACCATAATAACCTTATTAATGATAAGAGTTAATTTTTTTCCACTTCATCATAAAAATCAACAATTCTTTTCGAACCTTGTCTCAATGTTGAAAGCTCCTGTTCCAAAGTATATATTGAGCGCTTATCCCCATATGAAAAGTCTAACCGTGATATAATTGCCCTAAAATTTAGTACGGTGTTGTAGGAGCTAAGTACTGTATCGGCTGGGCCTACTACCTTATTCCGAATAATTGCTACCGCCTGATAGTATCTCGAACTCCCTTCAAATTTTTCGTAAAGTTTATGGGCAGTAATTGCTGCTTGCCGCCAGGATACGTACTTAACCGCGTCCCCATTAAATTCCGGAATAGACTTAACAATGTCCAAAGATTCATTACACTCTATACCAGATCTAATTTCAATAGGCTTGTACTCTTCTACCTGAACTGGTGTTTCCAGTACAGCTAACCTTTGCGTCAAATCATTAATCTTGTCCTGAAATTTGTCCCGCACCTGGTCAGTCGCTTGCCTGATAGCAGTGTCAAGCATAACCTGTACAGCGTCCAGGTCCATTGCCGTTTTACTTGTGCTCGCTACAGAAATGCTAAGATTTTGTATTTCGTTTATAAGGTCGTCTACATTCATTAAATCTAATCAAATTTGTTCTTCCAGGATTTTTCTTATTTTTATAAGGAATATTGAGTAATAAATTTTTTGGTAAATTTTTAATTTAATAGTTTCTGAATATGTTTCAACTATTACTTAATATATAATACTAAACACTAAACCAATAAACTAAATACTAATTAAATATAAATAAAGTTATAAGCTTCAGGACACTGCTACTTCAAAAGATCACCGTTAGATCGCCAGCTGGTTAGTATAAAGGTTATTTTCGAAAAGCTTTCCAACATCAATCGATAATTTAGTTCGTTTTAAGGTTAACGGCTTTTTTACAATTTTATTGCGTGAATATATTTTTATATGTCTCTTGTTCTTTTTTAACTTAAGGGTCCGTTATAAAATTTTTTTGGGTTATATCACGTGGTTGTCATCAATTTTTTATTAAAACATGTGCTGGTTATAGTGTAGTTACACCGCCGTTCACCTACTATTACTTAAAGTGTGTGGACTGCTTTAATGTTCAATCAGTTATTTTGCCTTTAAATGTCTATTAATTTATTTAAAAAATTTTAGTTTTATAGTATTTAATTAGTTGATAGTTTTTTAAACACTATTTGTCTCTGCACTTTCGACAAAAAAATTTCAATGTAAATTTTATTTTTTATAAAATTTTTTTTTTTGGGTTTTATAAATATTATTATATTTTTGTTTCAATGTCAGAATGACGAATTAGATTAAGATTCAATTAAATATTTTTTATTCAATTTATACTTGGTTTCCCTCGTGCCCCACGTTGGGCGCCAATTAACTTTTTTCATAAAAGTTTACTTTATTAAATTTCTTTATTTTACAATTTTTATTATTTTATTATTAATGTTTCTTTTTCCAATAATAATTAAAGACTAAATTCTTTTCGCACTCCTTACTATGAGGATAGCTTACAAAAAAACAGTTATCAAAAATTATCTCAATAAGTACAAAGCATAAGCATAATTATAACTTGAGAGATTCATATGAATCTCTTAAGAATTCTCTCTTGAGTAACAAAATATGTTGTAAAAAGTATTATAGCAAATAGTAACAGTTTATTATTAATGATAATGATGACAAAAAGAATAAAAGGTATTAGCTAACAATATTAAATGCCTTAACTAGTATAAAGCAAAAGCATAATTATAACTTGAGAGATTCATATGAATCTCTTAAGAATTCTCTCTTGAGTAACAAAATATGTTGTAAAAAGTATTATAGCAAATACTAACAGTTTATTATTAATGATAATGATGACAAAAAGAATAAAAGGTATTAGCTAACAATATTAAATGCCTTAACTTATATATATGTATTTTTTTATTTATTTCGTACATCAATATTCTGTTTATAAAGAAAACCGCCCTCAGTGAAATATTCGCGAGTGTTGATATTATTCCACGTTACACGAACAATTTCTGTACAGTATTTGTGAGAGAACATTCAGCACATCATTTGTGTTGCTTTGTTCATGTTCCTTTTGTTCTATTTATTTTCGTATATTTGTTTTGATCGGTGTTTCATTCCACTTGTGTGTATTACAGCTGCTTACAGTGTGACTGTTCACAATAGACACGAAAAGTGGACTTCATATAACAATTACATATAGATTTTCTTGACTGTTCACACTGGGTTCGAAATTGGAATTATTATTGATTATTATAATTTTAATGATACAGTGTGCTCGCATTGATATTTAATTGTTGTTTAATTATAGTGAACAGACTATTAAGAGATTTTACTCGGTAAATTGTGCGTCTCATTTACTGAAGGCAGTGTACGCACTGGTCGTTATTTTCTGGGATTAAGGGATATATTCGTGATTCAATTAACGCGATTTGTAAAGGAGTGATTACATCGATCAGAAATTTCGAATCTCTTTTCGTGTGTCCGAACGATATCGATTGGATCATTCTTTCCGAAACAATTGAACACTAATAAATTCAAACATAATTCGACCAATAAGTTACTTTGGTCAATTTTGAATTCTTGTTTGGGGAATTTTTTTAATAAACGAAATCATAATGACTAGAAGGGGCTCTAAACGCCAAGATTCTCCTTCCAGAGCGGAAACCTTGGAGAAATTACTCGCGAAGAAAGCGAAGGTCATTAAGAACATCGACAGAATTCGACAGTCCATTGTGGATAAAACTATTTCTTTCAATACCGTGGAGCTCGAATGTCGATTGGATATTTTGAGGACATATATTGACCAAGCAATGAAGCTCCAGTCAGAAGTGGATAACTTAGATCCCGATAATGACGATAGAGCCGAGCTTGATCATCTCTGTGTGACTACGAAGAGTTTGTTCATGGGTCTGTTGGCCAAGAATAGGCAATCGAATGTGCCTGAGACTTCGTTTAGCGGGCAGGCTCATTATTCAAGACTCCTAAATATGAAGCTCCAGAAGTTCAGTGGTAAATACGCTGATTATAAGAATTGTATGAGCTTATTTGAGAACTTGGTCCACAATGATCCGACGTTAACGGATATTGAAAAGTTCAACCACTTAATCTCATGCTTGCCCGAATCGGCCTTAGGTACAGTGTAGGCCTTTCACATTATCCCAAAGCAATAGCTTGAAAAAAGTGTACGATAACGAATGCTTGATATTTTTCGATAATATTGCAAAACTTTTTGATTTGCCTCAAATTATCAAGCCTTCGGCTGTTGCTTTGCGTAGCATGATTGATACGGTTTCTGCCATAAATGATTCTTTGTTATCAATTGATGATGACAAGAAGATAACGAATGCCATATTAATACATCTAGTGATGTCAAAAGTGAATCACCACGTCAAAGTGGGAAGAACAGCTTGATTTCGAGAAGCTCCCATTGTGGTCAGATTGCGAGACCGCCTTGAATAGACGTTACCAGCACATTTCGGCTGACGAGTCTTCTAGTTCAAGGCCGAGGGTTAACAAACCTAGGAATGAACATTTCAATTTTAGAACCAGTAGAACATCACTGAACTGTACCAAATCGAAACAATCTGCTGATAGGTGCCTATTTTGCAAATCGACGCAGCATATGATTAACAATTGCCCTTCTTTTACTGCTGAGCCCATAGTCAAACGATTTGACTTTATAAAGTCAGTGCCAGCATGTATTAGCTGTCTGAGAAAAGGACACACAATTGCAAGGTGACCATCTTCTAAGTGTCGGATATGTAATGGTGCACACAACTCATTACTTCACCGATACAGTACAAGTTCTACTAACTCTGAACAGCCTTCAACTTCTCACGCTTCTGTGAATTATTCGGCATCGGATGAGCGCATAATTCTAGCGACGGCTGTTGTGAGAGTAAGGAGTAGTTCTGGCCAATTGATACCAGCCAGAGCTCTTCTAGATTCCGGTTCTCAAAATAATTTAATAACCGAGGAACTAGCGCCACTACTACGTCTGAAAAAAGAAGAAGGCAGATTGAATCTGAATGGAATTGGTGAAACGAATTCATTATCCAAATCTCGCGTCAATTTGACTGTTACCTCGAGTCTCAACTCTACCCAATTCGCTTCAAAGTTTTAAGTATTAAAGTCGATAACAAACTTACAACCTGATCGTAGGGTCAACATGGCCAGTTTAAGTATTCCATCAAACGTGGAATTAGCCGACCCTGGTTTCTATAAGCCACAGAAAATTGATTTGTTAATTGGCGCAGGTCCTTTCTTTGACTTAATGTGTATTGGCCAAATTAGATTGGGCCCGAATCTTCCAGTTCTCCAAAAGACTTCTCTTGGTTGGATTGTTACTGGAAGATACAATCAGTCAAAGGACTCTTTCAACTCTAAAGTATTTCATATAAATACTTCAATCGAAAATGAGAGCAATGTTGATTCGATCGTCCGGAAATTTTGGGAGTTAGAAGAACTTCCAACCGAATCAATCGAGATTTATTCTGAGGAGCATAAAGTGTGAGAACGAATTCAAGACTACAGTGCGACGTCTTGCGTCGGGAAGATTTGAGGTGTCTTTGCCTTTTACGTCTGATCCTAAATTATTAGGACCTTCGTTTGAAACTGCCAAGCGACGATTTCTCTCTTTGGAACAGAAACTTTCCAAAGATAATACTATGAGGCAGATGTATCATGATTTTATGAGGGAGTATTTCAATTTGGGTCATATGTCACTTTTGGACGAATTTCCTGATAATCCCCACTATTTTATTCCACATCAATGTGTTTTGCGACCTCAGAGTACAACTACCAAACTTCGGGTAGTATTTGATGCTTCATGTAGAACTTCTTCACATGTTTCGCTTAATAAACTGTTAATGGTTGGTCCTACAGTTCAGGAAGAATTGTATTCTATATTAGTCCGTTTTCGATTCCATAAGTATGTAATCACTGCAGATATTGAAAAAATGTATCGTCAGGTCATGATTGGTGACAAGGATAGAAATTTTCAATTGGTCCTTTGGCGAGAGAATCCATCTGATGAGTTGAGGCTTTTCCGGTTGAACACTGTCACTTATGGTACAGCTTCAGCGCCATTTTTAGCCATTAGATGTCTGATTCACTTGAGCGACATATACAAAGAGACTTTGCCTATTGGTTCGAAAGTTGTTCGCAGTGATTCTACGTAGATGACTTACTTATCGGAGCTGAGAGCTATGGTGACTTGATCTTAATTCGAAATCAGGTGACTGAAATCTTAGCTTCGGCAGGTTTCAATCTCACTAAGTGGTATTCAAACCACCCTGAATTTCTGAACTCTCTACATTTGGAAGATAAGTTCCAGGACTTGAAGGCTACGAAGAGAAACATATTATCGGTGTCTTCTCGATTATTTGATCCTCTCGGACTGTTATGTCCACTTGTTACGAAATCAAAGATTCTATTGCAAGAGCTTTGGATTCAAAAGCTTGACTGGGATGAATCAATTCCCATGGCGTTAAACACTTCATGGAAAAACTTCAAGGCTAATTTAATGGAAGTTGATTCAATTAGTATCCCAAGATTCGTCCATACCACGTCTACAGCCAGAATTCAAATTCATGGATTTTCTGACGCTTCAATTCGAGCATATGGGTGTTGCATATACATTCGAAGCTCCGAGACAAACGCAATCGTCTCGAGACTACTTACGGCTAAGTCCAAAGTTGTTCCCCTCAAGTCCAAATCACTTCCGAGACTTAAGCTATGCGCCGCACACATGCTAGCTAAGTTATGGAGCAGAATTAAGCGTATGATGAATTTCGAAATAGATGGTGTTTATTTCTGGACAGACTCCGAAATAGTACTGCATTGGATAAAAACGCATCCATCCTCTTTGAAGAATTTTGTATCTAATAGAGCCGCTGAGATTCAGGAGTGGTCGGACCAAGTTTCGTGGCGCCACGTGCCTACTAAACAGAATCCAGCTGACATTGTGTCAAGAGGATCCGATGTGAAGGATTTGAAGAATTCAATATGGTTTGAAGGACCGTCGTTTACTGAACGACATTTTAAATTAACAGAGAACCAAAAGTTATTGGACACAATGTATTTCTTGCAGTAGAGGAGACATCTAACTGTCTACTGGAAATGATATCGAAATACTCTTCATATAAGAAGGTACTGCGGGTAACATGTTTTGTACTCAGGTTCACTGATCATCTGAGGAAACGAACGACGAGCCAAAGTATCATACCAACTGCAACGGAAATGAAATGGTCATTTTATCGCCTCGTAGAGGCTATCCAGAAATCTAATTTTTCTGAGGAGATTTCTAAATTACAGAAATCTCTGATCTTACCGTCGAACATACAGAGACTTACACCTTTCATTCACACACTTACTGAAGACGAGAGAATATTTTCACTATTAAGGGTAGGTGGGAGGTTGCTTAATGCAAATTTGCCATATGATGCAAAATTAACACTATTGTTACCGAAGCAAAATGATTTTGTCACACTTTATTTGCGACATCTCCATTTCGAAAATTGCCATACTGGCACAAAAGCACTCATTGCTCTCGCTAGGGAGAGAATCTGGTTGGTTAATGCCAAGGAAGAGTGCAGTAGAGTTGTTCGCAAGTGTGTGCATTGTTTCCGCTATAAGCCAAGACTTATGTCCCAAATAATGGGAAACTTGTCCACTAATAGAGTGAGAGCTACACGACCATTTCTTATCGTCGGCGTAGACTTTTGTGGTCCCGTTAATGTCACTGAGAATTCGAGATCGACCACCATTTAGGACTTCTAAACTTTACGAAGTTTTTAGAGCTGCGAGGGCTGCCGTTAATGTGAAGATTAGAAGATCCAAATCAGTATTCTATGGCAATCATTTTAGAAATTGTATATCCTCACAGAAAAAGTGGAGGGAAATTCGTAATTTAGGTTTGGTGAATCGTGTCAGTGATGATCCCGGAGAGATTAATGTAGACCAGGTAAACCACCGGTTTGCAAGTATACCATTGCCACCTATAAACATGGGTTTTTATAAAAGCTTTGGATTGAGTCAACGTCAAACGCATGAGTTCAATTTCATACATTTTAGTCAGGAGGAAGTACTGCAGTCATTTATTGACATTAAATCTAATGCTATTGGCTATGACGGTGTGCATCCAAAATTTATTAGGCTAACGCTCCCTTATACACTTATTTATTTCACCCATTTCTTCAACACAATTGTCACCACCTCTACGTACCCACCTTCATGGAAAATCTTGCCAATTTTAAAGAAGGATAAAAGTTTTCGGCCTATTGCTATATTGCCTTACTTATCGAAGGTTTTTGAGAAATTAGTTCATATACAAATTAGTAATTATCTATATACTAACGTCTTAATGACGAAAAGGCAATCCGGTTTTAGGTCACAACACAGCTGTCTTAGTGCGTTGGTTGATGTAACCGAGAAAATTAAGTGTCAAATTGATAAACGTCACACTATTTCTTTTCTTGCGCTACTGGATCACTCTAAGGCATTTGATACTGTCCATCATTCTATCTTGGAACTTAAACTAAAATATATGTGCAATTTTTCCTCAACTGCATTAAAACTAATCTCGTATCTAACCGACAGAAGTCAGAGTGTTAGTCATAATTCCGTTGTGTCCAAAAGCTGTGCAATGCCAAGAGGTGTGCCACAGGGCTCTATACTTGGGCCGTTGTTATACTCAATTTATGCTAATGACCTAGCAAGTAAAACATTGCCAAATACACATGTATGCTGATGACGTGCAGTTATACATAAGTTGTAATGCTAGTGATACCCCCTACTGCATAGGTTTGATAAACCAGGATTTGAATCAGATTTATTTATGGGCATCTGCAAATGGTCTGAATATAAATCCCGACAAATCAATGGCGTTACTGATAGGAGCACCTGAGAACTTGATCGCATATCTACCACCAATTCAAATTAATGGAGCAAAAATAGGCTTTGTTGGAACAGCTAAAAATCTCGGTGTGACTCTGAATAGGGATCTAAATTGGTCGGATCACGTCAAAATGAACTATGGAAAAACTTTTGCGATGCTTCGAAATCTCTGGATGTCACAGTATTTTACACCAACTAATATTCGAATGCTATTGGCGAAGACATATTTACTACCAACTCTTATGTACGGATGTGAGCTCTTTGCTAGCTGCGATGCAGTTAGTGGACGAAGACTTAACTTAACTTACAACGCTATAGCACGATATATCTTTGGCATTAGGAGAAATAGGAGTATATCGCATTTCGCCCGACTAATTTATAATGTCACATTTGACAACTTAATGAATTGCAGAACTCTGCTGTTCCTGCACAAATTAGTATATAGTCGACAGCCACCTTATTTATATGAGAGACTAGTATTTTCTAGGTCAAATAGAGGGAACAAGATAATATAATGTATGCATTCACCCATATGTAAAAATAAAAAGATAAACAAAAATAAAATAAACAAATACAAAGTGACTTCACAAAATATAACCGTAATATGCAGACTATGCAATTTCAAGTGGCTTGTGTTGATTAAATGGGTAACTAGAAATGTATTACAAACGAATTTGATATTGCTGTTAATATTGTTGTAGGTCACTAAATCATTAACAAATTAGGAGAAAGAAAAATATAGAAACATAGAATAAGTAGGGGAAATAGTTTAAGATTATTATAAGAAACATAGAATAAGAATAGTATATAAGCTATAGTTATTTGAAATAAAATTCAGAATCAATTCAGAACTTAACTGTTTTAATTCTCAAAAAACTTCGGCAATTGACTTTGCCATCTGATAGAGCCGACTGCTACTCTAAGGCTCTTAAATAAATCAAGAGTACTATAGGAAACTATAGGCAACTTACTCAGACCAGACAAACATATTACATGGCGATCCTGCGATCTCGATCCTGCCATCTCAAGAAATCGTTATTTTTTTAAGGAAAAAATAAACGTATTTCAAGTAGAAATAGAAGTAAAGTTAATAAATATTAAAAAGTTAACTTTACTAGACAAAATGGAATAATATTTGACGGAAATTAAACAAACACGTATACCACGCCCGAAATATGAACCTAGCGGTAATAGACCACCACGTGATTATATCAAATGAATCGATTTTAATTAATCACCATCACCAGCAATCATATCAAGAGGATGGTGGGGATTTTCGACCAACATTACATCAAAAAGATTAAATAATTTTCGAAATAATTTTCTCTTTAGTTATAATTATTAATGTAAACAGATAATTTTAATTACAAAAGAAGAGGAATAATAAGAGTAAATTGTTTAAAAAAAAAAAATCGTTTTAACAGAGAGTATATTAACAAAAAAAAATTGTTTAGAATATAAGTAGCGATTTAAGTGTTTAATTTTGTAAAAATATAATTAAAGGGTAACCCCATATGTATGTATATATTATTGTATGTTTTAAAATGTAAAATTATAAAAAGTATTAGTATACAATAAAATATATATAATAATTATATACATATATATATAATAATTACAAAACTTATACATTAGACATACAATTCTTTAGACCGTATTTAAATATACGAACTTTATAGGAACTTTAAACTATTATATAATGGAACTTTCTGACTAATATACATACAAGAAAAGGAAAAACTAATATATATACAAACAAGGAAGAATAAATACCAATGCTGATGCATTATCAAGAATCAAAACAGATTCCAATGACTTAAAGGAAATTATGCTAAAATCTATAAATATAATGACTATTAAAATGACTGAAAAATGAATTGAAAAGAAAAGTAATCAAGACAATACAATAATGAACAAAGTTGAAAATAATAAAAAAAGAGAATGTTATGAGACAGAGTCTAATAACCTCTTTATGTGGAATAGTATTTCGTTTTCACAAATTAAAGGCTACCCAAGATTAAAATTTGTTATAAACAAAGGTAATAAAAGCATGCCAAAAATTGAGATTTTTGAAAATCGCGTAATAGTATCTGGTAATGAAAATGCATACTCGAATTTAGGTTCAATCTTGCAGAAGTTAACTAAGATTTTACGGGATAAGCAAATATTTACAATAACGCTAGCAAAGGATGATAACATTTTTAAGCTCATACGTGAGGAAAAATTAATTAAATATATAATAGCATGCAGAATAAGGATAAATGTAGGCAGAGACCTACAGAAATTATATTTTTTAAACAACCGGAAAGGATACTGGAAAAGAGTAGACAAGAAGAAATTATAAAAGAATATCATGAAACTCCACATGGCGGTCACGCTGGAGTACGTAGAACAGTCATTAGATTAAAACAGAAATATATATGGAAAAATATGTATAAAATGATTAAAGACTTTATCAGTCATTGTGAAAGTTGTAAGAAGAATAAAATTATTAGACACACTAAGGCACCAATGCAAATTACTAAAACACCTACAAAACCATTTCAATTTATACAATTAGACACTGTAGGTCCTTTAAGGGTATCAAACGGTTATAGATACATACTAACAGCACAATGCGAACTAACAAAATACATTGACGCATTCCCAATGGAAACTAAAGAAGCATCTGAAATTGGAAAAATCTTAGTAGAAAAATTTATATTAAGATATGGATGTTTTGACACTGTGAAAACAGATAGAGGAACTGAATTTGTAAACGAACTTTTTAATAGAATATGTACTCTTACGAAAAATGAGACTTTAGGTAGTATTGAAAGGAATCATAAGGTATTAAATGAATATATGCGTTCTTTCACGGAACAATACAATTGAGATGAATGGATTCCGTACTATACATTCGCGTATAACACAACACCACACACATCCACAGGTTTTTCTCCATTTGAACTCGTATATGGAAGATTAGCGTCAATGCCAACCGAACCCATGCCAAATGAAAAATTTTATAACTATGAAGATTATGTCACAGAATTAAAAATAAAACTAAAACATGCCCATGAAATGGCAAACAAAAAATTATTGGAAAACAAAATAAAACAAAAACATATTAAAGATAAGAATACTAATGATATTCAAATAGAATTAGGAGATAAAGTATTTTTAAGAAAAGAAAACGCAAAGAAAAGCGAAAGTCAATACATTGGCCCTTCTAATGTAATAAACACACAAGATGTAAATATCACAATCTTAAAAGATGATAAACCAATGGCTATACACAAAAACAGATTAAAATTAGTTTAAGCTATTATGTATATGTTAAATTGTTCTACCTTCACTTTAAAATTCTAAAAATTTGTAATTTAATACTTTTATACAAAAAAAAATATATATAAATACTAGCTAATACCCGGCGTGCTTCGCTACCCCCATCGGAATTAAATACATATCTCGTGATGCAACTGGATCGCCCAAAATTGTTACGCCATTGTTGGAGTTCTGGAGTCCAATCAGCATGAATTGCGATTATGTGGTCACCTATATCAGATCTGTAGTTAAATGCAATACCTGAGTATCCATGAAAAACATTACGTCGATTCACCGCCATTCGATTATGATTTTGTTCTTTGCTGCTCTTCTTGTTGATGTTCGAATCCACTGACTTTCTATTCGTGATTCATGTTGGACTTCTGTTTCATTAGCTTGTGCTGTTGTGGTACCTTCATGTTCCAAAGGTGTCTCGGTAGCTCGTGCGGTTGTTGCATATTGTCGAAGGCTTTCCAGACGTCTTTCACGTTCTGAAGGTGTTTCTGTGGCTCGTGATGTTTCAATACGATTTCGCTGGCTTTGTAGTCGACCTTCATGTTCCAACGTTGTCTCGGTAGCTCGTGGGGTTGTGGCATGTTGTCGAAGACCTTCAAGACATCTTTCGCGTTCTGACGGCGTTTCAGAAGCTTTTAAGGCGCTCTTGGCTTTCTGAAAGTGTTTCAGTAGCTCTTGCTGTAGTGGCGCGTTGTCGTAGGCCTTCAAGGCGTTCTTTACGTTGTGATGGCGTTTCGGCGGCTCTAAAGGTTGAAGCTCGACTCCTTTCAGTCCTGAGGCGACTTTCACGTCTTCCGAACTTTCATTTGCTCTCTGGGATTGCAAACGCAATGCATTTTAGATGCTTTTAGTCGGGGCATTTTTACAAATTGTTGCCAAATAAATGTCCCTCAGGTAACGTTTAACTTGTTTAGAATCAAAGATTCAACTGAATTTCAAAACAGAATGCGTGTTATATTTATTCTTTATATAAAATATAAAATATAAATAATATGAAATCGGTTCAAGTCAAAAACCTTTAGTTCATATGGAGTTTGCCACGCCCCCAATGCTTGATAGCCCATTTTTAACAAAAATATTGATATTGAACCTTTAGATCTTCATACAAAATTTTAGCAGTCTAACTGTTCTGGTGTTCTAGATATGAAGATTTTAGTATTTACTTCATATGGGAGGTGCCACGCCCGCTTTTGCTAAACTTCATATTTTTGTCCAAAATATTTATATTTAAACAAAAGTTATTTATACAAAATTGGGGACTCTAACTGTTAAAGTTCTTCAGTTAGGCAGATTTTAGTATTTACTTCATATGGAAGGTGCATTGTCCTCTAATGATAGGTCGCCTATTTTTGCCGAAAATATTTATATTAAAACCGTAGTTACTTGTACAAAATTTTAGGTATCTTGCTGATATAGTTTTTCCAATATATCCATTTTGTTATTATCTTACAATAGTAGGTTATGTAGTATATGTGGGAGTGGCACCTCTCTCATTTGAAATATCAACATAAAAAGTAGGAAAATCGGTTCAGCCGTTTAGTCGTCTATAAACTTCAAACATACAAACAAATGCACATTAATTTCTATATATAGGTGATGTCCGAGATAGAAGAAGTTTTAAATTTAATTCATGTGGGAAGTACCACACCCTTTTCCTAGTCAGCCCATTTTTGTCTAAAATATTCATATTGATACTAAAGTGGATTCGAAAAAATTTTAGGGCTCTAACTGTGATATTTTCATAGATATAATAATTTAATATTTTTTATATTGGAGGTGACACTCCCACTATAGCCAATCCGCCAATTTTGTTTATATATACGTCAAAGTCGCCCAAACAAAATTCGCAGTTTATGAGATATGCGACATTAAATACTTCTTGAATATGTGGGCGTAGCACCCCGCCTTCTTGAAATTTTAAAATAAAAAGTTGCCTATAATTCCTGTATAAATAAACACAAACAAAGAGCGTAAAAATGTGTTGCTCTCATCATGAGAGCGTAAAAATGCATTCAGTTGCTTGTCAGCTTCTAAAGGAAAATGTTCATGTCGCTTTTTTCAAAATTCAATTTTACACCTAAAGAAATATTACAGTATGATTCACTAATATCAATGAGAAATGATTTCGATTTTTGGAAGAATACTTGCCAAGTTAAATACGGTGTTTTTAGGCAGATGTGTAGATTTTTTTGGTTTTTTTCTATTTCTTTAAAAAAAAAACCTATTTTTTGTTTCATTTTTTATTAATTATAATTTAAACTTGAAAAAAAAAAATAAAACAAAAGTCTATGAATTTAATTTTGGTTATATTTTTCTTATTTGGTGATTTTTTTCACAAATGTTGGTTACAAAATTTTTTTTCGTGGCAACACTGTTTCAGAAGAATAAATAAAAAATTAGTCAAACAACAAAAACGCACGATGAGAAAAATTGAGAACATTATTACGCTCTTGGTTTCTTTATCCTTCCCTTCTATCTTTCCTCCCGCGTCGTGAAATATTTTTGAAAAATATTCCAAAATATGCCAAATTGCACATTCTTTATACTTTATTTTTTTTGGTTTTATACATCAGGAATCATAGATAGCATACTTGTAGGGGTAACTACTATGCGTATGAGTAATATATTTCAAATGCAATTAAATATTAAGTATGCAGTATGTAGCATACGTGGGCATGGCCCCTCGCTCATTTGGAATATCAACATAAAAAGTAGCCTATAACTCCTTCCAGACATACAGGAAGATACTGTGAAAATTTCAAGAAAATCGGTTCAGCCGTTTAATCGTCTATAAACTTCAAACATACAAACATACAAACAAACACACATTCATTTTTATATATAAGATAATTTAAACTTGAAAAAAATAAAACAAAAGTCTATGAGTTTAATTTTGGTTATATTTTTTCTTATTTGGTGATTTTTTCACAAATGTTGGTTACAAAATTTTTTTCGTGGCAACACTGTTTCAGAAGAATAAATAAAAAATTAGTCAAGCAATAAAAACGCACGATGAGAACAATTGAGAACATTGTTACGCTCTTGGTTTCTTTATCTTCCCCTTCTATCTTTCCTCCCGCGTCGTGAAATATTTTTGAAAAATATTCCAAAATATACCAAAATTCACATTCTTTATACTTTATTTTCTTTGGTTTTATACATCAGGAATCATAGATAGCATACTTTAGGGGTAACTATGCGTATGAGTAATATATTTCAAATGCAATTAAATATTAAGTATGTAGTATACATGGGCATGGCCCCTCGCTCATTTGGAATATCAACATAAAAAGTAGCCTATAACTTCTTCCAGACATACAGGAAGATACTGTGAAAATTTCAAGAAAATCGGTTCAGCCGTTTAGTCGTCTATAAACTTCAAACATACAAACATACAATCAAACACACATTCATTTTTATATATAAGATAATATTTTTTTTTTCTTTGGAACGGTAGGGGTCTAATGTATACATTCACCCATATGTAAAAATAAAAAGATAAACAAAAATAAAATAAACAAATACAAAGTGACTTCACAAAATATAACCGTAATATGCAGACTATGCAATTTCAAGTGGCTTGTGTTGATTAATATGGGTCACTAGAAATGTATTACAAACGAATTTGATATTACTGTTAATATTGTTGTAGGTCACTAAATCATTAACAAATTAGGAGAAAGAAAAATATAGAAACATAGAATAAGTAGGGGAAATAGTTTAAGATTATTATAAGAAACATAGAATAAGAATAGTATATAAGCTGTAGTTATTTGAAATAAAATTCAGAATCAATTCAGAACTCAACTGTTTTAATTCTCAAAAAACTTTGGCAATTGCCTTTGCCATCTGATAGAGCCGACTGCTACTCTAAAGGCCTCTTTAGCCGACCGCAGAAGTCGTAAATGTATTTGCACTTATAGAACGCTTAAAACCGTGTCATGTGTTTTTGACATAAAGAAATTAATTTTCAATAAATTATATTGTGTTTACATATTTACACTGAAAGCTGAACATATGTTTAAAACGTTGATGGGAGTTCAGTTTGTTTACATTTTTTGTGATTGTGTAAAAAAGGGTGAAAAACATTATATTAGTACCACACACAATATTAATATTTTTTTTAATTACATTGTAGTTATAGCTTTTTATACTTTTATTAGCATATTATTGCTATTGTACATAGTTATGTATGTTTGTACGTACCTTTTTTTCAATTTTTATTATATGTATGTATGTATGTCTCTTGATAGATTTATAAAGGAAAAAGTACTTAAAATACTATATTTAATATTCGATGTACATATGTATGTAAACCATATTAACAAATAAAAAAGTTTAAATATCAGAAGAAAAAATTACCGAAAAATTGATACTGTGACACCCTCCCATTTTTATATGTAATTAGATTATAATTCTGGTTTTCTACATACATACATTTCTACAATGTATTTTACTTAAAAAAATATTTATATTTCTTTATTCTTATTGTTATTATTATTATATGTTATATTGTTACTTATTACGATTAACAAATGCTCTTATTAGATTTTATAAAAAAAAGTAATTTGAAACATTTTTATTTATTTATTACATATGTACCAAAAAATTTAAGTACCAAAAAAAAGAGTAAAAATACCCTCTTAATATTCCACATACAAACAGCCCATCACTGCTTGACAAATGTCACGTAACGTTGCTGTGGAATTCTATTTTCAAAAGATTGGGACGTTAAGTTACGTTACATTATGGTGAAGTAAGCACTTGTATACCTTTTCATATAAGAAAAACGATCAGCTGACACGACTACATTTACGGTTTCTACATTTACGGTTGGCTAATTCTGCCTTAAGGCTCTTAAATAAATCAAGAGTACTATTGGAAACTTACTCAGACCAGACAAACATATTACAATAAATTCTATGAAATATAGCAAGGCCATCTCTCAACAACACTTTTTCATTCACTCTATCCGTCTTTGGAGCCAACTTCCCCCTCAAATACAAAAAATCAATAATGCAACCCATTTTAAAAATGTAATTTTTAAGCACTTTGCATAGATAATTTTCTCTAACTTTGCAAATGTTTTTTTTCCTTAGACTTATTATAACTGTGAATCACAGTCTGTGATATTCTTGTTATTTTTATTTTTAACATTATTGTGATATTTTCCCTTTCCTTACTTAAATTTTGTTTTATTTTCTTAGATATTAAGTTTCTTTTTTTTTTAATTCATTTTTTTAAATTAATTTTTTAAATGTAATTTGTTAAATTAGTTAAAAATAGATTACTCAAATTTAAATGTTAATAACAATTGCTAAGCAATACTGTAATATAAAATTTATTCTTGTTGTATTGTTTTGAACAAATAAATAAATAAATAAAAATAAAATTTACATTTTTGTTACAGCTAAATTACATACTTAAGCGTTCAAGATTTCTCTTTTTCAACTTAAAAATAGATTATATAGTTGCAAAATTTGTATGTACATATATACAATATTTATTCGGAGAAGAAAATTTGGCAAAAAACCTATATGATTCTACTTAAAACTACTTAACTACTGACTAGATAAAAACCTAAGATGATACTAGTTCATTAGTATGAACGAAATCAGAATCAGACATCTGGCAAAAAAAATTCTAAGTAAGTCTTTCAATCTTGTCTGAAACTAATTCCATGCCTGCAATATCATGAAGGCGCGGGGTAGAAAAAAACCAAGGTAGGTTGTATATAAGTTTCAACAACGGGGGCTGCATAGAACATTACCGCATGAAAAATGGACTTTAAAATGAGTTTTTTATTGGCAATGTTAAGATTAGATTTCCGATTTATAAAAGGGTAAAGCATACGGGTTAATATGTTAACTTTATTTAAAACGTAAGATATATGATTAAACTTCATTTTCGGATCGAGCATGATACCAAGATGTTATACTATATCAAATAATTATATTATTATTATATTAATAAGTTGTTTACTTTTATAACGCAGTGTATTATTATTTTATACAACACAGTTATAACAGAAGTAATCAATATCATACGATTATCTTAAAAAGCTTTATTTGAAAAGATAGATAGCTTAATACGCAAATAAGTATACATATTTGTAACAATAACGTACCGTAATGTAGAAAAAGGAATAAAGCGGTCTGTTGTTAAGTGATCGTGATTGAATAAATTCAAACTCTTTTTTATTAAATAAAAGACATAACATATTTTGGCGACGAAAATACGGAAAGTGAACCCGTTATAAAAAAAGGAAAAATATAAAAGTTAATATATTACGTAAGACTTCGGAATCACATTAAACAAAAAAAAAATTTTAATTATGGCTTTAATTGGCAGCATTGAGCAATTCGCATTCGGTGACGATTTTGAAGAATATTTGGAAAGAATGGATCAGTTATTTAAAATAAATGCTGTAGAGGATGCAACAAAAGCGGCGATGTTTTTAACACTAGTTGGTGCGGAAACTTATAAAAGAATTAAAAGCATATTGTTGCCAGAAAAAGCAACCACTAAAACTTGTAAGGAATTAATTGAACTTATATCTATCTATGCGTCTTAAAAACCATAAAGCGGCGGGTCCTGATGGCCTCCCCGCTGAATTGTTTAAGACCGGATGTAATGAGTTGGTAGGGCGCATGCACCAACTTATTTACAAAATATGGCTAGAGGAAAGTATGCCCAACGATTGGAACCTCAGTGTCCTCTGTCCTGTCCTGAAAAAGGGAGACCCTACGATATGCGCCAACTACAGGGGTATAAGTCTTCTCCCTATCGCATATAAGGTTCTTACAGGCGTATTGTGTGAACGATTGAAGCCACTCGTAAAAACACTGATTGGACCTTATCAGACTTGGCTTCAGACCTGGCAAGTCCACCATCGACCAGATCTTCACACTACGCCAAATCCTGGAAAAGACCCACGAGAAACAAGTCGACACACACCATCTTTTTGTCGACTATAAGGCAGCCTTCGATAGCCCCATAAGGGATCGTGTTTTTGCCGCAATGTCTGAGCTCGGTATACCTGCGAAGCTGATAAGTCTATGCAGAATGACGTTGAGCAATTCCTGCAGCTCCGTCAAGGTAGGAAAGGACCTCTCCGAACGTTTTGATACCGTGCGAGGTTTCAGACAAGGCGACCTCTTATCATGCGATCTCTTCAACTTCGTCATGGAGAGTGTTCTGCGAAAGGCGGGAGTGCATCGCAATGGCACTATTTTTCAAAAAAGTGTCCAGTTGCTTGCGTACGCTGACGACATTGACATTATAGGGCGTACCAGGCGAGATGTTACTGCTGCCTTTAGTGCTATTGAACGAGAGTCTAGTAAGATGGGTCTGGCAGTAAATGAGGGCAAAACAAAGTATATGTTATCGACAAGTAGAGACGCGCGGCGTATTGATTCTCAGATTACGGCCGATAACTATACTTTTGATTCGGTCAAGGAATTCATCTATCTTGGCTCCGCCGTTACCACCAGAAATGATGTCAGTCTGGAGATCAAGCGTAGGATCACTCTTGCCAACAGGTGTTACTATGGTCTCAGTAGGCAATTGAGTAGCAGAGACCTCTCTCGCGCGACAAAACTAACACTCTACAAGCCGCTCATCCTCCCCGTGCTTCTCTATGGCGCAGAGGCATGGACCCTATTAAGAACAGATGCAGCAGCCTTGCGAGTGTTCGAGAGAACAGTCCTACGCAAGATCTTCGGTCCAGTGCGAGTTGGCGATGATTTCCGTATCCGATCCAACAGTGAGCTGTATGAGCTCCTCAACGACGTAGACGTTGTACAGCGCATTAATATCCAGCGGCTGCGCTGGCTCGGCCATGTCGTTCGAATGGAGGAGGATGCTCCGGCGAGACTGGTATTTGATGCGGGAATCTGCGGAAGTCGGCGAAGAGGACGACCTTGTATCCGTTGGAAGGACCAAATCGAGGAAGCCCTGTCATCGATTGGTGTGACCAACTGGCGTAGGCGCGCAAGAAGCAGAGGCGCCTGGAAGGATGTGTTACGGCAGGCCGAAATCCGTTAAACGGGTTGTTATGGCCAATTAAGTAAGTAAGTAAGTAAGAATTGAACTTATAACACCACATTTTAGACCAGAAAAAAAATAATAGCCGAACGGTTTAAGTTTTATACTTTTCGCAAAAACAAAATGAAACAGTGGGCGAATTCATTGTAAACTTAAAATTAATTGCAGCGCAATGTAATTTTGGTTCCTTCCTGAAAGAAGCTTTGAGGGATCGAATGGTGTGTGGTGTTAGTAGTAGCCAGCTTCAAACAAAGTTGTTGTCGACCGCAAATTTGACATGGGAAGAAGCATGCAAAATAGCGCAGTCTTTTGCGCTGGTAAATAAGGAGCAAAAAAGTATGCAACCATCGCCGTCGTTTGACGTAAATAAGTTACAACATTATCAAAAGCCAAGTAAAAATGTTCAACAGAAGCACAACCATAAGCATTCATCAGAAAAATGTCAAAAGTGCACTACAAAACATGCTGCTGGAAACTGTCCAGCAAAATACTGGAGCTGTTTCAAGTGTGGAAAAAAGGGTCACTCCTCAAAGGCTTGTTTTTCAAAATTCAAAAGTCAAAATCGACAAAATCAGGACAAAAGGCAGTATATAAACGAACTGGACTATAAGCTTGCTTCCATAAACTGGGTTAATAGTGAAAATGAACCTTTGTTAAGTAATGTTCAAATCAACAATATTAAGATGATAATGGAACTGGATACGGGAGCCGTGGTCGCAGTTATATCTAATTTAGATTATGATTTTTATTTTAAAGATACAAAGTTAAGTAGTATAAATTGTCCACCATTGCAGGTTTTGACAGGTTCTACCGTTGAAGTATTAGGTGAAATAACAGTGACAGTGAATGGTTTGATGTTAAAATTAATGGTCGTAAAATCTGGTAACCATTTTACCTCCCTAATGGGGAGAAATTGGTTTGATAAATTGTACCCATCATGGCGAAATTTTTTCAGTTAGTACAAAACGTCTGTCAATCTACTATTAAGGAGGAATTGAAAATTAAATTTCCGTCTTTGTTTTTGAAAAATAAAAGCCCTATAAAAAATTTTTCGGCTGATATAAGCGTTCATCCCGATTCGCAACCAAAATTCTTCAAGCCATATTCTGTACCAATGAGTTTAAGGTCGAAAGTAGAGGCAGAATTAAGGAATATGTGTGAGGTAGGTTTTATACAACCGGTACGTAATAGCAAATGGGCAGCGCCTATTGTGTGTGTGTTAAAAAAGGACTCCAGTGTGCGAATATGTGGGAATTTCAAGGTTACTGTAAACCCAGTAATTGAAATGGATGTATATCCACTTCCGTTAATAGACGATATTTTTACTAGCGTGCGAGGAAAAACTCAGTTTTGTGTTCTGGATTTGAGCAAAGCTTATTTGCAGCTATCTATAGACGAATCATCAAGGTCTTATGTGACAATTAATAGCCATATGGGGTTATTTGAATTTTGCAGACTGCCTTTTGGTATTTCGTCTGCACCAATGATTTTTCAGCGCATGTCTTGACTCCAGAGGGGATAAAGACCTCAAAGCGGAAACTTGATGCTATTATGTTAGCTCCTTCCCCGGTCAATGTTGACCAACTTCAGAGTTTTTTGGGGCTTGTGAACTATTACTCGAAATTTTTGCCAAACAGCGCTACCGTTTTGACACCGTTACATAGTTTACTTCGTAAGGAAACCAGGTGGCATTGGGATGAAGAGTGTAAAAGGACATTTGTGAGTTGTAAAAAATTGCTTTGCGAGAATAATCTTCTTTTTTATTTTGATCCCAGAAAGGAAATTGTAATTGCTTGTGACGCTTCTCCATACGGGGTAGGTGCAATTCTCAGTGTGGTTGTTAACGGTCAGGAAAGACCATATTTTATGGCGTCAACAACGTTGACTAAGTCGGAGAAAAATTACTCACAAATTCATAGTGAAGCTTTGGCGGTAGTATATGCTGTGCGAAAGTTTCATAAGTTTGTCTTTGGTTATTCATTCACAGTGTATACAGACCACCAGCCCTTGGAAAGGCTTTTGAGTGACCAGAAGGCGTTGGCGAATATTGTATCTGTCCGGTTTCACAGATGGATTTTATTTCTGTCCGGTTATAATTGTAAAATTAAGTACCGTCCTGGCAAGAAGCAGGGAAATGTCGATGCCCTTTCTCGTTTGCCAGTTGAGGGCAGTACGAATGTGGATAATTGTAATTAAAATTTTTTTAATTTTGATACAAATTATATACCAATGTCAATAGATGAGATAGCCAAAGTTTCAGGGAATGATGATAGTATCAGACAGGTAATCGGTTTTGTTGAAAATGATTCTTTACCATAGTCTAGAAAGTTGAATGAATGTTTGAGATCATATAGTAACGTTAAATTTTCACATGAGGTAAAGGATAATTGTCTCTTTTACGCCGATCGTTTAGTAATACCATCAATTTCGATGGGAAAAGTTCTGGCACTATTACATGAAACGCATGTTGGTGTGGTGCGCATGAAGTTGCTGGCCCAAAGTTGTGTATGGTGGCCTTCTATTGATAAGAATATTGAAAACTATGTTTCGGATGTACAGTGTGCCGAAAGATGGGAAACAGGACTATGGATTGTACTAATTTTACGTGGCAGAATACAGTATATCCATTTGAACGAGTACATGTGGATCTCTTTCAATTTGGAAATACTGACTTTTTGATACTGGTGGATGATTTTTCAAAGTGGATTGATGTCCAAATTTTGTCGAAGACCTCTTCAAATGTTATTATAGAGAAGTTGAAATTATTTTTTTCCAATTTTGGATTTTGTAATACCTTAGTGAGCGATAATGGACCACAGTTTCGCAGCGAAGAGTTTCGGTTGTTTTTGAAATGTAATGGTATAAGGCAATTATTTAGCACAGCATATCATCCTCCTAGTAATGGATTGGCCGAACGGTGTGTACAGACTGTTAAACGCAGCTTAAAGTCATATTTTTTGTCTGACCAGAGAAAAGCTTTATCCATGCAGAGCATTGTTTTTAATTTTTTATTTAAATATAGAAATACACCAATAACTGTCACAGGTGTTTCCCCTTGTGAACTAGTATTAGCTTATAAACCGATAACACCTTTATCCTATAGTAAATTCAAACAAGTTTCAAATATAATAACAGCACCTACAAATTATAAAATAAATGATACTGGTCTAGATAATGATAATAACCATCCTACTATATCTAAAGATATAGTAGAGCAGAGATGCTCAACAGGAATAGTTGAGAACAATCTTTCAACTTCTAAAAGTTTTGAACCTAAAAAAGTAGATCAATTTCGTTGGAAAAAGACAGATTGGGACTGTCCAGAAAATATTTTTTCAGAAACAGAAAAACAGAAAGTAAATAAATTACCTGTAGAATATTTTTTAGAGTATTTTAATGAAGATTTTCTTCGAAATACTGTTTCGTGGACAAATAAATTTTCTCTCATAAGAGATGGAAAATAGATAAATATGAGTTACGAAGAACTTCTAAAATTCATAGCGTTACAGATATTTATTGGTACAATTGGATATCCTAGATTAGAAATGTGCTGGACAATTGGTACGGAAATCGCTTCGTTTCCAGATAACATGACTAGAACTAGATTTCACTTATTGCGCAATAATTTACAATTTTCAGCAAGTGATATTCAAAATGTTAAATTATATAAAATCCGTAGCATTATAAATATGTTCACTCAAAAATCGTATTCTCATCGAAAAGATGAGGATCTTAGTATTCACGAGATGATGGTTCCTTTCAAAGGAAGAGCATCACTTAGGCAATATATGCCAAAGAATCCTACAAAATGGGGTATAAAAATATTTTGTTTGTGTAGTTCGAATGGAATTATTTATAATTTTGAAATATATCAGGGGAAACGGACAATTATGAGTGAACCGTCTTTTGGATTTTGTTCAGATATAGTTATTCATCTTTCAAAAACTATTTCTGAGCAAAAGAATCACAAATTCTATTTTGACAATTATTTTACAACATAAAATTTAGTTTTATATTTGCGCGAAAAAGGACTTTGGCCAACAGGAACCATAAGAGGAAATAGATTCGGAAAAATTTATCTACAATCAGAAAAAGAGTTAAAAAAGAAGGCCGTGGAAGTTTTAACTAACGCATAGAACGGTCGAACAATATATTTCTTCTCAGATGGCTTGGAGGAGGAATTGTTCAACTAGTCTCCTCGATTCATGGTTCCGAACCCCTAAATTCTGTGCGCCGATTTTCCATCGTAGAAAAGAAAAATATCGAAATAACACAGCCAAAAATAGAAGCCGAATATAACAGAAATATGGGTGGAGTAGACAAAATGGATTTACTTCTGTCTTTGTAGAGAATTTCCATTAGATCTACAAAGTAGATCTACAATGATCACTTCATTGATATGGCTATTTGTAACTCTTGGTTAGAGTACAAAATGGACAACGAACACTGTAATAATATTAAAAATAAATGTATGGACTTATTGAGCTTTCGCAATGACGTTGTAATTGGCCTCATTGCTCGATCCAATCAGCAAGCATGCTCTCGTAAACGAGGGCGTCTAAAAACTAGCTCCAATGATATTTCAGTAAGTCCTTCAACATCCGATAAAAGTCGAAAAGTAACTCCAGCAAATTCTGTGCGATATGACGGAAACCAATATTGGTCGGAACATGTGACTGATAAAGGCAGATGTAAATATAAGGACTGTAAGGGTCAAACAAGATATAAATGTTAAAAGTGTGATGTTCTTCTATGTGTACCGAATGGATCCAGAAATTGTTTTAATTATTATCATTATTTATCGACCGAATAGATTATATTTCATAAATTATATTTTATTATATTTTATGTATTAATCAAATTTGTATTTATGTTTTTTAACTGCATGAATTATTTATTTTTATTTTATACCAAAAATGTATCTTTATGTTTATAAATAAAAAAAACTTTAATATCAAATTAATAAAATTTTTGCACTTTTCTTTCCCATATAGTAAATTTGTATCCAAATGGATACATTCTAAAAAACACATTTGGGGTAAAAATATTTAAAATTTTTTTATTGACTATTGTTTCTAGGGTCAATAGTATCATAAATCCAAAAAATTAGATTTTTTGAAGCAGTCACTAAAAACTTGTAGCGAAGAGGTTAAGAGCTACGAGAAAAACAATATCAAACAAAATTATGGAAGCGGTTTATGGGGTTATCTTAAACCAAGTAAAATCTCAACTATTATCCGCTGCAGCAGTCTGTTTAGCTAGCGATTAACTGTTAACAATATTCGAAAACAAAAGATTTGGCTTGTCTCACATTGTCCGGGAACACTCTTCCTACAAGAAAAACAATATCAAATAATATTATGAAAGCGGTTTATTGGGATATCTGAAACCAATTAAAATCTCAACTATTATCTGCTACAGCAGTCTGTTTAACTACCGATGGATGGACTTCAAAAAAAAATGATAGTTACGTAGCTATAGCTGCTCATTATATTAGCGAATATATACAACTGGAATCACATTTAATTGTATTCGCCAAATATAATGACAGACATACTGCCGAAAATCTAAAAAATTTTATACAAAAACATGTGCAAGAGTTTGGTATTAAAAATAAAATTACGGCGATTGTGAGCGATAATGCGGGAAATATTAATGCAGCGATACGTATGGGAAATTGGGGGGCTGTTTTCCCCATTCATTAAATCTGATCGTGCAATTAGCAGTTGTAGAGGTGAGTGATACTGTGTCTAAATGAAATCGTAGAATATTTTAACAAAAGCACACAAGGTATGAAAAAGCTAAGGGAATGTCAAAGGCAAATGAAACTTCCAGAGCTAAAATTAAAACGGGATGTTCCAACACTATGGAACTCTACGTACGACATGCTTAACAGGGTTGTTGCTGTAAAAGATGCTGTAATTTCAACCTTGTCGCTCACAAAACCAGATTTATCTGTGGAACTGAAGATTGGGAGGTTTTAGAGGAACTCATACCAGTTCATTCATAAAAGCCAAGTAAAAGTACCGGATTCCGTGATGAAAAGAGAAATTACTAATCGTTTTAGTGAACTAGAACGAAGTATTTTATATGCAAAGAGCACAATCCTAGATCCCAGATTTAAAAATTAAGCTTTAAAAATGACAGCTCATCTGAAAACGCTGTGAAATTATTGCGCAACAGAAGCGGCCTAATAAGACTACCAAATAGCTCTGAAATACCTGATACGGAACGATATATTGCTCAAGTTGCCGAAAAAATTATTTGGAAAAAATTCGACATGAACTTCAGCCGAATTACAAAATCCGACAATAACCTTTTTAGTTTTATTTACATATATATGCTCTTTTTTAATTAAATTAATAAATGTGATTGCAGTAGACTGGATTTCTATTAATTTCTATTTTTGTATTTATTTTATTTTGGTTTCTTGATGTCCCTATTAATAAATTAAGGTTTTCAAAAGCTGAATTTTTTTGTTTTTTCTAATATCCTTGTAAATATGTATGTATATTTAAATATTTTTTTGTTATTATTAGTTAAGTAATTTTGATCAAAAAGCGTTTTAAGCACATAAATGAAATAATAAAACTAAGAAAATGTTAAATACTACAATTTTTTTTATAAATTCCATTTATTTACAATCTATTATACAACATTAAGTAAATTCGATAAGTAAGAAAAATAACATGTTATTAAACTGCATTAAGTTTAATAAACTATAAGGCTAGATTAGTTTCTAAATAAAATTTTAGTTATTTCCAAGACAAATTAATTATTTTCTGAATTGAAGATCTAACAAATGTATCCTATTCAATCTTCTAATTTCGTCCCCTTCATCTAACAAGGAGATTGCCAGTACATCACAATGATTACTAAGTCTGTTTAAGTATTTAGCGCTAAAACTATTTATTTCATTCCTCACAAAAGGAATTTCTAAGTACCTATGATTTTGATTATTGGTTACAAACCAGGGAGCATTGATCATGAGCCTTAGAACTTTTGACTGGTAACGTTGTAATATCTCGACATTTGACTGACTGGCTGTTCCCCACAGCTCAATGCCGTACGTCCAAACCGGCTTTAAAATAGCCTTGTAAAGAATGATATTGTTCTCAAGACTAAGTTGAGGTTTAGGCCCTAGTAGCCAGTATATTTTTTTAGTTTTAATATTTAGATAATTTCTCTTTGCCTTAATGTGGTCTTTCCACATAAGTCGTTTATCGAGATGCATACCTAAATATTTAACGGAATCCGTTTTTGGTATTTGTAAACCATTTATGTACATTAATTTTTTCTTAATGTAAAAGAGACATGATTAGATTTCTCTATATTTATAGAAATTTTCCACTTGGTAAGCCAATCTTGTAATATATTTAATTCTCTTTGAACCATGGCAGATGCTTCGATGTGATTTTCATTAACAGCTATTATTGCAGTGTCATCTGCATAGGTAGCTAACGTAATATTATCTACTAATGGTATGCCCGAAGTGTAGATAGTGTATAATATGAACACTGCCTGAGGTACTCCTGTGTGCCCTGAGGTACTCCTGTGTGCATATTGAGAATCTTAGAAAGTTCATCATCAACTTTAACATAAAACTTGCGATTTTGTAGGTAGGACTTTAAAACAGAGTAATATGGAGCGGTATTTATGGATTATGGATTATGCTTAAGTTTGTATAATAGCCCTTCGTACCATACTCTGTCAAATGCCTGTTTCACGTCCAAAAAACACCTGAACAAAACATTTTTCTTTCAAACGAATCAGACATAACTTCAATGATTCGATGGCATTGCTCCGGGGTTCCGTGTTTATGGCGAAATCCAAACTGATGGTCAGGAATTATTTTAAGTTTCTCCAGAACTGGAAGTAGTCGAGATACAAATAGCTTCTCAAAAAGTTTCGAGAAGGTGGTAAGTAAACTTATAGGCCTATAAGATAAAATAAGTTTTTCAGGTTTGTTAGGTTTCTTTAAGATTATTATTTCCGCCTGTTTCCATTTAGAAGGAAAGTACCATAATCGCAACATTGAATTAAATAGTAGTGTTAAAAATACAATACTTTTCTTCGATAACGATTTAGCAACTACCGAATAAATTTTGTCAGGCCCAGGGGATTTTCTGTTTTCAAGTTTGGAAATTGCGTTTTGCACTTCTCTTGGAGAATATGGCTTTATAGGCAAATCCATTTGATAAGGAGATTCTAAAAAGTCTAAAATTACGCTTTCATCAACGGTGTTGGTTAGTGGGAATGGTTTGTAGATTTTTTCCAAATACTGCGAGAATGCATCGGCTTTACTTTTGCTGTTTCTACACCAACTTCCATCTTCAGCAATAATGGGTACATTTCTTTTAGTTGGATGTTTTAAATATTTTGTCGCCTTCCATAAACTATAGCCTGTTTCTTTAGAATTATCCAGATTTTTTAGAAAATTAGATGTTTTATAATTATTCAATTCCGCTAATCGTTTTTTAAGATAATTCGAGGATCGGTTAAAATTAGATTTGTCAATCGGGTTCCTGCTTAGTTGCCATATTCTTCGTAATCTTCTCCTTTCTCTTATTAATTCTCTTATTTCAGTGGAAACAACAAATGAATTAGCTGTTATCGGATGAGTTGGAGGAGTGGATAGTAGGGTGCAATCATGTACTGCCTTGGTAAATGTATCTAATGTATTAAGATCTAATCTGCGGTCCATACAGTGTTGAAACATGCTTATATTAGTAAGTTTTATAACCATTTCTTGTAATACATTTGTAAAGTTCCTTGCCTTTAGGATTTGCCAGTCTAGGACCCCACCAGGGGTGTTTAGCATTGTCATCGCCGCCAACAATAAATCTCGTCCCAAGATTTTTAAAAACTTTTTCATAATTCTGAAGGGATAGTCTATACCTAGGAGGACAATATATAGCATATATAGGCAGAGAGAAATTATTACAATTAATTTTAATTCCACCAGCATGAATGTAAGGCTCAGTTATATTTTGAATTGGTTCGTATTTTAAATTTGACTTAATAAGAATGGCAGATCCAGCGTGGGCTTTATCATCTGGATGGTTTGTAACAAATATATCGTAACCTTTTATCTGAAAGTAAGTTTTAGATGTAAAATGAGTTTCGGATAGTAAGAGGATATCTAGATGATTATCTTTGAGAACAATTTCAATTGCTCGTGTGTGATTGGAAGCACCGTTTGCATTCCATGTGGATATTCTTAAATTTATTTGCATAATTTCTCCATTATATTTGTCATCATGTCAAACATTCTTCCATCATACGTTGCAATCTTTCCATTAATTTCATTTCAGGACTACTAGAACTGTTTATTACTGCTTGAGCACATGTAACGCCGTCGTTTGTAAATTTATTATTAGTTGGGTTAAACGTATTTGACTGGGAATAATGATTGCTATAAGTATCATTGGCTGTATGTTGGGCTCTGAATTCATTTCGTCTGTTGGTAGTGTTTAGCCTATTTTTGATCATTTTTCGGTAAGTTTCGCACCCTTTATAATTAGCAGTGTGATTTTGTATACAATTTACACTTTTTGGTGGCGTTTCGACTGATTTCGAACATTTTTCAGTAGGATGATCCATACCACATTTAACGCACTTAAATGGTCGTTTACAATAAGATTTAGTGTGACCAAATTGCTGACATCTATGGCACTGAACTAAGTCATCGGTTTTTCTTGGAGCCTCTATCACGACAATAGCATTATTAACAGATTTTATATTAAATATATCTTTATTATTTGGGTTGGGGTCCAGATCCACAAAAAACATAGGCAATTGTAGCTTGGCGATACGGCTCCTGACATTAGTTACGTTTCTAACATTATGTCCTAACGTTAAAAGTTCGGCCTTAATATCATCAACTGGCGTTGTATGATGAATACCCTTCACTACCACTCCATAGGAACGCTCTTGGTTTAGTTGATAGGTATGATAACTAATTCTTTTTAACTCAAAATATTTAACAATTTTCCTAAAAGAATCTGCACTTCTAACCATTAACCTGACACTATTGTCCCTTAAGGATTTATAATTAAAATCATTTATTTCCCTATTTATATAAATGTATATAGGTGGCGGTCTTGGTGTTTTGTTATCTTGTTGATCATCATGAATAATTCCAACATCATCTGCTGCAGTTTTTTCAGAAAGTAGCTGAAATTTATTGTTGTTTGAAGTACTTGGTTCATCACTTCCATGAAATTTTTTATGCACATGTAAATACGGTGAACTGATTCGCCTTCGTTTAGTTCCCATTGCTGAGGATACCTGCTGCCAAATACCATCGCTTTCGTCATTATCACTTTCATCACTGGAATTCATATTAATATACGCACTTAATTGTGTCTTTTTTTTTATTTTTTTTCTTCCTGTCGCTTCTAATCAGTTTTATCCCAGAAATTTGATGTCTTTAATTGGAAAATTTTACAATTATTTTGAATTAGAATATAAATTTAATTTTTTTTTTTTATTTGAGTCTAAAAAAATTTTTTATCACACAACCACTATGACATAAAATTCAAGGCGAACTGACAATTTATTTGAAATGAAAAATCACTTTACAAATATGTATTTTCTTATTTTATTCAATAAGTTGAGATAAATTTACACGGAATACATTAATTCCTTAAAGTGTATATATGTGTAACTGATGTAGACAGTTTTAATATAAGTGAAATTGAGAAAGAGAGCCGAGTTTTTTAAAAGTACTGAACCAAGGGGAATTCATATAATAGGTGGGAGCATCTAAACAGCTGATATCATTTCGATTGTAAAAATTTTGTTGTTTCTTTAGTCACCCTTATTCTAGTTGTCGTCGTCGTTTTAGAGTCGACATCGTTTTCTATCGTCGTCGATACTGTTTTGGTATTCTGTAACAGTACTGTGTCGACGTCTGTTTATCGAAAATTGTAATAACACAAAACACACATCTCTAAAGTAGCACAGCCTCGATCAAACTAAACTTATCAATCTGTCATTTTTGCGATTGTATTGTTAAAACTGTACTCACACGTACAGACTGAGAAGAGTTTGAAGAATATCAAAATACTTTTGATTTTCGCTACCTGTTCCGCAGAAATCGGAAGCAAATTTGATGTGATCTGATTATTTGATTACTTCAAATTTCATTTTTCTTCAGATTTCGTAGGAGTAACATCACTCTTTGTTTTTGACAGCGAGAATGACACGTTTTGCTTAAATTTATGAAACACTTGCATTTGCAAGCAAATTGTCAACGACATTCGCAAAACACTTGCATTTGCAATCAAATTGTCAACGCCATTCGCAAAACACTTGCATTTGCAAGCAAATTGTCGACGACGTTCGCAAAACTCTTATTTATGCAAGCTTGCTGCAACATTAATTTACAAAACGCTTGCCAATATGTTTGATGGGAAGTAATTAAACAGTTTGCCTAAGTATTTGTAGTAATGCGATCTCTTTTTACATTTGTTCCTTTATTGAATACTTTCGCCTAAACAAAGCCGCATTTAAGGTAGTTTTAGCGAAATTGCACCTTTAATGAAGAGCCCAATTCATTCAATAGCCATTTCCAACACTTTAAAGCTAGCAACAATATTGAGGTTCTTGACGCAAGGGTCATATCAACCGAGCGTAGGAAATGATTTTAATCTTGGTTTATCGCGGCCTACAGTATCTTTAATTTTAGAAGAAACAATCGATATTTTGGAAAGAGTAATCTGTCCTCTTTTCATTAAATTTGAAATGACAGAAGAGGACAAGGTTGAATGCAAGTTGTATTTCTTTGAAAAGACGGGTTTCCCTGGCGTTATAGTTTGCGTAGATGGCTCGCATATAAATATTCTAGCTCATAGAAAGGATGAACAAAATATGTATTTTAATAGAAAAGTATATTTTAGTTTAAATGCGATGCTTGTAATATAGAAAACTTAATTTTTTTTCACAACAGAAATACTCAACGCTTTGAAATTTGTTGACAAAATCAAAGTCAATTCGAGTCAATGAAGCCTTAAAGCCGTCTTAGTAAATACCGATTCTACGTCAACAGTAATCGATGCCATTAAAATATTGTCGGTGTCACATGCGACGCCGTTGACATTCGTAATAGGGGTGATTATATGATTTTTTAAAAAGTATAAAATATTATTTGAGTTTGTATTTGTATTAATTTATTTTTCAAAACAAATAATTTTTTATTTCTTTTATTAGTTTTAACAAGTTTTTTATGTGGTTGCAAATATAATGTATTTCAAACAAAACAATGAGAAATAAAATAAAATACATAATAAAGTAAAGCAAAAATAAAAAATAATATAACAAAAATAAAAACCAAATTAAAAAAATAATATAACAAATATATAATGTATTTGAAACAAAACATTGAGATCAATATCAATCATAGTTGTACAAAAAGGGAACAATAAACTGTTGTAATTTATAGTACAATATGTAACTTATAAACAGTTGCATTTCAAAGTAATACCTTTTTGAAACGTTAAATAATCTAGACTTGGCAAATTATTTTTTTTAATTTTTTGATTTAGTGTCACTGACATGAAAAGAAAAGCACTAGGCACTAACTCGAAAATTTTCCGCGTCGAAAGTTTTAAAAAGCACTACTAAAACTGCTTAAAGCACTGCGTTGACAACGCTGTCTAACATCTTGTCCAGAAGATACGTTTACAAATTCATATGCGTTAAAAAATTTATTTGGCATTACTTGCTTACCATATTCAGCGGATGAATGTACTGACTATACAGGCAGTGCCAGATACAACTTTGTTGCTTTGCGTGACGTTTATAAGTTTGACAGAAAAGCGTAAAGCAAAAGGTGTATGACACAACAAAAACTTTGACAACACTCGCGTTGTTTGTTTATCTTTTAAAAGTGGTTGGCGCGTAAGCTTTTTTAATAAGTAAAATTATAAAAATTATATTAAGTACTTCTTCCAAAAAAATAAAATTCACTTACTTCTTTTTTTTAATATAATAAACACAAAACAATAACAAAAAACTTTAAATTTAAAGTAAAATATTAAAACAATAAAATTTGCCAAAAATATTTACTGAATAATCAACAGCTGATTGTCAAAGCGTGCAAAAAGATGAGAGATGCCCAACTTGTCGCTTTGCGTTGCGTTAAAAGCAGTTTATGTGACAAGTGCCACATAAACATGTACATTTATCTTAAATGTCAAAGCGTATATGTAACGCAACGCGAAGCAAAAGTTTTAACTGACATGGCCTTACGAGTTGGAAATTATTTCACAAACTAAATGATCTACGCATAGTTTTTCAGCGTCTAAGTAATTTAAGCAAACAGAATATAAATATAAGCATTACAATAATATGAAATTATTTCATAATTACTTTAAGACTTTTTGTGCCTATTATACTACGAAAAATGATCGCATAAAACTGTTAAATATGGTAAATGACTGTGAACGATATCCATAACACGCTCAGTTTATTATTGATATACAATATGAAGGACTAGTCAAACGTGGACTGAGTCGCGCTAATGCCTGCCGTCTAATCTTAAAACGGAGTAGAGATACATCAACCTCAATATTAAATGCGCTAGTCGCAGTAATATTACAATCAGATTGGACTATGTTGAAAAATATACACAAGAAGCGTACAAATACAGCTTCCGTTTTAGTGTTCTAGAACAAATGGCACCAGCAGTTTTAAATAGCACGGGATCTCATTTAAGGCAAATTTTTGGTAAATGTGTTCAAATTCTACATTGTGAAGACACTGGACTCTTGCTCAATTCCCCGTTACTTATACAGTGTATTGCCCTTTTAACACAAATGTAAAATGGTCAAATATCAGATAATGAAAGATTTTAATTCTGTTAAGACGGTATGTAAATTATTATATCTCTAATATCATATTTTAAAGTAAACGAATTACGTTTTTTTTCTTTTAATTACAGAATTACCTTATGGAAAGTGTTCACACGAGTGAACAAATTCAAACAACCCCAACCCTGACTTCCAACAGGACAACACAAACATCTCAGACAATAACAATAACATCCCCAATACACATCAACACACATCAACATACACACTTTCATCAACAACTCCTGCTTGATTGTTTTGATCCTTGTTGTTCAGTTCAGTTGACTAGCGATCGCCGAACAACATTAAACATAGAAACCCAACAATCCATACGCGTGTGTGAAATGAAATAAATGGCTATTTAATTG
This sequence comes from Sarcophaga rosellei, assembly GCA_930367235.1. Taxonomy (NCBI): domain Eukaryota; kingdom Metazoa; phylum Arthropoda; class Insecta; order Diptera; family Sarcophagidae; genus Sarcophaga; species Sarcophaga rosellei. The sequence goes on from OV884019.1 coordinate 57,700,588, forward strand.
TATTTATATTAACTTTAATCAGCCTTGTGAACATTAATAAATTCAAAATAAATTGTGAACTTTGTGAAATTTGATATTACTGCAAACAAAATATATGTACATTGTAAACAACACATATTGTTACAAAATACAAATAAATATCCACTTTATAACGTTTTAAGAAAATACGAACAAAAAACAAAACATATATGACATTTATTATTTACATATATAAAAGTAATATAAAAGGTTTAAGCATATGTACATACCCTAGCCCCTCATACCCTTTTACCCTTAAACTAACCCCACCCTATAACCCGTTTGTTCATGGTCCTTCGAGGAAAAAGAAGACAGCGACATATATGTATACAGTCCACAAAAAACCCATGACCCCCCTTAATTGTGTACATTCTACCCCAAAAAATATAACCCCATAAAACCCTAAATTTAATTAAAAAAAAAATAAATTATTACAACAACAGAACAGTGCAGTAAATATCAGTGCAAAAGTGATATAAAAGTGTTTAAATAAACAAAATAAAATAAACACAAACACTAACAAAAACAGTAGAAAACAGAAATCACGCAATGCAAAAAAACATAACAAAAATATCCTACAAACAAAGTACGCGATAGTCAACAAAATACCTAAATATATAAATCAAAGAACACAAATTAACAATTAACACAAACAATAATTACAAGACATAAATATACTAAATAAAAAGTGCATCACAAAAACATTACATTTAACATATAAAACAATAAAAAAAATAAGAACATTCCAAAACCACAAATAATACATCACATATTTAAAATTATTACACATATTGAAAGTACAAAAATAAAATCAAATTACATAGAACTGTAAAAATAAAAGTTAAAAACAAATTTAAAATCAAAAGAAAGTACAAAAGTTCACAAAGGTTCACAAAAAATAGAAACAAAATACATAGCACATAAAGAAACAAAAATTATACATTGCCAAAATAATAAATAAACAATATCAAAATTGAAGAACACAAAAATAAAAAGTTCAAGAAAGTTCAAAACAAATAGCAACAAAATACATAGTCACAAAAATTAAAAAATTGAAGAATATAAAGTGCACTAACAATTACATTCCATTACTGTTCACTAACAATAATCAAAAACAATTACAAATATAAGTGAATACTAACAAATTAACATTATTAACATTAAACACAAACACAACACAACAAACATCACACAAAGAGGAATTGAAAAAATAAATTGGTTTGTACCCTACCCTCAGCAGACAAGGTAAGTTGAAAATTTTCAATTTACAATTTTTACAAAATTATCACATAATTTTATCCCTAATTTTAAAATTTGTTAAAAACTCACAATAGGGAATATTAACCCATTAAACCCACCCACCCAATACTTACCCATTTTTTGATAATATTTCCCAAATTGTGTGAGTAACAAATACTGCCTATCACTTTGTGTAGTGTCATAAAAACACAAAGGCTACCCAATAGGCAATTTTGTCTGCTAAGTAGATTTATTTCAATTCTGAAATAAATATTTTTAAACCAAATTTACACGCAATAAATCGGCTTAATATCGAAATTTATTGAATTTTTTCCAATCCTCTGTGTGTTAAATTTTGAATTGAATATGTCGGACTTAAAAACTTTAGCCGCCGATATTACACGTTATATCCAAGAGGACTTGAGTGCTTTTGAAGAGGACTATAAGGTTAGTCCAGAGAACTCTCAATCACTACCCGCATTGAGGTTCATGAAGCAAGAATTGGAAGAGTTGTGGTCGAATATTGATGGAAAATTCAAACAAATCCGAGAGTCGCCACAACTCAATGACCCTGAAATATCGAATTCAATTAATTTTAATGGCCTCTCCAGGAATGTGAGATCTGCCAAAAAATTCTATAGGTCATATATGATTTCCATAGATGAATCTATAGAAGAATTAACCCAACCCAAAAATCCAAACCCCACCCCACCCGAACCCACACAACCCACCCACTCTGTTGGATTTAACGTACCCCCTTGCGATATGCAAACATTTAGTGGGGATTTCAAGTCCTGGGCCTCTTTCAGAGACCTTTTCAAGGCTATTTATGGCAACAATACCCGCCTAAGTGGAGTAGAAAAACTTTTCTACCTCAAAAATAAGACTAGCGGCGAGGCTAAAGAAATAGTCGACAACGCACCCTTAACTAATGATGGTTTTCTTATTGCTTGGACCCAACTGGTAAGTCAATATGAAAATAAAAGGATGCAAATTAATGCACAAATAAAAACCCTTTTAAATTTACCAGCGGTAAACACTTTATGTAGTGTTTCAATAAGAAAATTACAGAGAAAGATTAATTGCTGTATTGCAAATTTAAATACATTGGAGATAGATACGGACAATTGGGATCCTATCATAGTATATCTCTGTTTGACAAAATTACCCAAGAACACCCGAAGAGAGTTTGAAAAAACCCTAAAAGATTGTGCTGAAATGCCTTCCTGGACAGATGTGGATGTATTTTTAACAAATACATTCAAGGAACTCATTTCTGTCAATGATGTTCCAGATAGTAACCCTAACCCTAACCCAAACACCCACCCAAAACCCAAATACCTCCAGAATGTCAAAAATCAGACAGACTCAAACAGAAGAGTGAAAATGTTCCACATTGTGACGCACAATAATAGGAAGGATACCCAGAGCAAACCCTTGAATTCAACCCAAACCCACCCAAATACCCATAATTACCCAAAAACCCATGAAAAACTTGATGGTTCATTGTGCAAACTGTGCAAAAATAACCACACCTTGAGGGAATGCTCATCATTTACTTCCCTGGGAGTAAATGAAAGAATTGAATTCGTAAGAAAGAATTCAATTTGTTATAATTGTCTGGCCATTAGCCACATGGTATCAGAATGTCGCAGTACATTTACCTGCAGATACTGTGGCGGCAGACATAACACCCTATTACACAAACCCAACCCAAACACTAACCCACAAAATGACAATAAACCCTCTACGTCAAATGCAATACAGTCTTTCTCTACCCAAACCCAATCAAGCAAAACCCAATTAGACGACAGAGCTAAACTATTAGGCACAGCCGCTTTGAATATTAAAATACACGGTGAGGAATACCCTGCTAGAGCGCTTATTGCCCCAGCATCAGATTTTTCATTTATTTCTGATAAGCTAAGGCGCAAATTACACATACCCACCCTACCCATAGTTGATGAAATCTCAGGTTTAAATGAGGTTGTTTCAGCACGTTCGAACAAGATGTGTGATATACATCTTGGTTCTAACACTAATAAAGAATTCTCACTGAATATTCAGGCAATTGTTGTCAAAACCCTCACCCGCAATTTACCCACCCAAAACTTAAACCCTACTTTCATAAAAGAGTTAGACAGAATCCCATTGGCGGATCCTAGATTTTATGAAAGCCGCCCAGTTGACATTATAATTGGTAGCGATTTTTACCCACAAATTCTTAGAGCAGGTGTTAAGAAAGATATTCTTGGCACATTAATAGCTCAAGAAACTGAGTTTGGTTGGATTTTAACCGGACCAGTACAAGATTCTCACCCTACCCGAAGAATCGCCTCTTACTACAGTTCTGTCAAGCTTGATAAACCCGCTGAACCCTATTTTAGTAACGAGGATATTACCCTAGCGAACCGATGGCAAATGTTGAAAATTCAACACCATCAGTGTTGCAAGAGACGGAAGGATGAATATTTTAAAGAGCTCCATAAGCGTTATAAATGGAGAAATTCTAAGCGTCCTGTGGAAGTCAATGACATTGTCGTCATTAAACAGGACAACCTACCCTCAAATGAAGGGTTACTCGGACGAGTAACCAAAACTCACCCAGGTTCCGATGGACTGCCCAGAATAGTCGAATTGCAGACATCAACCGGAACATTGACTCGACCCATAACCAAGGTCGTAGTCCTACCCACACATTGATTAAACTCCTTCCGATAATCTTATATGCTTCACCCTTTTTTCATAACCCATTACTCACCCAGAATATTAACCTCGTTACTTAACTAACTACTTACCCAAACCCACTGACAGTATCCACCCGAAATTGATCACCCACCCATTTCGGGCATTGGTTAACCCACTCACCCTTATTAAGAGTTTTATGATAAAGACAATATTCGGGTTCCTAGATGGATACATTTTTCACCTTCAGCAGGAATTGAGTTTCATGACTTTTCAGATTCTTCTGAAAAGGCACTCTGCGATTATATACGCACGAGTTGTACCCATAAATATACCCATATCCGTAACCCTACTCTTCGCTGAGACGAGAGATGCACCTATCAAAGTCATTTCTTATCCGAAATTAAAACTTTGTGGTGCAGTGTTGTTGGCAAAATTACACAGAATCTAATTACCCAGCTGCAATTAACCCAACACCCAAAGAATTTCTGGATGGACCCTACAATAGTTTTGGCATGGCTCAGCAAAACCCCAACTACCTGGAACACCTTTGTGGCAAACCGTGTGTCTGCAGTAGCCGATGCGATGGGAACGAAGAACTGGAGTCACGTGGCCTCTTATGACAACCCAGCCGATGTTGCCAGTCGTGTTTGCAACTCCGACGAACTCAAGGAAGATAAGCTATGGTGGAATGGACCAACTTGGTTGAAGGAAGATCTTACAAAGTGGCCAACAACACATTTACCCTCCGAAACTCAAGCTGAAGTTGAAACTGTATACCCAAAACCATCTATGAACTTCACTCACCCTACCCAGGACATTTTAGAAAGATTTTCTGAATGGTCCAAAGCTTTTAGAATATTGTTGTACGTCTATCGATTTTGTGACCACGTATCATTTACTCAAAGAAATAAATTTCGAAATGACAGCATAGTTCTGGATCGAAAAAACCCACAATCTATTGACGAAAGACTCAATAGATTATTAACCCACCCGAGTACTAAACTTGATGCGCATGGGATCAAAACTACCCGTGATAGACTAGTGATACTTTGTCAGACACAATATTTCAATGACGAATATTATAGTCTGAAAAGATCAAATTTATTCACCCTTACACTTTCAACACACCCATTACTCACCCAAACACACTTTAAACACATACAGCTATTAATACCCAATCAAAGATTGATTTCAGATTCCACCCAACTAGAAGTTATGGTTGATCGGCAGATCGGAATTGAAAGTCTGTACCCTGAAACCCCGAGTGAAAAAATTAATACCCTTACCCATCTTTTGGACAATTAAAAAATTATTTGTTTTCATTCACAGGTTGCCGGCCCGGGAGGATGTTCACACGAGTGAACAAATTCAAACAACCCCAACCCTGACTTCCAACAGGACAACACAAACATCTCAGACAATAACAATAACATCCCCAATACACATCAACACACATCAACATACACACTTTCATCAACAACTCCTGCTTGATTGTTTTGATCCTTGTTGTTCAGTTCAGTTGACTAGCGATCGCCGAACAACACTAAACATAGAAACCCAACAATCCATACGCGTGTGCGAAATGAAATAAATGGCTATTTAATTGTATTTATATTAACTTTAATCAGCCTTGTGAACATTAATAAATTCAAAATAAATTGTGAACTTTGTGAAATTTGATATTACTGCAAACAAAATATATGTACATTGTAAACAACACATATTGTTACAAAATACAAATAAATATCCACTTTATAACGTTTTAAGAAAATACGAACAAAAAACAAAACATATATGACATTTATTATTTACATATATAAAAGTAATATAAAAGGTTTAAGCATATGTACATACCCTAGCCCCTCATACCCTTTTACCCTTAAACTAACCCCACCCTATAACCCGTTTGTTCAGAAAGGTATTTAATCATATTTTTTTAATTTGTTTAATTTACATTTTTTTATTATTAATTTTACTGATTTATTTGAAATTCAATTGTTTAAATAACATAATTTGTTGAAATCAAGGCAAATTCAATAAGGTAGTGTTAAAAGCCCAGCTGATTCCTTTTTCCAGTCCACATAAATGTCAAACACATTGTTTGAGTACAGTGAGCAAAAAAAACTTACACCCACTACCTCGAAATAACTTTTGAACAAAAAATTATCTATAAAACGACATTTATCGTCCTTAAGACTAAAAAAACTTTAAAACTATATTCTGATTATAAACATTTCTCTATTGGTTAAGTATAAAGAAAATAATTGTCGAAACTAAAAAATCCCCACATTTTTAGGCATTTTTTGACTATGGCTCACGGGTTTCCTAGAAAGTCATGTTAAACAAAATCCTGTGGAATAATCTATTTATTAGTTTTTTATAATAAGTGTACACATTTTTTTTTTTGCTCACTGTATATACATTCTTTTGTTTATTTATTTTTTATTTCCTTTTACATTTCTATTCTACACAATTTATAATTCATTTAAATATTTTGGATGTTTGGGCACAACTTTTCTTGTAGAATCCGCTTTTATGCTTCCCAGTATTCCTCTGAAGGTCGTCATACCTTAGTGGTAGCGCAAATCAGCTCGTATTTAAGAAAATAGTTTTTTTTTAATTTTTTTATAAACAAAGAGAAATAATGACACAAAATAACAACCTTATGTCATTAGTGGTCACACAAAAACAACAGAAAATACATGTTGTTTTTGTAAAAAAAAACACTGCGAATTGAGTTGTTGTAATTTTGCTATCATCTTATTGAATTTGCCATGGTTGAAATGAATTCACTTTCTTATGCCGAATATGGCTATATAAATCTATCTATACATAATCGAAATATATTATTTAAAAAAATATAGAAACAATTTTTTAATGAACTAAATAAATGGAATAAATAGTTGAAATTGGCAATCAACAATATTATTTATTGTACGTAACAGGGAAATAACCAACCATTTTTCTTCCTATTGTCATTCTTCAGTCAGCTGTTTCTGACAATCGAAGGAGATTTTACAAAAACAAAATGCCTGTTGTTTTTGCATTGTTGTACTTGTTGTAGAGACGCGGTCGCCGGTTACATGAATTCGCCTTGTACTGAACTATTGAACTGAAAGAACGACCTAGTTCATTACAAAGAACTGAACTAGAAAGCGAAGACTCAAAAGAGCTAACGAACCCAACTCTCCTTTTAATATTTATAAAAAAAACTAATTTTCGGCACATAATAAGTGTTGCTAATTCTATACAAAAAATCAGGTGTTTTATTGTTTTCGTAAAGGTAAAATCACACCGCAAAGTAAAAAAGTTTTGTGGTTAAAATCACAAGTGATTCGAAATCTTATGATTTCTAAAACAGGTCTGAATGAGAAAAAATAGTTTGAATATAAACAAATATGACTTAAAGAGAAGAATTTGAATGTGGTAACTAAAACGAATATTAATTGACACTATTTCTATATGACTAAATAATTTATTGCACAAATAAATACGTTTAGTTTTAGATATGTGTGAAGTTAGCTACGAAAGTTATATTCTTTTTTTACAGTGAATGTTATGTTAACATAATTGAAAAATTTTTAAAAGGGAGGAAAGAAAATCGATTAAAAATTATAAAAATAATGATAAATTGCAGCATAATGATAGGCTGGCTCAGCTGAACCTTTGTATATTACAAAAAAAAATATGAATTTCTGTTAATGTAACATTCACAGTAAAAAAAATAATATAGCTAACTTTACATACATTAGTTTATTTTCCATTTAGCCTAACATATACAAACTTTTTTTTTACAAATTTAATGATAATAAAATTACCTTTTAGAAGAGTAAGTTATTAATATTTTCTAAAACACTTGAATGTATATATTAAACAAAATGCGTGGGGTACATATTAATAGTGGGAGGATAGTGCAACTTACCTTCGTGTTAAATAAGAATTATTTAAAATAAAACAAAATCGTTATATTTGGTTAATATTTCGTTATGTATTCTATCTTGTTAACCTAATTTTATTGACATTAAACCCAAATAGTTGACAAGTCCCAAACTTTTATTACACGGTCTTGCCCAATTGTGAGTAATCTTTTGCGGTCTTCCTCCAGATCCATGTAAACAATTGAGTGCTTAGCGTCATGAAATGTAGCTAAAGATGGCCGTCTGAAATAAAATATATCTAATTTTAAAATGTATATTCATAAAATATGTTATTACTTGAAAAAAATATATAAAAGTAAATTAAATTTTAGTCACCTTTAATAATAATACTATTTGATAAAACTATAAAAAAAATAACTATTTTTTACCATTTCTTTTACTTATTTAAGGGATAGCTCGATTTCTATTTCATTTGTTTTTGATTTATAAATTATTAAAAATACAATTTTAGAATTAAGATAGGCTTTATAATTAAAAAATGATAACTTAACAGCAGATAATGTAACTTGCAAACATGGTTTGTTTCTTTAATAACTGTCGTTTGTTCTTATATAACCGAATAGCAATTGTGCACAAAAATTCAAAATGATAAACTGGAGATTTTCACTCATGAAGATTGTTGCAAACTCGAAACAATTTACGAAGATATTTGGTGCCACTCAAGCATCAATTTTATGAATTCAATATAATTTTCATATCTTTACAACTACTTGAACAGTACCGTAAAAAATTAATTTTTTCACTCCATTTCTGATAATGATGACAAATGGATCCATTAAAATAAACCGAAGTGCAGGAAGTCATACGTGAAACCCCGCCAGCAAACTGAATCAACGGCGTAGCCACATATCTGTTGTAATTGGTACAATGAGAATAGACAGGACAGTTGGTCGCACGACCGCGAGGGACCTTTACCAGACACAACGGGTTTGGTTAAAGTTTAGATTTTAATATCACTGCACTTTGTGACCATCCAGTAGGGGATAGTTTTCAAACAGACATTATAAACGTGGATTTTAGGTACTAAGGGGAGAGACATTTGATTTTTCAAATGCTTTCGTATGCTGAATGAGAAATGCAGCTGTCGAGAATATTCCAGCACGATAATGATGATAAACACACGGCTAGGGTTGTTGAAGTAAAGTAAGTGGATAGTAAAACTTAATATCAGCAATATATTATTTCGAAATCATCAATATATAAAAAATGTTCGGATATAATGCAACATTAAAGAATTAATATTCAGTTTTTAGTTTATTTAAGAGTCGCAAATATTTTGAACACTCGAATTTCTACTTTTTTTGTTGAAACTATTCTTTTTTATTGCTTTAAGTAAATGAGGAATAATTTTTGTTTTTATAAAATTAAGAAGAATTAAATTTAATAAAAAATTAATTAAAAAAGCTACTTATGGTGTTTGAAAAAATCAACATTTAGTTCAAATGTGGATTCAGTTGCAAATGTTTTTGTTTTATTATATGTCTCTAATATATAAAATTGTCGTGTCACGGTGTAAGTGGTTAAACTCCTCCGAAATGGATCGACTTATTTCCATGAAATTTAGTGGGCATATCGGGTAGGTCTGAGAATCGGAAAACATCTATTTTTTATATCCCTAAATGTTAAGAGGGCGTGGCAAATCGTTAAATTGAATATTTAGGTACATATTTATCGTAGACGAATAAAACTTGATGGGTAAGTTCGTAGGCTCGATATCGACAAACTCACCAAAAATGGGCGTGGCAACCCACCCCCTTCAAGTGATACCTATAACTCTTACAAATGTTGCCTGGGTGTAATACAAATCTACCGATGCAGTTTGCGATGCCAACGAAACTGTGGCATGCCACCGCACCATTGACAATTGAAGTTGGATCTCCAATTATACTGCTCCGTAATTTTAACCCATCGCGTCTGTGTAATGGCACACGATTAGTCATTAATAAAATCAATGAAAAATGTTATTGAAGCCAACATTTTGAATGTCAAGTTTCAAGACGAATATATATTGCTGCCACGAATTCCTGATTCCTATAGATGTTCCAATTGAAATCAAACACATTCAATTTGCAATTAGATTGGCATTTGCAATGACGATCAATAAGTCACAAGGACAGACTTTCGCTGTATGTGGCTTAGATTTGAAAACACCATGCTTTTCCCACGGACAGCTTTATGTGGCATGTTCTCGCGTGGAAAAACCATCCAGTTTGTTTGTATTAGCAAAAGACGGACTAACCAAGAATATTGTACACTCTATTGCGCTGAGATTTTTTTTCAGCTGCCATATTAGTAGTAAAAATATGAACAATTATTTTTGATGTTTAGATAGCTATCAAACATTGGTTTTTAAAATATATTCGTTACTTTAATAAAGAATAATTTATTACCCTAAATAAAGCATACTTTTTTCATTGTCTACAACGATTTCGATTATACATAAGTACATCCCCACACACTCATAGTTAGTTATTTCCCAACAAACCAAAACCTTACCTAAAAGTAATTTAATTGTAGAATAAACTTATAACAACCGATTTTTTACAATAGTGTTTAGAAAATGATTAACATGACAATACCTTTAACAACAATACTTGCTATACACTTAGTTTAGATAATAATTTTACAAGTATGATTGCAAACAACTTATGTTAGTTATAGTTTTCTAAATGTTTTTGAAAAAGCTGTCAATTTATTTATCGTTTTTTCATAAAAAGTTTTATATTTAGTGTTTTGTGCAAATTATGGGGACTTAATATTAAAAAGTATAATTAAAAAAAAAGAAGAAAAAAAAGGCAAAAAGCCCAAACTTCATAAAAAATTGTTGGCGCAAATTGTTCACGGACGAACTGGCAGAGCATTTATGCTGGAAAGGAACGGCGGAAAAAAAGAGTGTGCGCAATCTAAGTGCGGCTAGGGCTATAAGAAGTATTATTATATTATTATTATTGTGTTATTGACACTTATATTTACTTTTTCATTTTTGAAGTTGCTGCAATTTCTATTGGGATTGGAGAGGACGAATTCGTCAAAAGCACGAAATCATTTTTTCAATTCGCAAAAAATCGACACGAGTGCCGTAAAAGTAGGCCGACAAACCTAAAAATATTACTTTTTAAATGTACTTAATTAAACAAAAAATAAATAAATGAATTCGGTCACGAAAAAAAATATTTTTGTTGTTGAGTGTACAATTTACTCTGTACGTATATTATAAGGTTATATTCATGAGCTTATAAAAATGTTTCAGACATAAGCTTATCATAAGCATGTTTAGAAAAAATATTTGTCTGCAAGCTTGTTCTATAATTAGATTTATAAGCTTCTAGCAAGGGTTCAGTTTTGTTTATTAAATAATTTTTAACAAACCTTTTACAATCGAATTTATAACAATTTTCTAAGCTTAAGGCTTATGTTGGTAAGCTTGTTACAAGCGATTTCTAAACCGTTTTGGTTTGTTGGGTTTCATATAACTGTTTTATGCAGCGTATTACAAAAAATATATAGGGTCCGCCATCTAACGTTTTTTTTTGCTTATTTCGTGAATGGTAACACTTAGCTCATGTCTGATTTGACGGATAATTAGTTTTATCCTTCCGCTGAACGAATATGGTTGTGTATACGTTTGAACAACGCTGGGAAATATTGCGACATTATTTTGAAAATCATGGTAATGTTGCAGAATGTGTGCGAAAATTGCGTACGGATTTTGGAAGAAGAGAAGCACCGTCAGCTCCGTATGTTCGTTATCTTGTGAAAAAAGTGAAAGAAACTAGCATCCTCATCGATAAACCAAAGCGTAAAACCCCAAAAACAGTGCGTACACCGAGAATATTGCTGCTGTTCCAAAAAGTGTGCGTGAAGCGCCATCAACATCAATTCACCGTCGTTCTCAACAATTGAACATTTCGCGACATCATTGAGACGAATTAGTATATTAGAGGTCCAAGGTATGACGCTATACAAAGTCCAATTGGTTCAAGAGTTGAAGCCAATGCGTTTTCGCTTCGCTAAGTGGGCCTGCGATCGACTTACAGAAGATACCGATTTTGGCAAAAAAAATCATCTTTTCAGATGAAGCTCATTTTGATCTTGGCGGGTATGTAAACAAACAAAATGTTCGCATTTGGGGCACAGAAAATCCGCACGCATACATTGAAAAGCCGACGCACCCAAAACGAGTCACTGTTTGGTGCGGATTTTGGTCCAGAGGCATAATTGGGCCATTTTTCTTCGAAAATGAGCAAGGAGTGGCCGTTACAGTCAATGGCGATCGTTATCGGGCCATGTTGAATGGATGTTTGTTCACAAAAAATGAGGAGGAGGATATTTGCAACATTTGGTTTCAACAGGACGGTGCTACGTGCCATACAGCCCTATTTTTGAAGATCGCATTATCAGCCGCAGAGCTGATGTCGTTTGGCCACCTCGGCGCTGCGACTTGACACCGTTGGACTATTATTTGTGGGGTGCCGTCAAAGATAAGTGTTTCGCCGACAAACCAGAGACAATTGACGCTTTAAAGGACAATATTCTTGAAGCCATTGGTGAAATACAGATGCACACAATCGATAATGTGCTTAAAAATTGGACCGATCGTGTAGGCTACTGCATGGCCAGCCGAGGCAGCCATTTGAATGAAATTATTTTCCATTATTAACCCGAAGGATTGTACTTTCAAATAAATAAAGAAATTTGAGAAAATATTCAGTAGTTTTTTAAAGCATTTTCAAAAAAAAAAAGTTATTTGGCGGACCCTTTATATATTATATTATAGACATACATATTATATTATGTATATATATATTATATTATATTATGTATATATATATTATATTATATACATATTATATATATTATATTATATATATGTATTATATTATATATATATTATATTGTATATCGAGCCGTTTTCGCAAAGAAGACGTAACCGACAAAAACAAAATTTTACAGGAGAGCATTTTTTTTATATCTTCGGAATAGGCCATTGGATTTCTTTAAAACTCGGTTAATAAGCATTATTATACCTGAGATATCGGATGCAATATGTTTTGATTTGATATATACTATTGTAGTGTATGTATATTGTAGAGTACAAATGCGTACTTTGATTTAGTTCATGCATGCAATGTATTGGGTTGCACTAAATTATTACAAGTGTTACTTTCAACCTACCGCACATTTGTTTATACTTGCGTGTGCTGTTTGTGTAGTAATACTTTCAGTTTTTGAAGTGTGTCAATGTTGTAAACTGACCTAAGTGATATGAATGCAGAACATGTGCGATCTAGAACACTTATGGCATATGTTTAATTCAAGGGCATCACAATTACATTGAATGTATTTTCTTTTAATTATTTTTGAGTAGAGTTTAAGTTATTGAGTGAGTTTAGAAAGTCACTCATAGAATTAGAAAATGTATTAGTATATAAGACCAAATTTCAATAAAGAAAATATCATCTTATTTTGATCTCTTACACTATATATCCGGATTTTTGTAGCTTACGTCTTTTTTGCCGTTACAAATTTTATGAATTTAATAAAATTATGTCGGTTACGTCCAAATTCTGTGCTTTAAAAAAATAGTTTTCTGAATAGATCTTTATTCAATTTGTATATAAAAGCAAATTCAAGTGTATAATATTCAATTCTATGCTTTTATTAAATACATAAGCAAACAAACATACAAATTGCGAACAAATAACATGTAAATATATTGGAAAAATAATTAAAAATTAAATGACATCTTCTTGGTCAGTTTCAGGTAATACATCATTTACATTCTTGTCATATTTAAGTTTTAAATATTCGCTATGAAATTGTTTAGGGATCGTATTTTTATCACAAAGTATTTTAAAATCTTTGTATTTACTAAAACTTGTTTTCAAGAAGTTATTATATAATGGCAAAAGCTCCTTAATTATTTTATTGGTGTTGCGACTTGATCGGGGACTTGAGTTTACACAACATTCTATTACTTTTGATTCTTCAAAGTATCCATATTTCAGTTTGATATTAGGGTCGTCCTTTTCAAAATATGCTGTTCGCAAATTTTTAAAAGATATTTTTTTTTTTAACCAGAAAACTGTATTTCTGAAAACTTTTTCCAGTTTTTAAAGTCGAAATAATTCAATGTAATGCATTTATAGCCTTCAGGATTTCTTCTCGCATTTGAGATCATGGCATACCATTCACTTGGAGCCCATACTGTTATTGTACAAATAAAAGATTCAGGCATCATTGTATGGCCGGGTAATAAGTACGTTATTTTTAAATCTTTAAAAAAAGTGGCATTTTCATGGAAACATTTTATTGTGGCAAGAATAGCTTTATTTCGGTTTTGACTAGGACAACTGACGCCATTTTCAACACAATCGTAAAGTTGTTAAATTGATTGAAATATAAATTTGATGTTATTATTAATTACGAACAGCTAAATTCATTTAAATGAATAAAAATTACAAATTTCAGTACATAAATTGCAATGGTACAGCGATAATTAATCGAATTTAAAAACAAGTATATGCAGATATTGGACATTTCATACACAAACAAATTTAAAACTTACTTTGTTCAAAATTTGTCTATAAATTTCATGTATTTTTAAAGAAAATTTAGACGTAACCGACACTTTGTTATTATAAAATTCATAAACAAAAATTTAATGTGTACTTACGTCTTAATTGCTTTTCTTGTAAAATCGTAACTATTCTATCTAGAGTTACGAAATATTCAGAGATGATGTAAATTAACCTAAATTATCGATTTCCATAATAAAACGAAAATTGAAAATCATGTCGCTTACGTCCGTTTATCGGAAACGGCTCGATATATATTAGATTTTTTATTTACATATCTGTCGTTGGGAGTCGATGTTAAATTGTAGGTCCCGCCACTCAAGGATAAAATGAGTGGTGTGCGAATCTATGCCGTAATCCTGACTGAAGGGCCAATTATGTATGTATGTAACAATCACCCTTATTCTGGTTGTCGTCGTCGTCGTTTTAGAGTCGACATCGTTTTCTATCGTCGTCGACATTACGTCGACACTGTTTTCGTATTCTGTAATGCTATGTTCGCACAGCAGCAATTTTTCGTAATTCGCTCTCTCATTCGTAATTCAACATCCAATTATGTGCTAAATTGCATAATTCGTCATACAAAATTTTGTGAGCGAATTACCCAAATTGTGTGTAATTCAATTTCTATTACCCAGTGAATTACTTAAAAACCAATGTAATCTCTAAATTTTATCGTATTTTTGCCATCACCAGCTGTCAAAGCACAAAAAATATAAACAAAAAATATTGTAAACAATAAACAATAATGGTATCGAAAAATAATATTTTAAAAAGTATTTTTTATAAGAGAGTTATTCGGAGGAAGCCACTATGTGTGTAGAAAACCTTTTGAAAAGTGTTTGCAGCTTTTGAAGAAGCTGTATGAAAAATATTAATAATAATTTAGTACAGAGTATTGATATTTATACGCCACGCTAATATCATAACTTCATATAAGAAATCAAGTCTTCTTAAAAGAAATCAATGCTACATTGATTCTTTAATTCTATAATTTAATTCTTTAACTTGAATAATTATACTTTTGGAATTTACATTAATAAAGTTAGTTGAGTAGGCATTTGTAGCTGCTCGTGTTCGTTTCATTTTTCATATTACGACATTACATTTAGTAATAAAAAGAAGAAGAACTGTAAAAAAGAATTACAAAACTACAGTGTGAACATGATAATTCAAATAAGTAATTCAAACAGCGAGCGAAGTAATTCGAAGGCTCGTGCGAACATACCATAACAGTACTGTGTCGACGTCGACTGTTTATCGAAAATTGTAATGACACAAAACACACATCTCTAATATCAGCTTTATTTAAAAAAAAAAGTTTTTTATTTGTGATACAAGTTTAGTTTGTCCACAATGGATAAAATTTGAAATATCCGATGCGGAAAAAATGAAGCCAAATTAAATTTTTTTGAAAAAAAGGATTTTGCTGCTGTTATTGGTAGTGTGGACGGAACCCACATTAAAATTTTGGCACCAAATAAAGAAGACCAACATTTATATTTTAACCGTAAAGGATTTTTCAGTTTAAATGCTATGGTGGTTCGTATACTAAAATTTTATTGTACCTATTTCATAAACTTAAACACTTCATTTTAGTGTAGATTTGTGATCATAAAATGCGAATACAATTTTTGGCTGCCCGATATGCAGGATCTGCACATGATTCCTTAATATGGAATGTAAGCCATGCATAAAGAGTATCACAGGAACGGTATTTAGCAGGTGAACGAAATTCATGGCTTTTAGGTAAAATTTTTATGTCATTATGATTATCATTTAATAATGTTACTTTTGAACTAGGTGATGCAGGATATCCTCTTGCGCCCTATCTAATCACTCCATATCGCTCTACTCTTAAAGGAAGTACATACATAATTGGCCATTACAACCCTTCAGTCAGGATTACGGCCTAGTTTCTCACACCACTTATGTTGTGTGCCTTAATTTTATACTTGAGTAGCGGGACCTACAGTTTAACGTCGACTCCGAATGATAGATTTTTGAGAAACTTTTCTATGGCAGGTTTTTTTTTACACTCACAGTTTTTGCCAGAAATCTGCTGAGAGGAAGTTGCCGAAGACATAATTTTTTTCATATTTCGTTTTGATGTCTAGCCTTTGGCTCGAACCCGGGCTTTACGTCTAATAAGCGAACACACTACCTACTAGACTACAAGGAAGTGCTGAAGCTATTTTTAGCACTAAACATGCTAAAGCAAGAATTATAGTGGAAAGACCAATTGGAGTATTAAGAAATCGGTTTCGATGCCTTCTTGGAGCACGTCAATTGCATTACATGCCTGTCAAAGCAACTAAAAAAGGTAATGTTTGTGCTGCACTTCACAATATTTGTATTGAATATGGCTTAGATAATGCTACTTATGAAGATTTAAGAAGCGCTGAAATCAACCAACATATTGATGTAGTTAATGTGCAAATTTCACAAATTAGTGAGGCATCTGAAATAACAGAAGAAATAAAACGAAGTTTTTCATAATTTAAATCATTCTTTAATTTCATTTTTTTCCATTTTGTTATATTTTTTACTTTTTAGCTTTGAAACAACAACTTGTCGTTACCAAAAATGACGACGACTAAATCAGAGTCGACACAACTCAATATCGACGACGTATTGACTTACAGAATACCAAATGTGTGTCAACAGTCATCGATAACTGTCAATAACGACAAACAGAATACCAATTTTAAATTGTCGACACAAGTCGTCTTGCGTCGACGACGACAACCAGAATAAGGGTGAATATTTTCTGGTATTTTTAATCATGAATTTTGCTTAATAAGGGGTGATTTTTTAAGAGCTAGAGGAAAATTTAAAAAAACACATAAAATTCAGAAAAATGCATGAAATCTTTATTTGAATCGATAGTACGGTCCATATAATTTAATGTTTAAAGATTATTTCATGCAAATGTTGACCGCGACTGCGCCTCAAATGGTCCGTCCGCTGAGTCCAATTTTAGCATACTCTTTCCAATATTTCGGGCGGTATCTCACGAATAAATGCTTCAATGTTGTCTTCCAATGCGTCAATTGAAGCGGGCTTGTCTGTATAGACATGAGCTTTAACATAGCCCCACAAAAAATAGTCTAAAGGCGTTAAATCGCCCAATCTAGGCGGCCAATTGACCGGTCCCGAACGTGAAATAAAATGTTCACCGAACTCGCCTCTCAATAAGTCCATTGTTACGCGTGCTGTGTGGCATGTGGCACCGTCTTGTTGAAACCACATGTCATGCAAGTCAAGCTCTTGCATTTTGGGCAAAAAAGTTGGATATCATCTCACGGTAGCGCTCACCATTCACAATTACGTTACGATTCGCAACATCTTTGAAGAAGTACGGTCCACCAGCCCATAAACCGCACCAAAATGTGATTTTTTCTGGATGCATTGGTAGCTTTTGCAATGCTTCTGGCTGATCTTCACTTCAAAATCGACTATTCTGCTTATTTACGTATCCCGAATAGCCGCTTCAGTGGGTCGATTAAACTGACCATAAAATGGAAGAAGCGCGCGATGAACTTTCTTAACAGAGCACGCATTTTGGTAATAAAATTCAATGATTTGCAAGCGTTGTTCGTTTGTAAGACGATTCATGGTTAAATTATAGACTAAACTGAAGATGTTTGACAGTGAAACAAAACACAAAAAGTGCGTGAGCTGTTTAAACCAGTGTTGCCAAAAAGATAATAGCTAAAAAATCACCCTTTATAATTTGTTTTGGTCGCTACAGAAAAAATCCCTATATATATATATATAGTATATTTAATTAATTTAATTTTTTATATTTAAAAATAAAAAAAAATTTCAAAACCAAATTCGTTGTTAAATGTATTTTTATCATCTTCTGTAAAGTTTCAAATGTGCGAGTTAGGGCCTTTCTACATTAGACCAATGATATATGTATATAGTATACAGTGCAGTTGCGGTAAAGTGAACACCGTCTAACGTGAACAAACTCAGAGGGCTTAAGCTTGTATGCAACACTAAAATACATAAAATTCGAATTTTAAAGTTTAGGGAATCCTCTTAAATAAAAAGGATGTTTTTTACGTTGAGTTGAACTTGGCAATGGCTCAAGAATGGGATAATGATTCTTGTGTTGATGACACAAGTGAAATGCATGAAAATAATAATAAAAGAACTTCACGTTCAAGCGTGTAAAACATATATTTTTCATGAAATTCGACAATCGTTAACGTGAACAATTTCGCTAACATGAACTTCCTTGGTTTTAATTAGTTCACGTTGCCGCGAGTGCACAGTATATACATAATGTATATATGTATCAGAGAACGGTTTGATTGGTTAATTTTAGAGTTTGAATACGATAACAAAAACAATAACAATTGACAATATAAATCAATTCCGTAAAGCAATACATGCCATTATTCACAAAACGGAGTGTAACGAAAAATGATGCGTGCATTTCATGTCTTCTATAAATGCAAACGAATACTCCCAAAAGCAACGAATACTTAACGATTGATACGAATAATTAACGATTGGTATGAATGGTTTCAATGCTGATTACATAAGTTGTACATACTAACAAGAAGTTAACTCAACAAATTTTCGCTGTTTTTATGGTGGGAATATAAAATTAAATGAAAATGTTTCTTTTTTTGTAATAATTAGTTAAAAAATTTAAATATTTTGGAAAAACATAATCTATATGTTTTAGATAGGTTTTTAATTTTAATAAATTAAATTTTATTTTCATATTTCAATTATGTAAAATAACATTAATTAATGAAACTTAAACATATATTAAAAAAAAAAAAATACAAAAAAAAAAACAAATAATCCATTAGACTTAAATTTAATAAAAAACAAAAAATTCATTTCATGAGATCTTTGTTAACAAGTAGCATAATATACACCCAAACCTTTTTTACACGGTAGATACGTTCCAGTGAATACCGTGTAAAAAAAACGCGTAAACAAAGACAAATATTATGTATGTATGTAAGTGTATAAACAAACTGAAAAGATATACATAGGATTGATGCAGCAGCCTACATATGCCTATAAAATTGAATAACTTTATAAAAACGCACAGATTTAGTTCAATAGTATACACAGAGTTTTTATTTTATCTCATTTTATGATTATAAAAAATAAAGAAAAAACTTAAAAATTCTCTTTCATTTATAAAAATAAAATTAGTTATCAAACTCTTAAGACAATTAGGAACGGAATTATTTTCAATAAAAAATTTTTTTTATTTTATTCGGAGTCAGTTTCTGACAGCAAGCGCATTCTCTTTTGCTGGGGTGGCTCAATATCAGTCTCGTCAGTAGAAATACTTATTACTTCTACATCTTCAGAAGCTGCTTCTGGCGCTGGTTTATTTCTTTTAACAGCAAATTCTGGTATAGTGCGTTGTGAGTGTGTGAGTTAAACGGGATTAAACAATTTTATCCGTATAAAAAGGAGCGAACAAAAAAAAAAGTAAATTTGTTAAAAAAAAAACCGTGTTATTTCAAATTCGCGTAAATAAAACCGTGTAAAAACAGGTTTGGGTGTAATGTACACAATGGGACAGATAAGAGCTTAACTAGCTTAACTCTAATTTATAAATAAAATTAAAAAATAATATATTATTTACTGACTTACCACCCAATCGGGGAGTAATATTATCCGCCATTGAAAAAACTTTTTCAGACTCAGCACTACTGGCAGGAATACTCAAAATTTTATCGAAGTTTTCAAAGAGTTCTACTAACGATATTAGTATAGAAAAATTAATTTCCTCTGTTCTATGCATTTCCCCATTCTTTGCAAGAATTTCTTGAATCGAAATCCAGTTGTTCAAAATTGATTTAAATAAACTAAAATAAGAATACCATCGAGTTACGCAATAATTCTTTAGGGATGTTGCTAACATGTGCTCTAAATTACTCTTTTTGAAATATTTAACCAGTTTTTTGCAAGCATCTAAAATAGGCAACAATTCATTAGTATCATTAAATGCTAAATGTAAAACATTATTAAACAAATGATTTGAACAATTTAGACGAGTGTAGGTTTGCCAAGCTTTAATGACGTTTGCTTCTCTGTCTGTGACAAATTTTATGTTGTCAATATTTGTTACATCAAGATCTGTGCAACTCTCAAAATCCATTGATTTTACACCAAGAACAATGTTTTTAATTGCGATTCTTTCATGAAATGAAATGTAACGGCCAAAAATTTCTTTTTATATATATATATATGTAGGAATTTGCTTTAATGCTTTATTAAATCATTTATTTTCTTAAGAGTACAAAAATAAAAATGGGAATACCCGTTATAACTTAAATAATTCATTATCTTATTTCTTCTGCATTCACTTGACAACTTAAATATTCTAATCTTGTTGCTTCTGTGTCTACTTTACAACTAACTCACTATAGATACAAAATCCGTATTTTGTATCTGATCGTCCACTCGTCATTCGTCCGTTGTCTGTGGAAATTTCCAGAGTCTGATGGCGTGATTTGTTGAGATGAACGTTCGTCCGTTTGTTGGTATTCATTAGTGTAGTGTGGGTTAGAGCAGGATCGCTATATTGTTAGTGACAAGTGAGAGATCTAAACATTCGACGAGTTAGAGATCTAAACGGGCGGACGGACATTAAACTCCGTTCTTGCTCTACACAGTGGTCTGATTTGACTCACATCCCACATTCGGCCTTCCTGACGGGGTATTCGGCTCGAATACTGGTATCCATCGCTTCATATGTTCTGCCACTGAAATTGTCTTTCTTGGACCTTCGCCTTCTCCAACTTTCTCAACTTCGTATCTGCCACGGTTCATTTTGCGGACGATTCTATACGGACCAAAATATTTCCCCTTGAGTTTGAGGCCGACACCGTATTGGGTTCGTTTTATGGCAACCAGGTCATTAAGTTCGTAATTGTCTTCCGTTCTGCGATTCTTATTAAAATTTCTTCTGTTTTCTTCTTGGATCTTGACGATGTGTTCTCGTACTGCTTCTCGTTCCTTATTTCTTTCAATTTGTAAGTTCTCAATGGCCTCATTTTCCATAATTTCTCTTAGGTTTGGAAATTCTTCGAGTCGCATTTCACAGCCGGTAAGGATTTTAAAAGGTGAGCATTGCGTCGATCGCGGTGGGCTGCTGTTTATATATTGCTGGACCTTGTTTACATGCTTATACCATTGGTTTGGGTTTTCACGAGATAGTTTCGCTAGCATTGGCACTACAATTCGATGCATTCTTTCAACCTGTCCATTTCCTCTTGGCACTCCAGTAGCTATTTGTAAATGTTGAATCCGTTTCTTCTCGCAATATTCTTTAAAGGCGTTAGATGTGAATGCGGTGCCTCTATCAGAAATAATCCTTTTCGGATTGCCAAATACCGCTGATTGGCGTTCCAGCCGCTCAATTACCGCGTCACTGCTAGTATCTTTGGTAGGGTATAACCAAACAAATTTGGAGAATCCGTCGACTATTACCAGTATATGATTGTATTGCTTATTTGTCGATGTCATGGGACCAACGTGGTCAACATGATAAGTACCCAGCGGTTGATCTTCTTTATCGATGGGATTCAATAGACCCTCCTTCTTGCCGGATTTTGAGTTCATCATTATACAGTCCACACAACTCATTACCACTTTGTCAACTTTTGCGCCCAGATGCGGAATATAAAAATATTTCTCAACAAATTCTTGTGTTTTCTTATTACCAAAGTGACCTTTTCTGTGAGCTGTGGCTATTATTTCGTCTTCCATCTGTGATGGAACCACTATTAATTCCCGCGTAGGATCTTTATATAGAATGTCGTGGTAGATGTAATAGTCTTCATAGTGATCTTTTTCCAGAATTGTCCTTACAGCTCTCACCCACATGTCCTCCAACTGAGCTTCTTTTAGTCTGTGCCGCAACGAATCTTCAACCAATAAACAAGTTATTCTGCTCAATGCATCTACATGTCTCATCTTTGTGCCAGATCGGTGTTCAATTTCATAATTAAAGTCTTGCAAAAATATTGCCCATCTGGAAACACGAAGTGGAACATCTGACTTCTTCATGGTCATGGTGAAAGCGTTACAGTCCGTAACGATCTTAAATTTCAAACCCATGAGGTATATCCTCCATTTCTTGAGTGCCTCTATTATTGCTAAGACCTCTAGCTCATAGGAATGATACTTTTCTTCAGTTGGCGAAGTCTTCCTGCTCATGTATTGAACTGGATGAAGGCACTGATCCTCCGAGTCTTTCTGCAGCAAAACCGCACCATATCCAAACTTACAAGCATCTGTGTGGACTTCCGTTATTGCTCTTGGATTATACAGTTTCAACACAGGATCTTTTATCAGCGCTAGTTTCAACTGTTCAAAAGAAGCAATTATCTCTTCATTTACCTTGAACTCTCTTCCTTTTCGCAATAAATCAGACATCGGTTTAGCAATTATTGCATATCCATCTACAAATCTGCGAAAATAGGAGGTCAACCCTAAAAATCGTTGCAAACTTTTCCGGTCATGGGGCAGTGGAAAATTTTCAATGGCCACCGTCTTTTCCCTTGAAGGGCGTATAGTTCCCTTTTCTATTATGTAACCAAGAAAATTTACCTTCCTCTGTAGGAATTGACACTTCTTCCACCTTACATGCAACCCATTCTTCTCTGCTATTTTCAGTACCATTTCTAACTTCATTATTCCCTCAGCTTCATCCTTCGATGGAACAATTACATCGTCCATGTAGGTTACTACTACACCTTCCGCTATCAAATCTCTAAATATGGCGTTAATAAATCTGCAAAATACCGCGGGTGAGTTCGATATTCCAAATGGTACAAATTTGAACTCATACTGTCCATTTCTGGTGACGAATGCAGTGTATTTAGTAGATTCTGGATCTACTGGTACGTGGAAGAATCCATCCTTCAAATCAAGTGTGGTGAACACATTTGCTTCCTGCAACCTTTCCAAAACGTCATCCATGATCACCATCGGAAAATTATCGCGCAAAATTTTTTCATTGAGCTTTCTGTAGTCGCAACATAGCCGTTTTGTACCATCCTTTTTCGGAACCAACACGATCGGTGAGGCATATTCGGATGAACTTGGTACCACGATACCCTGCTCCAACCATTCTGTCACTTGTCTATCTATAATCTTTTGGTCCTCGTATGAAGTTCTTCTAGGACCCTGAGCTACTGGTACATCATCCTTCAGCAAAAGCTTCATACTAACAGGAGCAGCGTTCATCTGAATGGGGTTATACTTTTCTATCATGCGGCTTATCTCATCCTGAAGGTCAGCACTTAGATGGTGTAAATCAGCCACTACCTTCTCATTATCTTCGATATTCAGACAAACATCCCGAAATTCTTCCAATAGCTCCGGAGTACTAATGTGTTCCTGCAGAACCTTATCTGTGATGTTTTCAACGGCATTTGGTACCCTGGCGATAAATTCAACACCATTTTCCTTAACTACGAGATCCACAAACTGCAATAGGTTATTGCCCAAAACAGCGGGATACCCAATATCTTCAGACTGTACAAGATCGAATCTCAATTTTAGGGAAAGACCATCCATTTCTACTGGGGCTTCGAAATATCCCTGAGTATAGAAAACTCCTGCACCAGCCCCCCTCAACCGTCTTCGTTCCGGTATAAGTTCAAATTTTCCCCTCAACTTCTCGAAAACATCGCATCTAATAGTACACATGTTACATCCGGTATCAATTAAGCCATACAAATCGATGCCTCCCAAGGACATTTTCTTAAATATCATTCCTGGCTCAAAAGGTTCTCTATCGTAGATAAACGTGTTGACGTTACTGCGCTCCTCTTTGATTTCTGGTTTGTAGACCCTGCAATCAGATGCGCGATGTCCTGTATTGTTACATTTGAAACACTTAAATTGCGCTTCCTTACAATCCTTAGCCAGATGATCCGGACGTCCACATTTGAAACAATTTTTAATTTTGCTACCGTTACTTCTTCCCATCTTAATGCCAGTTTCCATATTATTAGAAGCCTGAGGTCTCCGACTATCCCTACTGGACGAAGTCGGAATCTTCTCGTATATCTTAATATTTTCCTTCATTTCCTCAACTGTCTTTGCCTGGTACAATATAGTCTTGTTAAAACGAGAATCTGGTATACCTTCAACAAAATAGTCCAGCAGACTAGCGACATCTAAATCTATAGGCTTACCAATCTCCATCAAAGTATATAAATACTCACGGTAGGTCTCATTCTGGCCCTTACGACGGTCTCTTAACAATCTGTGAATTTCTGCAGCTGAAACTGATTCTCCGAATTCCTCTTTTAATGCTGCTTTTAACGATTCCCAACTCTTTAAGCCAGATTGGCTTCTGACAAATAATTTGGCTTCACCACTCAACAGCTGCTTCGCATAAATGAACTTCTGTATGGAATTCCAGCCAACCGTTTCAGCATTTTCCTCAAACTCCTCAATCCAAGTCCCAATATTAAGAGAATCACTACCACTGAACGTAGACAAACTTTCAACAATGTCCTTCAACGTAGACAGGTCCACTAAAGCGGATTTCCGGCGATGCACTAGCATCAAGTTCCTGGTACTGCGAATTTGTCGATCCAGCGCCAGCCCCGTCGGTTTGATGACCGAAATGTTGGAGGAGCCTGCCCTGTAACACTGCCTTCGACCCAGTCGTGTCCAACCCTAATTCCCTCAACTTTGCGCGCAAACCATCGCAATTCATCAACATTATGCTGTCTACGTCCATTGTCTAAATGTCAAACTAGCAACAACGTTACAAATTCAAATTAAAGGATCTCAAAACAATTTAAATAGCCTACTAAATTAAAAAATTTTACAGAAATTAAAAAAACATAAATCAATTCAATCAAAAGTATTATCTTAAATAATAAAAAAAAATTAATTTCAGTTAAAATTCCCCATAAATCTACTTATACATTATTTTGACTCATCTTATACAAACAAAACTGCATCAACACTTCAATTGTATATGTTGTTGTTCCTTGTTTATAGTCTCTCTTCAGCTTTTACCAGTTGTTCTCTCTTTTACTCGCTAGCTTCTCATTGGTCACAGCTTCACTCGTTGTTTTCCGGCTTTCACTCGTTGTTTTCCGACTTTCACTCTTTGTTGTTTTCTCTTTTATCTTACAAGCAGACGCTTCGATACTCCAACTGTTGTCTCATATTCAGGCTCTTGTTGTTGTCATAAATCTTTATGTTCTTTGTTCTTTGTCTTTCTATTTTTGTTGTTGTTTCTGTATTCTTCTATTGCTAAAACTCGATGCAACGAGAAAAGACCACAGGCGACTTATTTATTTGCTATTGTTATTGTTGTAGGCACAAACAAAGGTTTCGTTTATTTTTCCTCTCTTATACTCTTTCGGGAACGTTTTCTTTCACAAAACACAAATTCAATTTTAATTGCAATTACGGAGTGAACAAAAATATCAGCGTTTTCAACTTTTTTGTTTTTGCTCTATGTTTCCAGCTTTTATTTGTTTATTCAATTTGTTTTTCATTATAGTTCATTTTTTTTTTTTTTTTTTTTTTTTTTTTTTTTTTAATTATCACACACTACTACTTCCATTAACTTGTTTTTTTTATCACTTTCTTGTCTCTTTTAAACGGGTATCCCGGTTGAGCCCCCAAATTTGTAGGAATTTGCTTTAATGCTTTATTAAATCATTTATTTTCTTAAGAGTACAAAAATAAAAATGGGAATACCCGTTATAACTTAAATAATTCATTATCTTATTTCTTCTGCATTCACTTGACAACTTAAATATTCTAATCTTGTTGCTTCTGTGTCTACTTTACAACTAACTCACTATAGATACAAAATCCGTATTTTGTATCTGATCGTCCACTCGTCATTCGTCCGTTGTCTGTGGAAATTTCCAGAGTCTGATGGCGTGATTTGTTGAGATGAACGTTCGTCCGTTTGTTGGTATTCATTAGTGTAGTGTGGGTTAGAGCAGGATCGCTATATTGTTAGTGACAAGTGAGAGATCTAAACATTCGACGAGTTAGAGATCTAAACGGGCGGACGGACATTAAACTCCGTTCTTGCTCTACACAGTGGTCTGATTTGACTCACATCCCACATATATATGTTTATATATGTATCTTCTTTAATGGTGTTGCGTTTTTCTTTTGGCTTTATTTCAATTCGTTTTGATATTGTCGTTGGATCTGGTATTAAATCCGAATTATCTAAATAGGAACCATATTATGCACCAATATTAATTAATGACAGGGCAAACTTCTTAAACCCGCTACCATTAACAGCAGAAAAAGGGCGGCAAACTTCTTCAACCCATTGTGAGCTCACATTAATAAAATTTTCCTTGTCAAGTCTGCTCACTTTTTTTAATTCTATATTGGAATTTTGTTCTACATAGCATTTGTGACGAAATAAATTTGAGGTTTGCTTGCCGTTATATTTAACTTTTCACAATATACAAATCCGTTAACTATTTCCTTATGTTCATCATATATAATAGAAAAAATTTTCCATATTTTACTTTTAGACTTTTTTTCTTGTTGTACGAAAAATTCCACAATTAATTTTTTTCTAAAATTGTATCGGAGTTCATTTTTTATATTTTTCCTTTAAACTTTTAGTAAAATTTACTGTCAACAAATCGCACATAAAGCAACAACCAAAAAAATATATGTATGTTCTCGTTAGGTTTTGTATTGTTTTTGCTCTTGCTTTCTGTTTTCATACACGGAAAGCAACGAATACTGGACGAATGGTGTGAATGTTTTTAGTTTTTTCATGTGGCATTGAATTATTTCATTGCTTGATGTATAACGACATAACAAAAAGAGGATGTAAAATAGCAAACATAAATAAGGAGTGAGTAAACAAACAGCAATTCACATTTTTATTATTGTCGAGTAAAAACGATGCAAAGGCAATGAAATTGCGAATGGTCAGCAAATGTGAATAGTCTCTTGCTGTTCTCTGATATGTATATTACATATACATATATCATAGTTTGGTTTAATCAACGCAGATACATATTTTTTTATTTATTGTTGGATTTTTATTTGTTTTATTTATTGGCCTATAAGATTCCACTTTCGAAGTATCTTTTCCAGGCTTAGGAATCATTTTTAGTAAAGCAACTTTCCATGCTGGCGGATAGTGTTTAAGCCGCAAAATCGCGTTAAAAATATAGAGAATGATTTTCTTTGCTTTAGGGGGCAACTCGATAATCATCTTGTTGCTGACTTGATCAATTCCAGGAGCTTTCTTAACGTTCAAATTGTCAATAGCATTTACAATATCTTTGAGTTGAAATGTTATTTTTACAGGTGGTCGGGCCACCACAGGTTGTAATTCACCCATGACAATACTTGAATTATGAGTAAAAACATTTTTTAGGTGACTAACAAAAAGATTACCTTTTTCAGTATCAGGTCTCGCCCAACTTCCTCTAGGATCACGCAGAGGGGGAATTGCCATTATGGGTCTTTTTACATTTTTAGCTGCACGCCGTAACGAATAATTTGACTGTTCTGTCGAATCTAGACTTTGCAAAAATTTTCTTAGAGACGCTTCTCTTTGCGTTTGTAATAATTTTCTGAGCTGACTTGTATAGGGTGTTTTTTATAGAGGTATAGAACTTTAAGTTGCAATAAAACAACGATTTCGATTGACATGAATTTTATTTATCCGAAAGATAATCTTGTGGCATTACATTTTAAATATAATTTCTGGCATATAACCGCCACGGCTGGCGCGGATGTAGTCCAATCTGGACGTCCAATTTTCGATGATTTTTCCAACATTTGTGGCCGTATATCGGCAATAACACGGCGAATGTTGTCTTCCAAATGGTCAAGCGTTTGTGGCTTTACCACATAGACCAATGACTTTACATAGCCCCACAGAAAGTAGTCTAGCGGTGTTAAATCACAAGATCTTGGAGGCCAATTCACAGGTCCGAAACGTGAAATTAGGCGGTCACCAAACGTGTATTTCAATAAATCGAAATAAAATTGCACTATTTGCAAGCGTTGTTCAGGCGTGAGTCTATTCATGATGAATTGCCAAACCAAACTGAGAATAAATCACTTGACAGCTGTTTAATCGGTCGCCATCTTGAAAAGTAATGCCAACTTAAAGTTTTATACCTCTATAAAAAACACCCTTTACAATTTTTTAATCTTGCTTTAAGCTGTGGCGATCTGTGCAGTTGGCATTCTCTTCGAGCTTTTCTTTTTTCGGACAAAAGTTATTCTATATCTGTCAAAAAAAACTTTGGTGCATCTGGTCTGACGATAGGGGGAAGAAGCATTTTGAGAAGCTTGCTTCATTTGTTCATTCAGGCTACAAATAGCAGTATCAATATCCCCTGGAGTTCTTAGCAATAGGTCTTCTGTACAATGGGTGCTAATATATTTTTTGTATTTTAGCCAATTTATGCGTTTGGCAAAAAATAAATCGTCTGCTTCAATTTGCAGATGGTGATGATCGTGGGTGAATTATCTGAAGAGAGATCCAGTGAAGCTTCAGTTTGGATAAGTTCAACGGGTATATTTTTTGCTATGCCGAAGTCAATAACATCGGGTATTTTTTGCTGATCAGTTGGCCAATAAGTTGGTTTCCCAGTCGAAATGATATTCAAATCCATTTTGGAAATGGTATCATACACAGTACGACCTCTTGGGCTGATTAGACGAGAGCCCCAGAATGTATATTTGGCATTATAATCGCCAGCCGCTATGAAGCGAGGTGCCAATGATTTAAAGTAGTTAAGATACTGATTTTCTGTTATCGAAAATCTGGGCGGAAAATATACTGAAGAAATAACGAGTTTGTGGTAAAAAATTTCAATACAAATATTTGTCGATTGGAGATAATTTTCAGAAAGTCCACACAATAAATATTGCTGAGCCACCACTTGATCTATCTCTCGGGTCCTTGGTACATAAAAAGAGTAACCGTGTATTTGAAACAAGCTTCTAGATGTCATGTGGGTCTCAGAAATCAGCATGACATCTATTTTTTCGTAAATTAGAAAACATCCTAATTCGTTTTTATGTTGGCGAATGCCGTTTGCGTTCCAGAAACATATTCGTAAGGAGTTCATGGCCTGCTTAGTATGGCTTGCAGAAGCGAAGTCTGCATTTTTTGCATTTCCTGCATCATAATACTCATACTCGTCATGAAGTGATTCATTGTTTCCAAAGTTTTTCCATCATCCCTTCTAGACGGCTGAAGTTGGAATTTTATTGTTCGTTAGTTGGTGTCTCTTTTTGCGCTGTTAGCTGATTAGATTTCAAAATGTTGGCATATGAAAATTGGCTGGTGACTGCTTGTGCTTGTGGCGGATTACTTAGAGTAGGTATTTTTGTTGGCTGAGCAGGGGTGGATACAGTTTTGTGGGCCGTGGAACGTTTAACAACGCCAAAAACAGGGCAACCCCTATAATTGGCAGTGTGGTTGCCTCCGCAATTGCTGCATTTCTTAACCGTGGAGTCGTTCTTTGGTTTGTCACACTTGAACGAATTATGGAGATCGCCGCATACAACACAAACTGAAGGTAACTTGCAGTAGGTTTTGGTATGCCCATATTCCTGGCAGTTTAAACACTGAACAGGTCCAGATCGCTTATGAGGTTCTTCAACTGTGACTCTGCGATGCATAAAAAATTACAGATCATATATTGAGAGCGTTTAATTTTTTTTAAGTTTGATGTCACCCGGCTTTAATTCTACGCGGAATAAAGGCTGAGGGACTCTGTCTTTATTTTTAATGTTGGAAACGGCTTTAACTTTAAATCCTTTTTCGCCCAAACTGGCTTTTACTTCATCGGGATCAACATATGAGTCTATACCTTTAATCACAACTTGGAGGAATTTTGCGCTTTTTAACTCGTAGGTATAAAAAATTTTTTTGGAGTTTTTTAAACTCTGATACGATTTTACGGTATTCGTTTTCATGGCTAGCTTGGATTTTGGTTTCGTCAATTTTACCTCGTTTAATTGGGGAAACGAAAAATGAATTTTCTCCAATCAATGAAATGATTAATTTAATTAGGGCGTTTGTATTTTTTTCATGAAGGAAAATTGGAGGTGGCTTAGAGGTCCTGGTTTCAGAAATTAGGGCATCTTTCTTATCTTGAAGTAAAGCAAAACGATTTAGCGACGGCGGTTTTTCGATTTCTTTTGTTAATTTTGAAACTGATGCAATATTAGCAGATTTCGGACTTCCTCCTCTCTTGACCACTTGAATATAGCGATCCATACCTATTTGGACTTTCGCCTTCTCTTTATGATCCAAACAGGTATCGTCCATTGGTTTTAGACATACCGTGTTCACTGAAACTGCCGACAACTCTCCAAAATTAGTTAAAGAAGAACGCAAAGGAGAAGACCCTTCGATATTTTTTTTATTTATGTTGAATAGATTTTTTGCGCAGGTTGAGCTTTATTTGTAGTTTGCTTTATATTTGGTCTCACGGACAGATAGTTCCTATTATATTCGGGGTCTGTAATATTTTCGTTGTTAGCACTTGCAGAGCATATTACATAGTAAGCATTTCGGCTAGATCCACTTGCACTATTGGTGTTTTCACTACTCATCAATTAAAAAGTTTTTAGTTTTTGTTATCAGTGTTTTTTTTCTTCTTTTATTTGTAACGATGTAACAATTGTTGTTGTTGTTTTATTTCTGTTTTTAGAATTAATATAAAAAGAGTATATAAAATACCGTTAGGAATTTTCTTCTTGTTTGTTCTTTTGTGTATCACATATTACAAATGTTTAAAAATTTGTCACCTATTACAAATAACCACACTGAATAACTCGCGCTGCGAAATAAAAACGTCCGTACTCTTCGAGAGTATATAGGTCACAGTTGACTATCAAATTGATGCACACTTTGTACAAGAAAAAGAATTTTTTTACTATTAAAAGGAAATTTTAATAAAAAAAAATGTTAACGGATTCAGTGGATTGTCTTCTTGAGTACCACTGGAGTGAGGAAGAGTTGCCCTCTGGCTGCTTTTGATAAGATGCTCTGCCTGACTCCGCTTGACTTGTCAAGCACTTTGCAGCCCGTAGAGCCTTATGTCTGAGGAAATCGGGCTGCTGGAAATAGCGCTTGATAGGACACTCCAGAATTCTGAACGTCGTCTTTCCTGAGATATACGGACCTTCCAAAAAACCCACTGACCATATTGTGCCTGAGGCTATGTCCCTGTTCGGTTCATACCGGAAAGGGCACTATGGAATGGTGGCGTACTCCAGGGGAGAAAGGTATACCCATCGTCACAGATGGGTCGAAGTTGGATGGAGGTAGAAGTGGTGGGGTTTTCTAAAAGGAACTCGGTCTTGAAATTCACTTCAGGTTGAAGGATGACTGTAGCGTGTTTCAGGCAGAGATTTTTGCAATCTTGAAGGCTATCAATTGCTGGTATTGTTGAGTCCATAGCTGGTAGGCCCACTTCGGATCCGGAATTTTATATGATCTTCGTTGACAGTCAGGCTGCCCTAAGGGCCAGCGTCGGTCTGGTGTAAATCACGGTTTGTTCGTGAGTACGAAGAGTCGTCTATACTGGGTTCCGGGTCATAGCGGAATACTCGGTAATGCGACGGAGTGTGCTCTCGCTAGATTTGGTTCACTTTCTGAGGGCGATTTGAAAGTTGGTTCTAATCCCCCAATCTGCCACCTCTACGGCGTCATCAATGGATAGGTCAGGGGGAAGAGCATAAGCGTTGGGGGAATGGATTGGGACGTTATGTTTCTAGTTATCTATTGTCTGCTATAGACAGTGTTAGAACAAGTTGGCTGCTGGGCTTAGATAAGGCCAATTTGGTGTAGTCGCGATCTTTAGTGTGTTTTGGTCTGTGTTATTCATCCTCTTTCTTTATTCTCCCTTTCCCACTTCTTCCCCTTTTCCCTATCTCCTCTATTATTTCCTCTCCTATAGGATGTAGTACAATGGCTCAACTTAATCTTCGGGTACTGTACCTGCCTCGATGACAAGTACAAGTCCTCTAACCTATACCTAAACCTGTAAGTCATTTTACCTTAACATACTATTACAATTCGTTTTAAACTTTGTTTTAAATAAGAGAATGTATAGAAGATGTGGAATACGATAATCAGATTAATGTGATAAGTAATAGATTTATTTTTCATACAATAACTATTTCAGAACTTAGAACAATTTATAAGACCATAAAGAAAAACCCCGATTATAATAAAGTAAATATATGTTTAATCTCAGATAACTGGCATTTATGTGCCAATATAATGTTGCAAATAATAAATTCATCATTGGATACGGGAGTTTTTCCAGATAATTGGAAAACTTCAATGATTAGACCAATTGAGAAAATAGGAAAAACAAATAAATGTGAGGAGTATCGTCCAATAAAACTGTGTGAAAAAAATGTTAGAGAAAATTGTTAAACAACAGCTTGAAGAATACATGGAAAAACAACATGGAATATTCGGAAAAACTTTTCGTGTGAGACAGTGGTTAACTATGTAATCAATAGATGGAAGAAAATTTATAGAAATATATTACTGTGCAAGTTGTATAGATATGCAATACAAGATAAGGAATTAAATTGGTTTAAATCATATCTATCAAATAGAAAACAAATGACTAAGGTGAATGATGCTATATCTAGTGCTATTAACAGCGATTATGGAGTACCTCAGGGATCAATTCTGGGGGCTCTATTATTTATTATATATATAAATGATCTACCCAATATAATAGAAAAGTGTGAAATAGTTTTATACGCAGAGGATACTCTAATATTTAATGAATCTGAAAATGATGAACAGTGCCAAATAAACTTAGAACATGATATGACAATTGTAAATACAGTCAAAGCTCGGTATAACAAACGATATATTGTCAGGACCTTTCGTTATAGTGGAAAATTCGTTACATCGGAAAGTTTTTTTTTTATCAAAATTTTATTAAAAAAAAGAAAAGTACATTTAATTCATTTTATTAAAAATATATAGATATGTCCTTAAAATAACGTTTGATAATCAGTGAGTAAAAGTGTTAAAAATTATTTAAGTTGGTGAAAAAAAATCATTTATAGACGTTTGTTTACAAGTAACTTGAAGACTCATTTGAAGAGCTTCTTCCTGTATTTAGTACTTCGACTAATTGTTTCGAAATATTAATAATATTTTGGGAACCCCATTTTATACATTTATCAAAACATTTTATTACACATGGATGATTTTGATATTTTATATTTGTTTGAAATCACTGAAAGCGATAATCAATTTTTGCACTCTTCTAAAATTTTTATTTTTTCCCTTAAAAAAATTCTTTTTCAATTTCCCATCTTTTTATAAAATAAAACTCACAACTTGTTACAAATTCACTAAAATTTTTGTGACTACTTGTTCAACTCCACTGTGTGTTTGTATACAACGATACTTTAACGAACATTTTTTGTGTTCTCTTTTGTTACATTATTTTTGTTTTTACCATGTTTTTTATTCATTCATTATACTGAGCTTGAAAATTATAAAACATTCGTTATATAAGGTAGTCAATGTAAGAAATTTTCTCATTCGTTATATCCCGAATTCGTTAAAGTGAGTATTTGTTATACCGGGCTTTGACGTAAGTGGCTGAAAGTGAATAAACTAAAATTAAATGAAATTAAAACAAAAATTTTAGAAATAAACATGAACAGTGAAACACATTTTAAAATTAATAATAAAATAATTGATTTGACAAAAACTTGAATTTTAAAGATCATGTAAATTATATATGTCAGAAAATCGGGGAAAAATTGGATTTTTCAAAAGAATTAGAAATCAAATATCAACAATCACTGCAATTAACAACACGATCATTAAGCCACACTTTGAATTTGGTGCTACAATATTATATACATGCTGTACAAACATACAAATAGATAGGCTACAAAAGTTACAGAACAGGGCTGTGAGGTCTATAATTAAATGCAACAGGTTTACTCCAATACAATTTAAGCTAGATACGCTAAAATGGCTCAACATTAGACAAAGACTTCAACTAAATACGTTTTCTTTTATTTACAAGATGAAAATGGGCAACACACCAGAATATCTAACGGATCAATTAATATATGTCAACGAATGTCAACCTTTCAGTCTTAGAAATGCTAATGATTTCAGGATACATCGAGTAACAAACAATGCAATGAAGAGGTGTTTATTATATAAAGGACTACAATTATTTAATTTACTGCCTAGCAGCGTTAAAAATTAAGGAAATATAAATGTTTTCAAAATTAATTGTGTGCAGTTTATAAGAAATTGTACTTAATGTAACGTATTATAGTAAATAAGAAAGTAATTTAAATACTACTAAATAAATAAATAAAACAAAAAAAATTAAATGATAATCAAATGTCCAATCATTTTACCGTCACTAATGATGTATTGTTGGTAGTGCAAGTTTATAGCTGAAAATATACATTTCCTGTAGGGATGTGAAGGGCGAATGTAATGAAATTCATGCATTGCATTACATTACATTCTCTTAAGGTCTTCTTACTTACTTACTTAATTGGTCATAACATTCCTTTAATCAGGATCACACCACCCATATTGTATGTGTTAATTTTATATATGAGTGGCTGGACCGAACGACAGATAATGGAGTTTCATGGCGATTTTATTTACTCTTCGAATATTTGTCAGAAAACCTCTTTGAAGAAGTCGCCTAAGAGATATATTTCGTGTTGTTCGTTATGTCTGAGTTTGACTTCTAAATTATTTTGTCCTTTAAAAACGCAACGAATACAGAACGAATGGTTATTTGAATGAAACGCGTTATTCTTTCCTAAAGAATTTATGTATATATTCGGGGTTGTCGTAGAAACCATGTCGGTTTTCGTGTTTGTCGTTTTTGAAAACCAATGTTGGTTTCATGGCAGCAAATGTTGGTTTCGTTAATTTCAAGCGTAAATTAAAACCAATGTTCGAATCAGCTGTTTGGTAAAAAAAATGCCAAAATACTTATAAATAGAACATTTTTTTAAAAATTTAAATTATTTATGTTAAGGAATAAATACAATGCCAACGGCAATAGTGATATTTCTATTATTAGAAGAAAAGCTATCAGAAAGAGTGAGGAGAAGAATCCTGAGAGATTGTAGCAATCTACTGGAGCTGCCGAAAGCAATGTAAGAAGTTTTTAATCAGGAGGAAGTTTCTTGTACTCATATATTTAACTGTATTTTACAGATTTTTTCCTAATTATCGCTTAAGCAAAGAAGCATTCCGTGTGGTGAAAATGAAAAACGTCGTCAAGAGACTACAAATATAAAGCTCCTTCAATAATTTGTTGCATCGATGGGACTCACATAAAAATTATAAAACCTAGTATTGACGAGCGTTTATACTTTAATCGAAAGGGCTACTACAGTAAAAATGCTATGGTAGTAAGTAGAAATAATTCCATATGTTCTAAAAAAAAAGTTCTTGTTGCCATAGGGAATCCATAGATGGCTTATCACGCTTTGTAAATCCTCTGGCCAAAATATTTTTCTTTTTATAAAACAATCACTAAAATATACAAAAATAAATATGTATGTACATAAATTACTTACATTTTTACAAAAATCCCGCTGCTAAAAAATCTAAACAAAAGCACGTGTATTAAAACTGACAGCTGTAAGCTGGTTGGTTTATTTCCAATAAGAAAACCGATAACCTTGGCATTTTTCACGTCGTTTTTAAAACCAATTCCGACAAGGTTGGTTTCTATGACAACCCCGATTAACTCCCAAAGAAGATACAGATTTTTTTTTCAAGATCACTCTTTTGTGAGATCAGTCGTTACCTGACTTGTAATTGCATTATAAAAAGGGTATGTAAAAGGCATTAAATCAGTACAGTGAACGTGATTATAAAAACATCAGTAGAAATTGATGTTGAATAAATCAATAACAAAAGTAACAAATATATGAATGTTGAGCAAACGCGAATTCATTCAAACCGTTCTCGGATGGCTAAGTTATATACAATATTATTTGTTCAATAACATACTCCTATTCTGCAGCATTTTGACAAAAATTTCCCGAACAGACGTTCAAATATGTTAAGCATATAAAACAAGTTTTCTATGCTAAACACCAACAATTCTAATCAAGACATCAAATTTTCCTCGCATCCAAATATGGAATCTTTTGAGTTCTAAAAACTTGTTTTACGTTATACCATTTGAGAAAGGTAAACCAAACAGCAACGAACCAACAATTTTAATCAAGACATCTAATTTTCCTTCCATCTAAATATGGAACCTTTTGATTTCTAAGAACTTTTTTACGTTATACCAATCGAGAAAGGTAATATTAGCGTGTTAAAATTGATAGTTATCAAAAAAATCAACTCGAATGTTAAACTAGAGGAGGAAAAGTAATGCTAAATAGAAAATGGTTTCAAGTTTAATTGTAACAGAAAACATAGTACCAACTGTAGTCACAAAGTCAGACCATCCTCAATTACTTCAGCCGATTACAAATAAGATTGCATACGATACCGTTTTAAAGACAAATCTGACTTCCACTCACAGCACAATTAATCCTTGCTCAAATTTTGACTTCAAATCTATCAATACTCTTCTAATTTTGGCGTTTTTGGATGTCCCAGCAGTATTATCATTGTACCCAATAAACAAAGTTACAACCTGGTAATATGATTGCGCAAACAGTATTATGTTTACATTTTTAGCAGCAAATGAAATCGACATTATGCCCGTTTCTAACTCACTTAACTTCAAGCAGTCTATACGGGGTAAGTGATTAAATCACACACATACATACATAATTGGTCATTACAACCCAGTCAGGATTAACACCTAGCTGCTCAGACCACTAATGATGTGTGTCTTAATTTTATACATGAATGGCGGGACAGATTTTTTGCGAAACTTTTCATAGCAATTTTTGTTTACTCTCAGAGATTTTGCCAGAAGTCTGCCGGAAGTCGCCGAAGAAATATTTTCTCATATTTCGTTTTGGTGGAGATTTTCTGACCTGGGGTTTGAACCGTGGCTTCTAGTCTAATAAGTCAACACGCCACCTACTACACTACGTCGATATTAATAGATACATACAATACAATATAACGGAGAACTTGCAATCGCATTAAGACGGGTTTCCATAGGAGTAAAGAGTTGCTTCCAGATACAATGGTTGGAGCGAAATTAAATACCTCCCGCAGACGAACAGAAAGTCAAAACTCGACGGTTTTCGTATTGAGAGACTTCTTGCCCAGCTTCTAACACAAAGCAAGCAACAGCTGAATGGAAATCACTCGGTAGCACGTATATATCAAATTGAAAACATAGTTTAAATCACGAATTTTCAGCCGCTCAATATGTAATTACAAGGGCCCTCGAGATAGAGCATTCTGAATTAAGGGTATTCTGACAATATTCAAACTTAAACATTATTTATTATGTAATCTGCGTGCAGATTGTATTCAAGCAACGAATGGCTGCATTGAGAAATCTCATTAAAATTTTATAACATATTAGAAATCTCTATACATCTATCGTCAAATACACTACTTACTCATCTTCAGTAGACAAAGCATCCAAAAACTTTGTTGTGAATAAAAATATGTCCAGAGACTCGTTTCCACTTAAGATTTCACTGCATTTTCCTGTAGAACTCTCGCCTACTATTGTGATAATTTCAAATCTATATGATTTCTATAATCAATATGACTTAACGTTAGAACTGGTTCAAATTTCTATCCCAAACTTTAATAAAGACTTTATGTCACATATAAATAATTTATTTAAATAAACAAAGCTCTTTATTTTATTAAAAAGGGTATCTATTGCAATTATACCTGAAACAAAGTGTTTCGTTTTTGCTTTTTAAAAGGCTTACTTACTGCAGATTAGACGGATGCAATTTTACTTAAAAGATACAAAGGTTTTACCGTAGTTATTTATTTATTTCATTGCGTTTCTATTTTAAACAAAATAAATTATTTTGCCCAAAACTAGTTTATGTGTCTCTATTATGCTTTAATGGTTTTTGATTTAGAATTTTCGAAATTAGTTTGACACTTATGTTGTAAACAAACAAATAAACAATAAATAAATTGTGTTGAACCAAAAAAAAATTTGTTGGTTAAAAATTTTTAAATGGAAAATGCAGCTGAATTTCTTTAAAATTATATTATACATAAAAATAATATGGCAATAAAAGTACTAAATAATATTTCAGATACAACAATTTTGTGCCTATATCAAATATGTCAGTTTTTCGAATTTGTCACTCACTATTATTGGATTCTCCAGAGACGTATTTTGTATTACTGAAGTAATGCAGTGTTGCACAGACAGTTTTCGATATGTTTTGGAGCAAAACTAGTTTTTCTTAAACATTTTGCGAACACTAAAAATGTATGGGAAAACCAAAAGTAATGGTTTTGAGCAAAACTAGTTCTGTGCCCCAAAACATATATTTGAAAACTATTAATGTACCTGGAGGCGATCAAATAAATTCTTCATTTGATGATCTTTTTCTGATCGTCTCTGATTGTGATTGGCAAGCATTATCTCTTTTGTAGTAATGGACATATACGTGGATAAAAAATAATAATTTTATTGCCAGGAGAAATGTGCAGATAAAAAAAAATTAATTTACAATTTATTGAGAATCGCAAGTGTTTACCAGCTTTATGGAATAAGTATAAAACTAAAATCTAATAGCAATATTTCACGATATTAATAGCAACAAATCATTATCCGAAGAAAACACTTTAGCAACCAAACACTATGAAATTGAAATCCAAATAATGATAGACGAAATTATTTGTTCGTCTTCCTTTAAACATCAAGCAGACGACACTCACACATATGCATTATTTGTTTGATTTTCAGGGCGTTTTA
Source organism: Sarcophaga rosellei (assembly GCA_930367235.1). Taxonomy (NCBI): domain Eukaryota; kingdom Metazoa; phylum Arthropoda; class Insecta; order Diptera; family Sarcophagidae; genus Sarcophaga; species Sarcophaga rosellei. The sequence continues at coordinate 57,739,957 of OV884019.1, forward strand.
AAGGGTTGCAACAATTACAATACACTCAAGCCTGGTTTTATGCGAATTTAGAATTTTAACAGATTTTAAAATTTTTGATGTTTTTTAAACTTTTTTACCATTTTTAAAATAAACCTGATTTGCATCTAAAAAATATTTGCTCTAGTGTGGCCATAAAATAATTTTGAGGCAAAAAAATCGTTGATTTTGGGTAAATAAAATTATTTGCCGTCAAACCAAAATATTTTAAATGTGACCACCCACTGTCAAATATTTTCATCATTTTTGGGCAAATATTTATTTCCTCTTATATTTCGTAAGGTCAAATAGAGACAAATAACAGCTGTTCAGACCTTCACAATGAATTTCTTTCATATGTCCGCATGTACGTTTGTATAAATGGACAAACATTTCACATACTTGTGAAACAGACAGAAGCCATGTGTTCACTCTGCAGAAATAACTTTCACCAACTGTATCGGTGTCAGAAATTTCAACAACTGTCACCAGCAGACCGTCTTATTTTCATTCGGAAGCAAAACCTGTGTGTGAACTGTCTAAAATCAGGACACACAGCCAAAACTTGCAAATCAGGATTATGCATCACATGCAAGAAGAAACACAACTCGCTACTTCATCTGCAGAGCAACACTCAGTCATCAAACCAAAGGTAAACAAGTGAAAAGGGGTCCAAGAAGACGTCATCATGCACTATCAACCTAAAATAATTGAACCCGATTTCAATGAAGCGACACCGTGTCCTCCAGAAGCATCCTCATTAGCTGCAGCAAATGGTCAGGTGTCTAAATCATACGTTCTTCTCAGCACGGCTCTAATAAAAATCAAAACTGATACAATGGAGATTGAATGTCGCGCTTTACTTGACTCTGGCTCACAAGTCAATTTGATTACAGATCGTTTGGTAAGACGACTTAATATTGCAAAACAGACGTCATCAGTAAACATCAATGGAATCGGGAACTCTAACACAAAAACACAACACCGAGTCAATGTAGCTTTGCATTCTCGAATTAATGGATTCTCAACACCTCTGGAGGCACTTGTCCTACCTCAAATTATTGCGCCTCAACCATCACAGTTTATCAACATTGATAAGTGGCCACTACCGAGAAATATTATGTTAGCTGACCCAACATTCAATCGATCTAGTAAAATCGATATATTGCTGGATGCCGAGCATTATCACCAACTGCTCGCAATTGGACAAATAAAATTATCTCCACAACTTCCGATTTTGCAGAACACGGTTCTTGGCTGGATTGTAGCAGGAAAAATAAATAGTGAACACCCTACAGACCCATCCTGTGGAATATGTACTGAAGATGAGGGGCTTGAAGCTTCCATCGCTCGACTTTGGGAAATAGATGAAATTAAAACGACTAAAAACCACTATCAATAGCCGACAGACAATGTGAAGAGCACTTTGTACAAAATACAACTAAAAACCATGAAGACCGCTTCATTGTCAGAATACCATTTCACCAAACCCCTAATACCCTAGGCGACTCACACGCAATAGCTCTAAACCGATTTCTTGCTCTCGAACGGCGTTTGCAAAAGAACCCGGAATTGAAAGCCAAATACACTGAATTTATGGAAGATTATGAATCAATGGGACACATGACTAAATTGGAAACAGACTCCATCATGTCTCCAAATTACTACATCCCACATCATTGCGTACTAAGGCCAGAAAGTTCAACCACTAAGCTCAGGGTGGTATTCGATGCCTCAGCCAAAACCTCCTCAGGCTACTCTTTAAACGACCTGATGTTCACGGGACCAACACTACAAAGCGAACTATTCTCCATACTGTTAAGGTTTCGAATGCCAAGGTTCGTTTTCACCACTGACGTTGAAAAGATGTATAGGCAGATATTGGTTGCTCCTGAAGATCGTCAATTTCAGCTAATATTTTGGAGAAAGGATTCCACAATGCCCATTTCATACTATCAACTCAACACGGCCACATATGGTACAAGAGCTGCTCCATATTTAGCAACAAAATGTCTTGATCAACTGGCTGAAGAAAATAATATACACTATCCACTTGCTTCACAATTTATTAAAGAAAATTTCTATGTAGACGATGGCCTGGGTGGGTCAAATAGCTTATCAACAGCGATGCAATTGCAAGAACAACTTGTGCAGATTATGAAAAAGGGCGGCTTCGTGTTACGCAAATGGTGTGCTAACCATCCACAATTACTCCACAATATTCCACAAGACAACTTGGATTTAAACTTAGATTTTGAGAGCACAGAAGTCGACACCATCAAAACATTAGGACTTGTTTGGCTGCCGAAAGCTGATAAACTAGGTATTAAGGTCAACACTGACAACATTAAGAGAGTAACTAAGCGAACAGTCACATCGGACCTTGCAAGATTATTCGACCCTTTGGGGATTCTGTCACCCATTATAGTAATGGCAAAAATGTTTATCCAAGAATTGTGGGAATTAAAACTGGATTGGGATACTTCTTTGCCTGAATCCCTGCACACTAAATGAATCACCTTCCGCACAGACCTGAATATATTGAAAAATCTTCAAATATCAAGGCATATTTTTAAAGGAAGAATTCCAGAATCCCAACAACTCCATATTTTTACAGACGCATCCGAAAAGGCATATGGCGCTGCAGCTTACATCCGATCAGTTTTTAAAAACGGCACCATCATGGTACACTTACTCTGTGCTAAATCCCGCATAGCTCCTCTTAAACGGCAAACAATACCACGATTGGAACTATGTGCAGCTACTCTTGGAGCCCAACTAGCCACAAGAGTCAGGTCTGACCTTCGACTCACACAATTGTGCTCTCATGGATAAATTCATCATCAGCTTCATTCAACACGTTTGTAGCAAATAGAATCTCAGCAATTCAAGAAGAAACCCTAGCAGAACAATGGCGTCACGTAAGCTCAAAGTGCAACCCCGCAGACATATTATCTCGTGGGATGTCTCCAGCGGCTCTTAAAGAATGTACTCTCTGGTTTTAGGGGCCAATGTTTCTCCATGGGGTAGAGAAGATGTGGCCACCTAAGTTCAATTCAAGTTCCAACATACCAACAAATCTTGAACGAAAGGCAAAGCTGCTTGAATCACGAGCAATGACAACAACGGAACCCACTCTTGTTTACCAAATCAACCATAAAAACTCATTCCATCGTCTGCAGCGCATTGTTGGATATGTTCTGCGCTTCATTGCCCACACTAGATGTCAAAAGCAGATGCGAAAACCATCCAAATTATTAACAACAACGGAACTCAGCCAAGCACTGATTCCTATTATTTCACAAATGCAACTCTCAGAATTTAAAGAAGAAATAACACAACTGAGAAAATACAAACAAGTACAAGCAACAAGCTCTATTCAGAATTTAACACCCTTTTTGGACGAGAATGGATTAATACGGGTCGGTGGTCGACTCGAAGCTTCTTTGTTGGACTATGATTGGAAACATCAACTTCTTATTCCATACAACGATCCCATTTCCAAATTGATATTCCAAATGATTCATGAAGATTATAAGCATTGTGGGTCGCATACATCATTAGGAATTGTTCGACAACGTTTCTGGCCAATAAAGGGAAAAATTATGGCAAGAGCCACATCGATGCACAATATGCAGCAAAGCCAAACCAGAATTATTTCACCAAATAATATGAAACCTACCCTCGACACGCGTCACACCAGCCCGTGCATTCATCAATACCGGAGTGGATTACTGTGGCCCATTACCGTACATTATACACTAAGGGGAAAACGACCACACAAGGCCTACATTGCCGTATTTTGTTGCTTTGCCACAAAAGCAGTACACTTGGAACTCGTGAGCGATCTCACAACTGAAGCATTTATAGGTGCTCTTAAACGTTTCATATCCCGGCGTGGACAATGCCAAAATTTGTACTGCGACAATGGGACAAACTTCATCGGAGCTAAGAATAAATTACCTGAACTTTCCTTAATAATACATGCGTCAGATGCAAAGGAAGCTATTACGAATGCTTGCAGCAAAAGGTGGTATACAATTTAATTTCATTCCACCAAGGGCACCACATTTTGGTGGTTTATGGGAGGCAGCTGTTAAGTCAGCAAAATACCTTTTGATAAGGACGTTGGGGAATGCATCCCTAACTTACGAAGAACTTGAAACCATAGTTGTCGAAATTGAAGCAATATTGAATTCCAGACCCATTTCACCCATGTCAAATGAAGCAAACGACATAGGCGCGTTGACTCCGGGACATTTTCTAATAGGTGAACCACTAACAGTCCAAATAGATGCTCAAGCAAAGCCCACAAACCTTAAATTGGAAACACGATGGAAATTAGTTTCTCGTCTTAAGCATGAATTTTGGAAGAGGTGGTCACGAGACTACCTTAATGAGCTACAATACCGAAACAAATGGCGAGAACAATAAAAAAATCTGAAACCAGGGGCGATAGTTATTTTAAAAGAAGATAACGTTCCAGTCATGAAATGGCCTCTGGGGCGCGTAATAAACACATACAAAGGACACGACGACGTTGTAAGAGTAGCGGATGTCCAAACAGCTTCAGGCATCTTTAAACGAGCAATTCAATATTTAGCTCCACTCCTAAGCTCAATGACGAACCCGAAGAAGAACAACAATCATGTTTCCAATTCGCAGAACCTAAGAATAATCATGAGATGTTGGCAGAAAACCAATCACCAAAACAGTCATTGGATGGAAGGCCACCTGCTAAAAAACAGCGGAACTTGGCAAGCTCAATTACGACCATCCTACTCACAACATTGCTATTGCTCCCACTCGTGTCCACAGATGAAATTGAAGTAACACAGTTTGAACCCAATATCGGCTTGCACTTTGAGGGTATTGGCAATACACGAGTATCGCGGTCAGAATGGAACATCTCTTACTATAACTTAAAACCATATTGGCAAGAAATAAGTACCTTCGTGAACGAAACAAGGGCATTAAACCGCTTGTGCAACCTTCTAATTCAAAGGACGACTTGTTCGAGCGTTCTCCAGGCAGTTGACTGTAGCCTAGCAGGCCTTAAAGATAAAAACTTCTTACTAAAGAGGAGAGCTAAGCGTGGTGCTATTAACATTGTTGGAAACGTCGCTAATTCACTGTTTGGTATTCTGGATTCGGATTATGCTGAACAAATGTCAAACACCATCAACGCAGTAAACGACAATGAAAACCATCTCAAACAACTCCTCATGAATCAAACATCAATTGTTGATGCAACTCTAAGCGTCCTTAAACAAGATGAAGAAAATGTGAGACTAAAGTTCAACAACGTAGATAATCAATTATCAGAAATTGCATCTAGATTACAAGAAAATGAAAAAAAACAAAATCAAGCAAGGCTGTTTCGAATATTCATGTTACAATCAGTTCAACCTACTTTAACATCAGCAAGGTTAAACCGAATTCAAGCAGAAATCATAGCAGCATTAACGGATTCACACCATGGAAAAATCAGCCCAATGCTTTTGTCACCGTCTCAACTTCAAGCCGAGCTAATACAAGGAGGTGTCACAAAAGACCACGTCATCTTTCACATATATATTCCGTTATCTGATCTTGAGACATTCGAACTTCTGAAACCACACCCAATTCCCGTTCAAATAAATGGCACAATGCTCGCTATAAGACCATGCAGCGACTTCCTGGCTATAAATGCTCATAAAGATCAGTACTTCGTGTTGACAGAAAAACAGTGGACCACATGTGCAACAATAAAAGAGAATGAATTTCTATGCCCACAAATACAATCAAAATTCACTGCAAACGCTGACAAATGCTTATGCGAGCTGTCACTTCTTAATTTTAACAATCAAACGAAGTGTAACATTATTCCTGTTGCTGATAGAACGTCGCTTACACAGTTAGAATACAGCAATCAATGGCTTTACACTATGCAGCAGCCGTCCCGAATAAACGCTGTATGTGGTCAAGAAAAATCACAGCTAACCCTGAGAGGATCTGGCCTCCTAAACATCTCGCCGGATTGTACAATTAAGATCAACTCAATCATCATCAAAGGCCATCAAACTGTCTCCACATCTCTTCAAACATCATACACCGCAATGAGCAATATAAGTGACATCAGTTATCCAGCCGAGGTTCGAGCTGCAAGAATTCACAACAAGATCTATTCCGACCAAATTAAAAATATCTCCGAGATTCAAAATAAATTACACCAAAGAGTATCTGCTGAACTTCCATCAGAAATTAAACACATCAAATATCACCACGGGACCGTTGCCTATGCTGCTCTCGTTCTCGTAATCATAATATGCCTGAAGATCACCTGGAAAAGGGCACATTGCAAGAGAATTAAAATAAATCAACAAACTCCACAACCAGCTGCTCGTCAACATATTCCAACGCCAGAATTTGAAGTATCAGTAGTTTAAGCCATTAATTCTAAGCTATATGAAGGGCAATATAAGGTTGTCACATTTTTAATTTTGTTGAGCATGACTCAACGGCGGGGTACATGTTCAGACCTTCACAATGATTTTCTTTCATATGTCCGCATGTACGTTTGTATAAATGGACAAACATACATGCGTACATATGCTTGCACGAAATTAGGTGAACAACCTTAAATTGCTGATTTCATGTAATTTTTTATTTGTTTTTATTTTTGCTGGAGTTATGCATTTTCCCTTATTTTTTATTTTACTTCAAATTATGATAAAAGAAAAACCTTGAGTTTCTGATTAAGTTTCAAGGTTTGCTGTAGTTTTTTGTTTATTTGCATTGCATTTGTCTGGGGTTTCATGTTTCCTGGAATTTCGTACACGTGTGGGAAAATGCATAAGTCCAAAACACAATTATAATAATTACATTAAGAATAATTTGTTGCAATTCAGCAACAAAATAGATTTAAATATATTAAAAATAATTTATTGCAATTTGGCAATAAAATAGTATTTAAGGCTATGGTTTAATCAAAATAAATGAGAGAAACAATTGATCAACAAAAGACAACGGTTGTTTTATTCTCAAAACCTCCGCAATAACCAAGTTCAAGTGCTTGTGTTATTCAAATCCATAACACATACATATACATACATAATTGGCCATTACAACCCTTCAGTCAGGATTACGGCCTAGCTTCTCAACACCATTTATGTTGTGTGCGTTAAATTTATACATGAGTGGCGGGACCTACAGTTTAAAGTCGACTCCGAACGACAGATTTTTTTGAGAAACTTTACATGGCAATTTTATTTACTTTCAGAGTTTTTGCCAGAAATCTGCTGAGAGGAAGTCGCCGAAGAAATACTTTTTGTATTTTGCTTTTGATGTCTGGCCTGGGATTCGAACTCGGGCCTTTCGTCTAATAAGCCAACACACTACCTACTAGACCACGGCGACTTCAAGTTTAAGTGCTTGTGTTGTTTGTATAATTGTCCCGGTGATTCCGCCCGGACAAATCAAAACCGACCAGCAAATCAGCTGAGTCAATACAACAGCTGTTTAAGGCTGTGTTGTCTACTAGCAAAACTATATCACCAAAATCGTAAGAAAAATATACGAAATAACATTTGAAGTACATAAATAATTTGTTTTATGCAAACCTTTTTATTCGTTGTAGATGTATTCATATTTAGGTGCCTGCATATACATTGTATATTATACATACATACAATCAGAATCTGAAATTTAAATAAGATAGCAACAATTATTTTTTGTAGTCGCCGTAGTCTAGTAGGTAGTGTGTTCGCTTATTAGACGTAAAGCCCGGGTTCGAGCCTCAGGCCAGACATCAAAACGAAAGATGAAAAAAAAGATATTTTTTCGGCGACTTCCTCTCAGCAGATTTCTGGCAAGAACTCTGAGAGTAAATAAACCTGCCATGAAAAAGTTTCTCAAAACCTTTCGTTCGGAGTCGACGTTAAACTGTAGGTCCCGCCACTCAAGTAGAAAATTAAGGCACACAACACGAGTGGTGTGAGAAGCTAGGCCGTAATCCTGACTAAAGGGTTGTAATGGCCAATTATGTATATATATAGCAAAAATTATTTAATTAAATATACACATGTTTATACATATATATTATGTGAAGTCGTCGTAGTCTCGTATGTAGTGAGATGGCTTATTAGAAGTGAGTCCACAGTTCAAACTCCAGGTCAGACATTTCCAATAAAACATAAAAACATGGGTGGAGTAGATCTCAAACATTAAATGCTTCTGTAGTTCGAATCAACATTCGCGCTTCAAAACGGATTGCGTTAGGGATGCAACATCATTCTTAAAAACATCGATGTTAATAAACATCAATGATTTCAAAAACAAACATGGTAAGGTAAATTCTAGGGCACAGCTTACACCATTACAGATCAATAATGCTACTATTGAGACAGTACATAAAGTTAAGAATGTTGGAGTTATCTTTAACAATAGCCTTAACTGGTCCAGCCATGTAAATGCTATTTGCGGTAAGACAATATTTTACTCCATTTAATATTCGTATGCTGCTCGCAAAAACATATCTCATCCCCACTTTATTGTACGGGTGTGAACTATTTTCTAATTGTGACTCGGTAAGTAGGAACAAACTCAAAATAAGTTATAAAAAAATTGCTAGATATGTTTACGCTCGCACAAGGTACGATAGAATATCTGAATTCTCATATAGAATCTATAATACGACTTTTGAAAATTTGTTAAAATGCCGTACTCTGGTATACCTAGATAAAATCATCTACATTAGGAAACCCCCTTATTTGTTCAATAGACTAGTTTTCTCAAGATCCAATAGAGGCTTGAAAATTAATAGTGTTAGATACCGCAAAGGAATATCTGAGAGACACTTTTACACCAACGCAATTCGTCTCTGGAATGAACTCCCGAACAACATACAATTACTAAGCAATGCAAAGCATTTCAAGACTGCAATAATTAAATTTATTAATGAACAATAATGTACAATTGTAATTAATTAATCATATTTTTTAATATAATTGGAAATTTTGTTTTTAATAATATTTGTTTTGTTAATTTATTTTTAATGTTATTATATATTCTTATTTCTCAAACTTTGTTATGCCTATATCCTTAGCAGTACTATTAAATAAGGCGATATCTTGTTGTACTGTATTTACGCTTGAATAAATAAATAAATAAACATCGATGTTAAAAACATCAGTAATAAGATCAATACATCGATCTTTTCCTATCTTTTAATCACTAAGTATAAAACGTAAAGCATTTTAACACACAGTTCGGTATCAACCCCCACCGCGAGTGCAGTGTTTTGTTTAGTAAACTGCTGTAAAATAACAGAAAAAAGAGAGAAGCAATAAGAAACAAATTTAAAGCTTTGTAAACCTTTAAAAATAATAAAATCTTGTATCTTTTCGCCTTTTTAATATACATATAAAGCCCATCTGTGTCAGTCACATCTACTGTAACTCCCAATATGGGAGGTATTCTTTTTGAAAGAGACAAATCAGTCTCTAACCCCAATTCGATAAACCCTCTGTATTTGCTAATGAGTAGAGCCGGTGTTCAGGCAGAACGTAGCCTTTCGGATGTGTCTCCTTTTCTCATCCATTGATGCTGTCGCAGGAAAAGTAAAATTCTGAAAGAAGTTGAGGTCTGGACGACTGCTAATACAGTGCCTTAATGGAAAACAAGCTAACAAATTAATTAAAATGATAAGTTTATCTTTGGATATATTTCTAAAGGGAAGCTTTAATTCAAATGAACTATGAAATTTTACTGATGAGGAACTCTTAAGTGAAATACAAGAACAAAATCCTAACATACTGGAAATCAATAGATTTAAAATAAGAGACCCCGAAAACAGGCAACTGCGATCAATCGATATTGGATTATATATAGCAACATTAACGTAAGCGAATTACCTGAAAAGATTTTACTGGGATACATGTATACTATAATAAAACCTTATATACCCAATCCTATTCGGTGCTTAAAATGTTCCCAGTTTAGCCATGTGTCAGATGGATGTCCTTCAGAACAAGAAATATGTCCACATTGTAGCAAACCTGAACATACCCCATCTGATGAAACAGGCAAACGAGAAAAGTGTAATAGAAAAGCAAAATGTGTAAATTGTCAACAACAACACAACAGCTTCTCGAAGCAATGCACCATATATAAAAAAGAGAACTACATATTAAACATTTAAATCATTGAAGCCCGTTTCATAGTGCTTTTGCGCAAACTAAAAACACACATATTCTTATTCTCTTTGGTTAGTCGTCACTCAGCCAGCGACGAATGCACATGCGTAGCGGGTGTACGATTTTTTGTTGCTTAAAGCACTGAACAAAATTTACTATGACTTACGAAACATATTTTATGATAAAAAATGCGTTTGGTGATGCTCAATGCATTTTATGATATAAAATATTGAAGGAATGCAGAGAATATTTAGAAGGCACTATTGTTCTTATCATAGTGATATGGATGATTTTAATGATGGCAAAAATAGATTTATTTTGTAAAAATAAAAAAATTTATTTGAAAAATTGAAAGAGTGGTTAGTTACTTGAAGAATAAAACAATGAAAAAACCTCAGAAAATAAAATGTTAAAAATGGAGTTATCAAGCTTAATAAGCTTGGATATTGTTAGGCATGGTAGACCATTTTCTGATTAGGAGTTCATTAAAAAAATGTTAAATAAATTTTTTCAAAAACTTAATTTTAAGCTTATCGAAAATATTCAAGATTTTATTAAAATATAAATGAAAGAAATAACCCTGTATCTATTTTTTGTTTGTTTTTCTAGTCTTTTTCCATAGTCACTGATTGAACAAACTTTTGTAAACACGTAAATGAAGCTCCACGAGAGAGAGATCTCACTTTTTTCACTTAAATTTTGGAACAATGTATCAACCATATAGCTTTAAAAGTGCTTTGGATTTTTTCCGCACATTTTATTTCAGTTTACATAACTTTTCTTTCAGTGCAGTTCTCTCTCGCTCACCAATACTACTACAGTTTTAGTTTTGGGCATCCCTGATTTAAATTATCCAGAAAAAAAAACACTGAATGAAGCGCGAAAGGAATATGAAAAACAAAATCAACTTCCAACAACATATGCCAATGCAATCAAACCATGTAATTATAAATGCAAATGTCAAGAAGAAGTAAGCAATGTAAATACGAATAGAAAAGAGAAAGAAAAAACAATAACTGATTACACCATAAATACAACACCAAGTTCTCTAGTGCGCCAAATACATGCTAATACTCATTAGCAAATACAGAGGGTTTATGGAATTGGGGTTAGAGACTGATTTGTCTCTATCAAAAAGAATACCTCCCATATTGGGAGTAGCAGTAAATGTGACTGACACAGATGGAAAATATCTCCTTTTTTACAGATTTATATGTATATTAAAAAGGCGAAAAGGAACAAGATTTTATTTTTTTAAAGGTGTATAAAGTTTTAAATTTGTTTCTGCAGTGCACTAAGTGTGCAATGTATGGACATGGTGCCAAAAACTTCAACAGAGTGAAGGTATGTGCTGCCTGTGCTGGTAATCATGACTCAGGTGATTGCACGTTAAACCAAAGTGGTTCCCACAACACTGTGGTTTACAAATGCTATAACTGCAGCAAAAGGAACCTTAGAAACATCAACCACAGGGCGGATGACCCAAATTGCCCATGTCGTAGAGAATATCTAGAAATACGGCAACGAATAACTGACAGATCTAAAGCATACATTTCAAGAAGTGCTAACTTTGATACCATTGATAGTGATTTCCCGCAACTATCCAGACAAGAGCATGCTGGAAAAGCTCAGAACTCATCCTTCCAAGGTAAAATGCTGTTTGCAGAGGTGCCTAATGGTAAAACCCGTGACAACAACAATGATCTCACCAATGAGAAACTATTTGAAATCTTCTTTAATGCAGTAGATGCTTTGGAAAAATGTCAAACCAAGTTTGACAAGCTGAGAGTGTTAGGTATGATGCTCAAACATGCCATATAAAACCATTGTTGCACACAATGTTCAGGTTATGCACTGGAACGCTCAAGGCATAACAACTGAGTCAGCAGCTTCTCAGCTCAAACAAATTCTTTACGACAAGAATATCGACATTCTTCTTCTAAATGAAACATTTATACAACCATATCATAAATTCAGATTGGGAAACTTCAAAATTTACCGTGAAGACCGACCAACACATGGTGGCGGAGTATTTATCGGGATAAAAAATAACATAGTTCATAAGTTATTACCTAAAATTAACACTCGTAGTATCGAAAATAGTCGCCGTGGTCTAGTAGGTAGTGTGTTGGCTTATTAGACGAAAGGCCCGAGTTCGAATCCCAGGCCAGACATCAAAAACAAAATACAAAAAGTATTTCCTCGGCGACTTCCTCTCAGCAGATTTCTGGCAAAAACTCTAAAAGTAAAAATTGCCATGAAAAGCTTCTCAAAAAATCTGTCGTTCGGAGTCGACTTTAAACTGTAGGTCCCGCTACTCATGTATAAAATTAACGCACACAACATGAGTGGTGTTGAGAAGCTAGGCCGTAATCCTGACGAAGGGTTGTAATGGCCAATTATGTGTGTAGTATCGAAAATATTTCTATCGAGGTTATGATTAACGGACGTCCAGTAGTTTTCACCGCTGCTTATGACCCTAATCATACCTCGGATTTTAAAACTGACTTGGATCTTCTAACAAACCTTTCTGTTGACTTTTTCATTTTTGGTAACTTCAATGCACGTCACTCACATTGGAATTGTGTATCAAATAACACAGCTGGTAATATTCTTTACCAGTGTTTGTGTTCTAACTATTTTATTTACTATCCGTACTCATATACCCGATTCGGTCAAAACATGACAAACATTCAGCCGTCTGCATTAGATATACTATTAACTAACTCTGGTATTAATTTTTCAAATTTAGAATCTCATCCAGATATTCTTCAATCGGACCACGCCGCTATCACCTGCTCCATTTTTGTTGAGTTTCAGAATAAATTAAGTTTGGTCCCAATGTATAAACGTGCTGACTGGCCAGCAATTAGAACTTGGGTAGAGAGTGAAATCAGACACCGAACGATTGATCTTGAGGATTTATCACCTAGTAATTAAGATTTACTTTTAGAAAGTCTAATCTCAATTGTTAAAGAAGTTTTAAGTAAAATTCCAGTAGAAAGCAGAAACGGGTGGCAAAGAGACGTAATAAATTCAGACGTAAACTTCTTCGATGTACGGATACAAACTACAGGGCCCACTTAATTAGTATACTAAGACAGTTAAATGGTCTAATTGATTTCCACCTTAATAAGGATAGAAACGAAGCTTGGTCAAGATTTATTTCAAAATTGCCTAATAGATCAAAAAAGTTTTGGAAATTGTCAAAAGTTTTAAAAGGCAAGAAAAACATAGTCTGCGATTTGAATAAAAATGGTACAGTGTTCAAAACTGGAGCTGAAAAAGCTAATGCATTAGCCGAAACTTTTAACAATTCCCATTTGGTACCCTTTAGATTCTCAAGTGTCAACTTATACATATCGTCTTGAGGAAACCCCTCCCAATTTTAGTAATATTGATTTTACAGATTCTTTCGAAGTTAAATCATTCGTTAATTTATTGAAAAATAATAAAGCTCCAGGTCTAGATGGTATAAATAGTATTATTTTGAAAAATATGCCAGATTGCTTTTACGAAGAACTTACCAGTATATTTAACGGTTGTCTAAAATATTGCTATTTTCCCTCAACTTTCAGAAAGGCGAAAGTAATCCCTATCCCAAAAGGGGATAAAGATCCTAAATTACCCACAAGCTAAAGGCCAATAAGTATGCTGAGTTTACTGGACAAGACCTTTGAAAAAATAATTCACAAACGATTAGAAGATTTTGCGAACCGAAAACAGTTTAATAAACCGCCAACAGTTCGGATTCCGTAACGAACACTCTACCGTACATCAATTGAAGAGAGTTGTTAACTTAATAGAAAGGAACAGAGGAAATCGCAGGAGCACCGGTATTATTTTCTTAGATATAGAAAAGGCCTTTGATACTATTTGGCCCGATGGGTTGATTTTCAAGCTCGGTATTTTTAATTTCCCACTTTACTTGCAGAAAATTATCAAAAGTTTTTTAGAAAGTCGATCTTTTGTAGTATATGTCGACGGCGAATTTTCTAGCGTAAAACAAATCCCAGCGGGATTACCTCAGGGATCTGTGTTATCACCCACACTTTACTCATTATATACGTCCGATATAACAGTCCGTAGAAATCTAGAAGCAGCATTTTATGCTGACGACAGCGCCTTTATATGCTCCGGAAAATCCTCTAATGCAATAGTAGGGAGAATGCAAGAGACTCTTACCTCAAGCCAAAAATATTTTGACAAATGGAAAATCAAGGTAAATGATAATAAAACTCAGGCTATCATATTCCCATTTAATAAATCGCCCAAACGTACTCCCACGAAAATTTTGTACGCAAGTGGAAACATCATCACCATTGGTGATAACATTAAATATCTAGGTTTTATGTTAGACAAAAAACTATCGTTTAAATTTCACGTCAGTTATGTCTGCGATAAAGCTATAAAATGTGGTCGTGCTCTATACCCCATTCTTAATCAGAGGTCTAAACTCAATTTAAAAAACAAATTGCTACTGTATAAGATGTGTATCCGTCCGTGTGTGCTCTAGGTTTGGAGGGCGCCAGACGTACTGCTTTCCATCAGAGCCGAAGCGGCAAAACTCCAAAGTATATTTTTCCAAAATTTCATGGGTTTCTTGAGATTTCTCAATTATCACAAATAACTCAGTCATATGTCGTGTCTTAAATTCGTGGCCAGCACTGTATATAAGTATCTCAACGTGGAAGCTGTCAAAACCAAGTGTTAAATATTCTGAATAGTACTTAAAAAACTCATATTTCACCTTTCATATTTCATTTTATTTAGATTTTGACATTAAAAGCTAAACTAAAAGTAAGGGAGGGATTACAAAGCTACCTTGTAAATACAATCTTTCCATTCTCACTAAATCATTCTAAAACAAGAACCTCTTTCACGCTTATTAAAATTTTCTGACACCGTAATTGCTAGACACCAATGCTTCAATCTAGTACAATTTTCAATAATTGAAAAAAGGAAAGTCATACAATTTATGAGAATACATTTTAATACCCTTTGTCAATTCTTGCATCACAGCTGATCCACTTATGACTGGCATTTGCTTGAGTTGTGTAAAAATTTGTGGCTAGTGAAGTCATAAGACCTTTGTCTCCCACGGACATGGTTTTGCTTTCATATAATATACGCCAGTAAATAAAAACGTCCAATATATTGGACAAAATGTCTGAAATGGTTAAAAAGCTCATTTTTTGTAGCACATTCAAATTATTCAAATTATTCCAAAGCATGAGTCGTTATTTTGTTGACAACTGATCTTGCTTCATAATTGAATGTGAATGTACTAGTTTTTTGTGATTTCTTCACTATTCCGTTTTTTCATCAACATTGCTTTTAAATCACCTCGTCTTCAAATCTCCAGTGATCGCGATGACTGATTTTAAAAATTTTCTTTTCAAATAAAGAGACTACTTCCCCAATGCCACAGCCTATTACCAAAGAAAATAAAGTATAAAGAATGTGCATTTGGGCATTTTTTGGAATATTTCTCAAAAATATTTCATGACGCGGGGGGAAAGATAGAAGGGAAGGGTAAAGAAACCAAGAGCGTAACAATGCGTTGTTCTCATCGTACGTTTTTTTTGTTTGACTAATTTGTTATTTATTTTTCTGAAACAGTGTTGTCACGAAAAAAAAATTTGTAACCAACATTTGTGAAAAAAATCACCAAATAAGAAAAAATATAACCAAAATTAAATTCGTAGACTTTTGTGTTATTTTTTTAAAGTTTAAATTATAATTAATAAAAAAAGAAACAAAAAATAGCTTTTTAATAAGAAAAAAAAATAACCAAAAACGGCAGCACTGTTCTCGGCACAAAGAGAACATGATGAAAATTATGAGAGGCATGTGTTACCCCAGAGGAAAATTGTTAGTAATATTTTCAAGTCTACTTATTAACCCAATAATATGTATGTATATGTGAGCGAAAAATATAGAAAAATTGTACTGCGCTAAAAACCTAAAAACACCGTATTTAACTTGGCAAGTATTCTTCCAAAATCGAAATCATTTCTCATTGATATTAGTGAATCATACTATAATATTTCTTTGGGTGTAAATTTGAAGTCTGAAAAAAGCGAGATGAACATTCTTGTTTAGAAGCTGACAAGCAAAGCAACTGAATGTATTTTTACGCTCTCATGATGAGAGCAACACATTGTTACGCTCTTTGTGTTTATTTTCCTTCTGTCTTCCACCCTCCTCATCAAGAAATGATTTTAGTGAGAGCGGGTCGTAATGTTTGGTGAGAGCGGGTCGTGATGTTAGAACCCGCCATAAGAAATTTAACTTCTACATAATGCGCATTCTTTATATCCATATTCTGTGCTATTACTCACTCGTCACCATTCTTTATCGTTGCTGTAAGATATTTGTCGGCTTTTGTAGGGCTTTCTCTACACTCTAGTAAATTTACTCTATCTGATTCCGAAATCGCATTGTTCACGTTAAAATTGTTTTGCGTATCTCTTCTTCTGAGATATCAGATATCAGTCGACGAGCCACTCTGGAATCTAATATAAAACAATAGTAATTCATGTCCACAAATTTAGGCTACTTTAATCCTATCACATACATAGCTAAAACTTTAATAATAAGTAATAAATTCAACTTACTCTACAGTTTGAAGTTCATTAAAACAAGGATTGCAGACTCTTACATCGAATTCAAACCCCATAATTGGTATATTAATACGATTCGAAGAGCAATTATCGCAAACAGCTTTCCCACAATGTCGACAATGGTGTTGACGGATACCTATTGAAGTAGAAGGGAACAATTAAAAATGAAAAATATAAATAAATAAAATATAAATAAATAAAAATAAGTAAAGAAAAATTCAATTATATAGGCAAATGTATCGGACAACACCTCCCGGAGACCAAATTGCGTAAATTACCAAAGAGAACAAGACGAAAAGTTAAAAAAAGGTTAGATTCGTGACGTAGTCAAAGAAATCGGGAAAAGATAGAGAAGTAAATATTTAAATTGTGACGACAAAAGTCGGAGACCTTGTTTTTGCCCACACCATATCACTGGATGATATTTAGGATTTAATATATTGTTTATTTACTTTTATATTTTTGCTGTATGAATTATTGTAAATAACATTATTGTAATTATTTTTGAAGTTTTATAACAGGCCCCACTGTGCCTAAAATATTTAAAGTAATTTTTGCTCAGCACTTAAAATCTATTTTTAGAAATATTTTTATTCTTTATAACGGTTGTCGTACGACTCACATTCGACCTACAAGACCTCTCTGCTGAATTCAATTGATGCTCTCACATTGATAAGTTGTAGAGTGGGACACAACATGTTTGATGTTCGATCATGTTTGATCCGTTACTCGTTACTTTTGTGTATAAAAGCGAGCGTGACTTCAGCAATCGGGGCAGTTGGTGATGAGTTGCTGGTAAGGCAGGTCGATCTAGAAATCGGCTGTTGCTAGAAATATAATAAATCCCAAGTGGTGTGGTTGTCCCCAATTGTGATTTATTTACAGCCAGCAAAACATTGGCAACTGTGACTGGACGGACACCGGAGACCTCAGAACCACAATCATCCTGTGCGTATGCCGTTTTATTGTCGTTTTGACATCCTCCTCCGGAGAATTTGACTGACTGGACGTACACCGGAGACTTCAGAACCAAAATCATCCTGTGTGTAGGCCGTTTGATTGACGTTCTGACAACCTCCTCCGGAGAATTTGATTGACCGGACGAACAAAGGGAGAACTTGGAGCCACAATCATCCTGTGCGTATGCCGTTTGATTGTCGTTCTAATATCCTCCTTTGGTGGACTTGACCGACAGTTGTTTGGCCGGCATAGGGTACTTTAATATATTCCCAATTAAATTATTTTTTCCTTTTATTTAATTTTACTTAGTTTAGTGCGTAAGCTATTTCAGAATTGTTAATAAATAGCTTTAAAACTTCTACGAAGTGTTTTTTTATGTAACCACTGGACGCTGCTGATCTACCCCAGCACCCAAGCGGAAACGTGTCGTTACAAAATTAATTCTTTTATTTATGTTATTAAGATGCTACCTATTAAATTTTGTACCAGTCTTTATTTGACGATATTAAGCAAATTCGATAAGTATACAATTGCATTATATTAAGTTACTTATCGTCACCAAGAGCAATAATATTAAAAACAAAATTGATATCCGTCCCTTAACATTTAGTATAGTTTATTAATAAATAAAATTTAAAACAATATATTGTTGTGATATTGAATATGAAATACAACCCTGCTTACAACACTTATATTTTTCCCTTTCTTTATTGGTTTATTCATTTTTCTTTTTTAATGTTCTTTTCTACTTCTGCCTTTTGAATGTAACAAATATTTTTATTCTTTTAGCATTGTAAATCCTTTTTGTTTTTTACTCGTAATAAACTATTCAACCGTGAAACATCGTCTATTAATTTTCCTGGATAAGAATTCAATAGGTTATGGGATCAGCAGAGCTCGAATATTATAATATTTTACATAATAAAAAAAGTGATAAGACGAGAGTTTGGGCCTGTTCGTAAATGCATAACTGCGCTGCATAATATGATTATTTTGCGCTCGCACTGCTAATCACATGTTGCTGATGCTTCTTTTTGCTGATTTATTTGTTTGCATTTACGAACGAACAAACACTGCAGAAATGGAAAAATAATTAATAAATTTGATTTTTGAACTGGACGATAAAACAAATGACAAAATGTTGTTAAATGCACAAAAAAGTGTACTTTGTGCAAATAAGAAGACATTTAAGGAAGAAAAAAGAAACTTATTGTTAAAACACTCATTCTCTCTCTCACTCATTCAATGCATCAGCCATTTTTATGATTAGCGTTTTGGGTTTATTTGCGCTTAATATGATTTAATGTTGCTTTTACGAACATTTGACAGATGCAGTGGTGCCAAGATTTGCATTTATGAACATGATGCGCATAATATGCAGCGCAGTAATGCATTTACGAACAGGCCCTTTAAGTAGACGGAATGAGTGTCTCAATGTACAACATTGAGAAATTAAATGAAACAAATTACGACGCGTGGATCTTGCAAATTAAGGCTGTTTTAATTCATCAGGTTTTGTGGTCAACCAGTAGTAACGATAAACCAACGGCAGCAAATCAAATTGCAGCATGGACGAAAAGGGATGAAAAGGCCATATCTACAATTATTTTGAGCATTACGCCTATATAAATTTCGTACATCAAAAATTGTTCATCCGCGAGTGCAACATGGAACGCATTGCGTACATAGATCTAAAGGACCGGTAAGAAAAATTACACTTTTTAAACAACTTCTTAATATGAGAATGGGTGAAGCAGACGGCGTCCAAGAACACGTTTGTAAGTTTTTTTGTCAACTGTGAAGAAGCTAGCCGAAACTGGATTAGAGCGTCAAGATGAGTTATTTGCCATAATGCTTTTGGCTAATTTACCTACATCGTAAGAGAACTTTGTCATTGCCTTGGAGACGAGAGATGAGCTACCAAAACTCAGTGCATTGAAATTGACTGCAAACGGTGAAAGAAAAAAGGCTGGTGAACAAATTACACTACTTGAAGGAGGTGCACAAGTATTCATGTCGCAGTTAAACAACAATAAAAACAACAACAACGTAAGTAGCAACAGTATGAATGAGAATACCAACAAGAACGGAAAAAACAGCCGACAATCCAGCAAGCAAAAACAAAATTTTAACTGTTTTAAAGCAGAGGGCAGAGATACAGTTCGTATTAACATTGTGTTAAATGATGTGTTATTTGTATGAAATCTGTGGGCAGAGTAGCGGTAAAAGACGTTGTGAAATTTAATATTAGAAAGTCCCCACGATAGTGGATAAAAAAGGAAAGACAATATTATGTGCAAGTAGGGTAGGAGATTTGTTTTTGTATAAGGCGATGAAAAACACATTGTTCATGATTACAGCAAATGTGAGTGAAGTTATGAAACGGTACAATCGTTACGGACATTTGAATGTTTCTGGCCTGGATGAACTGTCACGGAATAATTTAGTTAATGGCCTGAATTTATAATTTCCTAAGGAAATTAATTGTAGTACTTGCTTGCGGTACAGCTAAGAATACGGCAGGAAAAAACAAAGCCTGGTACATTTTTGAATGCATTTCTAAAACCAAATTGATTTTTAGGACCTGAGTTTAGTTATCAGATTAATATAAACTTATAGTACCTTTCTTTACAGATTGGCAGAATTGCTAACGACATGTTGCTCTATCGTAATGCATTGCAGCGTACTCGTAAGTGCAACGCTGGAAATGTTGACAATGTATTTTATTCCTATTTGGAACACTGATGTAGTTAATATGCAAGAGAAAAGGCACCAGCCGAAAGTCAAAAAATGCATAGAATGCATACACGTCCATACCATCCGTTCAATGCAACACTGCATTACATGCGATTTTTGCATCATATGCGATTTTTATTGCAAGCTACACACAATGCGTTTTATGCGACGGGGTTTTTTGTTTTGATCAGCTGTTGTGGTCAAATAATAAGCAATTTTGGGAAAAATGGAAAATCAAATTTTGGTTTTAATTACATGTTTATGGAATTAATTACATGTTTATGAATTTACATATATGATATTTTGTGCTGCTAAGGTCTACGAAAGGCTTCAAAAGAACGCAAGAAAGTGTTTTTAGTTAATTTATCTTCCATTTTTCTTGGTTACAAATTAATATATTCAAAAGAGATGACACTCAGTACATAAAAACAATCGATATCTAGTATACAAATTTTGTTCATGAAATAAATGTGTTAAAAAAAGTATTTTAATATATTTTCCTCTTAAACTATTAGTAAAATTCATTATGAAATATGTTTTTATTAATATTTTTATAATGCAAATAAAAAAATTCGAAACTAATAATGCACTATTTATATTTATCGAAACCATTCACAACAGAATATAATTTGCCATCTCTAGTACTACAAAACAACTGATATTTTTTAGCAACGCATGAGTCGCATAGAAAAGTAGAAAGTAAACCTACTTGACGCATTCTATGCGTCTATGCACTCTTTGCGTTTTCTTCTGTAAGTTGTCGCAAATAACTACATTTATTCTACTTTTTCGGTATACGCATGTAACGCAAGGTCGCATGAAACGGATGGTATGGACTTTCGGGTTAAAACTTCTTGTGTGTTAGGCTTTCATGCCAAACTCTGTCGAACGCTTGTGAAGCGTCGATAAAAAGGAAGAAGCAGTACTTCTTCTCTTTGAATGCCCTTCTAATTACTTACACCAATCTGTGGGTTGGTTCAATGGTGCTGTTTCTTTCTGAATCAAAATGGTCAGATTTTAAATACAGCAGTTTTTCAAATAGTTTTGACTGTGTTAGTAATAGACTTGTAAGCCTGGTTTAAGAATACTTATACGGGAAAGGGCACAATGTAATGATGGGGTACTCCAGGGGCAGAGAGGTATACCCATCTTCACAGTTGGTTCTAAGTTAGGTGGTAGTACAGGTGCTGGGGTTTTCTGCAGAGAACTCTGTCTTGAACTTCACTTCAGGTTAAATGATGACTGCGGCGTGTTTCAAGAGGAGATTTTCGCAATCTTTAAGGCTGTTGAGGCCATAGCTGGTGGCCCCGCCTCGGATTCGGAATCTTAGATGATCTTAGTTGACAGTCAGGCTGTCAGGCGGTCTGGTGCAAATCACGCCTCGTTCGCGAGTGCAAGGAGTTGTTAAGGACTTTTGGACCAGACCGTATCCGTCTATGCTGGGTTCCGGGTCATAGAGGAATACTGGGCAATGAGACGGCGGATGCTCTCGATAGATTAGGTTCACTTTCTGAGGGCGATTTTATAGTTGGTCGTGACCCCCTAATTTGCCACCTTTACGGACTCATCAATGGAAAAGGGGAGAAAAGCAGAGGCGTTGAGGGAACGGATCAGGTTACGTTTCTAGATGTCTATGGGATACGAAACCCAGTAGAAATTATGGACGAAGACATTATGCACAATATTGTGAGCACACTATTTCAAAGACACGAAATTAGAGAATACGACATCGAAACAGAGACCAATATCAATATTCCCTTGTTCACAGCAGTAGAGCTGAAAATAGCTGTTCGCAGTCTCAAGAACAGAAAGGCACCCGGACCCGATGGCATTCCAGCAGAGGTAATTAAGGAAATAGGAATGAAGAATGTATAACAGCTGTCTTAAAGAAGGGATATTTCCAGACGCTTAGAAGAAACAAAAACTTGTTCTCATCAGCAAGAATCGAGAATCGCCATCTTCATATAGGCCCCTGTGTCTGCTGGATTCTGCAGGCAAATTGTTTGAGAGGCTCATAAAGCCTAGGCTTTATGGCTTTGATGCAGCCATTAAATCTTCGGGAGATCTTTCCACACGACAATACGGATTTCGACCCGGAAGATCTACAATAGGAGCTCTAAAGGAGGTAATAAGCACAGTCGAAGCGGCCCAAACTGGGAATCATTACTCGAGACCGGTCGTACTCTTAGCGACCTTAGATATAAAAAATTTCTTCAACAGTTTGAGGTGGACGGACGTGATACAAGCTTTAGAGACAATTTTTAATGTTCCAGCGTACCTGATGAAAGTTATTAGGGATTACCTGAAGAATAGAGAGCTGACATATGATACAAGCTAAGGGCCGAGAAGAATGCAGGTCACTTCCGGACCGGCACAGGGATCCATATTGGGACCAAACATCTGGAACGCAACTTATGACGAAATCCTGAGACGCGAAATGCCGGAGGATTCTTTCCTAGTAGGATACGCAGACGACATTGCGGCAGTCATTAGAGGTAGAAACACAGAAGTAGTTCAAGAAGTGGAATCTCAGTTGGAACTGCATAAAACAGAGCTGCTGTTACTAACAAGACGACATATTCCGACCGAGATCGAAATAAATATAGGCGACTTGGTTATCCCTACGAAGAGATCGATTAAATACCTTGGGGTTAGACTGGACTCGAAAGTGACCTACTCAAAGCAGGTAGAATATGCAACAGCGAAAGCAGCTGGAATATACTGATGGCAAATACTGAAGGAGCACTCCCAAGTATGAGGAAGTTACTCATGGAGGCTGGAAATAGTATACTCCTTTACGGCTCTGAAACTTTGAAAACTCGAACGAGAGCTAGAAAACTACTATCTGCGCAGAGAATAGCAGCTTTACGGGTCACATCCTCGCATCGCACGGTATCAACACAAGCTGCATTAATAATAGCTGGAATGGTTCCCTTAGACCTTCAAGCAATTGAGAAAACAGAAAAAACGGAGAAGTAGAGTACAATATAACCCAGATGCTAACCGGTCATGAATATTTCAGAGAGTACCTACATCGCATGGGGAAATGTCGCTCGCCATTCTGCATCTACGAGGAGGAAGAAATGTTCGACGATGTCGAACACACTTCCTAGGCTGCAGTCGCTGGGCCGAAAAACATCAGGATTTCGAGGCTGAAATCGGCATTATTAGTGCTACAAACGTCGTGCTGAAAATGACAAACAGCAGAGAAAACTAGAACGCAGTAAAACAATTTGTGCACTATGTCCTGCGAAGGAAAAAAAATGACCTAGACGCAGTAGAATAAGAAAAGAGCGGAGCCTGGACGAGGCTGACAATTATGGAACTGGCACAGGTGCCAAAAAGTGGTCCACCTCGAAGTAATACAACCGTGGTTCCGAGGTGGAATGATACCCCGATGAGGAGACAAGACGTACCGCCAGTTTAAGGTTAGTTATCGGATTTATCACAGGGCACTACGAGATTAGGTCGCTGACGGGGATCTGGAACAGATCCCAGCCGGACTATTGCAGGGTATGTTGCTAAGGGGAGGAGTTGGAAACTGTCGAGCTCCTCCTCTGTAACTGCCCAGCCCTTAGTAGGTTGAGGACCCTTGGCAGGGTCTTTGAGGGTTTGAATTTTGTATCATCAAGGCTCTCCACAGATTCATTAGTAGCTTGAGCTGGTTGAGAAATTCTAGGGCTTCATCAGTGTAGTGGCGCTTTTACTTTTTGGTCTTGTTTGGTCTGTGAAATTCCTTCGCTTCCCATTCTCCCTTTCCTACTTCCTCTCCTTTTTCCTATCCCCTCTACTATCCTTCCATTTTTAAGGACGTTGCGTACAATGGGTCATTTCGACCTGCGTATACTGTAGTTGTCTCAATTGACAAGTACACGTCCTCTAACCTAAACCTATAAGCATAAGCAATCCGCTTTTGTGATCCTTGCAAGGTTTGGGTATCATTTTAACCAGACCTTCCCCTCTTGAGGGTAATATTCGGGTCGTAAAGAGGGGAAACTTCATGGTTAAACTGGGTATTTCTATTAGTATCTTGTTGCTAATGTGTCCAATTTAAGAGGCTTCAGTCTCTCTTGGATAGTGAAAGTCAACAGACAAGATCGCGCATTAATCCTATAACTAAAACATTTAGTATACAGTTAATTTTTGTTTACAATAACATTAATAATAACAAAATTAATGAAAACCGGTTTTTGTGATATGTTTTTTTTTTTTTTTGCTTTTTTGCTGAATTTGTTTTAACACCATTTGGAGAGATTATTAGAACAAGTGAGCGAATTTTGAAACGCTATCTTATTCGAACATGAGTTCGAGTAAGAGAAAAAGAGCGAGTGATAGAGTTGTTTCCACATCTAAAAATGCTAAAAAATCGTCAATTATTTTTATCCACTACAAACGTTAATGGATGATAAAGGAGACAATAATAATGTAGATGATTTACCGACAAAAGATACTAAAATAAAGGTACCACCATAATAAAGGTACTATTACTTTAGTCAAAATATAAAATATATATAAAATAAAATATAAAAATATGGAAAAAATACATCAAATTTGTAAGAAGCTGGAAGTTGCAGTGTATGGATGTTAAACTAGTGTATAGAAAAACACAAAATAATAAAGAACTAGTTTTGTATGATGTTTACTTTAAAAAAGGTGTTATAACGCTTAAAGAATTGCGTGAAAAGTACAAAAGCATAAATTATGTCAGGGTTAAGTCAATGCTACAACTGCCAAATGTTTGGTCATGGTTCGGATAATTGCAATATAAATACCTTTTGCTCTAAATGTGCTGGCCCTCACAAAACAATGGAGTGTAAGACGGATGTCCAAGCAGATCTGCTTATATTGAAGTGAAGCAACGTTTTGCAAATCCAACAAAGCAGAAATATTCAACATATTTCCCATACTAGAATACCAAATGGTAATCCTCAACAGAATGTTAATTTTTCACATCAAAATGTTAATTTTGCACAACAAAATTATAAAAACAGAAGCTGGGCTAATGTTGTATCTTCTGATAATAATAATAATAATGATTTGTTTTCTATAGAACAGCTACAATCTTTAACCTTTGAACTGATAAATAATTTAAAAAATTTTAAAAATAAGTTAGAACAATTTGATGTTATAACTTCATTAGCATTTAAATTCTTGTCGTAGAAATGGATAACATAAAAATAATTACTTGGAGCGCTAAAGGTATTCGTAATAAATTTAACGAGTTTTTGATTATCTAATTAGAGAAAACATAGATATTGCATTAGTTTCTGAAACATGGCTAAATGATAAAACAATTATTAAACATCCAAATTATTTTTGCTACCGAGAGGAGGTGGCAAAAAGGGGAGGTGGCGTTGCAATTGCAATTCGAAAAAACTTAAAGCATGATCCAATTTACATATTGCAAACAAAACTAGTAGAACATATTGGAATCAAATTATATACTTATGATAATCTCTTCTTTAATATTTACAGCTGTTATTTTCCTGGAGGGACCGCAGGTCCTAACGATTTGAAGAAAAATCTATTTAAAACTGATTTAAAAATGTTTTCAAGAATAAACGGTAATTTTATAATCGGTGGGGATTTTAATAGCCGTCATCAGAGTTGGGGCTGTTTAAGACTTAACTGTTGGGGATCGATAGTTCACGAACTAATACTTTTAGCGTACTTTTTCCCCCCTGATCCAACTTTAGTTCCTGCAAGTAGTACATCCCAAGCATCAGTTCTTGATTTTTTCTTAACAAATATTCCTGAAAAATTATCTGCAGCACAAACTATGCACAGTTTAAATTCTGATCACAGGCCAGTACACATTTCTATAGAATTTTCATGTAATCGCCTAATTTCTGAAAAATATGATTTCAAAAATGTAAACTGGAATACATTTGCTAACCATATAAATAATAATGTCAATTCGCTGTTGCAAATGGATATTAATTCTGAGGATGATATTGACTACTCAATTGTACAATTAACAAATGTTATCAAAGGCGCTATAGATGCTGGTGTACCAAAAATTTCAACACCAAATATTTTCGTGAAGAGACTACCAAAACCGATTCTAAATATTATTAAACTAAGAAACTGTGCACGTAATGGATAAGATTAAAAAAACCCCTATTTAAATCACAAATGAACGTCTTAAACAATGTCATTAAAAGTCAAATTATAGAATTTAAAAATCAGCAGTTGAATAACTTTTTGACTAATCTACCCAAAGGTTCTTAAAAAGTTTTGGAGATTATCTAAAGCTCTTAAGAAGAAAGTAAATTGTATACCTACACTTAAGCAAAATAATAGATTATATGCAACCAATAACGAAAAGGCCGAAATACTGGCTCAAAATTTCTTTTTGAATCATAATATTTCTTCAAATTTAAGTGACTTGGATAAAGAAAGAGTAGTTAACAGCACCTTAAGTACGATTGATGACAATCAAAACTTAAGTTATATGACGGTCAGTATAGATACCTTAAAGAATATTATTAAAAATTTAAGAGACAAAAAAGCACCAGGAAACGATGGCATCTCGAATCTATGTTTGAAGAAAATTCCATCTAAAGGATTAAAAGTTCTTTGTCGTGCTTATAACGCATGCTTAAATTTTTGTTACTTCCCATTAATTTGGAAAGAATCTATAACTATAGCCATACACAAACCTGGAAAAGACAGCAGAGATCCAAACTGTCCAATAAGTTTTCTAACCACTATGTCTAAAATACTTGAAAAAATTATTAAAGAGAAACTAGTTAGTTTCATGGAAGAAACTAACATTTTACCGCCACAACAATTTGGATTCCGTTCGGAACATAACACAATTCAGCATCTTGTTAGAATAAGAAATATTGTCAAGACTTCCTTTAATGAAGGTAAATCTACAGGAATGGTTATAATGGATATAAAAGCGGCCTTCGATTCTGTTTGCATAATGCCCTAATACATAAATTATATACAATTGAACTGGATCCTGCACTTGTCAAAATAATTAGAAGTTTTCTATCTAACAGAACATTCAAAGTGCATATTGGAAATATTTGTTCCCAGAGCTATGATATTCCTACTGGATGTCCCCAAGGATCATGTCTATCCCCAATTTTATACAACCTATTTACACATGATTTTCCTGATTTACATGGATGTAATTCATCTATTTTTGCCGATGACACAGCAATACTTAGTTCAGAAATATTACCGGAAGATATCGTACACAACTTGGAGGAATCAGTTAAAATAGTTACAGTCTATTTTAAAAAATGGAGAATAATGATCAACCACTAAAAAACTCAGACTATTTTCTTTACAAGAAGAAGAAAAAATTTATTTCTACCACAAACCAATGTTATTGTTGGTACCGAATCTGTCCCCTGGGGTGACAAGGTTAAATATCTTGGTGTAATGCTGGAAAAAAAATTATTGTTTAATCAGCATATAAAATACATAGTTCACAAAATTAATACAACAATTAAAATAATGTATCCGTTAATAAACAGAAAGTCTGAACTTAATACCCACAATAAACTTCTTATATTAAAAACAATTTTCCATTCAATAATGTTCTATGCGGCGCCTGCTTGGTATGTCACCTCCGATTGTCATGTTAAAAAACTACAAATTTGTCAGAATAAATCACTTAAAATGATATATAACTTGCCAGTACATTTTTTAACACAAACGTTGCACTCTATGTCTAACATAAAATTAGTTAAAGATAAACTCAATATATTGTCTCTAAACTTTAAACATCGTTGTAGATATTCTAGCTCCACACATCAATGCATTAGTTTGATAACATTTATCCTTTGCAACTTTACTGCTCTACTTATGGGGTTTTTTTTGTGATAAATTTTCCAAAATTTAAATAAATATTCATAAAATAAAATAAGTATCTTTAAACCACTGTAAATGACTAAGAAGAAAAATTTTTATAAATTGATCTCTTAAAGTTAAGAATTAAATTATTGTAAAAATGTAAATACTACTGTACCAATAAAATCGATAAAAAAAAGGGGCTCTCTGTGGATTGAATCGGGTTTGTCAATATCCCCAAACTCGAATAGGAGGCTGATCAATCACATCGGTACTGAAATTTGAGGTAATGACGGTATTTAAGTCGTCAACATACAGGTTTCCTTTCTCAGCATAATTTCTTGCCGAACCACCGTTTAGGCTTCGTAAAGAAGGCTGTTGGATCATTTCAATATTTATGATCTATGCTTATTACTTTAATAATAATGAATATCTTGTAATATAATGAATTTCTATTTAATAACTTAAGGATGAATTTTAGATATAAGTAATAATGAACTATCCTAATATTAAGTTAATTTTATGTTGAATAACCTATAGAGTACAAGGTTAAACATGCAACGGAGTTGCTGAATAGAATTCCACAGTTAGAATTAAGTATATAGAATATGTTAGGATTAAGTAAAAAGTGAAATAATAAAGTTAGTTGTTAAACATAAGCGCAACCGTGTTGTAAATTAAAAGCGAAAGAATTGGTCTTCGTAAGTTCATTAGTGCCCTAGTTAGAATTTTAAATTTTAAATTAGTTAATTTAAACGCGAATTTCTTAAAAAATATTAATAAAAAAATTTTGGCGCCCGAGCAGAGACAGTGAAAATTCAAAAAAAAAATGTGTATGATAAGTTATTTCAATTTGTTTTTTTTTATAAAAAAGAAAAACGAAGCCCAAAATTCGCGTGTTTTCTTCATATGTTATTTGAAGTGAAGTATTTGATAAGATATTTCAAATACCATTTGTTAAAAAAAATTTTATTTCTAAAAAATAAACACACATACAAAAAAAAATAAAACCAAAGTGTTATACAAAAAAAAAATAATAAAATAAAATACATAATTATACATATTTTACAAAAATTAAAATAAAAAACAAAATTGGTGTTTAGAAAATTAAAAATTAGTGTGGTGAATAAAATAAAACAGAAAAAAATAAACAACAACAAGAAAATCAGAAATTAAAAATACAAAATAATAAAAACAAAAAAAAAAACCAATTCTCTGAGCGAGTGAAGTGTTGTGAGAACATATAAAATACAATATAATACATAAAAATAAAACAAAATAAAATTTAAACAAAATAATTGTTTCTAAAATAAAAGATATATACATACGTAAATATATACATACACATACGAAACACAAAAAAAAAGTGTATATAATTATTGTGTCATTGCCTTATTTTTGTAAACTAATCAAAATTAAGAGATTTTTGTAAGATACTCAAAAATTATTACGCCCTTCGAGCTGGACACGAGAATTATTATATACACTTAATATTTGTCAAACGATTAATTTGGAAATATTTATAAACATTTATTTACATATATATATGTATTTTTTTATTTATTTCGTACATCAATATTCTGTTTATAAAGAAAACCGCCCTCAGTGAAATATTCGCGAGTGTTGACATTATTCCACGTTACACGAACAATTTCTGTACAGTATTTGTGAGAGAACATTCAGCACATCATTTGTGTTGCTTTGTTCATGTTCCTTTTGTTCTATTTATTTTCGTATATTTGTTTTGATCGGTGTTTCATTCCACTTGTGTGTATTACAGCTGCTTACAGTGTGACTGTTCACAATAGACACGAAAAGTGGACTTCATACAACAATTACATATAGATTTTCTTGACTGTTCACACTGGGTTCGAAATTGGAATTATTATTGATTATTATAATTTTAATGATACAGTGTGCTCGCATTGATATTTAATTGTTGTTTAATTATAGTGAACAGACTATTAAGAGATTTTACTCGGTAAATTGTGCGTCTCATTTACTGAAGGCAGTGTACGCACTGGTCGTTATTTTCTGGGATTAAGGGATATATTCGTGGTTCAATTAACGCGATTTGTAAAGGAGTGATTACATCGATCAGAAATTTCGAATCTCTTTTCGTGTGTCCGAACGATATCGATTGGATCATTCTTTCCGAAACAATTGAACACTAATAAATTCAAACATAATTCGACCAATAAGTTACTTTGGTCAATTTTGAATTCTTGTTTGGGGAATTTTTTTAATAAACGAAATCATAATGACTAGAAGGGGCTCTAAACGCCAAGATTCTCCTTCCAGAGCGGAAACCTTGGAGAAATTACTCGCGAAGAAAGCGAAGGTCATTAAGAACATCGACAGAATTCGACAGTCCATTGTGGATAAAACTATTTCTTTCAATCCCGTGGAGCTCGAATGTCGATTGGATATTTTGAGGACATATATTGACCAAGCAATGAAGCTCCAGTCAGAAGTGGATAACTTAGATCCCGATAATGACGATAGAGCCGAGCTTGATCATCTCTGTGTGACTACGAAGAGTTTGTTCATGGGTCTGTTGGCCAAGAATAGGCAATCGAATGTGCCTGAGACTTCGTTTAGCGGGCAGGCTCATCATTCAAGACTCCTAAATATGAAGCTCCATAAGTTCAGTGGTAAATACGCTGATTATAAGAATTGTATGAGCTTATTTGAGAACTTGGTCCACAATGATCCGACGTTAACGGATATTGAAAAGTTCAACCACTTAATCTCATGCTTGTCCGAATCGGCCTTAGGTACAGTGTAGGCCTTTCAGATCTCCGAGGAGAATTATCCCAAAGCAATAGCTTGAAAAAAGTGTACGATAACGAATGCTTGATATTTTTCGATAATATTGCAAAACTTTTTGATTTGCCTCAAATTATCAAGCCTTCGGCTGTTGCTTTGCGTAGCATGATGATACGGTTTCTGCCATAAATGATTCTTTGTTATCAATTGATGATGACAAGAAGATAACGAATGCCATATTAATACATCTAGTGATGTCAAAAGTGAATCACCAAGTCAAAGTGGGAAGAACAGCTTGATTTCGAGAAGCTCCCATTGTGGTCAGATTGCGAGACCGCCTTGAATAGACGTTACCAGCATATTTCGGCTGACGAGTCTTCTAGTTCAAGGCCGAGGGTTAACAAACCTCGGAATGAACATTTCAATTTTAGAACCAGTAGAACATCACTGAACTGTACCAAATCGAAACAATCTGCTGATAGGTGCCTATTTTGCAAATCGACGCAGCATATGATTAACAATTGCCCTTCTTTTACTGCTGAGCCCATAGTCAACCGATTTGACTTTATAAAGTCAGTGCCAGCATGTATTAGCTGTCTGAGAAAAGGACACACAATTGCAAGGTGTCCATCTTCTAAGTGTCAGATATGTAATGGTGCACACAACTCATTACTTCACCGATACAGTACAAGTTCTACTAACTCTGAACAGCCTTCAACTTCTCACGCTTCTGTGAATTATTCGGCATCGGATGAGCGCATAATTCTAGCGACGGCTGTTGTGAGAGTAAGGAGTAGTTCTGGCCAATTGATACCAGCCAGAGCTCTTCTAGATTCCGGTTCTCAAAATAATTTAATAACCGAGGAACTAGCGCCACTACTACGTCTGAAAAAAGAAGAAGGCAGATTGAATCTGAATGGAATTGGTGAAACGAATTCATTATCCAAATCTCGCGTCAATTTGACTGTTACCTCGAGTCTCAACTCTACCCAATTCGCTTCAAAGTTTTAGGTATTAAAGTCGATAACAAACTTACAACCTGATCGTAGGGTCAACATGGCCAGTTTAAGTATTTCATCAAACGTGGAATTAGCCGACCCTGGTTTCTATAAGCCACAGAAAATTGATTTGTTAATTGGCGCAGGTCCTTTCTTTGACTTAATGTGTATTGGCCAAATTAGATTGGGCCCGAATCTTCCAGTTCTCCAAAAGACTTCTCTTGGTTGGATTGTTACTGGAAGATACAATCAGTCAAAGGACTCTTTCAACTCTAAAGTATTTCATATAAATACTTCAATCGAAAATATGAGCAATGTTGATTCGATCGTCCGGAAATTTTGGGAGTTAGAAGAACTTCCAACCGAATCAATCGAGATTTATTCTGAGGAGCATAAAAAGTGTGAGAACGAATTCAAGACTACAGTGCGACGTCTTGCGTCAGGAAGATTTGAGGTGTCTTTGCCTTTTACGTCTGATCCTAAATTATTAGGACCTTCGTTTGAAACTGCCAAGCGACGATTTCTCTCTTTGGAACAGAAACTTTCCAAAGATAATACTATGAGGCAGATGTATCATGATTTTATGAGGGAGTATTTCAATTGGGTCATATGTCACTTTTGGACGAATTTCCTGATAATCCCCACTATTTTATTCCACATCAATGTGTTTTGCGACCTCAGAGTACAACTACCAAACTTCGGGTAGTATTTGATGCTTCATGTAGAACTTCTTCACATGTTTCGCTTAATAAACTGTTAATGGTTGGTCCTACAGTGCAGGAAGAATTGTATTCTATATTAATCCGTTTTCGATTCCATAAGTATGTAATCACTGCAGATATTGAAAAAATGTATCGTCAGGTCATGATTGGTGACAAGGATAGAAATTTTCAATTGGTCCTTTGGCGAGAGAATCCATCTGATGAGTTGAGGCTTTTCCGGTTGAACACTGTCACTTATGGTACAGCTTCAGCGCCATTTTTAGCCATTAGATGTCTGATTCACTTGAGCGACATATACAAAGAGGCTTTGCCTATTGGTTCGAAAGTTGTTCGCAGTGATTCTACGTAGATGACTTACTTACCGGAGCTGAGAGCTATGGTGACTTGATCTTAATTCGAAATCAGGTGACTGAAATCTTAGCTTCGGCAGGTTTCAATCTCACTAAGTGGTATTCAAACCACCCTGAATTTCTGAACTCTCTACATTTGGAAGATAAGTTCCAGGACTTTAAGGCTACGAAGAGAAACATATTATCGGTGTCTTCTCGATTATTTGATCCTCTCGGACTGTTATGCCCACTTGTTACGAAATCAAAGATTCTATTGCAAGAGCTTTGGATTCAAAAGCTTGACTGGGATGAATCAATTCCCATGGCGTTAAACACTTCATGGAAAAACTTCAAGGCTAATTTAATGGAAGTTGATTCAATTAGTATCCCAAGATTCGTCCATACCACGTCTACAGCCAGAATTCAAATTCATGGATTTTCTGACGCTTCAATTCGAGCATATGGGTGTTGCATATACATTCGAATCTCCGAGACAAACGCAATCGTCTCGAGACTACTTACGGCTAAGTCCAAAGTTGTTCCCCTCAAGTCCAAATCACTTCCGAGACTTGAGCTATGCGCCGCACACATGCTAGCTAAGTTATGGAGCAGAATTAAGCGTATGATGAATTTCGAAATAGATGGTGTTTATTTCTGGACAGACTCCGAAATAGTACTGCATTGGATAAAAACGCATCCATCCTCTTTGAAGAATTTTGTATCTAATAGAGCCGCTGAGATTCAGGAGTGGTCGGACCAAGTTTCGTGGCGTCACGTGCCTACTAAACAGAATCCAGCTGACATTGTGTCAAGGGGATCCGATGTGAAGGATTTGAAGAATTCAATATGGTTTGAAGGACCGTCGTTTACTGAACGACATTTTAAATTAACAGAGAACCAAAAGTTATTGGACACAAGAAAGGTGAATGTATTTCTTGCAGTAGAGGAGACATCTAACTGTCTACTGGAAATGATATCGAAATACTCTTCATATAAGAAGGTACTGCGGGTAACATGTTTTGTACTCAGGTTCACTGATCATCTGAGGAAACGAACGACGAGCCAAAGTATCATACCAACTGCAACGGAAATGAAATGGTCATTTTATCGCCTCGTAGAGGCTATCCAGAAATCTAATTTTTCTGAGGAGATTTCTAAATTACAGAAATCTCTGATCTTACCGTCGAACATACAGAGACTTACACCTTTCATTCACAAACTTACTGAAGACGAGAGAATATTTTCACTATTAAGGGTAGGTGGGAGGTTGCTTAATGCAAATTTGCCATATGATGCAAAATTAACACTATTGTTACCGAAGCAAAATGATTTTGTCACACTTTATTTGCGACATCTCCATTTCGAAAATTGCCATACTGGCACAAAAGCACTCATTGCTCTCGCTAGGGAGAGAATCTGGTTGGTTAATGCCAAGGAAGAGTGCAGTAGAGTTGTTCGCAAGTGTGTGCATTGTTTCCGCTATAAGCCAAGACTTATGTCCCAAATAATGGGAAACTTGTCCACTAATAGAGTGAGAGCTACACGACCATTTCTTATCGTCGGCGTAGACTTTTGTGGTCCCGTTAATGTCACTGAGAATTCGAGATCGACCACCATTTAGGACTTCTAAACTTTACGAAGTTTTTAGAGCTGCGAGGGCTGCCGTTAATGTGAAGATTAGAAGATCCAAATCAGTATTCTATGGCAATCATTTTAGAAATTGTATATCCTCACAGAAAAAGTGTAGGGAAATTCGTAATTTAGGTTTGGTGAATCGTGTCAGTGGTGATCCCGGAGAGATTAATGTAGACCAGGTAAACCACCGGTTTGCAAGTATACCATTGCCACCTATAAACATGGGTTTTTATAAAAGCTTTGGATTGAGTCAACGTCAAACGCATGAGTTCAATTTCATACATTTTAGTCAGGAGGAAGTACTGCAGTCATTTATTGACATTAAATCTAATGCTATTGGCTATGACGGTGTGCATCCAAAATTTATTAGGCTAACGCTCCCTTATACACTTATTTATTTCACCCATTTCTTCAACACAATTGTCACCACCTCTACGTACCCACCTTCATGGAAAATCGTGCCAATTTTAAAGAAGGATAAAAGTTTTCGGCCTATTGCTATATTGCCTTACTTATCGAAGGTTTTTGAGAAATTAGTTCATATACAAATTAGTAATTATCTATATACTAACGTCTTAATGACGAAAAGGCAATCCGGTTTTACACAACACAGCTGTCTTAGTGCGTTGGTTGATGTAACCGAGAAAATTAAGTGTCAAATTGATAAACGTCACACTATTTCTTTTCTTGTGCTACTGGATCACTCTAAGGCATTTGATACTGTCCATCATTCTATCGTGGAACTTAAACTAAAATATATGTGCAATTTTTCCTCAACTGCATTAAAACTAATCTCGTATCTAACCGACAGAAGTCAGAGTGTTAGTCATAATTCCGTTGTGTCCAAAAGCTGTGCAATGCCAAGAGGTGTGCCACAGGGCTCTATACTTGGGCCATTGTTATACTCAATTTATGCTAATGACCTAGCAAGTAAAACATTGCCAAATACACATGTATGCTGATGACGTGCAGTTATACATAAGTTGTAATGCTAGTGATGCCCCCTACTGCATAGGTTTGATAAACCAGGATTTGAATCAGATTTATTTATGGGCATCTGCAAATGGTCTGAATATAAATCCCGACAAATCAATGGCGTTACTGATAGGAGCACCTGAGAACTTGATCGCATATCTACCACCAATTCAAATTAATGGATCAAAAATAGGCTTTGTTGGAACAGCTAAAAATCTCGGTGTGACTCTGAATAGGGATCTAAATTGGTCGGATCACGTCAAAATGAACTATGGAAAAACTTTTGCGATGCTTCGAAATCTCTGGATGTCACAGTATTTTACACCAACTAATATTCGAATGCTATTGGCGAAGACATATTTACTACCAACTCTTATGTACGGATGTGAGCTCTTTGCTAGCTGCGATGCAGTTAGTGGACGAAGACTTAACTTAACTTACAACGCTATAGCACGATATATCTTTGGCATTAGGAGAAATAGGAGTATATCGCATTTCGCCCGACTAATTTATAATGTCACATTTGACAACTTAATGAATTGCAGAACTCTGCTGTTCCTGCACAAATTAGTATATAGTCGACAGCCACCTTATTTATATGAGAGACTAGTATTTTCTAGGTCAAATAGAGGGAACAAGATAATATAATGTATGCATTCACCCATATGTAAAAATAAAAAGATAAACAAAAATAAAATAAACAAATACAAAGTGACTTCACAAAATATAACCGTAATATGCAGACTATGCAATTTCAAGTGGCTTGTGTTGATTAATATGGGTCACTAGAAATATATTACAAACGAATTTGATATTACTGTTAATATTGTTGTAGGTCACTAAATCATTAACAAATTAGGAGAAAGAAAAATATAGAAACATAGAATAAGTAGGGCAAATAGTTTAAGATTATTATAAGAAACATAGAATAAGAATAGTATATAAGCTATAGTTATTTGAAATAAAATTCAGAATCAATTCAGAACTTAACTGTTTTAATTCTCAAAAAACTTCGGCAATTGACTTTGCCATCTGATAGAGCCGACTGCTACTCTAAGGCTCTTAAATAAATCAAGAGTACTATAGGACACTATAGGAAACTTACTCAGACCAGACAAACATATTACATGGCGATCCTGCGATCTCGATCCTGCCATCTCAAGAAATCGTTATTTTTTTAAGGAAAAAATAAACGTATTTCAAGTAGAAATAGAAGTAAAGTTAATAAATATTAAAAAGTTAACTTTACTAGACAAAATGGAATAATATTTGACGGAAATTAAACAAACACGTATACCACGCCCGAAATATGAACCTAGCGGTAATAGACCACCACGTGATTATATCAGATGAATCGATTTTAATTAATCACCATCACCAGCAATCATATCAAGAGGATGGTGGGGATTTTCGACCAACATTACATCAAAAAGATTAAATAATTTTCGAAATAATTTTCTCTTTAGTTATAATTATTAATGTAAACAGATAATTTTAATTAGAAAAGAAGAGGAATAATAAGAGTAAATTGTTTAAAAAAAAAAAATCGTTTTAACAGAGAGTATATAAACAAAAAAAAAATTGTTTAGAATATAAGTAGCGATTTAAGTGTTTAATTTTGTAAAAATATAATTAAAGGGTAACCCCATATGTATGTATATATTATTGTATGTTTTAAAATGTAAAATTATAAAAAGTATTAGTATACAATAAAATATATATAATAATTATATACATATATATATAATAATTACAAAACTTATACATTAGACATACAATTCTTTAGACCGTATTTAAATATACGAACTTTATAGGAACTTTAAACTATTATATAATGGAACTTTCTGACTAATATACATACAAGAAAAGGAAAAACTAATATATATACAAACAAGGAAGAATAAATACCAATGCTGATGCATTATCAAGAATCAAAACAGATTCCAATGACTTAAAGGAAATTATGCTAAAATCTATAAATATAATGACTATTAAAATGACTGAAAAATGAATTGAAAAGAAAAGTAATCAAGACAATACAATAATGAACAAAGTTGAAAATAATAAAAAAAGAGAATGTTATGAGACAGAGTCTAATAACCTCTTTATGTGGAATAGTATTTCGTTTTCACAAATTAAAGGCTACCCAAGATTAAAATTTGTTATAAACAAAGGTAATAAAAGCATGCCAAAAATTGAGATTTTTGAAAATCGCGTAATAGTATCTGGTAATGAAAATGCATACTCGAATTTAGGTTCAATCTTGCAGAAGTTAACTAAGATTTTACGGGATAAGCAAATATTTACAATAACGCTAGCAAAGGATGATAACATTTTTAAGCTCATACGTGAGGAAAAATTAATTAAATATATAATAGCATGCAGAATAAGGATAAATGTAGGCAGAGACCTACAGAAATTATATTTTTTAAACAACCGGAAAGGATACTGGAAAAGAGTAGACAAGAAGAAATTATAAAAGAATATCATGAAACTCCACATGGCGGTCACGCTGGAGTACGTAGAACAGTCATTAGATTAAAACAGAAATATATATGGAAAAATATGTATAAAATGATTAAAGACTTTATCAGTCATTGTGAAAGTTGTAAGAAGAATAAAATTATTAGACACACTAAGGCACCAATGCAAATTACTAAAACACCTACAAAACCATTTCAATTTATACAATTAGACACTGTAGGTCCTTTAAGGGTATCAAACGGTTATAGATACATACTAACAGCACAATGCGAACTAACAAAATACATTGACGCATTCCCAATGGAAACTAAAGAAGCATCTGAAATTGGAAAAATCTTAGTAGAAAAATTTATATTAAGATATGGATGTTTTGACACTGTGAAAACAGATAGAGGAACTGAATTTGTAAACGAACTTTTTAATAGAATATGTA
Organism: Sarcophaga rosellei; assembly: GCA_930367235.1. Classification (NCBI taxonomy): domain Eukaryota; kingdom Metazoa; phylum Arthropoda; class Insecta; order Diptera; family Sarcophagidae; genus Sarcophaga; species Sarcophaga rosellei. The sequence goes on from OV884019.1 coordinate 57,778,605, forward strand.
CTCTTACGAAAAATGAGACTTTAGGTAGTATTGAAAGGAATCATAAGGTATTAAATGAATATATGCGTTCTTTCACGGAACAATACAATTGAGATGAATGGATTCCGTACTATACATTCGCGTATAACACAACACCACACACATCCACAGGTTTTTCTCCATTTGAACTCGTATATGGAAGATTAGCGTCAATGCCAACCGAACCCATGCCAAATGAAAAATTTTATAACTATGAAGATTATGTCACAGAATTAAAAATAAAACTAAAACATGCCCATGAAATGGCAAACAAAAAATTATTGGAAAACAAAATAAAACAAAAACATATTAAAGATAAGAATACTAATGATATTCAAATAGAATTAGGAGATAAAGTATTTTTAAGAAAAGAAAACGCAAAGAAAAGCGAAAGTCAATACATTGGCCCTTCTAATGTAATAAACACACAAGATGTAAATATCACAATCTTAAAAGATGATAAACCAATGGCTATACACAAAAACAGATTAAAATTAGTTTAAGCTATTATGTATATGTTAAATTGTTCTACCTTCACTTTAAAATTCTAAAAATTTGTAATTTAATACTTTTATCCAAAAAAAAAATATATATAAATACTAGCTAATACCCGGTGTGCTTCGCTACCCCCATCGGAATTAAATACATATCTCGTGATGCAACTGGATCGCCCAAAATTGTTACGCCATTGTTGGAGTTCTGGAGTCCAATCAGCATGAATTGCGATTATGTGGTCACCTATATCAGATCTGTAGTTAAATGCAATACCTGAGTATCCATGAAAAACATTACGTCGATTCACCGCCATTCGATTATGATTTTGTTCTTTGCTGCTCTTCTTGTTGATGTTCGAATCCACTGACTTTCTATTCGTGATTCATGTTGGACTTCTGTTTCATTAGCTTGTGCTGTTGTGGTACCTTCATGTTCCAAAGGTGTCTCGGTAGCTCGTGCGGTTGTTGCATATTGTCGAAGGCTTTCCAGACGTCTTTCACGTTCTGAAGGTGTTTCTGTGGCTCGTGATGTTTCAATACGATTTCGCTGGCTTTGTAGTCGACCTTCATGTTCCAACGTTGTCTCGGTAGCTCGTGGGGTTGTGGCATGTTGTCGAAGACCTTCAAGACATCTTTCGTGTTCTGACGGCGTTTCAGAAGCTTTTAAGGCGCTCTTGGCTTTCTGAAAGTGTTTCAGTAGCTCTTGCTGTAGTGGCGCGTTGTCGTAGGCCTTCAAGGCGTTCTTTACGTTGTGATGGCGTTTCGGCGGCTCTAAAGGTTGAAGCTCGACTCCTTTCAGTCCTGAGGCGACTTTCACGTCTTCCGAACTTTCATTTGCTCTCTGGGATTGCAAACGCAATGCATTTTAGATGCTTTTAGTCGGGGCATTTTTACAAATTGTTGCCAAATAAATGTCCCTCAGGTAACGTTTAACTTGTTTAGAATCAAAGATTCAACTGAATTTCAAAACAGAATGCGTGTTATATTTATTCTTTATATAAAATATAAAATATAAATAATATGAAATCGGTTCAAGTCAAAAACCTTTTGAAGAAAATTAATGTTATTAAAATTTAACAAATAATTGTGTTTATAATTGTCACAGGTAATTTTTTTGATGAGTTTTGCAACGACTTATTTTATTTGGGAAAAATATTGACAGTTTACATTTTATTACTTAGGTAATTAAAAGTAATGAATTCATTTGCCCACTAAAATGCTTATTATAAAGTTTACCTAATGTATTTTTCAAATAAATAATAGTTTTATTAGTTACCCGTTTTTAGAAGTAAACAATCACCACTATTCTGCGTTTCGATTCTAATCGAAATTTTCTCCGTTTGGCAATTTTGGTATTCTGCGTTTCGATTCCGTTCAGTTTCTTTCGATTGTATGTATTCTGCATTACGATCGGAGCTCCGTTTCTCTCAGTTGTTTTTTTGTTAACGGAGGTTTTTTCTACTTTTGTTTTTTAAGTGAAAAAATGAAAGTACAAAATTAAAAAATTTAGAAACGATTTAAATAAAAATTATTATTATAATTTTTTTGTTTTAAATTGTTATTTTTTGTACTGGAATATGAGTGTTTTGTTATGTATCTATGCAGGTCAAAAACAAGAACACCGGAGCAGTACGAGAAACTGGCAAATATAATGGCGGATAAAGCTGACATAGCTTGTGGTTATCGCCAGCGTTCAAAGGAAGAAGTAACAGCATTCTTGGCGGAGGTTACAGAAGTCCTTAATGTATTAGGCCTGGATTGCAGTTGTCTCTGATCCTACGCTTTTCAAGCCTTATATCTGTATTTCTGTCGTTGTTCTCCTCTTCCAACAATAATGCAGCTACAATAGACTCCATTTCTCCTTAAATTTTAAATAAAAATTCAACTCACTAAATTATTTCTTTAGAAACAGTTTTTATTAACGTTTTGTCTTTACATATTTAACCACAACACTTTTATTTTCTACTTTTTTTTAGTTAATTTCAGCTTCACTAGATTATACACACTTATATATTTATGCAAAACTTATTTTTACTCTTTTCTTTTTTATTTTATTTCAATATTTTTCTTTTATTAAATTTATAAACAATTTACTTTATTATACATAGAACTTGTTTTATTAAATTTGACATTTGTTTATGAAAATGATTATTCTGCTGTTTCATTTCCACATTCCACATTGATACAAGTGATTTTGTAAACATTGTTATCTTGTTCTTATTCTTTCGATTCCGTTTTTCTGCAGAATACCAATTTTCGATCGTAACGGAACTGAATGCGGAGACGTAATCGAAATGCAGAATAGGGGTGAATAACATAACTATTACATATGTTTTCCAAGATAAATATTTAAATAGTATGAACTTTAGTACTTACTATCTATATGAGTTGAAAATTTCAAACTCAATAATTTAAGAGTCATATACCTTACTATTGCATATTTCAAGATATAATAATTTCTACACCCACAAATCAGAGAGACTGGAATACAAAATTAGGGGACTCTAGATTTTATAGTTTTTTTATACAGATTTTAATAATTAGTTCATATGGAGTTTGCCACGCCCCCAATGCTTGATAGCCCATTTTTAACAAAAATATTGATATTGAACCTTTAGATCTTCATACAAAATTTTAGCAGTCTAACTGTTCTGGTGTTCTAGATATGAAGATTTTAGTATTTACTTCATATGGGAGGTGTCACGCCCGCTTTTGCTAAACTTCCTATTTTTGTCCGAAGTATTTATATTTAAACAAAAGTTATTTATACAAAATTGGGGACTCTAACTGTTAAAGTTCTTCAGTTAGGCAGATTTTAGTATTTACTTCATATGGAAGGTGCATTGTCCTCTAATGATAGGTCGCCTATTTTTGCCGAAAATATTTATATTAAAACCGTAGTTACTTGTACAAAATTTTAGGTATCTTGCTGATATAGTTTTTCCAATATATCCATTTTGTTATTATCTTACAATAGTAGGTTATGTAGTATATGTGGGAGTGGCACCTCTCTCATTTGAAATATCAACATAAAAAGTAGGAAAATCGGTTCAGCCGTTTAGTCGTCTATAAACTTCAAACATACAAACAAATGCACATTAATTTTTATATATAGGTGATGTCCGAGATAGAAGAAGTTTTAAATTTAATTCATGTGGGAAGTACCACACCCTTTTCCTAGTCAGCCCATTTTTGTCTAAAATATTCATATTGATACTAAAGTGGATTCGAAAAAATTTTAGGGCTCTAACTGTGATATTTTCATAGATATAATAATTTAATATTTTTTATATTGGAGGTGACACTCCCACTATAGCCAATCCGCCAATTTTGTTTATATATACGTCAAAGTCGCCCAAACAAAATTCGCAGTTTATGAGATATGCGACATTAAATACTTCTTGAATATGTGGGCGTAGCACCCCGCCTTCTTGAAATTTTAAAATAAAAAGTTGCCTATAATTCCTGTATAAATAAACACAAACAAAGAGCGTAAAAATGTGTTGCTCTCATCATGAGAGCGTAAAAATGCATTCAGTTGCTTGTCAGCTTCTAAAGGAAAATGTTCATGTCGCTTTTTTCAAAATTCAATTTTACACCTAAAGTAATATTACAGTATGATTCACTAATATCAATGAGAAATGATTTCGATTTTTGGAAGAATACTTGCCAAGTTAAATACGGTGTTTTTAGGCAGATGTGTAGATTTTTTTGGTTTTTTTCTATTTCTTTAAAAAAAAAACCTATTTTTTGTTTCATTTTTTATTAATTATAATTTAAACTTGAAAAAAAAAATAAAACAAAAGTCTATGAATTTAATTTTGGTTATATTTTTCTTATTTGGTGATTTTTTTCACAAATGTTGGTTACAAAATTTTTTTTCGTGGCAACACTGTTTCAGAAGAATAAATAAAAAATTAGTCAAACAACAAAAACGCACGATGAGAAAAATTGAGAACATTATTACGCTCTTGGTTTCTTCATCCTTCCCTTCTATCTTTCCTCCCGCGTCGTGAAATATTTTTGAAAAATATTCCAAAATATGCCAAATTGCACATTCTTTATACTTTATTTTTTTTGGTTTTATACATCAGGAATCATAGATAGCATACTTGTAGGGGTAACTACTATGCGTATGAGTAATATATTTCAAATGCAATTAAATATTAAGTATGCAGTATGTAGCATACGTGGGCATGGCCCCTCGCTCATTTGGAATATCAACATAAAAAGTAGCCTATAACTCCTTCCAGACATACAGGAAGATACTGTGAAAATTTCAAGAAAATCGGTTCAGCCGTTTAATCGTCTATAAACTTCAAACATACAAACATACAAACAAACACACATTCATTTTTATATATAAGATAATTTAAACTTGAAAAAAATAAAACAAAAGTCTATGAGTTTAATTTTGGTTATATTTTTTCTTATTTGGTGATTTTTTCACAAATGTTGGTTACAAAATTTTTTTCGTGGCAACACTGTTTCAGAAGAATAAATAAAAAATTAGTCAAGCAATAAAAACGCACGATGAGAACAATTGAGAACATTGTTACGCTCTTGGTTTCTTTATCTTCCCCTTCTATCTTTCCTCCCGCGTTGTGAAATATTTTTGAAAAATATTCCAAAATATACCAAAATTCACATTCTTTATACTTTATTTTCTTTGGTTTTATACATCAGGAATCATAGATAGCATACTTTAGGGGTAACTATGCGTATGAGTAATATATTTCAAATGCAATTAAATATTAAGTATGTAGTATACATGGGCATGGCCCCTCGCTCATTTGGAATATCAACATAAAAAGTAGCCTATAACTCCTTCCAGACATACAGGAAGATACTGTGAAAATTTCAAGAAAATCGGTTCAGCCGTTTAGTCGTCTATAAACTTCAAACATACAAACATACAATCAAACACACATTCATTTTTATATATAAGATAATATTTTTTTTTTCTTTGGAACGGTAGGGGTGTAATGTATACATTCACCCATATGTAAAAATAAAAAGATAAACAAAAATAAAATAAACAAATACAAAGTGACTTCACAAAATATAACCGTAATATGCAGACTATGCAATTTCAAGTGGCTTGTGTTGATTAATATGGGTCACTAGAAATGTATTACAAACGAATTTGATATTACTGTTAATATTGTTGTAGGTCACTAAATCATTAACAAATTAGGAGAAAGAAAAATATAGAAACATAGAATAAGTAGGGGAAATAGTTTAAGATTATTATAAGAAACATAGAATAAGAATAGTATATAAGCTGTAGTTATTTGAAATAAAATTCAGAATCAATTCAGAACTCAACTGTTTTAATTCTCAAAAAACTTCGGCAATTGCCTTTGCCATCTGATAGAGCCGACTGCTACTCTAAAGGCCTCTTTAGCCGACCGCAGAAGTCGTAAATGTATCGTAAACGTAAATGTATTTGCACTTATAGAACGCTTAAAACCGTGTCATGTGTTTTTGACATAAAGAAATTAATTTTCAATAAATTATATTGTGTTTCCATATTTACACTGAAAGCTGAACATATGTTTAAAACGTTGATGGGAGTTCAGTTTGTTTACATTTTTTGTGATTGTGTAAAAAAGGGTGAAAAACATTATATTAGTACCACACACAATATTAATATTTTTGTTAATTACATTGTAGTTATAGCTTTTTATACTTTTATTAGCATATTATTGCTATTGTACATAGTTATGTATGTTTGTACGTACCTTTTTTTCAATTTTTATTATATGTATGTATGTATGTCTCTTGATAGATTTATAAAGGAAAAAGTACTTAAAATACTATATTTAATATTCGATGTACATATGTATGTAAACCATATTAACAAATAAAAAAGTTTAAATATCAGAAGAAAAAATTACCGAAAAATTGATACTGTGACACCCTCCCATTTTTATATGTAATTAGATTATAATTCTGGTTTTCTACATACATACATTTCTACAATGTATTTTACTTAAAAAAATATTTATATTTCTTTATTCTTATTGTTATTATTATTATATGTTATATTGTTACTTATTACGATTAACAAATGCTCTTATTAGATTTTATAAAAAAAAGTAATTTGAAACATTTTTATTTATTTATTACATATGTACCAAAAAATTTAAGTACCAAAAAAAAGAGTAAAAATACCCTCTTAATATTCCACATACAAACAGCCCATCACTGCTTGACAAATGTCACGTAACGTTGCTGTAGAATTCTATTTTCAAAAGATTGGGACGTTAAGTTACGTTACATTATGGTGAAGTAAGCACTTGTATACCTTTTCATATAACAAAAACGATCAGCTGACACGACTACATTTACGGTTTCTACATTTACGGTTGGCTAATTCTGCCTTAAGGCTCTTAAATAAATCAAGAGTACTATTGGAAACTTACTCAGACCAGACAAACATATTACAATAAATTCTATGAAATATAGCAAGGCCATCTCTCAACAACACTTTTTCATTCACTCTATCCGTCTTTGGAGCCAACTTCCCCCTCAAATACAAAAAATCAATAATGCAACCCATTTTAAAAATGTCATTTTTAAGCACTTTGCATAGATAATTTTCTCTAACTTTGCAAATGTTTTTTTTCCTTAGACTTATTATAACTGTGAATCACAGTCTGTGATATTCTTGTTATTTTTATTTTTAACATTATTGTGATATTTTCCCTTTCCTTACTTAAATTTTGTTTTATTTTCTTAGATATTAAGTTTCTTTTTTTTAATTCATTTTTTTAAATTAATTTTTTAAATGTAATTTGTTAAATTAGTTAAAAATAGATTACTCAAATTTAAATGTTAATAACAATTGCTAAGCAATACTGTAATATAAAATTTATTCTTGTTGTATTGTTTTGAACAAATAAATAAATAAATAAAAATAAAATTTACATTTTTGTTACAGCTAAATTACATACTTAAGCGTTCAAGATTTCTCTTTTTCAACTTAAAAATAGATTATATAGTTGCAAAATTTGTATGTACATATATACAATATTTATTCGGAGAAGAAAATTTGGCAAAAAACCTATATGATTCTACTTAAAACTACTTAACTACTGACTAGATAAAAACCTAAGATAATACTAGTTCATTAGTATGAACGAAATCAGACATCTGGCAAAAAAAATTCTAAGTAAGTCTTTCAATCTTGTCTGAAACTAATTCCATGCCTGCAATATCATGAAGGCGCGGGGTAGAAAAAAACCAAGGTAGGTTGTATATAAGTTTCAACAACGGGGGCTGCATAGAACATTACCGCATGAAAAATGGACTTTAAAATGAGTTTTTTATTGGCAATGTTAAGATTAGATTTCCGATTTATAAAAGGGTAAAGCATACGGGTTAATATGTTAACTTTATTTAAAACGTAAGATATATGATTAAACTTCATTTTCGGATCGAGCATGATACCAAGATGTTATACTATATCAAATAATTATATTATTATTATATTAATAAGTTGTTTACTTTTATAACGCAGTGTATTATTATTTTATACAACACAGTTATAACAGAAGTAATCAATATCATACGATTATCTTAAAAAGCTTTATTTGAAAAGATAGATAGCTTAATACTCAAATAAGTATACATATTTGTAACAATAACGTACCGTAATGTAGAAAAAGGAATAAAGCGGTCTGTTGTTAAGTGATCGTGATTGAATAAATTCAAACTCTTTTTTATTAAATAAAAGACATAACATATTTTGGCGACGAGAATACGGAAAGTGAACCCGTTATAAAAAAAGGAAAAATATAAAAGTTAATATATTACGTAAGACTTCGGAATCACATTAAACAAAAAAAAAATTTTAATTATGGCTTTAATTGGCAGCATTGAGCAATTCGCATTCGGTGACGATTTTGAAGAATATTTGGAAAGAATGGATCAGTTATTTAAAATAAATGCTGTAGAGGATGCAACAAAAGCGGCGATGTTTTTAACACTAGTTGGTGCGGAAACTTATAAAATAATTAAAAGCATATTGTTGCCAGAAAAAGCAACCACTAAAACTTTTAAGGAATTAATTGAACTTATATCTATCTATGCGTCTTAAAAACAATAAAGCGGCGGGTCCTGATGGCCTCCCCGCTGAATTGTTTAAGACCGGATGTAATGAGTTGGTAGGGCGCATGCACCAACTTATTTACAAAATATGGCTAGAGGAAAGTATGTCCTGAAAAAGGGAGACCCTACGATATGCGCCAACTACAGGGGTATAAGTCTTCTCCCTATCGCATATAAGGTTCTTACAGGCGTATTGTGTGAACGATTGAAGCCACTCGTAAAAACACTGATTGGACCTTATCAGACTTGGCTTCAGACCTGGCAAGTCCACCATCGACCAGATCTTCACACTACGCCAAATCCTGGAAAAGACCCACGAGAAACAAGTCGACACACACCATCTTTTTGTCGACTATAAGGCAGCCTTCGATAGCCCCATAAGGGATCGTGTTTTTGCCGCAATGTCTGAGCTCGGTATACCTGCGAAGCTGATAAGGCTATGCAGAATGACGTTGAGCAATTCCTGCAGCTCCGTCAAGGTAGGAAAGGACCTCTCCGAACGTTTTGATACCGTGCGAGGTTTCAGACAAGGCGACCTCTTATCATGCGACCTCTTCAACTTCGTCATGGAGAGTGTTCTGCGAAAGGCGGGAGTGCATCGCAATGGCACTATTTTTCAAAAAAGTGTCCAGTTGCTTGCGTACGCTGACGACATTGACATTATAGGGCGTACCAAGCGAGATGTTACTGCTGCCTTTAGTGCTATTGAACGCGAGTCTAGTAAGATGGGTCTGGCAGTAAATGAGGGCAAAACAAAGTATATGTTATCGACAAGTAGAGACGCGCGGCGTATTGATTCTCAGATTACGGCCGATAACTATACTTTTGTTACGTTCAAGGAATTCATCTATCTTGGCTCCGCCGTTACCACCAGAAATGATGTCAGTTTGGAGATCAAGCGTAGGATCACTCTTGCCAACAGGTGTTATTATGGTCTCAGTAGGCAATTGAGTAGTAGAGACCTCTCTCGTGCGACAAAACTAACACTCTACAAGACACTCATCCTCCCCGTGCTTCTTTATGGCGCAGAGGCATGGACCTTATTAAGAACAGATGCAGCAGCCTTGAGAGTGTTCGAGAGAAAAGTCCTACGCAAGATCTTCGGTCCAGTGCGAGTTGGCGATGATTTCCGTATGCGATCCAACAGTGAGCTGTATGAGCTCCTCAACGACGTAGACGTTGTACAGCGCATTAATATCCAGCGGCTGCGCTGGCTCGGCCATGTCGTTCGAATGGAGGAGGATGCTCCGGCGAGACTGGTATTTGATGCGGGAATCTGCGGAAGTCGGCGAAGAGGACGACCTTGTATCCGTTGGAAGGACCAAATCGAGGAAGCCCTGTCATCGATTGGTGTGACCAACTGGCGTAGGCGCGCAAGAAGCAGAGGCGCCTGGAAGGATGTGTTACGGCAGGCCGAAATCCGTTAAACGGGTTGTTATGGCCAATTAAGTAAGTAAGTAAGTAAGAATTGAACTTATAACACCACATTTTAGACCAGAAAAAAAATAATAGCCGAACGGTTTAAGTTTTATACTTGTTCGCAAAAACAAAATGAAACAGTGGGCGAATTCATAGTAAACTTAAAATTAATTGCAGCGCAATGTAATTTTGGTTCCTTCCTGAAAGAAGCTTTGAGGGATCGAATGGTGTGTGGTGTTAGTAGTAGCCAGCTTCAAACAAAGTTGTTGTCGACCGCAAATTTGACATGTCAAAAGCCAAGTAAAAATGTTCAACAGAAGCACAACCATAAGCATTCATCAGAAAAATGTCAAAAGTGCACTACAAAACATGCTGCTGGAAACTGTCCAGCAAAATACTGGAGCTGTTTCAAGTGTGGAAAAAAGGGTCACTCCTCAAAGGCTTGTTTTTCAAAATTCAAAAGTCAAAATCGACAAAATCAGGACAAAAGGCAGTATATAAACGAACTGGACTATAAGCTTGCTTCCATAAACTGGGTTAATAGTGAAAATGAACCTTTGTTAAGTAATGTTCAAATCAACAATATTAAGATGATAATGGAACTGGATACGGGAGCCGTGGTCGCAGTTATATCTAATTTAGATTATGATTTTTATTTTAAAGATACAAAGTTAAGTAGTATAAATTGTCCACCATTGCAGGTTTTGGCAGGTTCTACTGTTGAAGTATTAGGTGAAATAACAGTGACAGTGAATGGTTTGATGTTAAAATTAATGGTCGTAAAATCTGGTAACCATTTTACCTCCCTAATGGGGAGAAATTGGTTTGATAAATTGTACCCATCATGGCGAAATTTTTTCAGTTAGTACAAAACGTCTGTCAATCTACTATTAAGGAGGAATTGAAAATTAAATTTCCGTCTTTGTTTTTGAAAAATAAAAGCCCTATAAAAAATTTTTCGGCTGATATAAGCGTTCATCCCGATTCGCAACCAAAATTCTTCAAGCCATATTCTGTACCAATGAGTTTAAGGTCGAAAGTAGAGGCAGAATTAAGGAATATGTGTGAGGAAGGTTTTATACAACCGGTACGTAATAGCAAATGGGCAGCGCCTATTGTGTGTGTGTTAAAAAAGGACTCCAGTGTGCGAATATGTGGGAATTTCAAGGTTACTGTAAACCCAGTAATTGAAATGGATGTATATCCACTTCCGTTAATAGACGATATTTTTACTAGCGTGCGAGGAAAAACTCAGTTTTGTGTTCTGGATTTGAGCAAAGCTTATTTGCAGCTATCTATAGACGAATCATCAAGGTCTTATGTGACAATTAATACCCATATGGGGTTATTTGAATTTTGCAGACTGCCTTTTGGTATTTCGTCTGCACCAATGATTTTTCAGCGCATGTCTTGACTCCAGAGGGGATAAAGACCTCAAAGCGGAAACTTGATGCCATTATGTTAGCTCCTTCCCCGGTCAATGTTGACCAACTTCAGAGTTTTTTGGGGCTTGTGAACTATTACTCGAAATTTTTGCCAAACAGCGCTACCGTTTTGACACCGTTACATAGTTTACTTCGTAAGGAAACCAGGTGGCATTGGGATGAAGAGTGTAAAAGGACATTTGTGAGTTGTAAAAAATTGCTTTGCGAGAATAATCTTCTTTTTTATTTTGATCCCAGAAAGGAAATTGTAATTGCTTGTGACGCTTCTCCATACGGGGTAGGTGCAATTCTCAGTGTGGTTGTTAACGGTCAGGAAAGACCATGTTTTATGGCGTCAACAACGTTGACTAAGTCGGAGAAAAATTACTCACAAATTCATAGTGAAGCTTTGGCGGTAGTATATGCTGTGCGAAAGTTTCATAAGTTTGTCTTTGGTTATTCATTCACAGTGTATACAGACCACCAGCCCTTGGAAAGGCTTTTGAGTGACCAGAAGGCGTTGGCGAATATTGTATCTGTCCGGTTTCACAGATGGATTTTATTTCTGTCCGGTTATAATTGTAAAATTAAGTACCGTCCTGGCAAGAAGCAGGGAAATGTCGATGCCCTTTCTCGTTTGCCAGTTGAGGGCAGTACGAATGTGGATAATTGTAATTAAAATTTTTTTAATTTTGATACAAATTATATACCAATGTCAATAGATGAGATAGCCAAAGTTTCAGGGAATGATGATAGTATCAGACAGGTAATCGGTTTTGTTGAAAATGATTCTTTGCCATAGTCTAGAAAGTTGAATGAATGTTTGAGATCATATAGTAACGTTAAATTTTCACATGAGGTAAAGGATAATTGTCTCTTTTACGCCGATCGTTTAGTAATACCATCAATTTCGATGGGAAAAGTTCTGGCACTATTACATGAAACGCATGTTGGTGTGGTGCGCATGAAGTTGCTGGCCCAAAGTTGTGTATGGTGGCCTTCTATTGATAAGAATATTGAAAACTATGTTTCGGATGTACAGTGTGCCGAAAGATGGGAAACAGGACTATGGATTGTACTAATTTTACGTGGCAGAATACAGTATATCCATTTGAACGAGTACATGTGGATCTCTTTCAATTTGGAAATACTGACTTTTTGATACTGGTGGATGATTTTTCAAAGTGGATTGATGTCCACATTTTGTCGAAGACCTCTTCAAATGTTATTATAGAGAAGTTGAAATTATTTTTTTCCAATTTTGGATTTTGTAATACCTTAGTGAGCGATAATGGACCACAGTTTCGCAGCGAAGAGTTTCGGTTGTTTTTGAAATGTAATGGTATAAGGCAATTATTTAGCACAGCATATCATCCTCCTAGTAATGGATTGGCCGAACGGTGTGTACAGACTGTTAAACGCAGCTTAAAGTCATATTTTTTGTCTGACCAGAGAAAAGCTTTATCCATGCAGAGCATTGTTTTTAATTTTTTATTTAAATATAGAAATACACCAATAACTGTCACAGGTGTTTCCCCTTGTGAACTAGTATTAGCTTATAAACCGATAACACCTTTATCCTATAGTAAATTCAAACAAGTTTCAAATATAATAACAGCACCTACAAATTATAAAATAAATGATACTGGTCTAGATAATGATAATAACCATCCTACTATATCTAAAGATATAGTAGAGCAGAGATGCTCAACAGGAATAGTTGAGAACAATCTTTCAACTTCTAAAAGTTTTGAACCTAAAAAAGTAGATCAATTTCGTTGGAAAAAGACAGATTGGGACAGTCCAGAAAATATTTTTTCAGAAACAGAAAAACAGAAAGTAAATAAATTACCTGTAGAATATTTTTTAGAGTATTTTAATGAAGATTTTCTTCGAAATACTGTTTCGTGGACAAATCAATTTTCTCTCATAAGAGATGGAAAATATATAAATATGAGTTACGAAGAACTTCTAAAATTCATAGCGTTACAGATATTTATTGGTACAATTGGATATCCTAGATTAGAAATGTGCTGGACAATTGGTACGGAAATCGCTTCGTTTCCAGATAACATGACTAGAACTAGATTTCACTTATTGCGCAATAATTTAAAATTTTCAGCAAGTGATATTCAAAATGTTAAATTATATAAAATCCGTAGCATTATAAATATGTTCACTCAAAAATCGTATTCTCATCGAAAAGATGAGGATCTTGGTATTCACGAGATGATGGTTCCTTTTAAAGGAAGATCATCACTTCGGCAATATATGCCAAAGAATCCTACAAAATGGGGTACAAAAACAAATTTTGTTTGTGTAGTTCGAATGAAATTATTTATAATTTTGAAATATATCAGGGGAAAGGGACAATTATAAGTGAACCGTCTTTTGGATTTTGTTCAGATATAGTTATTCATCTTTCAAAAACTATTTCTGAGCAAAAGAATCACAAATTCTATTTTGACAATTATTTTACAACATAAAATTTAGTTTTATATTTGCGCGAAAAAGGACTTTGGCCAACAGGAACCATAAGAGGAAATAGATTCGGAAAAATTGATCTACAATCAGAAAAAAAGTTAAAAAAGAAGGCCGTGGAAGTTTTAACTAACGCATAGAACGGTCGAACAATATATTTCTTCTCAGATGGCTTGGAGGAGGAATTGTTCAACTAGTCTCCTCGATTCATGGTTCCGAACCCCTAAATTCTGTGCGCCGATTTTCCATCGTAGAAAAGAAAAATATCGAAATAACACAGCCAAAAATAGAAGCCGAATATAACAGAAATATGGGTGGAGTAGACAAAATGGATTTCCTTCTGTCTTTGTAGAGAATTTCCATTAGATCTACAAAGTAGATCTACAATGATCATTTCATTGATATGGCTATTTGTAACTCTTGGTTAGAGTACAAAATGGACAACGAACACTGTAATAATATTAAAAATAAATGTATGGACTTATTGAGCTTTCGCAATGACGTTGTAATTGGCCTCATTGCTCGATCCAATCAGCAAGCATGCTCTCGTAAACGAGGGCGTCTAAAAACTAGCTCCAATGATATTTCAGTAAGTCCTTCAACATCCGATAAAAGTCGAAAAGTAACTCCAGCAAATTCTGTGCGATATGACGGAAACCAATATTGGTCGGAACATGTGACTGATAAAGGCAGATGTAAATATAAGGACTGTAAGGGTCAAACAAGATATAAATGTTAAAAGTGTGATGTTCTTCTATGTGTACCGAATGGATCCAGATATTGTTTTAAGGATTATCATTATTTATCGATCGAATAGATTATATTTCATAAATTATATTTTATTATATTTTATGTATTAATCAAATTTGTATTTATGTTTTTTAACTGCATGAATTATTTATTTTTATTTTATACCAAAAATGTATCTTTATGTTTATAAATAAAAAAAACTTTAATACCAAATTAATAAAATTTTTGCACTTTTCTTTCCCATATAGTAAATTTGTATCCAAATGGATACATTCTAAAAAACACATTTGGGGTAAAAATATTTAAAATTTAGTATCATAAATCCAAAAAATTAGATTTTTTGAAGCAGTCACTAAAAACTTGTAGCGAAGAGGTTAAGAGCTACGAGAAAAACAATATCAAACAAAATTATGGAAGCGGTTTATGGGGTTATCTTAAACCAAGTAAAATCTCAACTATTATCCGCTGCAGCAGTCTGTTTAGCTAGCGATTAACTGTTAACAATATTCGAAAACAAAAGATTTGGCTTGTCTCACATTGTCTTCCTACAAGAAAAACAATATCAAATAATATTATGAAAGCGGTTTATTGGGATATCTGAAACCAATTAAAATCTCAACTATTATCTGCTACAGCAGTCTGTTTAACTACCGATGGATGGACTTCAAAAAAAAATGATAGTTACGTAGCTATAGCTGCTCATTATATTAGCGAATATATACAACTGGAATCACATTTAATTGTATTCGCCAAATATAATGACAGACATACTGCCGAAAATCTAAAAAATTTTATACAAAAACATGTGCAAGAGTTTGGTATTCAAAATAAAATTACGGCGATTGTGAGCGATAATGCGGGAAATATTAATGCAGCGATACGTATGGGAAATTGGGGGGCTATTTTCCCCATTCATTAAATCTGATCGTGCAATTAGCAGTTGTAGAGGTGAGTGATACTGTGTCTAAATGAAATCGTAGAATATTTTAACAAAAGCACACAAGGTATGAAAAAGCTAAGGGAATGTCAAAGGCAAATGAAACTTCCAGAGCTAAAATTAAAACGGGATGTTCCAACACTATGGAACTCTACGTACGACATGCTTAACAGGGTTGTTGCTGTAAAAGATGCTGTAATTTCAACCTTGTCGCTCACAAAACCAGATTTATCTGTGGAACTCAAGATTGGGAGGTTTTAGAGGAACTCATACCAGTTCATTCATAAAAGCCAAGTAAAAGTACCGGATTCCGTGATGAAAAGAGAAATTACTAATCGTTTTAGTGAACTAGAACGAAGTATTTTATATGCAAAGAGCACAATCCTAGATCCCAGATTTAAAAAATTAAGCTTTAAAAATGACAGCTCATTTGAAAACGGTGTGAATGTATTGCGCAACAGAAGCGGCCTAATAAGACTACCAAATAGCTCTGAAATACCTGATACGGAAGGATATATTGCTCAAGTTGCCGAAAAAATTATTTGGAAAAAATTCGACATGAACTTCAGCCGAATTACAAAATCCGACAATAACCTTTTTAGTTTTATTTACATATATATGCTCTTTTTTAATTAAATTAATAAATGTGATTGCAGTAGACTGGATTTCTATTAATTTCTATTTTTGTATTTATTTTATTTTGGTTTCTTGATGTCCCTATTAATAAATTAAGGTTTTCAAAAGCTGAATTTTTTTGTTTTTTCTAATATCCTTGTAAATATGTATGTATATTTAAATATTTTTTTGTTATTATTAGTTAAGTAATTTTGATCAAAAAGCGTTTTAAGCACATAAATGAAATAATAAAACTAAGAAAATGTTAAATACTACAATTTTTTTTATAAATTCCATTTATTTACAATCTATTATACAACATTAAGTAAATTCGATAAGTAAGAAAAATAACATGTTATTAAACTGCATTAAGTTTAATAAACTATAAGGCTAGATTAGTTTCTAAATAAAATTTTAGTTATTTACAAGACAAATTAATTATTTTCTGAATTGAAGATCTAACAAATGTATCCTATTCAATCTTCTAATTTCGTCCCCTTCATCTAACAAGGAGATTGCCAGTACATCACAATGATTACTAAGTCTGTTTAAGTATTTAGCGCTAAAACTATTTATTTCATTCATCACAAAAGGAATTTCTAAGTACCTATGATTTTGATTATTGGTTACAAACCAGGGAGCATTGATCATGAGCCTTAGAACTTTTGACTGGTAACGTTGTAATATCTCGACATTTGACTGACTGGCTGTTCCCCACAGCTCAATGCCGTACGTCCAAACCGGCTTTAAAATAGCCTTGTAAAGAATTATCTTGTTCTCAAGACTAAGTTGAGGTTTAGGCCCTAGTAGCCAGTATATTTTTTTAGTTTTAATATTTAGATAATTTCTCTTTGCCTTAATGTGGTCTTTCCACATAAGTCGTTTATCGAGATGCATACCTAAATATTTAACGGAATCCGTTTTTGGTATTTGTAAACCATTTATGTACACTGGAGGACATTAATTTTTTCTTAATGTAAAAGAGACATGATTAGATTTCTCTATATTTATAGAAATTTTCCACTTGATAAGCCAATCTTGTAATATGTTTAATTCTCTTTGAACCATGGCAGATGCTTCGATGTGATTTTCATTAACAGCTATTATTGCAGTGTCATCTGCATAGGTAGCTAACGTAATATTATCTACTAATGGTATGTCCGAAGTGTAGATAGTGTATAATATGAACACTGCCTGAGGTACTCCTGTGTGCCCTGAGGTACTGCTGTGTGCATATTGAGAATCTTAGAAAGTTCATCATCAACTTTAACATGAAACTTGCGATTTTGTAGGTAGGACTTTAAAACAGAGTAATATGGAGCGGTATTTATGGATTATGGATTATGCTTAAGTTTGTATAATAGCCCTTCGTGCCATACTCTGTCAAATGCCTGTTTCACGTCCAGAAAACACCTGAACAAAACATTTTTCTTTCAAACGAATCAGACATAACTTCAATGATTCGATGGCATTGCTCCGGGGTTCCGTGTTTATGGCGAAATCCAAACTGATGGTCAGGAATTATTTTAAGTTTCTCCAGAACTGGAAGTAGTCGAGATACAAATAGCTTCTCAAAAAGTTTCGAGAAGGTGGTAAGTAAACTTATAGGCCTATAAGATATAATAAGTTTTTCAGGTTTGTTAGGTTTCTTTAAGATTATTATTTCCGCCTGTTTCCATTTAGAATGAAAGTACCATAATCGCAACATTGAATTAAATAGTAGTATTTTGTCAGGCCCAGGGGATTTTCTGTTTTCAAGTTTGGAAATTGCGTTTTGCACTTCTCTTGGTGAATATGGCTTTATAGGCAAATCCATTTGATAAGGAGATTCTAAAAAGTCTAAAATTACGCTTTCATCAACGGTGTTGGTTAGTGGGAATGGTTTGTAGATTTTTTCCAAATACTGCGAGAATGCATCGGCTTTACTTTTGCTGTTTCTACACCAACTTCCATCTTCAGCAATAATGGGTACATTTCTTTTAGTTGGATGTTTTAAATATTTTGTCGCCTTCCATAAACTATAGCCTGTTTCTTTAGAATTATCCAGATTTTTTAGAAAATTAGATGTTTTATAATTATTCAATTCCGCTAATCGTTTTTTAAGATAATTCGAGGATCGGTTAAAATTAGATTTGTCAATCGGGTTCCTGCTTAGTTGCCATATTCTTCGTAATCTTCTCCTTTCTCTTATTAATTCTCTTATTTCAGTGGAAACAACAAATGAATTAGCTGTTATCGGATGAGTTGGAGGAGTGGATAGTAGGGTGCAATCATGTACTGCCTTGGTAAATGTATCTAATGTATTAAGATCTAATCTGCGGTCCATACAGTGTTGAAACATGCTTATATTAGTAAGTTTTTTAACCATTTCTTGTAATACATTTGTAAAGTTCCTTGCCTTTAGGATTTGCCAGTCTAGGACCCCACCAGGGGTGTTTAGCATTGTCATCGCCGCCAACAATAAATCTCGTCCCAAGATTTTTAAAAACTTTTTCATAATTCTGAAGGGATAGTCTATACCTAGGAGGACAATATATAGCATATATAGGCAGAGAGAAATTATTACAATTAATTTTAATTCCACCAGCATGAATGTAAGGCTCAGTTATATTTTGTAATGGTTCGTATTTTAAATTTGACTTAATAAGAATGGCAGATCCAGCGTGGGCTTTATCATCTGGATGGTTTGTAACAAATATATCGTAACCTTTTATCTGAAAGTAAGTTTTAGATGTAAAATGAGTTTCGGATAGTAAGAGGATATCTAGATGATTATCTTTGAGAACAATTTCAATTGCTCGTGTGTGATTGGAAGCACCGTTTGCATTCCATGTGGATATTCTTAAATTTATTTGCATAATTTCTCCATTATATTTGTCATCATGTCAAACATTCTTCCATCATACGTTGCAATCTTTCCATTAATTTCATTTCAGGACTACTAGAACTGTTTATTACTGCTTGAGCACATGTAACGCCGTCGTTTGTAAATTTATTATTAGTTGGGTTAAACGTATTTGACTGGGAATAATGATTGCAGCATTGGCTGTATGTTGGGCTCTGAATTCATTTCGTCTGTTGGTAGTGTTTAGCCTATTTTTGATCATTTTTCGGTAAGTTTCGCACCCTTTATAATTAGCAGTGTGATTTTGTATACAATTTACACTTTTTGGTGGCGTTTCGACTGATTTCGAACATTTTTCAGTAGGATGATCCATACCACATTTAACGCACTTAAATGGTCGTTTACAATAAGATTTAGTGTGACCAAATTGCTGACATCTATGGCACTGAACTAAGTCATCGGTTTTTCTTGGAGCCTCTATCACGACAATAGCATTATTAACAGATTTTATATTAAATATATCTTTATTATTTGGGTTGGGGTCCAGATCCACAAAAAACATAGGCAATTGTAGCTTGGCGATACGGCTCCTGACATTAGTTACGTTTCTAACATTATGTCCTAACGTTAAAAGTTCGGCCTTAATATCATCAACTGGCGTTGTATGATGAATACCCTTCACTACCACTCCATAGGAACGCTCTTGGTTTAGTTGATAGGTATGATAACTAATGCTTTTTAACTCAAAATATTTAACAATTTTCCTAAAAGAATCTGCACTTCTAACCATTAACCTGACACTATTGTCCCTTAAGGATTTATAATTAAAATCATTTATTTCCCTATTTATATAAATGTATATAGGTGGCGGTCTTGGTGTTTTGTTATCTTGTTGATCATCATGAATAATTCCAACATCATCTGCTGCAGTTTTTTCAGAAAGTAGCTGAAATTTATTGTTGTTTGAAGTACTTGGTTCATCACTTCCATGAAATTTTTTATGCACATGTAAATACGGTGAACTGATTCGCCTTCGTTTAGTTCCAATTGCTGAGGATACCTGCTGCCAAATACCATCGCTTTCGTCATTATCACTTTCATCACTGGAATTCATATTAATATACGCACTTAATTGTGTCTTTTTTTTTATTTTTTTTCTTCCTGTCGCTTCTAATCAGTTTTATCCCAGAAATTTGATGTCTTTAATTGGAAAATTTTACAATTATTTTGAATTAGAATATAAATTTTATTTTTTTTTTTTTATTTGAGTCTAAAAAAATTTTTTATCACACAACCACTATGACATAAAATTCAAGGCGAACTGACAATTTATTTGAAATGAAAAATCACTTTACAAATATGTATTTTCTTATTTTATTCAATAAGTTGAGATAAATTTACACGGAATACATTAATTCCTTAAAGTGTATATATGTATAACTGATGTAGACAGTTTAAATATAAGTGAAATTGAGAAAGAGAGCCGAGTTTTTTAAAAGTACTGAACCAAGGGGAATTCATATAATAGGTGGGAGCATCTAAACAGCTGATATCATTTCGATTGTAAAAATTTTGTTGTTTCTTTAGTCACCCTTATTCTAGTTGTCGTCGTCGTTTTAGAGTCGACATCGTTTTCTATCGTCGTCGATACTGTTTTGGTATTCTGTAACAGTACTGTGTCGACGTCTGTTTATCGAAAATTGTAATAACACAAAACACACATCTCTAAAGTAGCACAGCCTCGATCAAACTAAACTTATCAATCTGTCATTTTTGCGATTGTATTGTTAAAACTGTACTCACACGTACAGACTGAGAAGAGTTTGAAGAATATCAAAATACTTTTGATTTTCGCTAACTGTTCCGCAGAAATCGGAAGCAAATTTGATGTGATCTGATTATTTGATTACTTCAAATTTCATTTTTCTTCAGATTTCGTAGGAGTAACATCACTCTTTGTTTCGCGGGTGTTTCGAATATGTGTAGAAAAAAGATGATAATAAAAATAAAAAAGTAGATGTTTTGTAATTTTTTATGTAGTTCTGTAATTACACTGTGCAAGAATTTGACACTTTTTTTGTGACAAGCGGGGCACCTAGCGGGTTAACCTAAAGTGCCGTGGCCACGTTCAAATTTTACTGATCAAATTTTGCATATGTGTTGGTAATATTGGTTTGACTCAGCACAGCATCACATCAAATTTCAGCCTTCAAATTTCATTTTAAAAATGTCGTGGAGAAGGAAACATCACATGGTTTTCATCGGAAAAAATTCTTTTATGGTTTTTTTTTTTTTTTTGAAAATATTTTTTTTGGTTTTCTGAAAGAACATTTGGTTTTTGGTTGGAAGATTACTTTGTTTTGTTTTTTAGTGTCCGAGTTTTTTCTTTTAATATGACAAATGATTGTTTCATAGCCATTGCCCCGGCGAAAGGCAATTAAAAAAAAACAATAAAAAGGCAACTGCGAAACGTCTTTGGATGAAAGAGTGGTTGAAGAAAAGGGATGCATTTGCGCACTAAAATGTTCTCAACGAACTCAAATTTAGTTCTCCAAATGATTTTCGAAACTTTTTACGGATTGATGAAGGCACATATGAGGAACTTCTAAATTTGGTTGGTCCGAAAATTCAAAAACAAGATACTCAAATGTGTGACGTCATCTCTCCGAAGCAACGTCTATCTATAACATTATCTTTTTTCTGATTTAAAATTTGTCAGCGCTATTTCGGAACGAGCAATTATTCGCATTGTTATAGAAACTTATGGAAATAAACAAGATTTTAAAATATAATATAAAAGCAATTACAACAAATTTGCTTCCAATTTCTGCGGAGCAGGTAGCGAAAATCAAAAGCATTTTGATATTCTTCAAACTCTTCTCAGTGTGTACGTGTGAGGTTATTTTAACCGTAAAGGATTCTTCAGTTTAAATGCTATGGTGGTTCGTATACTAAAATTTTATTGTATCTATTTCATAAACTTTAACACTTAATTTTAGTGTAGATTTGTGATCATAAAATGCGAATACGATTTTTGGATGCCCGATATGCAGGATCTGCACATGATTCCTTAATATGGAATGTAAGCCATGCAAAAAGAGTATTACAGGAACAGTATTCAGCAGGTGAACGAAATTCATGGCTTTTAGGTAAAATTTTTATGTCATTATGATTATCACTTAATAATGTTACTTTTGAACTAGGTGATGCAGGATATCCTCTTGAGCCCTATCTAATCACTCCATATCGCTCTACTGTTGAAAGAAGTGCTGAAGCTATTTTTAACACTAAACATTCTAAAGCAAGAATATAGTGGAAAGAACAATTGGAATATTAAAAAATCGGTTTCGATGCCTTCTTGGAGCACGTCAATTGCATTACAGGCCTGCCAAAGCAACTAAAATAGCTAATGTTTGTGCTGCACTTCACAATATTTGTATTGATGGTTTAGATAATGCTACTTATGAAGATTTAAGAAGCGCTGAAATCAACCAACATATTGATGTAGTTAATGTGCAAATTTCACAAAGTAGTGAGGCATCTGGAATAAGAGAAGAAATAAAACGAAGTTTTTCATAATTTAAATCATTCTTTAATTTAATTTTTTCCATTTTGTTATATTTTTTGCTTTTTAGCATTGAAGCAACAACTTGTCGTTACCAAAAATGACGACGACAAAATCAGAGTCGACACAACACAATATCGATGACGTATTGACTTACAGAATACCAAATGTGTGTCGACAGTCATCGATAACTGTCAATAACGACAAACAGAATACCAATTTTAAATGGTCGACACAAGTCGTCTTGCATCGACGACGACAACCAGAATAAGGGTGAGTATTTTGTTCTGATAATAAATTTCTTGTTTTCTTATTCTGACTTTTATGTTTACTTTTCATAGAAATCATTTTCGAGTTTTCATTCATTCAGGTAAGTTTTTAATATTTTTGAAAATTAATTTAAATATCTTACATGAATATTAATTAAACCGGCTTCCTATGGAAATATAAGATAACAATCTTGGCCTACTCCAAGAACAACAGACTCAAACCGAGTAAATATTTATTATCATAAAATTTCTATATTTATTGTTATGATTTAAGTTGTTTTTATTACAAGAACTGTAACAAATAATGCTGCACAACATCCACCACCAACAAGTATTCAAATATGTTCAAACGAAATGGTCGTAAAGTCAGAAAATGAAATTAATCAACATGAATGTCTAACATCAGCGTTGTCAACTATAAATTTTCAAAAAGCACCAAACTCGTTAAAAAAACGCGTAATTTTTACAAAAAAGGACTAAAACATTATAATATTTATTTTAATTTTATCACCATTTTATATAATCAGTAAAAAAATTTACAAACCAAAATTAATATTATTTATTTAACTCTAGCAATAATAAGGAAAAGAGCTGTTGTTTTATTTATTTGTTTATTTATTCGTCCTTATTGTCAAAGGCGTTGTTGGCGGCGTCGTCAATTTTTAACTGTTGTCATATTTGGGAAACGGCGTCGTCAACTCAACACCAAATCGGTATTATTTTGGGCATGTGTGTTGACGTCGTCATATTATCGATAATTTAAAAAAAAAATATCATCCCTATATACTTTGCCAGTTATTTAATTTTTTTTTTTGAAAAATGCTAGTGCTTCAGAGGAAAATAATGAGGCAGAGATCAACAATTTTCAATTTGCCAGACAGCTTGTAACCCAGCCAGCATTTACATACAAAAATAAGCGTTTTGTAAGCAAAACACTTATAAAACGCTGCTGTGACCTTTACAAAAGACATTATAATCGAAAAGCACCCAACTTTATAAGCGTTAAAAAGACGATTGCAAAACATGTTTTTTAAGTAACGTAATTAGACGTTTTCTAAATGCTTAAAAAACACGTTTTGAAAATACTTAAAAAATACGTATTTTTAATGAAATTAGTAAGCTTTTTAAACAATTATTTTGTTTTGGATATGTTTTTTATTGATACATTTAAAAAATCATTTTTAATCATAAATTTTTTTCTTAATAGAAAAATATTAAATTAAAATATAAAAATAGGAACTTCATTGTTGTTTCATTTAAAAAATCATTAATACTTAGTATTTTAGTTTACTTTTTTTGTTGTTTTAATTTTAATACGATTTTTTGCGTACTGGAAATATGACTTAGATGCAAACACAAAGTCCTCTTCCTTGCCTCCATTTTCAGCGAAAGTTTCTGCAATAGAATTTAAATATGAATATAAAAATGTAACTAGAAACCTATTAAAAGTATTTCACTTACGACGAATGGCAGTGGCGACAGTGAAGGCCCTAATGCACTTCTTATCTGCAGTCCCTCGCAGATAAGAATTTACCTTTTTTAATAGCACAAGATAATTAAAAGAATCAAACGCACTTAATTGAACAACTTTAGCAACAATTTAACACAATTTATTAACACAACTTATTAGCACAATTTTTGACAGCGAGAATGACACGTTTTGCTTAAATTTATGAAACACTTGCATTTGCAAGCAAATTGTCAACGACATTCGCAAAACACTTGCATTTGCAATCAAATTGTCAACGCCATGCGCAAAACACTTGCATTTGCAAGCAAATTGTCGACGACGTTCGCAAAACTCTTATTTATGCAAGCTTGCTGCAACATTAATTTACAAAACGCTTGCCAATATGTTTGATGGGAAGTAATTAAACAGTTTGCCTAAGTATTTGTAGTAATGCGATCTCTTTTTACATTTGTTCCTTTATTGAATACTTTCGCCTAAACAAAGCCGCATTTAAGGTAGTTTTAGCGAAATTGCACCTTTAATGAAGAGCCCAATTCATTCAATAGCCATTTCCAACACTTTAAAGCTAGCAACAATATTGAGGTTCTTGACGCAAGGGTCATATCAACCGAGCGTAGGAAATGATTTTAATCTTGGTTTATCGCGGCCTACAGTATCTTTAATTTTAGAAGAAACAATCGATATTTTGGAAAGAGTAATCTGTCCTCTTTTCATTAAATTTGAAATGACAGAAGAGGAGAAGGTTGAATGCAAGTTGTATTTCTTTGAAAAGACGGGTTTCCCTGGCGTTATAGTTTGCGTAGATGGCTCGCATATAAATATTCTAGCTCATAGAAAGGATGAACAAAATATGTATTTTAATAGAAAAGTATATTTTAGTTTAAATGCGATGCTTGTAATATAGAAAACTTAATTTTTTTTCACAACAGAAATACTCAACGCTTTGAAATTTGTTGACAAAATGAAAGTCAATTCGAGTCAATGAAGCCTTAAAGCCGTCTTAGTAAATACCGATTCTACGTCAACAGTAATCGATGCCATTAAAATATTGTCGGTGTCACATGCGACGCCGTTGACATTCGTAATAGGGGTGATTATATGATTTTTTAAAAAGTATAAAATATTATTTGAGTTTGTATTTGTATTAATTTATTTTTCAAAACAAATAATTTTTTATTTCTTTTATTAGTTTTAACAAGTTTTTTATGTGGTTGCAAATATAATGTATTTCAAACAAAACAATGAGAAATAAAATAAAATACATAATAAAGTAAAGCAAAAATAAAAAATAATATAACAAAAATAAAAACCAAATTAAAAAAATAATATAACAAATATATAATGTATTTGAAACAAACCATTGAGATCAATGTCAATCATAGTTGTACAAAAAGGGAACAATAAACTGTTGTAATTTATAGTACAATATGTAACTTATAAACAGTTGCATTTCAAAGTAATACCTTTTTGAAACGTTAAATAATCTAGACTTGGCAAATTATTTTTTTTAATTTTTTTTAAATTTTTGATTTAGTGTCACTGACATGAAAAGAAAAGCACTAGGCACTAACTCGAAAATTTTCCGCGTCGAAAGTTTTAAAAAGCACTACCAAAACTGCTTAAAGCACTGCGTTGACAACGCTGTCTAACATCTTGTCCAGAAGATACGTTTACAAATTCATATACGTTAAAAAATTTATTTGGCATTACTTGCTTACCATATTCAGCGGACGAATGTACTGACTATTGTAGCATGATTTTACAGTTGTCAATACCAACACAATATTTCATATGCATAAACAAAAGAATATCCAATTGCATATGAGCAGCGTCCACTTGACTCAATGTTATTGACCGTCGCGCACATGCGACGATCACTTGATACTTTGTTGTCAGGCCGCCAGCCGCATTGGTTTTATTATAATGTGTGTTGTTGTTGTATTGCATTGCTGGTGATCGTGTATGGCTCTCTTCACACTTAACCGTGGGAATTATTATGTTTATATGAACAACGGGCGCGTGTCATATTGCACCCACTTGTCCCATGGTTAGTACACACACAAACCAATGCAATATTATTTAATATAGAATAAATATGTAAACAATTGTTAAATGTATTAAGTAAATATAAGAAATATGTTAGAGTTAAGGGGTTGATTTAGAAATGCTAAATCAGCCAAAATTTAGTATAAAAGAAGGGACATTTTCCCTCAAGAAGTAATCAATAAACAAAAGTCAAACAGTGCGTATCGAGCCGCACTTATAACAAAACAAAACTTATCTTTAATTAAGTTTCCACTACATGGCGATCCTGCCAGTTCTTGGAGTGCTCTAGATAAAAAGCACCCAAGATTTAAGGCAGAGGAGTGCGACACTTGTTGCACCCATAAAAAAAAAATTTTTTTTGGGCCTGGCGGATTAGCCGAAACGATCCGTCAGCAGCGTAGAAGGAAGACACTGTCTGGCCAAGAGACAGTCCACTTGATTTGGAATTTACTACTTGATTTTGCCATTCATATTGAGGATAATATGACCCCGAAGGAGCCTGGCCAGTGTAAGATTTTGCCGAATGGTGCGAAGAGAAACGTCAACTATTACAAGACTGCCTGCAAGTAAACTCATCATAAACGCCTCAGCAGATGCAACATTGAAAGGAGGATCAAATCGATCAACTACACCACATGAAAAAGGATAAAAGTGAAGCCGAGTGGTAACAAAAAAAAAATAAAAAATTTTAAAAATTAGTTTAGCTTTAAAAGTGGGGCGTTCAGCCGCCCCATAGGCCAGAAAGCGTTAACCGCTCTTGGCAAACATTTAAAAAAAAAAAATATTTTTTTTTTATATAAATTTTAATTATAATAAATTTGATTACTAAATATGTATATTATAAGAAAAGTATAATAAATTGAATAAGAAAAATATAATAAATTTATATTGATAACACAAGTTATTAAAAAAAAAAAAAAAAACACCACATTCACATCATTTATATAAGAATAAGAACCCAAAAAAGGGTGTTATTTAATAAAGTTTTTGATAAATAATTTAATTTAATATGTAAATTCATATAATATTGCGAAATATTTGTTTTGCATTTTAAAGTGATTGTTAAGAAATAGATTCTAAAATTAATATATGTAAATGGACCTTGAATATTGTTAGAAAATTTGACTAGGTTAATAATAGAAAGATGGACTTTGAATGGAAAGAAATAGTAACATTTACATAGAATATGAAATAAGAAAATTTTTTTTTTTATATAATGTGCAAAACACAAACTAAGCTAGATAGGCCAACGGCCAATGTTATAAATGAAGTAGAAATACTTCAAGATAGAATAAATTTAAATAAGATAGAAATCTGTCTGATAGTAATAACTATCTTGATGGTGTTGAATTTTCTGCTTCGAGTTTATGCTATGCATAATAAAAGATTGAAGAAAAAATACTTAAGCAAAGCCAATGATTTAGACAAAATATAAATGGACTGGAAAGACATCTTACAGAAATTGAGACGAATAAAAGAAGACTTCGACAGGTCATATAAATGTTTGAACATAGAAAGAAGTGCAAAGGACGAAACTATTGCAAAGCATGTTGTTTGCTGGACAAATTTGAACGAATTAGAGTAATATGAAACGTAAATTATAATAGACTCACTGCTCCTCAAAAGGCTGCAGCTGATGGTTTCTTCACAGACATAAGAAGTAGAATAGTGAATATATTAGATAAAAAGGGCTTAGAAATAAAAATACCAAATACACTTCACGAAGAGGTTGTATATAAATTGGAAAAAGCAGATTCAGGGGCAGAAGAAGTCCTAATAAGATTGTTTGTTAACGAGGAGAATTCACATACAACGGCAAAAAATGACGCAAACAGTGGTAGAATTTTTGAACACAGCTTCAAAGCTTATTTCAGACTTTGATGGAAAATCTGAAAATTTGCGTTCTTTTCTTGACTCTTTGTCATTGGTAGACTCGATAAAGGGCGCTCACGAATCCGTCGCGGTGTCTCTTATTAAAACCAAATTGAAAGGAAATACCAGAAATTTACTGAGTAATGAGACAACAATTGCTGAAATTATAAACAAATTAAAAGCCTCCGTGAAGGGTGAATCCGTCGAGGTATTATCAGCAAAAATAATGAACATAAAGCAGGGCGGTAAAACTGCAAATACTTACTGCAGCGAAGTGGAGAATTTAACAAAATCTTTGGAGAATGCTTATATATCGGATGGTTTGTCATCCGAGATAGCGAGTAAATACTCTCTACAGGTTGCAGTAAAAGCTTTGACCAAGAACTGTTCAATTGATAAAGTGAAACTTATCATGGAAGCGGGTCAGTTTAACAGCATGAATGAGGCTGTTAGTAAATTTGTAAATAGTTGCACTGAAGCAACAGGACAACAAAATGCTATATTGTACTTTGGGCAGAAACCCACATATAGCAATTATCGTGGAAACAACAGAAGATTTCGTGGTAGAAACAATTATCCACGAAACAACAAAAATAATAACAACTTCAGACCCCCACAAAGACCAGAAAATAACAGAAATAGACAAAGTTTCAACAATAAACGTAGAAGTGGAAACTACGTAAGAGCAACTGACTCATATGAAAATGGTTCGGAAAACTCCGACACCCCCCTAAGATAAATTCAACACATAATAAAATATACAACCTCAATCTCAACTTAAGCTTTTTTGTACATATGGAAATTAATAATACTAACCACATAGTAACATTGTTGGTAGACACAGGAGCAGATATTTCAGTGGTAAAAAATAATTTTTTCAAACCCCAACAAATAAATAAAAACATTACTACAACAATAACGGGAATAGGACAGGGATACTTGAAATCCATAGGAAAAATATTCTTGGAAATGAAATTTAAAAACTTTTTAATACCACATTACTTTCAAGTGGTTCAGAACAATTTTCCCATACCTTGTGATGGAATTATTGGTTTGGACTTCTTGAAAAGATATAATTGTGTTTTGGATTTCAATGAAGAACATGACTATCTTGTTCTAAGACCCTCTAATCTGCATCATGCAATAGACATTCCAATAACAAATAATCATAATGAGATAACACTACCACCAAGATCAGAAGTGATAAGGCAAATTAAATTTGAAAATCTTAAAAATGAAATATTGATACCAAATCAGGAAGTAACAACAGGCGTTTTTATACCAAATATTATAGTCAAATCCAACAAAGCTTTTATTCGTTTTTTAAATACTAATGATAGTATAATTTCAATAAAACAGGATAGGATTAAAACCGAAAACATCTCTGACTATAATGTAATTACACAAAATTTGAACAAAATTGAAAATAGACAATCAAAAGTTATGGATATTTTAAAGAAAAACTCCCCAGAACAATTTAAACCTACACTAACAAAAATTTGCAAAGAGTATAGTGACATTTTTGGTTTGGAAACAGAAACAATATCTACTAACAATTTCTATGAGCAAAAGTTGAGATTGAATGACAAACAGCCAGTATATATTAAAAACTATCGTATACCGCATTCGCATAAGGATGAAATTAACAAACAAGTTAGAAAACTAATAGATGATAAAATAGTTGAACCATCATTTTCGGAATACAATAGTCCAATTTTGTTGGTTCCCAAAAAATCACTTCCGGGTTCGGATGAGAAAAGATGGCGACTTGTGATAGACTACAGGCAAATAAATAAAAAATTGTTATCGGATAAATTCCCATTGCCTAGAATTGATGATATTCTAGACCAACTTGGCAGAGCAAAGTATTTTTCTTGTTTAGACTTAATGTCGGGATTTCACCAGATAGGATTAGAGAAAAACTCCAGAGACTTGACATCGTTCTCTACGACCAATGGCTCCTACAGGTTTACTAGACTACCTTACGGCCTAAAGATAGCGCCAAATTCCTTCCAAAGAATGATGACAATTGCTTTCAGTGGCCTGAAGCCAGATCAGGCATTTCTCTATATGGATGACTTGGTCGTACTGGGATGCTCCGAAAAACATATGCTTTCAAATTTAAAGGATGTTTTTAATCTCTGTCGTAGATACAATCTTAAGCTAAATCCTGAAAAGTGTTCATTCTTCATGAGAGAGGTAACTTACCTTGGACATAAATGTACTGATAAGGGAATACTACCGGATGATAGTAAATACTCGGTGATCGAAAACTATCCGACGCCCAAGGACGCGGATAGTGCAAAAAGGTTTGTAGCCTTTTGTAATTATTACCGGAGGTTTATCAAAAATTTTTCTGAATATTCTAGACATCTTACACGATTGTCCAAAAAGGGAGTGCCATTTGAATGGACAGAAGATTGCGAATTTGCATTTACATACTTAAAGAAAGCATTAATTAATCCAACATTACTTCAGTACCCCGACTTTGCTAGGGAATTTTGTATAACAACAGACGCAAGCAAGCATGCATGCGGTGCTGTTTTGACTCAAGAACATCAGGGTAAACAACTTCCCATAGCCTACGCTTCAAAAACATTTACAAAGGGTGAAAGTAATAAATCAACCATTGAACAAGAATTAACTGCCATACACTGGGCTATCACATATTTCAGGCCATATATCTATGGAAAACACTTTTTAGTTCGTACTGACCATAGACCTCTTTCGTATCTGTTCTCAATGAGAAACCCAAGTTCCAAATTAACGAGAATGAGACTGGATCTGGAAGAATATGATTTTACAGTTGAATACCTTAGGGGGAAGGACAATTATGTCGCGGATGCATTGTCGCGAATTGCTATAGATGATTTTAAGGAAATTAATAAAAAAGTATCGCGCGTATTAAAAGTCACGACAAGGTCGGCGATTAAACAAAAAGACAGTAGTAGAATAAATAATCAGCATAAAACAAATAAAACAGATGTTTTAGATGAGCCCAAAATATATGTACCAATTAAGAATAGTGACGTCAGAAAGTATTATAAATTAAAGATTTATCCCAATAAATGCTACATAAAGAAGGGAAAATCAATATTAGCTAGCATAAATATAAATGATATATTTACTAAAGAAAAACTTGACTTAGGACAATTTTTCTCTAGGCTCGAGAAAGCGGCCAGTAAATTAAATATCAATAAACTACAAGTAGCACCTAGTGAGAAAATTTTCGAATTTATCTCAAAGTTTGAATTTAGAAATATGGGCAATAAGGTACTAAATAAAATTAAAATAGCGCTATTAAATGAAATAAAGATATTAGATATAAAGAATTCTAAGGAAATTCTAGAAATCATGCTGAAATATCATGATGACCCTATCGAAGGAGGTCATTGCGGGATATTTAGAACCGCAGAAAAAATAAAAAGATACTACTACTGGAAAAACATGACAAAAGACAGCTAAATACGTTAAATCATGTCAAAAATGTCAATTAGCAAAAACGACCAAACACATTAAAAATCCGATGATTCTCACAGAAACACCCACCATGCCATTTGATACGGTGTATGTAGATACAATCGGACAATTTCCTAGATCAATAAACGGAAACGAATATGCAATCACATTAATATGTGACTTAACTAAATATTTGGTAACGGTACCAATACCAGATAAATCGGCTAAAACTGTCGCTAAAGCGATATTTGAAAACTTTGTACTTACCTATGGTCCAATGAAAACGTTCATTACAGACATGGGTACAGAATACAAAAACTCAATACTGACTGAACTTTGCAACCTATTGAAAGTTGAAAAATTAACTTCAACAGCACATCATCACCAGACATTAGGTACAATAGAACGAACTCACAGAACATTTAATGAATACGTACGTTCATATATATCTATAGATAAAGACGACTGGGATGAATGGCTAAGGTATTTTACTTACTGTTTTAATACAACACCATCAACAGTACATAATTATTGTCCATATGAATTGGTTTTCAGTAAAATGCCAAATAGTTTTAAAAATTTCAATGAGGTAGATAGAGTTGCACCACTATATAATGTGGATGATTATGCTAAAGAAGCAAAATTTAGATTAGAAGTAGCACTTAAAAGAGCCAAACAATTATTAGATTTAAATAAAATTAAACAAAAGAATAATTATGATAGGAACACTTTAGATTGTAATTTTAGAATAGGAGATTTAGTATTTCTTAAAAATGAAACTGGACACAAATTAGATAATCAATATAATGGTCCATATATAATTAAGAAATTAGATTTAAGAAACAATGTAACCATAGCGGATAAGATAACGAATAAAGAACAAGTAGTTCATAAGAATAGACTTAAGATATATAACAAATAGTTTTAATTATACCACCCAATTGGCCAAAAGGGTAAAATAATAAATTTTAAAATAAGATAAATATTAAAATTAAAATAAGAAATAATATTACGATTGGAATACACTAAATTAAGATTAACATCAATTAATAATTAAGTTTACTAATATAAATTAGAAATAGATGTAAAATCATTGTATTGTGTTGTGTAAAAGAATGTCCATAAAACAAAAGTTATATGAACATTCTTGTAAAGGGTGGAGGTGTAGCATGATTTTACAGTTGTCAATACCAACACAATATTTCATATGCATAAACAAAAGAATATCCAATTGCATATGAGCAGCGGCCACTTGACTCAATGTTATTGACCGTCGCGCACATGCGACGATCACTTGATACTTTGTTGTCAGGCCGCCAGCCGCATTGGTTTTATTATAATGTGTGTTGTTGTTGTATTGCATTGCTGGTGATCGTGTATGGCTCTCTTCACACTAAACCGTGGGAATTATTATGTTTATATGAACAACGGGCGCGTGTCATATTGCACCCACTTGTCCCATGGTTAGTACACACACAAACCAATGCAATATTATTTAATATAGAATAAATATGTAAACAATTGTTAAATGTATTAAGTAAATATAAGAAATATGTTAGAGTTAAGGGGTTGATTTAGAAATGCTAAATCAGCCAAAATTTAGTATAAAAGAAGGGACATTTTCCCTCAAGAAGTAATCAATAAACCAAAGTCAAACAGTGCGTATCGAGCCGCACTTATAACAAAACAAAACTTATCTTTAATTAAGTTTCCACTACACTATACAGGCAGTGCCAGATAAAACTTTGTTGCTTTGCGTGACGTTTATAAGTTTGACAGAAAAGCGTAAAGCAAAAGGTGTATGACACAACAAAAACTTTGACAACACTCGCGTTGTTTGTTTATCTTTTAAAAGTGGTTGGCGCGTAAGCTTTTTTAATAAGTAAAATTATAAAAATTATATTAAGTACTTCTTCCAAAAAAATAAAATTCACTTACTTCTTTTTTTTAATATAATAAACACAAAACAATAACAAAAAACTTTAAATTTAAAGTAAAATATTAAAACAATAAAATTTGCCAAAAATATTTACTGAATAATCAACAGCTGATTGTCAAAGCGTGCAAAAAGATGAGAGATGCCCAACTTGTCGCTTTGCGTTGCGTTAAAAGCAGTTTATGTGACAAGTGCCACATAAACATGTACATTTATCTTAAATGTCAAAGCGTATATGTAACGCAACGCGAAGCAAAAGTTTTAACTGACATGGCCTTACGAGTTGGAAATTATTTCACAAACTAAATGATCTACGCATAGTTTTTCAGCGTCTAAGTAATTTAAGCAAACAGAATATAAATATAAGCATTACAATAATATGAAATTATTTCATAATTACTTTAAGACTTTTTGTGCCTATTATACTACGAAAAATGATCGCATAAAACTGTTAAATATGGTAAATGACTGTGAACGATATCCATAACACGCTCAGTTTATTATTGATATACAATATGAAGGACTAGTCAAACGTGGACTGAGTCGCGCTAATGCCTGCCGTCTAATCTTAAAACGGAGTAGAGATACATCAACCTCAATATTAAATGCGCTAGTCGCAGTAATATTACAATCAGATTGGACTATGTTGAAAAATATACACAAGAAGCGTACAAATACAGCTTCCGTTTTAGTGTTCTAGAACAAATGGCACCAGCAGTTTTAAATAGCACGGGATCTCATTTAAGGCAAATTTTTGGTAAATGTGTTCAAATTCTACATTGTGAAGACACTGGACTCTTGCTCAATTCCCCGTTACTTATACAGTGTATTGCCCTTTTAACACAAATGTAAAATGGTAAAATATCAGATAATGAAAGATTTTAATTCTGTTAAGACGGTATGTAAATTATTATATCTCTAATATCATATTTTAAAGTAAACGAATTACGTTTTTTTTCTTTTAATTACAGAATTACCTTATGGAAAGGTATTTAATCATATTTTTTTAATTTGTTGAATTTACATTTTTTTATTATTAATTTTACTGATTTATTTGAAATTCAATTTGTTAAATAACATAATTTGTTGAAATCAAGGCAAATTCAATAAGGTAGTGTTAAAAGCCCAGCTGATTCCTTTTTCCAGTCCACATAAATGTCAAACACATTGTTTGAGTACAGTGAGCAAAAAAAACTTACACCCACTACCTCGAAATAACTTTTGAACAAAAAATTATCTATAAAACGACATTTATCGTCCTTAAGACTAAAAAAACTTTAAAACTATATTCTGATTATAAACATTTCTCTATTGGTTAAGTATAAAGAAAATAATTGTCGAAACTAAAAAATCCCCACATTTTTAGGCATTTTTTGACTATGGCTCACGGGTTTCCTAGAAAGTCATGTTAAACAAAATCCTGTGGAATAATCTATTTATTAGTTTTTTATAATAAGTGTACACATTTTTTTTTT
This sequence comes from Sarcophaga rosellei, assembly GCA_930367235.1. NCBI lineage: Eukaryota > Metazoa > Arthropoda > Insecta > Diptera > Sarcophagidae > Sarcophaga > Sarcophaga rosellei. The sequence goes on from OV884019.1 coordinate 57,813,796, forward strand.
TGCTCACTGTATATACATTCTTTTGTTTATTTATTTTTTATTTCCTTTTACATTTCTATTCTACACAATTTATAATTCATTTAAATATTTTGGATGTTTGGGCACAACTTTTCTTGTAGAATCCGCTTTTATGCTTCCCAGTATTCCTCTGAAGGTCGTCATACCTTAGTGGTAGCGCAAATCAGCTCGTATTTAAGAAAATAGTTTTTTTTTAATTTTTTTATAAACAAAGAGAAATAATGACACAAAATAACAACCTTATGTCATTATATGGATTCGCCTTTGTCATTTTTAGCTTACGGCGAATTTTATTTGACATTAGTGGTCACACAAAAACAACAGAAAATACATGTTGTTTTTGTAAAAAAAAACACTGCGAATTGAGTTGTTGTAATTTTGCTATCATCTTATTGAATTTGCCATGGTTGAAATGAATTCACTTTCTTATGCCGAATATGGCTATATAAATCTATCTATACATAATCGAAATATATTATTTAAGAAAATATAGAAACAATTTTTTAATGAACTAAATAAATGGAATAAATAGTTGAAATTGGCAATCAACAATATTATTTATTGTACGTAACAGGGAAATAACCAACCATTTTTCTTCCTATTGTCATTCTTCAGTCAGCTGTTTCTGACAATCGAAGGAGATTTTACAAAAACAAAATGCCTGTTGTTTTTGCATTGTTGTACTTGTTGTAGAGACGCGGTCGCCGGTTACATGAATTCGCCTTGTACTGAACTATTGAACTGAAAGAACGACCTAGTTCATTACAAAGAACTGAACTAGAAAGCGAAGACTCAAAAGAGCTAACGAACCCAACTCTCCTTTTAATATTTATAAAAAAAACTAATTTTCGGCACATAATAAGTGTTGCTAATTCTATACAAAAAATCAGGTGTTTTATTGTTTTCGTAAAGGTAAAATCACACCGCAAAGTCAAAAAGTTTTGTGGTTAAAATCACAAGTGATTCGAAATCTTATGATTTCTAAAACAGGTCTGAATGAGAAAAAATAGTTTGAATATAAACAAATATGACTTAAAGAGAAGAATTTGAATGTGGTAACTAAAACGAATATTAATTGACACTATTTCTATATGACTAAATAATTTATTGCACAAATAAATACGTTTAGTTTTAGATATGTGTGAAGTTAGCTACGAAAGTTATATTCTTTTTTTACAGTGAATGTTATGTTAACATAATTGAAAAATTTTTAAAAGGGAGGAAAGAAAATCGATTAAAAATTATAAAAATAATGATAAATTGCAGCATAATGATAGGCTGGCTCAGCTGAACCTTTGTATATTACAAAAAAAAATATGAATTTCTGTTAATGTAACATTCACAGTAAAAAAAATAATATAGCTAACTTTACATACATTAGTTTATTTTCCATTTAGCCTAACATATACAAACTTTTTTTTTACAAATTTAATGATAATAAAATTACCTTTTAGAAGAGTAAGTTATTAATATTTTCTAAAACACTTGAATGTATATATTAAACAAAATGCGTGGGGTACATATTAATAGTGGGAGGATAGTGCAACTTACCTTCGTGTTAAATAAGAATTATTTAAAATAAAACAAAATCGTTATATTTGGTTAATATTTCGTTATGTATTCTATCTTGTTAACCTAATTTTATTGACATTAAACCCAAATAGTTGACAAGTCCCAAACTTTTATTACACGGTCTTGCCCAATTGTGAGTAATCTTTTGCGGTCTTCCTCCAGATCCATGTAAACAATTGAGTGCTTAGCGTCATGAAATGTAGCTAAAGATGGCCGTCTGAAATAAAATATATCTAATTTTAAAATGTATATTCATAAAATATGTTATTACTTGAAAAAAATATATAAAAGTAAATTAAATTTTAGTCACCTTTAATAATAATACTATTTGATAAAACTATAAAAAAAAATAACTATTTTTTACCATTTCTTTTACTTATTTAAGGGATAGCTCGATTTCTATTTCATTTGTTTTTGATTTATAAATTATTAAAAATACAATTTTAGAATTAAGATAGGCTTTATAATTAAAAAATGATAACTTAACAGCAGATAATGTAACTTGCAAACATGGTTTGTTTCTTTAATAACTGTCGTTTGTTCTTATATAACCGAATAGCAATTGTGCACAAAAATTCAAAATGATAAACTGGAGATTTTCACTCATGAAGATTGTTGCAAACTCGAAACAATTTACGAAGATATTTGGTGCCACTCAAGCATCAATTTTATGAATTCAATATAATTTTCATATCTTTACAACTACTTGAACAGTACCGTAAAAAATTAATTTTTTCACTCCATTTCTGATAATGATGACAAATGGATCCATTAAAATAAACCGAAGTGCAGGAAGTCATACGTGAAACCCCGCCAGCAAACTGAATCAACGGCGTAGCCACATATCTGTTGTAATTGGTACAATGAGAATAGACAGGACAGTTGGTCGCACGACCGCGAGGGACCTTTACCAGACACAACGGGTTTGGTTAAAGTTTAGATTTTAATATCACTGCACTTTGTGACCATCCAGTAGGGGATAGTTTTCAAACAGACATTATAAACGTGGATTTTAGGTACTAAGGGGAGAGACATTTGATTTTTCAAATGCTTTCGTATGCTGAATGAGAAATGCAGCTGTCGAGAATATTCCAGCACGATAATGATGATAAACACACGGCTAGGGTTGTTGAAGTAAAGTAAGTGGATAGTAAAACTTAATATCAGCAATATATTATTTCGAAATCATCAATATATAAAAAATGTTCGGATATAATGCAACATTAAAGAATTAATATTCAGTTTTTAGTTTATTTAAGAGTCGCAAATATTTTGAACACTCGAATTTCTACTTTTTTTGTTGAAACTATTCTTTTTTATTGCTTTAAGTAAATGAGGAATAATTTTTGTTTTTATAAAATTAAGAAGAATTAAATTTAATAAAAAATTAATTAAAAAAGCTACTTATGGTGTTTGAAAAAATCAACATTTAGTTCAAATGTGGATTCAGTTGCAAATGTTTTTGTTTTATTATATGTCTCTAATATATAAAATTGTCGTGTCACGGTGTAAGTGGTTAAACTCCTCCGAAATGGATCGACTTATTTCCATGAAATTTAGTGGGCATATCGGGTAGGTCTGAGAATCGGACAACATCTATTTTTTATATCCCTAAATGTTAAGAGGGCGTGGCAAATCGTTAAATTGAATATTTAGGTACATATTTATAGTAGACGAATAAAACTTGATGGGTAAGTTCGTAGGCTCGATATCGACAAACTCACCAAAAATGGGCGTGGCAACCCACCCCCTTCAAGTGATACCTATAACTCTTACAAATGTTGCCTGGGTGTAATACAAATCTATCGATGCAGTTTGCGATCCCAACGAAACTGTGGCATGCCACCGCACCATTGACAATTGAAGTTGGATCTCCAATTATACTGCTCCGTAATTTTAACCCATCGCGTCTGTGTAATGGCACACGATTAGTCATTAATAAAATCAATGAAAAATGTTATTGAAGCCAACATTTTGAATGTCAAGTTTCAAGACGAATATATATTGCTGCCACGAATTCCTGATTCCTATAGATGTTCCAATTGAAATCAAACACATTCAATTTGCAATTAGATTGGCATTTGCAATGACGATCAATAAGTCACAAGGACAGACTTTCGCTGTATGTGGCTTAGATTTGAAAACACCATGCTTTTCCCACGGACAGCTTTATGTGGCATGTTCTCGCGTGGAAAAACATCCAGTTTGTTTGTATTAGCAAAAGACGGACTAACCAAGAATATTGTACACTCTATTGCGCTGAGATTTTTTTTCAGCTGCCATATTAGTAGTAAAAATATGAACAATTATTTTTGATGTTTAGATAGCTATCAAACATTGGTTTTTAAAATATATTCGTTACTTTAATAAAGAATAATTTATTACCCTAAATAAAGCATACTTTTTTCATTGTCTACAACGATTTCGATTATAAATAAGTACATCCCCACACACTCATAGTTAGTTATTTCCCAACAAACCAAAACCTTACCTAAAAGTAATTTAATTGTAGAATAAACTTATAACAACCGATTTTTTACAATAGTGTTTAGAAAATGATTAACATGACAATACCTTTAACAACAATACTTGCTATACACTTAGTTTAGATAATAATTTTACAAGTATGATTGCAAACAACTTATGTTAGTTATAGTTTTCTAAATGTTTTTGAAAAAGCTGTCAATTTATTTATCGTTTTTTCATAAAAAGTTTTATATTTAGTGTTTTGTGCAAATAATGGGGACTTAATATTAAAAAGTATAATTAAAAAAAAAAGAAGAAAAAAAAGGCAAAAAGCCCAAACTTCATAAAAAATTGTTGGCGCAAATTGTTCATGGGACGCACTGGCAGAGCATTTATGCTGGAAAGGAACGGCGGAAAAAAAGAGTGTGCGCAATCTAAGTGCGGCTAGGGCTATAAGAAGTATTATTATTATTGTGTTATTGACACTTATATTTACTTTTTCATTTTTGAAGTTGCTGCAATTTCTATTGGGATTGGAGAGGACGAATTCGTCAAAAGCACGAAATCATTTTTTCAATTCGCAAAAAATCGACACGAGTGCCGTAAAAGTAGGCCGACAAACCTAAAAATATTACTTTTTAAATGTACTTAATTAAACAAAAAATAAATAAATGAATTCGGTCACGAAAAAAAATATTTTTGTTGTTGAGTGTACAATTTACTCTGTACGTATATTATAAGGTTATATTCATGAGCTTATAAAAATGTTTCAGACATAAGCTTATCATAAGCATGTTTAGAAAAAATATTTGTCTGCAAGCTTGTTCTATAATTAGATTTATAAGCTTCTAGCAAGGGTTCAGTTTTGTTTATTAAATAATTTTTAACAAACCTTTTACAATCGAATTTATAACAATTTTCTAAGCTTAAGGCTTATGTTGGTAAGCTTGTTACAAGCGATTTCTAAACCGTTTTGGTTTGTTGGGTTTCATATAACTGTTTTATGCAGCGTATTACAAAAAATATATAGGGTCCGCCATCTAACGTTTTTTTTTGCTTATTTCGTGAATGGTAACACTTAGCTCATGTCTGATTTGACGGATAATTAGTTTTATCCTTCCGCTGAACGAATATGGTTGTGTATACGTTTGAACAACGCTGGGAAATATTGCGACATTATTTTGAAAATCATGGTAATGTTGCAGAATGTGTGCGAAAATTGCGTACGGATTTTGGAAGAAGAGAAGCACCGTCAGCTCCGTATGTTCGTTATCTTGTGAAAAAAGTGAAAGAAACTAGCATCCTCATCGGTAAACCAAAGCGTAAAACCCCAAAAACAGTGCGTACACCGAGAATATTGCTGCTGTTCCAAAAAGTGTGCGTGAAGCGCCATCAACATCAATTCACCGTCGTTCTCAACAATTGAACATTTCGCGACATCATTGAGACGAATTAGTATATTAGAGGTCCAAGGTATGACGCCATACAAAGTCCAATTGGTTCAAGAGTTGAAGCCAATGCGTTTTCGCTTCGCTAAGTGGGCCTGCGATCGACTTACAGAAGATACCGATTTTGGCAAAAAAAAATCATCTTTTCAGATGAAGCTCATTTTGATCTTGGCGGGTATGTAAACAAACAAAATTTTCGCATTTGGGGCACAGAAAATCCGCACGCATACATTGAAAAGCCGACGCACCCAAAACGAGTCACTGTTTGGTGCGGATTTTGGTCCAGAGGCATAATTGGGCCATTTTTCTTCGAAAATGAGCAAGGAGTGGCCGTTACAATCAATGGCGATCGTTATCGGGCCATGTTGAATGAATGTTTGTTCACAAAAAATGAGGAGGAGGATATTTGCAACATTTGGTTTCAACAGGACGGTGCTACGTGCCATACAGCCCTATTTTTGAAGATCGCATTATCAGCCGCAGAGCTGATGTCGTTTGGCCACCTCGGCGCTGCGACTTGACACCGTTGGACTATTATTTGTGGGGTGCCGTCAAAGATAAGTGTTTCGCCGACAAACCAGAAACAATTGACGCTTTAAAGGACAATATTCTTGAAGCCATTGGTGAAATACAGATGCACACAATCGATAATGTGCTTAAAAATTGGACCGATCGTGTAGGCTACTGCATGGCCAGCCGAGGCAGCCATTTGAATGAAATTATTTTCCATTATTAACCGGAAGGATTGTACTTTCAAATAAATAAAGAAATTTGAGAAAATATTCAGTAGTTTTTTTAAAGCATTTTCAAAAAAAAAAAGTTATTTGGCGGACCCTTTATATATTATATTATAGACATACATATTATATTATGTATATATATATTATATTATATTATGTATATATATATTATATTATATACATATTATATATATTATATTATATATATGTATTATATTATATATATATTATATTGTATATCGAGCCGTTTTCGCAAAGAAGACGTAACCGACAAAAACAAAATTTTACAGGAGAGCATTTTTTTTATATCTTCGGAATAGGCCATTGGATTTCTTTAAAACTCGGTTAATAAGCATTATTATACCTGAGATATCGGATGCAATATGTTTTGATTTGATATATACTATTGTAGTGTATGTATATTGTAGAGTACAAATGCGTACTTTGATTTAGTTCATGCATGCAATGTATTGGGTTGCACTAAATTATTACAAGTGTTACTTTCAACCTACCGCACATTTGTTTATACTTGCGTGTGCTGTTTGTGTAGTAATACTTTCAGTTTTTGAAGTGTGTCAATGTTGTAAACTGACCTAAGTGATATGAATGCAGAACATGTGCGATCTAGAACACTTATGGCATATGTTTAATTCAAGGGCATCACAATTACATTGAATGTATTTTCTTTTAATTATTTTTGAGTAGAGTTTAAGTTATTGAGTGAGTTTAGAAAGTCACTCATAGAATTAGAAAATGTATTAGTATATAAGACCAAATTTCAATAAAGAAAAGATCATCTTATTTTGATCACTGAACTGAAATCAACACCAGCTCTTTTATTCTCTTACACTATATATCCGGATTTTTGTAGCTTACGTCTTTTTTGCCGTTACAAATTTTATGAATTTAATAAAATTATGTCGGTTACGTCCAAATTCTGTGCTTTAAAAAAATAGTTTTCTGAATAGATCTTTATTCAATTTGTATATAAAAGCAAATTCAAGTGTATAATATTCAATTCTATGCTTTTATTAAATACATAAGCAAACAAACATACAAATTGCGAACAAATAACATGTAAATATATTGGAAAAATAATTAAAAATTAAATGACATCTTCTTGGTCAGTTTCAGGTAATACATCATTTACATTCTTGTCATATTTAAGTTTTAAATATTCGCTATGAAATTGTTTAGGGATCGTATTTTTATCACAAAGTATTTTAAAATCTTTGTATTTACTAAAACTTGTTTTCAAGAAGTTATTATATAATGGCAAAAGCTCCTTAATTATTTTATTGGTGTTGCGACTTGATCGGGGACTTGAGTTTACACAACATTCTATTACTTTTGATTCTTCAAAGTATCCATATTTCAGTTTGATATTAGGGTCGTCCTTTTCAAAATATGCTGTTCGCAAATTTTTAAAAGATATTTTTTTTTTTTAACCAGAAAACTGTGTTTCTGAAAACTTTTTCCAGTTTTTAAAGTCGAAATAATTCAATGTAATGCATTTATAGCCTTCAGGATTTCTTCTCGCATTTGAGATCATGGCATACCATTCACTTGGAGCCCATACTGTTATTGTACAAATAAAAGATTCAGGCATCATTGTATGGCCGGGTAATAAGTACGTTATTTTTAAATCTTTAAAAAAAGTGGCATTTTCATGGAAACATTTTATTGTGGCAAGAATAGCTTTATTTCGGTTTTGACTAGGACAACTGACGCCATTTTCAACACAATCGTAAAGTTGTTAAATTGATTGAAATATAAATTTGATGTTATTATTAATTACGAACAGCTAAATTCATTTAAATGAATAAAAATTACAAATTTCAGTACATAAATTGCAATGGTACAGCGATAATTAATCGAATTTAAAAACAAGTATATGCAGATATTGGACATTTCATACACAAACAAATTTAAAACTTACTTTGTTCAAAATTTGTCTATAAATTTCATGTATTTTTAAAGAAAATTTAGACGTAACCGACACTTTGTTATTATAAAATTCATAAACAAAAATTTAATGTGTACTTACGTCTTAATTGCTTTTCTTGTAAAATCGTAACTATTCTATCTAGAGTTACGAAATATTCAGAGATGATGTAAATTAACCTAAATTATCGATTTCCATAATAAAACGAAAATTGAAAATCATGTCGCTTACGTCCGTTTTTCGGAAACGGCTCGATATATATTAGATTTTTTATTTACATATCTGTCGTTGGGAGTCGACGTTAAACTGTAGGTCCCGCCACTCAAGGATAAAATGAGTGGTGTGCGAATCTATGCCGTAATCCTGACTGAAGGGCCAATTATGTATGTATGTAACAATCACCCTTATTCTGGTTGTCGTCGTCGTCGTTTTAGAGTCGACATCGTTTTCTATCGTCGTCGACATCACGTCGACACTGTTTTCGTATTCTGTAATGCTATGTTCGCACAGCAGCAATTTTTCGTAATTCGCTCTCTCATTCGTAATTCAACATCCAATTATGTGCTAAATTGCATAATTCGTCATACAAAATTTTGTGAGCGAATTACCCAAATTGTGTGTAATTCAATTTCTATTACCCAGTGAATTACTTAAAAACCAATGTAATCTCTAAATTTTATCGTATTTTTGCCATCACCAGCTGTCAAAGCACAAAAAATATAAACAAAAAATATTGTAAACAATAAACAATAATGGTATCGAAAAATAATATTTTAAAAAGTATTATTTATAAGAGAGTTATTCGGAGGAAGCCACTATGTGTGTAGAAAACCTTTTGAAAAGTGTTTGCAGCTTTTGAAGAAGCTGTATGAAAAATATTAATAATAATTTAGTACAGAGTATTGATATTTATACGCCACCCTAATATCATAACTTCATATAAGAAATCAAGTCTTCTTAAAAGAAATCAATGCTACATTGATTCTTTAATTCTATAATTTAATTCTTTAACTTGAATAATTATACTTTTGGAATTTACATTAATAAAGTTAGTTGAGTAGGCATTTGTAGCTGCTCGTGTTCGTTTCATTTTTCATATTACGACATTACATTTAGTAATAAAAAGAAGAAGAACTGTAAAAAAGAATTACAAAACTACAGTGTGAACATGATAATTCAAATAAGTAATTCAAACAGCGAGCGAAGTAATTCGAAGGCTCGTGCGAACATACCATAACAGTACTGTGTCGACGTCGACTGTTTATCGAAAATTGTAATGACACAAAACACACATCTCTAATATCAGCTTTATTTAAAAAAAAAAGTTTTTTATTTGTGATACAAGTTTAGTTTGTCCACAATGGATAAAATTTGAAATATCCGATGCGGAAAAAAATGAAGCCAAATTAAATTTTTTTGAAAAAAAGGATTTTGCTGCTGTTATTGGTAGTGTGGACGGAACCCACATTAAAATTTTGCCACCAAATAAAGAAGACCAACATTTATATTTTAACCGTAAAGGATTTTTCAGTTTAAATGCTATGGTGGTTCGTATACTAAAATTTTATTGTACCTATTTCATAAACTTAAACACTTCATTTTAGTGTAGATTTGTGATCATAAAATGCGAATACAATTTTTGGCTGCCCGATATGCAGGATCTGCACATGATTCCTTAATATGGAATGTAAGCCATGCATAAAGAGTATCACAGGAACGGTATTCAGCAGGTGAACGAAATTCATGGCTTTTAGGTAAAATTTTTATGTCATTATGATTATCATTTAATAATGTTACTTTTGAACTAGGTGATGCAGGATATCCTCTTGCGCCCTATCTAATCACTCCATATCGCTCTACTCTTAAAGGAAGTACATACATAATTGGCCATTACAACCCTTCAGTCAGGATTACGGCCTAGTTTCTCACACCACTTATGTTGTGTGCCTTAATTTTATACTTGAGTAGCGGGACCTACAGTTTAACGTCGACTCCGAATGATAGATTTTTGAGAAACTTTTCTATGGCAGGTTTTTTTTTACACTCACAGTTTTTGCCAGAAATCTGCTGAGAGGAAGTTGCCGAAGACATAATTTTTTTCATATTTCGTTTTGATGTCTAGCCTTTGGCTCGAACCCGGGCTTTACGTCTAATAAGCGAACACACTACCTACTAGACTACAAGGAAGTGCTGAAGCTATTTTTAGCACTAAACATGCTAAAGCAAGAATTATAGTGGAAAGACCAATTGGAGTATTAAGAAATCGGTTTCGATGCCTTCTTGGAGCACGTCAATTGCATTACATGCCTGTCAAAGCAACTAAAAAAGGTAATGTTTGTGCTGCACTTCACAATATTTGCATTGAATATGGCTTAGATAATGCTACTTATGAAGATTTAAGAAGCGCTGAAATCAACCAACATATTGATGTAGTTAATGTGCAAATTTCACAAATTAGTGAGGCATCTGAAATAACAGAAGAAATAAAACGAAGTTTTTCATAATTTAAATCATTCTTTAATTTCATTTTTTTCCATTTTGTTATATTTTTTAGCTTTGAAACAACAACTTGTCGTTACCAAAAATGACGACGACTAAATCAGAGTCGACACAACTCAATATCGACGACGTATTGACTTACAGAATACCAAATGTGTGTCAACAGTCATCGATAACTGTCAATAACGACAAACAGAATACCAATTTTAAATTGTCGACACAAGTCGTCTTGCGTCGACGACGACAACCAGAATAAGGGTGAATATTTTCTGGTATTTTTAATCATGAATTTTGCTTAATAAGGGGTGATTTTTTAAGAGCTATAGGAAAATTAAAAAAAAACACATAAAATTCAGAAAAATGCATGAAATCTTTATTTGAATCGATAGTACGGTCCATATAATTTAATGTTTAAAGATTATTTCATGCAAATGTTGACCGCGACTGCGCCTCAAATGGTCCGTCCGCTGAGTCCAATTTTAGCATACTCTTTCCAACATTTCGGGCGGTATCTCACGAATAAATGCTTCAATGTTGTCTTCCAATGCGTCAATTGAAGCGGGCTTGTCTGTATAGACATGAGCTTTAACATAGCCCCACAAAAAATAGTCTAAAGGCGTTAAATCGCACAATCTAGGCGGCCAATTGACCGGTCCCGAACGTGAAATAAAATGTTCACCGAACTCGCCTCTCAATAAGTCCATTGTTACGCGTGCTGTGTGGCATGTGGCACCGTCTTGTTGAAACCACATGTCATGCAAGTCAAGCTCTTGCATTTTGGGCAAAAAAGTTGGATATCATCTCACGGTAGCGCTCACCATTCACAGTTACGTTACGATTCGCAACATCTTTGAAGAAGTACGGTCCACCAGCCCATAAACCGCACCAAACTGTGACTTTTTCTGGATGCATTGGTAGCTTTTGCAATGCTTCTGGCTGATCTTCACTTCAAAATCGACTATTCTGCTTATTTACGTATCCCGAATAGCCGCTTCAGTGGGTCGATTAAACTGACCATAAAATGGAAGAAGCGCGCGATGAACTTTCTTAACAGAGCACGCATTTTGGTAATAAAATTCAATGATTTGCAAGCGTTGTTCGTTTGTAAGACGATTCATGGTTAAATTATAGACTAAACTGAAGATGTTTGACAGTGAAACAAAACACAAAAAGTGCGTGAGCTGTTTAAACCAGTGTTGCCAAAAAGATAATAGCTAAAAAATCACCCTTTATAATTTGTTTTGGTCGCTACAGAAAAAATCCCTATATATATATATAGTATATTTAATTAATTTAATTTTTTATATTTAAAAATAAAAAAAAATTTCAAAACCAAATTCGTTGTTAAATGTATTTTTATCATCTTCTGTAAAGTTTCAAATGTGCGAGTTAGGGCCTTTCTACATTAGACCAATGATATATGTATATAGTATACAGTGCAGTTGCGGTAAAGTGAACACCGTCTAACGTGAACAAACTCAGAGGGCTTAAGCTTGTATGCAACACTAAAATACATAAAATTCGAATTTTAAAGTTTAGGGAATCCTCTTAAATAAAAAGGATTTTTTTACGTTGAGTTGAACTTGGCAATGGCTCAAGAATGGGATAATGATTCTTGTGTTGATGACACAAGTGAAATCCATGAAAATAATAATAAAAGAACTTCACGTTCAAGCGTGTAAAACATATATTTTTCATGAAATTCGACAATCGTTAACGTGAACAATTTCGCTAACATGAACTTCCTTGGTTTTAATTAGTTCACGTTGCCGCGAGTGCACAGTATATACATAATGTATATATGTATCAGAGAACGGTTTGATTGGTTAATTTTAGATTTTGAATACGATAACAAAAACAATAACAATTGACAATATAAATCAATTCCGTAAAGCAATACATGCCATTATTCACAAAACGGAGTGTAACGAAAAATGATGCGTGCATTTCATGTCTTCTATAAATGCAAACGAATACTCCCAAAAGCAACGAATACTTAACGATTGATACGAATAATTAACGATTGGTATGAATGGTTTCAATGCTGATTACATAAGTTGTACATACTAACAAGAAGTTAACTCAACAAATTGTTGCTGTTTTTATGGTGGGAATATAAAATTAAATGAAAATGTTTCTTTTTTTGTAATAATTAGTTAAAAAATTTAAATATTTTGGAAAAACATAATCTATATGTTTTAGATAGGTTTTTAATTTTAATAAATTAAATTTTATTTTCATATTTCAATTATGTAAAATAACATTAATTAATGAAACTTAAACATATATTAAAAAAAAAAAATACAAAAAAAAACAAATAATCCATTAGACTTAAATTTAATAAAAAACAAAAAATTCATTTCATGAGATCTTTGTTAACAAGTAGCATAATATACACCCAAACCTTTTTTACACGGTAGATACGTTCCAGTGAATACCGTGTAAAAAAACGCGTAAACAAAGACAAATATTATGTATGTATGTAAGTGTATAAACAAACTGAAAAGATATACATAGGATTGATGCAGCAGCCTACATATGCCTATAAAATTGAATAACTTTATAAAAACGCACAGATTTAGTTCAATAGTATACACAGAGTTTTTATTTTATCTCATTTTATGATTATAAAAAATAAAGAAAAAACTTAAAAATTCTCTTTCATTTATAAAAATAAAATTAGTTATCAAACTCTTAAGACAATTAGGAACGGAATTATTTTCAATAAAAAATTTTTTTTATTTTATTCGGAGTCAGTTTCTGACAGCAAGCGCATTCTCTTTTGCTGGGGTGGCTCAATATCAGTCTCGTCAGTAGAAATACTTATTACTTCTACATCTTCAGAAGCTGCTTCTGGCGCTGGTTTATTTCTTTTAACAGCAAATTCTGGTATAGCGCGTTGTGAGTGTGTGAGTTAAACGGGATTAAACAATTTTATCCGTATAAAAAGGAGCGAACAAAAAAAAAAGTAAATTTGTTAAAAAAAAACCGTGTTATTTCAAATTCGCGTAAATAAAACCGTGTAAAAACAGGTTTGGGTGTAATGTACACAATGGGACAGATAAGAGCTTAACTAGCTTAACTCTAATTTATAAATAAAATTAAAAAATAATATATTATTTACTGACTTACCACCCAATCGGAGAGTAATATTATCCGCCATTGAAAAAACTTTTTCAGACTCAGCACTACTGGCAGGAATACTCAAAATTTTATCGAAGTTTTCAAAGAGTTCTACTAACGATATTAGTATAGAAAAATTAATTTCCTCTGTTCTATGCATTTCCCCATTCTTTGCAAGAATTTCTTGAATCGAAATCCAGTTGTTCAAAATTGATTTAAATAAACTAAAATAAGAATACCATCGAGTTACGCAATAATTCTTTAGGGATGTTGCTAACATGTGCTCTAAATTACTCTTTTTGAAATATTTAACCAGTTTTTTGCAAGCATCTAAAATAGGCAACAATTCATTAGTATCATTAAATGCTAAATGTAAAACATTATTAAACAAATGATTTGAACAATTTAGACGAGTGTAGGTTTGCCAAGCTTTAATGACGTTTGCTTCTCTGTCTGTGACAAATTTTATGTTGTCAATATTTGTTACATCAAGATCTGTGCAACTCTCAAAATCCATTGATTTTACACCAAGAACAATGTTTTTAATTGCGATTCTTTCATGAAATGAAATGTAACGGCCAAAAATTTCTTTTTATATATATATATATGTTTATATATGGATCTTCTTTAATGGTGTTGCGTTTTTCTTTTGGCTTTATTTCAATTCGTTTTGATATTGTCGTTGGATCTGGTATTAAATCCGAATTATCTAAATAGGAACCATATTATGCACCAATATTAATTAATGACAGGGCAAACTTCTTAAACCCGCTACCATTAACAGCAGAAAAAGGGCGGCAAACTTCTTCAACCCATTGTGAGCTCACATTAATAAAATTTTCCTTGTCAAGTCTGCTCACTTTTTTTAATTCTATATTGGAATTTTGTTCTACATAGCATTTGTGACGAAATAAATTTGAGGTTTGCTTGCCGTTATATTTAACTTTTCACAATATACAAATCCGTTAACTATTTCCTTATGTTCATCATGTATAATAGAAAATATTTTCCATATTTTACTTTTAGAATTTTTTTCTTGTTGTACGAAAAATTCCACAATTAATTTTTTTCTAAAATTGTATAGGAGTTCATTTTTTATATTTTTCCTTTAAACTTTTAGTAAAATTTACTGTCAACAAATCGCACATAAAGCAACAACCAAAAAAATATATGTATGTTCTCGTTAGGTTTTGTATTGTTTTTGCTCTTGCTTTCTGTTTTCATACACGGAAAGCAACGAATACTGGACGAATGGTGTGAATGTTTTTAGTTTTTTCATGTGGCATTGAATTATTTCATTGCTTGATGTATAACGACATAACAAAAAGAGGATGTAAAATAGCAAACATAAATAAGGAGTGAGTAAACAAACAGCAATTCACATTTTTATTATTGTCGAGTAAAAACGATGCAAAGGCAATGAAATTGCGAATGGTCAGCAAATGTGAATAGTCTCTTGCTGTTCTCTGATATGTATATTACATATACATATATCATAGTTTGGTTTAATCAACGCAGATACATATTTTTTTATTTATTGTTGGATTTTTATTTGTTTTATTTATTGGCCTATAAGATTCCACTTTCGAAGTATCTTTTCCAGGCTTAGGAATCATTTTTAGTAAAGCAACTTTCCATGCTGGCGGATAGTGTTTAAGCCGCAAAATCGCGTTAAAAATATAGAGAATGATTTTCTTTGCTTTACGGGGCAACTCGATAATCATCTTGTTGCTGACTTGATCAATTCCAGGAGCTTTCTTAACGTTCAAATTGTCAATAGCATTTACAATATCTTTGAGTTGAAATGTTATTTTTACAGGTGGTCGGGCCACCACAGGTTGTAATTCACCCATGACAATGCTTGAATTATGAGTAAAAACATTTTTTAGGTGACTAACAAAAAGATTACCTTTTTCAGTATCAGGTCTCGCCCAACTTCCTCTAGGATCACGCAGAGGGGGAATTGCCATTATGGGTCTTTTTACATTTTTAGCTGCACGCCGTAACGAATAATTTGACTGTTCTGTCGAATCTAGACTTTGTAAAAATTTTCTTAGAGACGCTTCTCTTTGCGTTTGTAATAATTTTCTGAGCTGACTTGTATAGGGTGTTTTTTATAGAGGTATAGAACTTTAAGTTGCAATAAAACAACGATGGATTATTCGATTGACATGAATTTTATTTATCCGAAAGATAATCTTGTGGCATTACATTTTTAATATAATTTCTGGCATATAACCGCCACGGCTGGCGCGGATGTAGTCCAATCTGGACGTCCAATTTTCGATGATTTTTCCAACATTTGTGGCCGTATATCGGCAATAACACGGCGAATGTTGTCTTCCAAATGGTCAAGCGTTTGTGGCTTTACCACATAGACCAATGACTTTACATAGCCCCACAGAAAGTAGTCTAGCGGTGTTAAATCACAAGATCTTGGAGGCCAATTCACAGGTCCGAAACGTGAAATTAGGCGGTCACCAAACGTGTATTTCAATAAATCGAAATAAAATTGCACTATTTGCAAGCGTTGTTCAGGCGTGAGTCTATTCATGATGAATTGCCAAACCAAACTGAGAATAAATCACTTGACAGCTGTTTAATCGGTCGCCATCTTGAAAAGTAATGCCAACTTAAAGTTTTATACCTCTATAAAAAACACCCTTTACAATTTTTTAATCTTGCTTTAAGCTGTGGCGATCTGTGCAGTTGGCATTCTCTTCGAGCTTTTCTTTTTTCGGACAAAAGTTATTCTATATCTGTCAAAAAAAACTTTGGTGCATCTGGTCTGACGATAGGGGGAAGAAGCATTTTGAGAAGCTTGCTTCATTTGTTCATTCAGGCTACAAATAGCAGTATCAATATCCCCTGGAGTTCTTAGCAATAGGTCTTCTGTACAATGGGTGCTAATATATTTTTTGTATTTTAGCCAATTTATGCGTTTGGCAAAAAATAAATCGTCTGCTTCAATTTGCAGATGGTGATGATCGTGGGTGAATTATCTGAAGAGAGATCCAGTGAAGCTTCAGTTTGGATAAGTTCAACGGGTATATTTTTTGCTATGCCGAAGTCAATAACATCGGGTATTTTTTGCTGATCAGTTGGCCAATAAGTTGGTTTCCCAGTCGAAATGATATTCAAATCCATTTTGGAAATGGTATCATACACAGTACGACCTCTTGGGCTGATTAGACGAGAGCCCCAGAATGTATGTTTGGCATTATAATCGCCAGCCGCTATGAAGCGAGGTGCCAATGATTTAAAGTAGTTAAGATACTGATTTTCTGTTATCGAAAATCTGGGCGGAAAATATACTGAAGAAATAACGAGTTTGTGGTAAAAAATTTCAATACAAATATTTGTCGATTGGAGATAATTTTCAGAATTTTGATCTATCTCTCGGGTCCTTGGTACATAAAAAGAGTAACCGTGTATTTGAAACAAGCTTCTAGATGTCATGTGGGTCTCAGAAATCAGCATGACATCTATTTTTTCGTAAATTAGAAAACATCCTAATTCGTTTTTATGTTGGCGAATGCCGTTTGCGTTCCAGAAACATATTCGTAAGGAGTTCATGGCCTGCTTAGTATGGCTTGCAGAAGCGAAGTCTGCATTTTTTGCATTTCCTGCATCATAATACTCATACTCGTCATGAAGTGATTCATCGTTTCCAAAGTTTTTCCATCATCCCTTCTAGACGGCTGAAGTTGGAATTTTATTGTTCGTTAGTTGGTGTCTCTTTTTGCGCTGTTAGCTGATTAGATTTCAAAATGTTGGCATATGAAAATTGGCTGGTGACTGCTTGTGCTTGTGGCGGATTACTTAGAGTAGGTATTTTTGTTGGCTGAGCAGGGGTGGATACAGTTTTGTGGGCCGTGGAACGTTTAACAACGCCAAAAACAGGACAACCCCTATAATTGGCAGTGTGGTTGCCTCCGCAATTGCTGCATTTCTTAACCGTGGAGTCGTTCTTTGGTTTGTCACACTTGAACGAATTATGGAGATCGCCGCATACAACACAAACTGAAGGTAACTTGCAGTAGGTTTTGGTATGCCCATATTCCTGGCAGTTTAAACACTGAACAGGTTCAGATCGCTTATGAGGTTCTTCAACTGTGACTCTGCGATGCATAAAAAATTACAGATCATATATTGAGAGCGTTTAATTTTTTTTAAGTTTGATGTCACCCGGCTTTAATTCTACGCGGAATAAAGGCTGAGGGACTCTGTCTTTATTTTTAATGTTGGAAACGGCTTTAACTTTAAATCCTTTTTCGCCCAAACTGGCTTTTACTTCATCGGGATCAACATATGAGTCTATACCTTTAATCACAACTTGGAGGAATTTTGCGCTTTTTAACTCGTAGGTATAAAAAATTTTTTTTGAGTTTTTTAAACTCGGATACGATTTTACGGTATTCGTTTTCATGGCTAGCTTGGATTTTGGTTTCGTCAATTTTACCTCGTTTAATTGGGGAAACGAAAAATGAATTTTCTCCAATCAATGAAATGATTAATTTAATTAGGGCGTTTGTATTTTTTTCATGAAGGAAAATTGGAGGTGGCTTAGAGGTCCTGGTTTCAGAAATTAGGGCATCTTTCTTATCTTGAAGTAAAGCAAAACGATTTAGCGACGGCGGTTTTTCGATTTCTTTTGTTAATTTTGAAACTGATGCAATATTAGCAGATTTCGGACTTCCTCCTCTCTTGACCACTTGAATATAGCGATCCATACCTATTTGGACTTTCGCCTTCTCTTTATGATCCAAACAGGTATCGTCCATTGGTTTTAGACATACCGTGTTCACTGAAACTGCCGACAACTCTCCAAAATTAGTTAAAGAAGAACGCAAAGGAGAAGACCCTTCGATATTTTTTTTATTTATGTTGAATAGATTTTTTGCGCAGGTTGAGCTTTATTTGTAGTTTGCTTTATATTTGGTCTCACGGATAGATAGTTCCTATTATATTCGGGGTCTGTAATATTTTCGTTGTTAGCACTTGCAGAGAATATTACATAGTAAGCATTTCGGCTAGATCCACTTGCACTATTGGTGTTTTCACTACTCATCAATTAAAAAGTTTTTAGTTTTTGTTATCAGTGTTTTTTTTTTTCTTCTTTTATTTGTAACGATGTAACAATTGTTGTTGTTGTTTTATTTCTGTTTTTAGAATTAATATAAAAAGAGTATATAAAATACCGTTAGGAATTTTCTTCTCGTTTGTTCTTTTGTGTATCACATATTACAAATGTTTAAAAATTTGTCACCTATTACAAATAACCACACTGAATAACTCGCGCTGCGAAATAAAAACGTCCGTACTCTTCGAGAGTATATAGGTCACAGTTGACTATCAAATTGATGCACACTTTGTACAAGAAAAAGAATTTTTTTACTATTAAAAGGAAATTTTAATAAAAAAAAATGTTAACGGATTCAGTGGATTGTCTTCTTGAGTACCACTGGAGTGAGGAAGAGTTGCCCTCTGGCTGCTTTTGATAAGATGCTCTGCCTGACTCCGCTTGACTTGTCAAGCACTTTGCAGCCCGTAGAGCCTTATGTCTGAGGAAATCGGGCTGCTGGAAATAGCGCTTGATAGGACACTCCAGAATTCTGAACGTCGTCTTTCCTGAGATATACGGACCTTCCAAAAAACCCACTGACCATATTGTGCCTGAGGCTATGTCCCTGTTCGGTTCATACCGGAAAGGGCACTATGGAATGGTGGCGTACTCCAGGGGAGAAAGGTATACCCATCGTCACAGATGGGTCGAAGTTGGATGGAGGTAGAAGTGGTGGGGTTTTCTAAAAGGAACTCGGTCTTGAAATTCACTTCAGGTTGAAGGATGACTGTAGCGTGTTTCAGGCAGAGATTTTTGCAATCTTGAAGGCTATCAATTGCTGGTATTGTTGAGTCCATAGCTGGTAGGCCCACTTCGGATCCGGAATTTTATATGATCTTCGTTGACAGTCAGGCTGCCCTAAGGGCCAGCGTCGGTCTGGTGTAAATCACGGTTTGTTCGTGAGTACGAAGAGTCGTCTATACTGGGTTCCGGGTCATAGCGGAATACTCGGTAATGCGACGGAGTGTGCTCTCGCTTGATTTGGTTCACTTTCTGAGGGCGATTTGAAAGTTGGTTCTAATCCCCCAATCTGCCACCTCTACGGCGTCATCAATGGATAGGTCAGGGGGAAGAGCATAAGCGTTGGGGGAATGGATTGGGACGTTATGTTTCTAGTTATCTATTGTCTGCTATAGACAGTGTTAGAACAAGTTGGCTGCTGGGCTTAGATAAGGCCAATTTGGTGTAGTCGCGATCTTTAGTGTGTTTTGGTCTGTGTTATTCATCCTCTTTCTCTATTCTCCCTTTCCCACTTCTTCCCCTTTTCCCTATCTCCTCTATTATTTCCTCTCCTATAGGATGTAGTACAATGGCTCAACTTAATCTTCGGGTACTGTACCTGCCTCGATGACAAGTACAAGTCCTCTAACCTATACCTAAACCTGTAAGTCATTTTACCTTAACATACTATTACAATTCGTTTTAAACTTTGTTTTAAATAAGAGAATGTATAGAAGATGTGGAATACGATAATCAGATTAATGTGATAAGTAATAGATTTATTTTTCATACAATAACTATTTCAGAACTTAGAACAATTTATAAGACCATAAAGAAAAACCCCGATTATAATAAAGTAAATATATGTTTAATCTCAGATAACTGGCATTTATGTGCCAATATAATGTTGCAAATAATAAATTCATCATTGGATACGGGAGTTTTTCCAGATAATTGGAAAACTTCAATGATTAGACCAATTGAGAAAATAGGAAAAACAAATAAATGTGAGGAGTATCGTCCAATAAAACTGTGTGAAAAAAATGTTAGAGAAAATTGTTAAACAACAGCTTGAAGAATACATGAAAAAACAACATGGAATATTCGGAAAAACTTTTCGTGTGAGACAGTGGTTAACTATGTAATCAATAGATGGAAGAAAATTTATAGAAATATATTACTGTGCAAGTTGTATAGATATGGAATACAAGATAAGGAATTAAATTGGTTTAAATCATATCTATCAAATAGAAAACAAATGACTAAGGTGAATGATGCTATATCTAGTGCTATTAACAGCGATTATGGAGTACCTCAGGGATCAATTCTGGGGGCTCTATTATTTATTATATATATAAATGATCTACCCAATATAATAGAAAAGTGTGAAATAGTTTTATACGCAGAGGATACTCTAATATTTAATGAATCTGAAAATGATGAACAGTGCCAAATAAACTTAGAACATGATATGACAATTGTAAATACAGTCAAAGCTCGGTATAACAAACGATATATTGTCAGGACCTTTCGTTATAGTGGAAAATTCGTTACATCGGAAAGTTTTTTTTTTATCAAAATTTTATTAAAAAAAAGAAAAGTACATTTAATTCATTTTATTAAAAATATATAGATATGTCCTTAAAATAACGTTTGATAATCAATAAGTGAGTAAAAGTGTTAAAAATTATTTAAGTTGGTGAAAAAAAATCATTTATAGACGTTTGTTTACAAGTAACTTGAAGACTCATTTGAAGAGCTTCTTCCTGTATTTAGTACTTCGACTAATTGTTTCGAAATATTAATAATATTTTGGGAACCCCATTTTATACATTTATCAAAACATTTTATTACACATGGATGATTTGATATTTTATATTTGTTTGAAATCACTGAAAGCGATAATCAATTTTTGCACTCTTCTAAAATTTTTATTTTTTCCCTTAAAAAAATTCTTTTTCAATTTCCCATCTTTTTATAAAATAAAACTCACAACTTGTTACAAATTCACTAAAATTTTTGTGACTACTTGTTCAACTCCACTGTGTGTTTGTATACAACGATACTTTAACGAACATTTTTTGTGTTCTCTTTTGTTACATTATTTTTGTTTTTACCATGTTTTTTATTCATTCATTATACTGAGCTTGAAAATTATAAAACATTCGTTATATAAGGTAGTCAATGTAAGAAATTTTCTCATTCGTTATATCCCGAATTCGTTAAAGTGAGTATTTGTTATACCGGGCTTTGACGTAAGTGGCTGAAAGTGAATAAACTAAAATTAAATGAAATTAAAACAAAAATTTTAGAAATAAACATGAACAGTGAAACACATTTTAAAATTAATAATAAAATAATTGATTTGACAAAAACTTGAATTTTAAAGATCATGTAAATTATATATGTCAGAAAATCGGGAAAAAATTGGATTTTTCAAAAGAATTAGAAATCAAATATCAACGATCATTAAGCCACACTTTGAATTTGGTGCTACAATATTATATACATGCTGTACAAACATACAAATAGATAGGCTACAAAAGTTACAGAACAGGGCTGTGAGGTCTATAATTAAATGCAACAGGTTTACTCCAATACAATTTAAGCTAGATACGCTAAAATGACTCAACATTAGACAAAGACTTCAACTAAATACGTTTTCTTTTATTTACAAGATGAAAATGGGCAACACACCAGAATATCTAACGGATCAATTAATATATGTCGACGAATGTCAACCTTTCAGTCTTAGAAATGCTAATGATTTCAGGATACATCGAGTAACAAACAATGCAATGAAGAGGTGTTTATTATATAAAGGACTACAATTATTTAATTTACTGCCTAGCAGCGTTAAAAATTAAGGAAATATAAATGTTTTCAAAATTAATTGTGTGCAGTTTATAAGAAATTGTACTTAATGTAACGTATTATAGTAAATAAGAAAGTAATTTAAATACTACTAAATAAATAAATAAAACAAAAAAAATTAAATGATAATCAAATGTCCAATCATTTTACCGTCACTAATGATGTATTGTTGGTAGTGCAAGTTTATAGCTGAAAATATACATTTCCTGTAGGGATGTGAAGGGCGAATGTAATGAAATTCATGCATTGCATTACATTACATTCTCTTAAGGTCTTCTTACTTACTTACTTAATTGGTCATAACATTCCTTTAATCAGGATCACACCACCCATATTGTATGTGTTAATTTTATATATGAGTGGCTGGACCGAACGACAGATAATGGAGTTTCATGGCGATTTTATTTACTCTTCGAATATTTGTCAGAAAACCTCTTTGAAGAAGTCGCCTAAGAGATATATTTCGTGTTGTTCGTTATGTCTGAGTTTGACTTCTAAATTATTTTGTCCTTTAAAAACGCAACGAATACAGAACGAATGGTTATTTGAATGAAACGCGTTATTCTTTCCTAAAGAATTTATGTATATATTCGGGGTTGTCGTAGAAACCATGTCGGTTTTCGTGTTTGTCGTTTTTGAAAACCAACGTTGGTTTCATGGCAGCAAATGTTGGTTTCGTTAATTTCGAGCGTAAATTAAAACCAATGTTCGAATCAGCTGTTTGGTAAAAAAAAAATGCCAAAATACTTATAAATAGAACATTTTTTTAAAAATTTAAATTATTTATGTTAACGAATAAATACAATGCCAACGGCAATAGTGATATTTCTATTATTAGAAGAAAAGCTATCAGAAAGAGTGAGGAGAAGAATCCTGAGAGATTGTAGCAATCTACTGGAGCTGCCGAAAGCAATGTAAGAAGTTTTTAATCAGGAGGAAGTTTCTTGTACTCATATATTTAACTGTATTTTACAGATTTTTTCCTAATTATCGCTTAAGCAAAGAAGCATTCCGTGTGGTGAAAATGAAAAACGTCGTCAAGAGACTACAAATATAAAGCTCCCTCAATAATTTGTTGCATCGATGGGACTCACATAAAAATTATAAAACCTAGTATTGACGAGCGTTTATACTTTAATCGAAAGGGCTACTACAGTAAAAATGCTATGGTAGTAAGTAGAAATAATTCCATATGTTCTAAAAAAAAAGTTCTTGTTGCCATAGGGAATCCATAGATGGCTTATCACGCTTTGTAAATCCTCTGGCCAAAATATTTTTCTTTTTATAAAACAATCACTAAAATATACAAAAATAAATATGTATGTACATAAATTACTTACATTTTTACAAAAATCCCGCTGCTAAAAAATCTAAACAAAAGCACGTGTATTAAAACTGACAGCTGTAAGCTGGTTGGTTTATTTCCAATAAGAAAACCGATAACCTTGGCATTTTTCACGTCGTTTTTAAAACCAATTCCGACAAGGTTGGTTTCTATGACAACCCCGATTAACTCCCAAAGAAGATACAGATTTTTTTTTCAAGATCACTCTTTTGTGAGATCAGTCGTTACCTGACTTGTAATTGCATTATAAAAAGGGTATGTAAAAGGCATTAAATCAGTACAGTGAACGTGATTATAAAAACATCAGTAGAAATTGATGTTGAATAAATCAATAACAAAAGTAACAAATATATGAATGTTGAGCAAACGCGAATTCATTCAAACCGTTCTCGGATGGCTAAGTTATACACAATATTATTTGTTCAATAACATACTCCTATTCTGCAGCATTTTGACAAAAATTTCCCGAACAGACGTTCAAATACGTTAAGCATATAAAACAAATTTTCTATGCTAAACACCAACAATTCTAATCAAGACATCAAATTTTCCTCGCATCCAAATATGGAATCTTTTGAGTTCTAAAAACTTGTTTTACGTTATACCATTTGAGAAAGGTAAACCAAACAGCAACGAACCAACAATTTTAATCAAGACATCTAATTTTCCTTCCATCTAAATATGGAACCTTTTGATTTCTAAGAACTTTTTTACGTTATACCAATCGAGAAAGGTAATATTAGCGTGTTAAAATTGATAGTTATCAAAAGAATCAACTCGAATGTTAAACTAGAGGAGGAAAAGTAATGCTAAATAGAAAATGGTTTCAAGTTTAATTGTAACAGAAAACATAGTACCAACTGTAGTCACAAAGTCAGACCATCCTCAATTACTTCAGCCGATTACAAATAAGATTGCATACGATACCGTTTTAAAGACAAATCTGACTTCCACTCACAGCACAATTAATCCTTGCTCAAATTTTGACTTCAAATCTATCAATACTCTTCTAATTTTGGCGTTTTTGGATGTCCCAGCAGTATTATCATTGTACCCAATAAACAAAGTTACAACCTGGTAATATGATTGCGCAAACAGTATTATGTTTACATTTTTAGCAGCAAATGAAATCGACATTATGCCCGTTTCTAACTCACTTAACTTCAAGCAGTCTATACGGGGTAAGTGATTAAATCACACACATACATACATAATTGGTCATTACAACCCAGTCAGGATTAACACCTAGCTGCTCAGACCACTAATGATGTGTGTCTTAATTTTATACATGAATGGCGGGACAGATTTTTTGCGAAACTTTTCATAGCAATTTTTGTTTACTCTCAGAGATTTTGCCAGAAGTCTGCCGGAAGTCGCCGAAGAAATATTTTCTCATATTTCGTTTTGGTGGAGATTTTCTGACCTGGGGTTTGAACCGTGGCTTCTAGTCTAATAAGTCAACACGCCACCTACTACACTACGTCGATATTAATAGATACATACAATACAATATAACGGAGAACTTGCAATCGCATTAAGACGGGTTTCCATAGGAGTAAAGAGTTGCTTCCAGATACAATGGTTGGAGCGAAATTAAATACCTCCCGCAGACGAACAGAAAGTCAAAACTCGACGGTTTTCGTATTGAGAGACTTCTTGCCCAGCTTCTAACACAAAGCAAGCAACAGCTGAATGGAAATCACTCGGTAGCACGTATATATCAAATTGAAAACATAGTTTAAATCACGAATTTTCAGCCGCTCAATATGTAATTACAAGGGCCCTCGAGATAGAGCATTCTGAATTAAGGGTATTCTGACAATATTCAAACTTAAACATTATTTATTATGTAATCTGCGTGCAGATTGTATTCAAGCAACGAATGGCTGCATTGAGAAATCTCATTAAAATTTTATAACATATTAGAAATCTCTATACATCTATCGTCAAATACACTACTTACTCATCTTCAGTAGACAAAGCATCCAAAAACTTTGTTGTGAATAAAAATATGTCCAGAGACTCGTTTCCACTTAAGATTTCACTGCATTTTCCTGTAGAACTCTCGCCTACTATTGTGATAATTTCAAATCTATATGATTTCTATAATCAATATGACTTAACGTTAGAACTGGTTCAAATTTCTATCCCAAACTTTAATAAAGACTTTATGTCACATATAAATAATTTATTTAAATAAACAAAGCTCTTTATTTTATTAAAAAGGGTATCTATTGCAATTATACCTGAAACAAAGTGTTTCGTTTTTGCTTTTTAAAAGGCTTACTTACTGCAGATTAGACGGATGCAATTTTACTTAAAAGATACAAAGGTTTTACCGTAGTTATTTATTTATTTCATTGCGTTTCTATTTTAAACAAAATAAATTATTTTGCCCAAAACTAGTTTATGTGTCTCTATTATGCTTTAATGGTTTTTGATTTAGAATTTTCGAAATTAGTTTGACACTTATGTTGTAAACAAACAAATAAACAATAAATAAATTGTGTTGAACCAAAAAAAAATTTGTTGGTTAAAAATTTTTAAATGGAAAATGCAGCTGAATTTCTTTAAAATTATATTATACATAAAAATAATATGGCAATAAAAGTACTAAATAATATTTCAGATACAACAATTTTGTGCCTATATCAAATATGTCAGTTTTTCGAATTTGTCACTCACTATTATTGGATTCTCCAGAGCCGTCTTTTGTATTACTGAAGTAATGCAGTGTTGCACAGACAGTTTTCGATATGTTTTGGAGCAAAACTAGTTTTTCTTAAACATTTTGCGAACACTAAAAATGTATGGGAAAACCAAAAGTAATGGTTTTGAGCAAAACTAGTTCTGTGCCCCAAAACATATATTTGAAAACTATTAATGTACCTGGAGGCGATCAAATAAATTCTTCATTTGATGATCTTTTTCTGATCGTCTCTGATTGTGATTGGCAAGCATTATCTCTTTTGTAGTAAAGGACATATACGTGGATAAAAAATAATAATTTTATTGCCAGGAGAAATGTGCAGATAAAAAAAAATTAATTTACAATTTATTGAGAATCGCAAGTGTTTACCAGCTTTATGGAATAAGTATAAAACTAAAATCTAATAGCAATATTTCACGATATTAATAGCAACAAATCATTATCCGAAGAAAACACTTTAGCAACTAAACGCTATGAAATTGAAATCCAAATAATGATAGACGAAATTATTTGTTCGTCTTCCTTTAAACATCAAGCAGACGACACTCACACATATGCATTATTTGTTTGATTTTCAGGGCGTTTTAAAGGGTTGCAACAATTGCAATACACTCAAGCCTGGTTTTATGCGAATTTAGAATTTTAACAGATTTTAAAATTTTTGATGTTTTTTAAACTTTTTTGCCATTTTTAAAATAAACCTGGTTTGCATCTAAAAAATATTTGCTCTAGTGTGACCATAAAATAATTTTGAGGCAAAAAAATCGTTGATTTTGGGTAAATAAAATTATTTGCCGTCAAACCAAAATATTTTAAATGTGACCACCCACTGTCAAATATTTTCATCATTTTTGGGCAAATATTTATTTCCTCTTATATTTCGTAAGGTCAAATAGAGACAAATAACAGCTGTTCAGACCTTCATAATGAATTTCTTTCATATGTCCGCATGTACGTTTGTATAAATGGACAAACATTTCACATACTTGTGAAACAGACAGAAGCCATGTGTTCACTCTGCAGAAATAACTTTCACCAACTGTATCGGTGTCAGAAATTTCAACAACTGTCACCAGCAGACCGTCTTATTTTCATTCGGAAGCAAAACCTGTGTGTGAACTGTCTAAAATCAGGACACACAGCCAAAACTTGCAAATCAGGATTATGCATCACATGCAAGAAGAAACACAACTCGCTACTTCATCTGCAGAGCAACACTCAGTCATCAAACCAAAGGTAAACAAGCGAAAAGGGATCCAAGAAGACGTCATCATGCACTACCTATCAACCTAAAATAATTGAACCCGATTTCAATGAAGCGACACCGTGTCCTCCAGAAGCATCCTCATTAGCTGCAGCAAATGGTCAGGTGTCTAAATCATACGTTCTTCTCAGCACGGCTCTAATAAAAATCAAAACTGATACAATGGAGATTGAATGTCGCGCTTTACTTGACTCTGGCTCACAAGTCAATTTGATTACAGATCGTTTGGTAAGACGACTTAATATTGCAAAACAGACGTCATCAGTAAACATCAATGGAATCGGGAACTCTAACACAAAAACACAACACCGAGTCAATGTAGCTTTGCATTCTCGAATTAATGGATTCTCAACACGTCTGGAGGCACTTGTCCTACCTCAAATTATTGCGCCTCAACCATCACAGTTTATCAACATTGATAAGTGGCCACTACCGAGAAATATTATGTTAGCTGACCCAACATTCAATCGATCTAGTAAAATCGATATATTGCTGGATGCCGAGCATTATCACCAACTGCTCGCAATTGGACAAATAAAATTATCTCCACAACTTCCGATTTTGCAGAACACGGTTCTTGGCTGGATTGTAGCAGGAAAAATAAATAGTGAACACCCTACAGACCCATCCTGTGGAATATGTACTGAAGATGAGGGGCTTGAAGCTTCCATCGCTCGACTTTGGGAAATAGATGAAATTAAAACGACTAAAAACCACTATCAATAGCCGACAGACAATGTGAAGAGCACTTTGTACAAAATACAACTAAAAACCATGAAGACCGCTTCATTGTCAGAATACCATTTCACCAAACCCCTAATACCCTAGGCGACTCACACGCAATAGCTCTAAACCGATTTCTTGCTCTCGAACGGCGTTTGCAAAAGAACCCGGAATTGAAAGCCAAATACACTGAATTTATGGAAGATTATGAATCAATGGGACACATGACTAAATTGGAAACAGACTCCATCATGTCTCCAAATTACTACATCCCACATCATTGCGTACTAAGGCCAGAAAGTTCAACCACTAAGCTCAGGGTGGTATTCGATGCCTCAGCCAAAACCTCCTCAGGCTACTCTTTAAACGACCTGATGTTCACGGGACCAACACTACAAAGCGAACTATTCTCCATACTGTTAAGGTTTCGAATGCCAAGGTTCGTTTTCACCACTGACGTTGAAAAGATGTATAGGCAGATATTGGTTGCTCCTGAAGATCGTCAATTTCAGCTAATAATTTGGAGAAAGGATTCCACAATGCCCATTTCATACTATCAACTCAACACGGTCACATATGGTACAAGAGCTGCTCCATATTTAGCAACAAAATGTCTTGATCAACTGGCTGAAGAAAATAATATACACTATCCACTTGCTTCACAATTTATTAAAGAAAATTTCTATGTAGACGATGGCTTGGGCGGGTCAAATAGCTTATCCACAGCGATGCAATTGCAAGAGCAACTTGTGCAGATTATGAAAAAGGGCGGCTTCGTGTTACGCAAATGGTGTGCGAACCATCCACAATTACTGCACAATATTCCACAAGACAACTTGGAGGTAAACTTAGATTTTGAGAGCACAGAAGTCGATACCATTAAAACATTAGGACTTGTTTGGCTGCCGAAAGCTGATAAACTAGGTATTAAGGTCAACACTGACAACATTAAGAGAGTAACTAAGCGAACAGTCACATCGGACCTTGCAAGATTATTCGACCCTTTGGGGATTCTGTCACCCATTATAGTAATGGCAAAAATGTTTATCCAAGAATTGTGGGAATTAAAACTGGATTGGGATACTTCTTTGCCTGAATCCCTGCACACTAAATGGATCACCTTCCGCACAGACCTGAATATATTGAAAAATCTTCAAATATCAAGGCATATTTTTAAAGGAAGAATTCCAGAATCCCAACAACTCCATATTTTTACAGACGCATCCGAAAAGGCATATGGCGCTGCAGCTTACATCCGATCAGTTTTTAAAGACGGCACCATCATGGTACACTTACTCTGTGCTAAATCCCGCATAGCTCCTCTTAAACGGCAAACAATACCACGATTGGAACTATGTGCAGCTACTCTTGGAGCCCAACTAGCCACAAGAGTCAGGTCTGACCTTCGAATTACATGTCCAGTATGGTTATGGACTGATTCAGAAATTGTGCTCTCATGGATAAATTCATCATCAGCTTCATTCAACACGTTTGTAACAAATAGAATCTCAGCAATTCAAGAAGAAACCCTAGCAGAACAACGGCGTCACGTAAGCTCAAAGTGCAACCCCGCAGACATATTATCTCGTGGGATGTCTCCAGCGGCTCTTAAAGAATATACTCTCTGGTTTTAGGGGCCAATGTTTCTCCATGGGGTAGAGAAGATGTGGCCACCTAAGTTCAATTCAAGTTCCAACATACCAACAAATCTTGAACGAAAGGCAAAGCTGCTTGAATCACGAGCAATGACAACAACGGAACCCACTCTTGTTTACCAAATCAACCATAAAAACTCATTCCATCGTCTGCAGCGCATTGTTGGATATGTTCTGCGCTTCATTGCCCACACTAGATGTCAAAAGCAGATGCGAAAACCATCCAAATTGTTAACAACAACGGAACTTAGCCAAGCACTGATTCCTATTATTTCACAAATGCAACTCTCAGAATTTAAAGAAGAAATAACACAACTGAGAAAATACAAACAAGTACAAGCAACAAGCTCTATTCAGAATTTAACACCCTTTTTGGACGAGAATGGATTAATACGGGTCGGTGGTCGACTCGAAGCTTCTTTGTTGGACTATGATTGGAAACATCAACTTCTTATTCCATACAACGATCCCATTTCCAAATTGATATTCCAAATGATTCATGAAGATTATAAGCATTGTGGGTCGCATACATCATTAGGAATTGTTCGACAACGTTTCTGGCCAATAAAGGGAAAAATTATGGCAAGAGCCACATCGATGCACGATATGCAGCAAAGCCAAACCAGAATTATTTCACCAAATAATATGAAACCTACCCTCGACACGCGTCACACCAGCCCGTGCATTCATCAATACCGGAGTGGATTACTGTGGCCCATTACCGTACATTATACACTAAGGGGAAAACGACCACACAAGGCCTACATTGCCGTATTTTGTTGCTTTGCCACAAAAGCAGTACACTTGGAACTCGTGAGCGATCTCACAACTGAAGCATTTATAGGTGCTCTTAAACGTTTCATATCCCGGCGTGGACAATGCCAAAATTTGTACTGCGACAATGGGACAAACTTCATCGGAGCTAAGAATAAATTACCTGAACTTTCCTTAATAATACATGCGTCAGATGCAAAGGAAGCTATTACGAATGCTTGCAGCAAAAGGTGGTATACAATTTAATTTCATTCCACCAAGGGCACCACATTTTGGTGGTTTATGGGAGGCAGCTGTTAAGTCAGCAAAATACCTTTTGATAAGGACGTTGGGGAATGCATCCCTAACTTACGAAGAACTTGAAACCATAGTTGTCGAAATTGAAGCAATATTGAATTCCAGACCCATTTCACCCATGTCAAATGACGCAAACGACATAGGCGCGTTGACTCCGGGACATTTTCTAATAGGTGAACCACTAACAGTCCAAATAGATGCTCAAGCAAAGCCCACAAACCTTAAATTGGAAACACGATGGAAATTAGTTTCTCGTCTTAAGCATGAATTTTGGAAGAGGTGGTCACGAGACTACCTTAATGAGCTACAATACCGAAACAAATGGCGAGAACAATAAAAAAATCTGAAACCAGGGGCGATAGTTATTTTAAAAGAAGATAACGTTCCAGTCATGAAATGGCCTCTGGGGCGCGTAATAAACACATACAAAGGACACGACGACGTTGTAAGAGTAGCGGATGTCCAAACAGCTTCAGGCATCTTTAAACGAGCAATTCAATATTTAGCTCCACTCCTAAGCTCAATGACGAACCCGAAGAAGAACAACAATCATGTTTCCAATTCGCAGAACCTAAGAATAATCATGAGATGTTGGCAGAAAACCAATCACCAAAACAGTCATTGGATGGAAGGCCACCTGCTAAAAAACAGCGGAACTTGACAAGCTCAATTACGACCATCCTACTCACAACATTGCTATTGCTCCCACTCGTGTCCACAGATGAAATTGAAGTAACACAGTTTGAACCCAATATCGGCTTGCACTTTGAGGGTATTGGCAATACACGAGTATCGCGGTCAGAATGGAACATCTCTTACTATAACTTAAAACCATATTGGCAAGAAATAAGTACCTTCGTGAACGAAACAAGGGCATTAAACCGCTTGTGCAACCTTCTAATTCAAAGGACGACTTGTTCGAGCGTTCTCCAGGCAGTTGACTGTAGCCTAGCAGGCCTTAAAGATAAAAACTTCTTACTAAAGAGGAGAGCTAAGCGTGGTGCTATTAACATTGTTGGAAACGTCGCTAATTCACTGTTTGGTATTCTGGATTCGGATTATGCTGAACAAATGTCAAACACCATCAACGCAGTAAACGACAATGAAAACCATCTCAAACAACTCCTCATGAATCAAACATCAATTGTTGATGCAACTCTAAGCGTCCTTAAACAAGATGAAGAAAATGTGAGACTAAAGTTCAACAACGTAGATAATCAATTATCAGAAATTGCATCTAGATTACAAGAAAATGAAAAAAAACAAAATCAAGCAAGGCTGTTTCGAATATTCATGTTACAATCAGTTCAACCTACTTTAACATCAGCAAGGTTAAACCGAATTCAAGCAGAAATCATAGCAGCATTAACGGATTCACACCATGGAAAAATCAGCCCAATGCTTTTGTCACCGTCTCAACTTCAAGCCGAGCTAATACAAGGAGGTGTCACAAAAGACCACGTCATCTTTCACATATATATTCCGTTATCTGATCTTGAGACATTCGAACTTCTGAAACCACACCCAATTCCCGTTCAAATAAATGGCACAATGCTCGCTATAAGACCATGCAGCGACTTCCTGGCTATAAATGCTCATAAAGATCAGTACTTCGTGTTGACAGAAAAACAGTGGACCACATGTGCAACAATAAAAGAGAATGAATTTCTATGCCCACAAATACAATCAAAATTCACTGCAAACGCTGACAAATGCTTATGCGAGCTGTCACTTCTTAATTTTAACAATCAAACGAAGTGTAACATTATTCCTATTGCTGATAGAACGTCGCTTACACAGTTAGAATACAGCAATCAATGGCTTTACACTATGCAGCAGCCGTCCCGAATAAACGCTGTATGTGGTCAAGAAAAATCACAGCTAACCCTGAGAGGATCTGGCCTCCTAAACATCTCGCCGGATTGTACAATTAAGATCAACTCAATCATCATCAAAGGCCATCAAACTGTCTCCACATCTCTTCAAACATCATACACCGCAATGAGCAAAATAAGTGACATCAGTTATCCAGCCGAGGTTCGAGCTGCAAGAATTCACAACAAGATCTATTCCGACCAAATTAAAAATATCTCCGAGATTCAAAATAAATTACACCAAAGAGTATCTGCTGAACTTCCATCAGAAATTAAACACATCAAATATCACCACGGGACCGTTGCCTATGCTGCTCTCGTTCTCGTAATCATAATATGCCTGAAGATCACCTGGAAAAGGGCACATTGCAAGAGAATTAAAATAAATCAACAAACTCCACAACCAGCTGCTCGTCAACATATTCCAACGCCAGAATTTGAAGTATCAGTAGTTTAAGCCATTAATTCTAAGCTATATGAAGGGCAATATAAGGTTGTCACATTTTTAATTTTGTTGAGCATGACTCAACGGCGGGGTACATGTTCAGACCTTCACAATGATTTTCTTTCATATGTCCGCATGTACGTTTGTATAAATGGACAAACATGGACCAACGAAGTTGGCTTACAGGGCCGAGGAAGTGGGCAAACTGCGTGTCGGGTGGACTGTTTGCCGGTTAATGAGGAAAGTTGTCCCAAGGAGATGCTTCAAGTGCCTAGACTTCGGGCACATAGCCGGAAATTGCCGCAGTAGAAGTGATTGGTCAAAACACTGTTTCAAGTGCGGAGAGCAAGACCACCTTGCCAAAACTTGTCGCAGTGACCCTCACTGCCTTCTCTGTAGAGGCGATCGAAATGTGGAAGCGAATCATGTCACGGGGGGACCTAAGTGTCCACAGTACCTGGCAGCTCGACAGAGGATGATGAACGGAGGAAAATGAGAATTTTGCAGCTGAATCTGAATCACTGTGAAGCGGCGCAGGAGCTCCTTAAACAGACTGTCCGGGAGCGGAAAATAGACCTGACGATATTGAGCGAACACTACAGGGCACCCGACAATCAGCGTTGGGCTACCAGTAAATGCAACAAGGCGGCGATATGGACATGCGGTAAATTCCCAATGGGAAATATTGACAACAGGAGAGAGGGCTTTGTGAAATGCACCGTTAATGGGGTACATTTCCTCAGCTGTTATCTCCCCCCCAGCTTATCAATGGAGGAGTACAAACTCAGATTGGATGACATCGTTAACGAGGCTAGAAATCTAAGACCCCTGGTGATTGCCGGGGACTTTAATGCATGGGCTGTGGAATGGGGTTCAGCGTACACGAACCAAAGGGGTGAAAGCCTGCTTGACGCATTTGCAACCTTGGAGGTTGTCTTACTCAACTGTGGGCAGATTGATACATTCTCGAGAAGTGGACGGAGTTCTAAGATTGATTTAACATTCGTCAGCGATACACTGGCAACGACATCGAATTGGACTGTGTCCGATGTCTACACTCATAGCGACCATCGGGCGATCATTTTTGAAATACAGGAACGCCCTGCAGTGAACCCCATTATTGCCGCCCCTCCTAATCCTTTATGGAGGGACTCTACTTTTGATGAGGAAACCTTTGTTCTCGCGATGGGCGACATTCGGTTGGCCGGAAGCGCAAACAACATGGCGATGGAACTTATGCGCTGTATAACGGAAGCCTGCAGCGCGTCTATGTCGAGGAAGTCTCTCCTGCCGGGCAGGAAACACGTGTACTGGTGGAACGCGGAGATAGCTGATTTAAGAAGGAAATGTAATCGAGCGCGGAGGATATTCCAGAGGGCAAGGGGTCGCAATGACTTCATTGTACTTCGGGAAAGATACAAGGTGCTCAGAGCCAGCCTTAATAAGGCCATTGACAGGAGCAAAAGAAGGTGCTATAGAGAAATGTGCGCCGATGTGGATGAAAATCCCTGGGGCACGGGCTATAAGGTGGTAATGAGGAAGCTGAACTGCTTTCGACCACCGGCCACGGAAAGTGCGGAGAAGCTGCGATCAATTGTTGAAGGCCTCTTTCCGGAGAGGGCCGAGATCACATATGCTGTGCGAGACAGCATGCCTCACGATGACATTCCTGGGGTTAGCGGCCAGGAATTCGATGCAGTCTGGAGAGGAATGAAACTCAGGAAAGCGCCGGGGATTGATGGGATCCCAAACGTCGCACTTAAGGTGGCTATAGAGAACAATGTTGAGGTCTTTAGGAAGGTATTTGATACATGCATTCAGGAGAGGAAATTCCCAAGGATATGGAAGAGACAGAGGTTGGTTCTCATCCCGAAGGGCAACGGCGCGCAGGATGCATCAGGTTACCGCCCACTTTGTATGATTGATACCGTAGGTAAACTGCTGGAGAAGATAATATGTAGAAGACTCGAAACGATTTTGGAGAGAGATGGCCTGTCGGATCGCCAATTCGGCTTCCGAAAAGGGCGCTCCACTGTGGATGCAATGGATGCGGTCATAACCGTAGCGAAGGAAGCCATCAGCGGTGACCGCTGGTTTGAGGGCGATAAGGAGTATTGCGCAATCATCACCCTGGACGTTAAAAACGCATTTAATTCGGCAGATTGGGACGCCACCTTGGCTGCACTTGATGAGAGGGGCGTACCTGGATATTTGATGGAACTCATAATGGACTACTTTAAGGATAGAGTACTTTTGTATGACACAGATCAAGGCAGAAAGTCATACGCTGTAACAGCAGGGGTACCACAGGGATCGGTCCTGGGCCCAGTGCTATGGAATGCGATGTATGATGGCGTACTGAGGCTTAGGCTTCCTACGGGTGCACAAATATTCGGATTTGCGGACGATATAGCCCTCGTGGTGAAAGGTAAACACCTTGATAAATTGGAACGAACGTGCAACGCGGCAGTTAGCAGAGTTAGAAGCTGGATCGCGAGTATAGGTCTGAAACTTGCTGATCATAAAACGGATGTCGTATTGGTAAGCAGTAGGAAGAAAATGGAATACATCACCATAACGGTTGGCGAACAAAGGATAACATCGAAGCAGTCTATCAAGTACTTAGGAGTTATGATTGACAACAGACTCACATTCAAGGAGCACCTGACGTATATTAGTAGGAAGTGCGCGGCGACAACGGGCGCACTCGCGCGGATAATGCCTAACTTGGGAGGTCCGAGACAGGAGAAGAGGCAATTGCTGATGAGAGTGGTTAGATCGATTGCTCTATATGCAGCCCCTATATGGGCCGAGGCCATGGATAAGAAGACATACAGAATAGGAGTTGATGGGGCCTACAGGAGATCTGCCCTCCGAGTAATTTCTGCCTTCCGTACAGTATCTACGGATGCAGCATTGGTGATTGCAGGGATGATGCCGCTACGAATGTTAGTAGAGGTTGAAAGGAGGAAACACTTAACAAGAAGGAGAACGGGGCAAGTGCACCCTGACCAGGCGAATGACGATGCAATGAATAGGTGGCAGCACGAGTGGACTTCTTCCACAAAGGGAAGATGGACTTACAGATTAATATCAAATATAGAAGAATGGACTAGAAGGAAGCACGGCGAGGTAAATTTTTACCTTACACAGTTCTTAACGGGTCACGGTTGCTATAGGACATACCTCTATAAGTATGGGCATGACGTGGATGAAGCGTGTCCATCATGCCTAAATACGGGCGAAACAGCGGAGCATGTATTCTTTACTTGCCCGCGCTACGAATTTCGACGAAATATCCTGGAGAGGACGATCGGATCCCAGGTGACCCCCGATAACGTGGTTAACCTGATGCTAACATCACGCGAAAACTGGAACGCGGTATGTTTATTCGCGAAGGAAGTTCTAGTGCAACAGAGGATAATAGAGAGAGCAAGAACAGCAGAAATGGATAGCAGCACTCGCTGAATCTTTACCTCCCCCGATGTAATACTTGATTGTGGTCCCGGGGGGGGCGACTTAATGGAAGTGTGACGAACTTGGTTGGGTTTAGTACGTATGCGTTTAGCAAGCCGAGAGTAAGTCTTGCGGCGAATCGTGCACATTGTGTAGACCGGGCTACCAATGTCTTTTGAAGATTCCCAACCTTTAGCTCGCATAGCTATAAAAAAAAAAAAAAAAAAAAAAAAATGGACAAACATACATGCGTACATATGCTTGCACGAAATTAGGTGAACAACCTTAAATTGCTGATTTCATGTAATTTTTTATTTGTTTTTATTTTTGCTGGAGTTATGCATTTTCCCTTATTTTTTATTTTACTTCAAATTATGATAAAAGAAAAACCTTGAGTTTCTGATTAAGTTTCAAGGTTTGCTGTAGTTTTTTGTTTATTTGCATTGCATTTGTCTGGGGTTTCATGTTTCCTGGAATTTCGTACACGTGTGGGAAAATGCATAAGTCCAAAACACAATTATAATAATTACATTAAGAATAATTTGTTGCAATTCAGCAACAAAATAGATTTAAATATATTAAAAATAATTTATTGCAATTTGGCAATAAAATAGTATTTAAGGCTATGGTTTAATCAAAATAAATGAGAGAAACAATTGATCAACAAAAGACAACGGTTGTTTTATTCTCAAAACCTCCGCAATAACCAAGTTCAAGTGCTTGTGTTATTCAAATCCATAACAACCAAGTTTAAGTGCTTGTGTTGTTTGTATAATTGTCCCGGTGATTCCGCCCGGACAAATCAAACCCGACCAGCAAATCAGCTGAGTCAATACAACAGCTGTTTAAGGCTGTGTTGTCTACTAGCAAAACTATATCACCAAAATCGTAAGAAAAATATACGAAATAACATTTGAAGTACATAAATAATTTGTTTTATGCAAACCTTTTTATTCGTTGTAGATGTATTCATATTTAGGTGCCTGCATATACATTGTATATTATACATACATACAATCAGAATCTGAAATTTAAATAAGATAGCAACAATTATTTTTTGTAGTCGCCGTAGTCTAGTAGGTAGTGTGTTCGCTTATTAGACGTAAAGCCCGGGTTCGAGCCTCAGGCCAGACATCAAAACGAAAGATGAAAAAAAAGATATTTTTTCGGCGACTTCCTCTCAGCAGATTTCTGGCAAGAACTCTGAGAGTAAATAAACCTGCCATGAAAAAGTTTCTCAAAACCTTTCGTTCGGAGTCGACGTTAAACTGTAGGTCCCGCCACTCAAGTAGAAAATTAAGGCACACAACACGAGTGGTGTGAGAAGCTAGGCCGTAATCCTGACTAAAGGGTTGTAATGGCCAATTATGTGTATATATAGCAAAAATTATTTAATTAAATATACACATGTTTATACATATATATTATGTGAAGTCGTCGTAGTCTCGTATGTAGTGAGATGGCTTATTAGAAGTGAGTCCACAGTTCAAACTCCAGGTCAGACATTTCCAATAAAACATAAAAACATGGGTGGAGTAGATCTCAAACATTAAATGCTTCTGTAGTTCGAATCAACATTCGCGCTTCAAAACGGATTGCGTTAGGGATGCAACATCATTCTTAAAAACATCGATGTTAATAAACATCAATGATTTCAAAAACAAACAAGGTAAGGTAAATTCTAGGGCACAGCTTACACCATTACAGATCAATAATGCTACTATTGAGACAGTACATAAAGTTAAGAATGTTGGAGTTATCTTTAACAATAGCCTTAACTGGTCCAGCCATGTAAATGCTATTTGCGGTAAGACAGTTGCCATGTTGCGAAATCTTTGGCTGACGCAATATTTTACTCCATTTAATATTCGTATGCTGCTCGCAAAAACATATCTCATCCCCACTTTATTGTACGGGTGTGAACTATTTTCTAATTGTGACTCGGTAAGTAGGAACAAACTCAAAATAAGTTATAAAAAAATTGCTAGATATGTTTACGCTCGCACAAGGTACGATAGAATATCTGAATTCTCATATAGAATCTATAATACGACTTTTGAAAATTTGTTAAAATGCCGTACTCTGGTATACCTAGATAAAATCATCTACATTAGGAAACCCCCTTATTTGTTCAATAGACTAGTTTTCTCAAGATCCAATAGAGGCTTGAAAATTAATAGTGTTAGATACCGCAAAGGAATATCTGAGAGACACTTTTACACCAACGCAATTCGTCTCTGGAATGAACTCCCGAACAACATACAATTACTAAGCAATGCAAAGCATTTCAAGACTGCAATAATTAAATTTATTAATGAACAATAATGTACAATTGTAATTAATTAATCATATTTTTTAATATAATTAGAAATTTTGTTTTTAATAATATTTGTTTTGTTAATTTATTTTTAATGTTATTATATATTCTTATTTCTCAAACTTTGTTATGCCTATATCCTTAGCAGTACTATTAAATAAGGCGATATCTTGTTGTACTGTATTTACGCTTGAATAAATAAATAAATAAACATCGATGTTAAAAACATCAGTAATAAGATCAATACATCGATCTTTTCCTATCTTTTAATCACTAAGCATAAAACCTAAAGCATTTTAACACACAGTTCGGTATCAACCCCCACCGCGAGTGCAGTGTTTTGTTTAGTAAACTGCTGTAAAATAACAGAAAAAAGAGAGAAGCAATAAGAAACAAATTTAAAGCTTTGTAAACCTTTAAAAAAAATAAAATCTTGTATCTTTTCGCCTTTTTAATATACATATAAAGCCCATCTGTGTCAGTCACATCTACTGTAACTCCCAATATGGGAGGTATTCTTTTTGAAAGAGACAAATCAGTCTCTAACCCCAATTCGATAAACCCTCTGTATTTGCTAATGAGTAGAGCCGGTGTTCAGGCAGAACGTAGCCTTTCGGATGTGTCTCCTTTTCTCATCCATTGATGCTGTCGCAGGAAAAGTAAAATTCTGAAAGAAGTTGAGGTCTGGACGACTGCTAATACAGTGCCTTAATGGAAAACAAGCTAACAAATTAATTAAAATGATAAGTTTATCTTTGGATATATTTCTAAAGGGAAGCTTTAATTCAAATGAACTATGAAATTTTACTGATGAGGAACTCTTAAGTGAAATACAAGAACAAAATCCTAACATACTGGAAATCAATAGATTTAAAATAAGAGACCCCGAAAACAGGCAACTGCGATCAATCGATATTGGATTATATATAGCAACATTAACGTAAGCGAATTACCTGAAAAGATTTTACTGGGATACATGTATACTATAATAAAACCTTATATACCCAATCCTATTCGGTGCTTAAAATGTTCCCAGTTTAGCCATGTGTCAGATGGATATCCTTCAGAACAAGAAATATGTCCACATTGTAGCAAACCTGAACATACCCCATCTGATGAAACAGGCAAACGAGAAAAGTGTAATAGAAAAGCAAAATGTGTAAATTGTCAACAACAACACAACAGCTTCTCGAAGCAATGCACCATATATAAAAAAGAGAACTACATATTAAACATTTAAATTATCCAGAAAAAAAAACACTGAATGAAGCGCGAAAGGAATATGAAAAACAAAATCAACTTCCAACAACATATGCCAATGCAATCAAACCATGTAATTATAAATGCAAATGTCAAGAAGAAGTAAGCAATGTAAATACGAATAGAAAAGAGAAAGAAAAAACAATAACTGATTACACCATAAATACAACACCAAGTTCTCTAGTGCGCCAAATACATGCTAATACTCATTAGCAAATACAGAGGGTTTATGGAATTGGGGTTAGAGACTGATTTGT
Organism: Sarcophaga rosellei; assembly: GCA_930367235.1. Lineage (NCBI taxonomy): Eukaryota > Metazoa > Arthropoda > Insecta > Diptera > Sarcophagidae > Sarcophaga > Sarcophaga rosellei. Next base: position 57,854,703 of record OV884019.1, read on the forward strand.
CTCTATCAAAAAGAATACCTCCCATATTGGGAGTAGCAGTAAATGTGACTGACACAGATGGAAAATATCTCCTTTTTTACAGATTTATATGTATATTAAAAAGGCGAAAAGGAACAAGATTTTATTTTTTTAAAGGTGTATAAAGTTTTAAATTTGTTTCTGCAGTGCACTAAGTGTGCAATGTATGGACATGGTGCCAAAAACTTCAACAGAGTGAAGGTATGTGCTGCCTGTGCTGGTAATCATGACTCAGGTGATTGCACGTTAAACCAAAGTGGTTCCCACAACACTGTGGTTTACAAATGCTATAACTGCAGCAAAAGGAACCTTAGAAACATCAACCACAGGGCGGATGACCCAAATTGCCCATGTCGTAGAGAATATCTAGAAATACGGCAACGAATAACTGACAGATCTAAAGCATACATTTCAAGAAGTGCTAACTTTGATACCATTGATAGTGATTTCCCGCAACTATCCAGACAAGAGCATGCTGGAAAAGCTCAGAACTCATCCTTCCAAGGTAAAATGCTGTTTGCAGAGGTGCCTAATGGTAAAACCCGTGACAACAACAATGATCTCACCAATGAGAAACTATTTGAAATCTTCTTTAATGCAGTAGATGCTTTGGAAAAATGTCAAACCAAGTTTGACAAGCTGAGAGTGTTAGGTATGATGCTCAAACATGCCATATAAAACCATTGTTGCACACAATGTTCAGGTTATGCACTGGAACGCTCAAGGCATAACAACTGAGTCAGCAGCTTCTCAGCTCGAAAAAATTCTTTACGACAAGAATATCGACATTCTTCTTCTAAATGAAACATTTATACAACCATATCATAAATTCAGATTGGGAAACTTCAAAATTTACCGTGAAGACCGACCAACACATGGTGGCGGAGTATTTATCGGGATAAAAAATAACATAGTTCATAAGTTATTACCTAAAATTAACACTCGTAGTATCGAAAATATTTCTATCGAGGTTATGATTAACGGACGTCCAGTACTTTTCACCGCTGCTTATAACCCTAATCATACCTCGGATTTTAAAACTGACTTGGATCTTCTAACAAACCTTTCTGTTGACTTTTTCATTTTTGGTGACTTCAATTCACGTCACTCACATTGGAATTGTGTATCAAATAACACAGCTGGTAATATTCTTTACCAGTGTTTGTGTTCTAACTATTTTATTTACTATCCGTACTCATATACCCGATTCGGTCAAAACATGACAAACATTCAGCCGTCTGCATTAGATATACTATTAACTAACTCTGGTATTAATTTTTCAAATTTAGAATCTCATCCAGATATTCTTCAATCAGACCACGCCGCTATCACCTGCTCCATTTTTGTTGAGTTTCAGAATAAATTAAGTTTGGTCCCAATGTATAAACGTGCTGACTGGCCAGCAATTAGAACTTGGGTAGAGAGTGAAATCAGACACCGAACGATTGATCTTGCGGATTTATCACCTAGTAATTAAGATTTACTTTTAGAAAGTCTAATCTCAATTGTTAAAGAAGTTTTAAGTAAAATTCCAGTAGAAAGCAGAAACGGGTGGCAAAGAGAAATTTCTAATACGTCCAAAATGCTTATTACACAACGTAATAAATTCAGACGTAAACTTCTTCGATGTACGGATACAAACTACAGGGCCCACTTAATTAGTATACTAAGACAGTTAAATGGTCTAATTGATTTCCACCTTAATAAGGATAGAAACGAAGCTTGGTCAAGATTTATTTCAAAATTGCCTAATAGATCAAAAAAGTTTTGGAAATTGTCAAAAGTTTTAAAAGGCAAGAAAAACATAGTCTGCGATTTGAATAAAAATGGTACAGTATTCAAAATTGGAGCTGAAAAAGCTAATGCATTAGCCGAAACTTTTAACAATTCCCATTTGGTACCCTTTAGATTCTCAAGTGTCAGCTTATACATATCGTCTTGAGGAAACCCCTCCCAATTTTAGTAATATTGATTTTACAGATTCTTTCGAAGTTAAATCATTCGTTAATTTATTGAAAAATAATAAAGCTCCAGGTCTAGATGGTATAAATAGTATTATTTTGAAAAATATGCCAGATTGCTTTTACGAAGAACTTACCAGAATATTTAACGGTTGTCTAAAATAATGCTATTTTCCCTCAACTTTCAGAAAGGCGAAAGTAATCCCTATCCCAAAAGGGGATAAAGATCCTAAATTACCCACAAGCTAAAGGCCAATAAGTATGCTGAGTTTACTGGACAAGACCTTTGAAAAAATAATTCACAAACGATTAGAAGATTTTGCGAACCGAAAACAGTTTAATAAACCGCCAACAGTTCGGATTCCGTAACGAACACTCTACCGTACATCAATTGAAGAGAGTTGTTAACTTAATAGAAAGGAACAGAGGAAATCGCAGGAGCACCGGTATTATTTTCTTAGATATAGAAAAGGCCTTTTATACTATTTGGCCCGATGGGTTGATTTTCAAGCTCGGTATTTTTAATTTCCCACTTTACTTGCAGAAAATTATCAAAAGTTTTTTAGAAAGTCGATCTTTTGTAGTATATGTCGACGGCGAATTTTCTAGCGTAAAACAAATCCCAGCGGGATTACCTCAGGGATCTGTGTTATCACCCACACTTTACTCATTATATACGTCCGATATAACAGTCCGTAGAAATCTAGAAGCAGCATTTTATGCTGACGACAGCGCCTTTATATGCTCCGGAAAATCCTCTAATGCAATAGTAGGGAGAATGCAAGAGACTCTTACCTCAAGCCAAAAATATTTTGACAAATGGAAAATCAAGGTAAATGATAATAAAACTCAGGCTATCATATTCCCATTTAATAAATCGCCCAAACGTACTCCCACGAAAATTTTGTACGCAAGTGGAAACATCATCACCATTGGTGATAACATTAAATATCTAGGTTTTATGTTAGACAAAAAACTATCGTTTAAATTTCACGTGAGTTATGTCTGCGATAAAGCTATAAAATGTGGTCGTGCTCTATACCCCATTCTTAATCAGAGGTCTAAACTCAATTTAAAAAACAAATTGCTACTGTATAAGATGTGTATCCGTCCGATACTCACCTATGGTTGCCCGGTATAGTTTCTCAAAACTGCCAAAACCCATACGAAAAAGCTTCATATTATTCAGAACAAAAATTTTAAAATAATTCACAATCTTTCCCCAAGATTCTCCACCAATCTACTTCACAATAGATTTCATTTTAAAAAGATACACATATTCGCCAATGATCTGATGCTGTCATTCAATGAAAGATGCAGAGTGTCTAATTTTGATACAATAAGAAATTTATTAAATAATCACTGAGAATCTTTTGTTAGAAAGAATCTTCTAGTGATTGCTTTTTTGGTAATTTCAAATACAAATTTTTAAAGGTTTGTTGGAGGTTTTTGCGACAAATTTTCCTCAGGTCTGCTTTATAAACAGCTTTTCTTATTTAAGTAATTGATTTAAGTGTTGTAGTACTTTTAAGTAAATTCTCATACAGTGTACCTTATTAGTATGTAAGACGTGTAAATAAAGAAAAAAAAATTTGTTTTTTATTGCTTCTCTCTTTTTTCTTTTATTTTACAGCAGGGATGATAAAGTTGATACTTTGGTACTTTTTGATACTTTCTGACGCTCCCAAGTACCTCGGTACCACCGTGATATACTTGATACTTTTTCTTAACTTACCTAAATTTCACTTTCTCAAATGAGAATGTGATATGGTAACCTATGTTTCAACCGTATCTAGTTTAATACAAACGAAAGATTTATTAAAGTCGACAGATTCTTGTTGTTACAATATTATAATTAACAACAAAATGTTATCCAAACAAAAATAAAGCCATTAAAAATGATTTTTAATATCGATCTCCTAAAAATGTACCTAATTTTTATATTCTTTAATATAATTTTTAATATATTATTATTTTTTTTTGTTCGCATGAATTGTTCTGTTTTATTTGTTTTACATGTTATCAATAAATTGAATAAATTATTTAAAAAAAAATTAAAAAATGTTACTTTAATATAATTTGAAAAGAAGAAAATTTGTGTAAAAATATGAATAATTCAAAATTTGATACTTTTTCAACCCGAAAAGTACTTTTTTAAAACTTTTTTGTACCCAGTTCATTGGTGTCATTTATCATCCCCGTTTTACAGCAGTTTACTAAACAAAACACTGCACTCGCGGTGGGAGTTGAAACCGAACTGTGTGTTAAAATGCTTTAGGTTTTATACTTAGTTATTAAAAGATAGGAAAAGATCGATGTATTGATCTTATCACTGATGTTTTTTATCATCGATGTTTGTTTTTGAAATCATTGTTGTTTATTAACATCGATGTTTTTAAGAATGATGTTGCATCCCTAATTATTACAACGCAATCCGTTTTGAAGCGCGAATGTTGATTCGACCTATAGAAGCATTTAATGTTTGAGATCGGCTGCTTTCCTAAACGCAGGTTGCTTTGCAGTGCGACAATGTCACATATTCCTAAACGCAACTGTGCAAATGTTGACAATGCATTGAATTCCTAAAGTCATAAATTTTTCAGCTGCAAAGCAAATAAACGCAACTAGCGCATCATTTAAATTGGTTATGCTTTTTATAAACAATGGCGGAAAAAGAAAGGTAAATAAATAATTTTAATTGAAAAATTTAATTTTTAATTAAATTATATATTTTTCTAAAGTGTTAAATGGACATATGAATACAAAAAGCTGCTAATGGATTGTAGGCTTTCAATGGAGCCAGAATTTTCTTCCAAAAATAAAACACCTACTGTTTTGTGGGGGCAGGTGCTCCAAAAGATGCGTGAAAAAGATGAAAATGTCTTATTTTCTCCAGATGGCATAGCACGCAAATATTTAAATATGATGACCACTTACAAGAGAATAAAAAATCGAAATAACACAAGAGGGAGGCTTCAACGAAGTTGGATTTCTTCGAGCAATTCGATGAAGTTTATGGTTCTAGGCATGATGTTGTGGTCCCAGAAACCAATTTGGATGGTCCCCTAAACTCATTATTCTCTGATTTAACAAATGACAGTGCCGATGCTGGTGAAAATGCTCCTTTAGAACCAAAGCCTGCCTCACGTAGCCGCGCTCGAGTAGATATTCTCGAATTTTTACGTGCTGAAAGTGAGTCCGATAAAAAAATATTGGAAGATGTATTAAAATGCGAAAAAGAAAAAATATCGTTGGAACGGGAAAAGTTGCAAGAAATAAGAAAATTGCGCGAGGCTTTAGAAGCGAGCAATAAATGAATTTGATATTATTTTTAATATCTTTATTATTTACTATAACTTTATTATTTAATAATTTAATACTTACAGAATTGTGCCTTTTATTTTTTAATAAATAAAATTTGAATATTGGAAAATAAAAATAATAATGCAAAGCAAACATATGTTCCTAAACGTCAATAGTGTTGCATAGTTTAATATGACAATGCAATTTGCTTTTCAGTGTTGCAAAGTAGTACTGCTTGATTTTAACACAACTTTGACTTTGCATTCAGACGTTTAGGAAAGCAGCCATCTACTCCAACCATGTTTTTATGGCATACTCGTATTATTACTTCTACATACATATTTTATTTTATATTTTTGTTTTGTTAAAAAAATATTTTGGAAAAAAGAAGAATATATTATATATTTGAACAAATCCCCTAACATTGCCGATGGATCAAGCAGCCTACATTTGTTGACCTCACCATATTAGCAAAGAAAATGTTACGAACCCCGAGTTCAATAAAAATTAATTTAAATTAAAGTAACTTGAGTAACTTTGATCATATGCTCGGTGGACTTTTCAGAAGAAAAGCAGTAACTGTGACCCAGTTTATACATTCATTAAACGCTCTATATATCATAAGACTAGCACTGATAATACATAATTGGACATTACAAACCTTCAGTCAGGATTACGGCCTAGCTTCTCACACCACTCATGTTACTATACTATACAGAATGCTAATACCAGCTTAGTCATTTTTCCTTCCGCCTACGGAACAGGTAATGTGTACCAACAGACATTGCAACCAAATGCCTACCATATATCGTATATGTACTGTGAAAAATAATACCATTCCAGCGCAAAAATCAATTCCAACAAAGAAATCATAAACTGAAGAGCCCGGTTGTAATTTTAATAGCCTTTAAACCACTATTCAGAAATTAGTAGATTCAATAAACAACTTTATGCCAAATATGACTAGTTTAATGCAAGAAATGTTGAAAGGCATCCGATGAACTGATTGAGAATCTGCCAGAGAATCTAATGGTATCTGCCAACACAAATATAAGATTGAGGGTAGAGCATATATTTTAATAAAATCAAAACTCAAACATAGTTGACTGAACGAGCTAAGTGAAAATCGCCTACAAACAACTAACATCTCCATTGAGGGTTTTCTCAAAAACGTTGTTATATCATCGTTGGACTCGCCTTCTATGTTTTGATCACTGAAGGTCATTTTATAAGATTCTCTCGGACCTTGTTTCCTGGCAGCTGGGGACTACAATGCTAAACATACCTACTGAGGTTCTCATCTCATTACAACTAGAGCAGAGCGTTATTTGATACAATATGCAAAATGGAGTGGCCAACCAACTTACTGGACTACATAAAATTCCTGACATTATTGATTTTGGAGTGAAAGAAAACGTTTCTAGAATATGGGTACAAGTTCAGGCATCTTTGGATTTGTCTTCCAATCACTCGTCTACTATTATAAAGAACTTGAACTCTACCATAATTTCAATTATGTCATACTACTCCCCTTTACGGAACTCCACCGGTGGTTGGAGAAGAAATGATGATGAGAAAGACAGTATTTTGTTTAATACTTGAAAATATTTTTCATCCCAAATTGGAGTGACGATGAGATTGATCTGCCTCCTATAATTGGTATACCCCATATTATGCTAAGATTCGAGTGTCAATAAGTTCATTGAGTTATTGCTCAACTCAATCCTAAGAAAACACTTGGATTCGATAAAATCAGCAACAACAGAGATGTCGTATAGTCGTGAGTATTATTTTATTGAATATTACCCAAAAGAGTGGAAGGTTGGTTTAAGTTAAAATTATATCTAAACCTGGAAAGGATCGAGTCGTAAAGGTTTACTATCACCAATATCAAAACATTTGAAAAGCTATTGATATCAACATTAATGCCAATACTAGATGCGATCATATGTATCCCAATTCAATCAATTTGGAATCAGAAAAAATGCTGCTCTTCACTTTTTATTGAAGTTTCTTAAGAATTCGATAGAGTATGGCACGAAGGTTTAATTCATAACCTGAAACTAAATGTTCCTTGTAATATTGCGGTGCTTTTGGAAAACTATATCATCGGCCGAAAGTTTGTTATTAATTAAGGCGATTTCGTAAGTGCTTCTCAACCGATTTCTACCGTATTAAATTTAATATAGACCTCGCACATGCCTCTGAGCAGCCAAAGGACCTCGGCACCTTTAGAAATAAATTTTCCATCTCGAGAAATGGTTAAAGCGCTGAAGAATTAAAGTGAATAAGCAAAAATGTATTCACGTAATACAGTAGTTTTTATTTAGCTGCCTTTTATTTACGTGCGCATTGCATTTACCTGCACAAAAATTTTGAGGGTGTAATCTATAATTAAAGTAAAAAATTTAATTTAGCTGCATTTTTGACTTACCTGCACAAAAATTCTTGCAAAGTTAGTTGTGCAAGTAAGTCAAAACTACTGTATTCACGATACGAAGGAAAACATTTCCTCTTATTCGAATAAATAACTACAACACTAACACATAAAATATCTTGGCATTCGCATTTATAGACGCCCGACATGGAAATTAAACATAGAAGCCAAGTTAGCACAAACTAAATTAAAGTTGTTGGAAATTAATTGGCTAATCGGTAGAAACTTATACCTAGAGCTGAACTGCAAACTTTTTTTTTTTTTTATTATTAGCTTATTTATTTGTACAAACTTTTAATTCAATTTAATTTGGCCTCAGCGCCTTAAAGGCATTATTGAGGAACTTCTTCTATACAATTCGCTCAGAGAAATAATACCGTGTTATACAATACAATTATGGGGAAAAACTGCTGTTCTAATGTAGAGAAAATTCAAGGGTCCAAAATAAAATATTACGTATGGTTACAATAGCACCGTGGTATGTCGTAAATTCAGACATACAGTGGTGGCCACGAATTTAAGACACGACATATGATGGACTTATTTGTGATAATTGAGAAATCTCAAGAAACCCATGAAATTTTGGAAAAATATACTTTGGAGTTTTGCCGCTTCGGCTCTGATGGAAAGCAGTACGTCTGGCGCCCTCCAAACCTAGAGCATCATCCAAAGTACACCCTAAAAACAACATGGTGGTGGAAATGTGACGGTGTGGGCAGCATTTTCCTGGCATGGTGTAGGCCCCATTTACAATATAAATTCTAAAATGGACCACCATGTTTACAAAAATATTATAACAGACACAATGATACCATTCGCTGAAAACAACATGCCTCCAATATAGAAATTTATGCATGATAATGACCCTAAGCACATTTCACGTCTAGTGAAGAGTTGCTTAGAAGAAAACGATATCATTGTTCTTAAGTGGCCAGCTCAATCCCCGGACCTCAATTGATTGAGAACTTTTGGAATGATGTTGAGGAATATTTACGAACAGTTAAACCAAAAAATTCAAGCGATTTGTGGGAAGAAATCCAAAGGGTTTGGTATGCAATTCCAAAGCAACGTTATGTGGCATTAGTCGAAAGTTTACCAGGGAGATGTGCTGCTGTGATGAAAAATAAAGGATTTCCCACTAAATAATAGGTTTTTTTATGAAGCTGAGCTTAATTTAGAGAATAGTGTTATATTATGCCCATGGCTTAAATTCGTGACCAGGTAAAATTTGTGTTTATGTATATAATATGTAAATAAAAATTCTTAACCGAATATAGGTAAGAAAATATTATTAATTTTTCTTCATAACATTAATAAAATCCTAAAAAAATATCATTTTTCGATAAAATGTAAAAATTATCTCAAATAACTCAGTCATATGTCGTGTCTTAAATTCGTGGCCAGCACTGTATATAAGTATCTCAACGTGGAAGCTGTCAAAACCAAGTGTTAAATATTCTGAATAGTACTTAAAAAACTCATATTTCACCTTTCATATTTCATTTTATTTAGATTTTGACATTAAAAGCTAAACTAAAAGTAAGGGAGGGATTACAAAGCTACCTTGTAAATACAATCTTTCCATTCTCACTAAATCATTCTAAAACAAGAACCTCTTTCACGCTTATTAAAATTTTCTGACACCGTAATTGCTAGACACCAATGCTTCAATCTAGTACAATTTTCAATAATTGAAAAAAGGAAAGTCATACAATTTATGAGAATACATTTTAATACGCTTTGTCAATTCTTGCATCACAGCTGATCCACTTATGACTGGCATTTGCTTGAGTTGTGTAAAAATTTGTGGCTAGTGAAGTCATAAGACCTTTGTCTTCCACGGACATGGTTTTGCTTTCATATAATATACGCCAGTAAATAAAAACGTCCAATATATTGGACAAAATGTCTGAAATGGTTAAAAAGCTCATTTTTTGTAGCACATTCAAATTATTCCAAAGCATGAGTCGTTATTTTGTTGACAACTGATCTTGCTTCATAATTGAATGTGAATGTACTAGTTTTTTGTGATTTCTTCACTATTCCGTTTTTTCATCAACATTGCTTTTAAATCACCTCGTCTTCAAATCTCCAGTGATCGCGATGACTGATTTTAAAAATTTTCTTTTCAAATAAAGAGACTACTTCCCCAATGCCACAGCCTATTACCAAAGAAAATAAAGTATAAAGAATGTGCATTTGGGCATTTTTTGGAATATTTCTCAAAAATATTTCATGACGCGGGGGGAAAGATAGAAGGGAAGGGTAAAGAAACCAAGAGCGTAACAATGCGTTGTTCTCATCGTACGTTTTTTTTGTTTGACTAATTTGTTATTTATTTTTCTGAAACAGTGTTGTCACGAAAAAAAAATTTGTAACCAACATTTGTGAAAAAAATCACCAAATAAGAAAAAATATAACCAAAATTAAATTCGTAGACTTTTGTGTTATTTTTTTAAAGTTTAAATTATAATTAATAAAAAAAGAAACAAAAAATAGCTTTTTAATAAAAAAAAAATAACCAAAAACGGCAGCACTGTTCTCGGCACAAAGAGAACATGATGAAAATTATGAGAGGCATGTGTTACCCCAGAGGAAAATTGTTAGTAATATTTTCAAGTCTACTTATTAACCCAATAATATGTATGTATATGTGAGCGAAAAATATAGAAAAATTGTACTGCGCTAAAAACACCGTATTTAACTTGGCAAGTATTCTTCCAAAATCGAAATCATTTCTCATTGATATTAGTGAATCATACTATAATATTTCTTTGGGTGTAAATTTGAAGTCTGAAAAAAGCGAGATGAACATTCTTGTTTAGAAGCTGACAAGCAAAGCAACTGAATGTATTTTTACGCTCTCATGATGAGAGCAACACATTGTTACGCTCTTTGTGTTTATTTTCCTTCTGTCTTCCACCCTCCTCATCAAGAAATGATTTTAGTGAGAGCGGGTCGTAATGTTTGGTGAGAGCGGGTCGTGATGTTAGAACCCGCCATAAGAAATTTAACTTCTACATAATGCGCATTCTTTATATCCATATTCTGTGCTATTACTCACTCGTCACCATTCTTTATCGTTGCTGTAAGATATTTGTCGGCTTTTGTAGGGCTTTCTCTACACTCTAGTAAATTTACTCTATCTGATTCCGAAATCGCATTGTTCACGTTAAAATTGTTTTGCGTATCTCTTCTTCTGAGATATCAGATATCAGTCGACGAGCCACTCTGGAATCTAATATAAAACAATAGTAATTCATGTCCACAAATTTAGGCTACTTTAATCCTATCACATACATAGCTAAAACTTTAATAATAAGTAATAAATTCAACTTACTCTACAGTTTGAAGTTCATTAAAACAAGGATTGCAGACTCTTACATCGAATTCAAACCCCATAATTGGTATATTAATACGATTCGAAGAGCAATTATCGCAAACAGCTTTCCCACAATGTCGACAATGGTGTTGACGGATACCTATTGAAGTAGAAGGGAACAATTAAAAATGAAAAATATAAATAAATAAAATATAAATAAATAAAAATAAGTAAAGAAAAATTCAATTATATAGGCAAATGTATCGGACAACACCTCCCGGAGACCAAATTGCGTAAATTACCAAAGAGAACAAGACGAAAAGTTAAAAAAAGGTTAGATTCGTGACGTAGTCAAAGAAATCGGGAAAAGATAGAGAAGTAAATATTTAAATTGTGACGACAAAAGTCGGAGACCTTGTGTTTGCCCACACCATATCACTGGATGATATTTAGGATTTAATATATTGTTTATTTACTTTTATATTTTTGCTGTATGAATTATTGTAAATAACATTATTGTAATTATTTTTGAAGTTTTATAACAGGCCCCACTGTGCCTAAAATATTTAAAGTAATTTTTGCTCAGCACTTAAAATCTATTTTTAGAAATATTTTTATTCTTTGTAACGGTTGTCGTACGACTCACATTCGACCTACAAGACCTCTCTGCTGAATTCAATTGATGCTCTCACATTGATAAGTTGTAGAGTTTGACACAACATGTTTGATGTTCGATCATGTTTGATCCGTTACTCGTTACTTTTGTGTATAAAAGCGAGCGTGACTTCAGTAATCGGGGCAGTTGGTGATGAGTTGCTGGTAAGGCAGGTCGATCTAGAAATCGGCTGTTGCTAGAAATATAATAAATCCCAAGTGGTGTGGTTGTCCCCAATTGTGATTTATTTACAGCCAGCAAAACATTGGCAACTGTGACTGGACGGACACCGGAGACCTCAGAACCACAATCATCCTGTGCGTATGCCGTTTTGACATCCTCCTCCGGAGAATTTGACTGACTGGACGTACACCGGAGACTTCAGAACCAAAATCATCCTGTGTGTAGGCCGTTTGATTGACGTTCTGACAACCTCCTCCGGAGAATTTGACTGACCGGACGAACAAAGGGAGAACTTGGAGCCACAGTCATCCTGCGCGTATGCCGTTTGATTGTCGTTCTAATATCCTCCTTTGGTGGACTTGACGGACAGTTGTTTGGCCGGCATAGGGTACTTTAATATATTCCCAATTAAATTATTTTTTCCTTTTATTTAATTTTACTTAGTTTAGTGCGTAAGCTATTTCAGAATTGTTAATAAATAGCTTTAAAACTTCTACGAAGTGTTTTTTTATGTAACCACTGGACGCCGCTGATCTACCCCAGCACCCAAGCGGAAACGTGTCGTTACAAAATTAATTCTTTTATTTATGTTATTAAGATGCTACCTATTAAATTTTGTACCAGTCTTTATTTGACGATATTAAGCAAATTCGATAAGTATACAATTGCATTATATTAAGTTACTTATCGTCACCAAGAGCAATAATATTAAAAACAAAATTGATATCCGTCCCTTAACATTTAGTATAGTTTATTAATAAATAAAATTTAAAACAATATATTGTTGTGATATTGAATATGAAATACAACCCTGCTTACAACACTTATATTTTTCCCTTTCTTTATTGGTTTATTCATTTTTCTTTTTTAATGTTCTTTTCTACTTCTGCCTTTTGAATGTAACAAATATTTTTATTCTTTTAGCATTGTAAATCATTTTTGTTTTTTACTCGTAATAAACTATTCAACCGTGAAACATCGTCTATTAATTTTCCTGGATAAGAATTCAATAGGTTATGGGATCAGCAGAGCTCGAATATTATAATATTTTACATAATAAAAAAAGTGATAAGACGAGAGTTTGGGCCTGTTCGTAAATGCATAACTGCGCTGCATAATATGATTATTTTGCGCTCGCACTGCTAATCACATGTTGCTGATGCTTCTTTTTGCTGATTTATTTGTTTGCATTTACGAACGAACAAACACTGCAGAAATGAAAAAATAATTAATAAATTTGATTTTTGAACTGGACGATAAAACAAATGACAAAATGTTGTTAAATGCACAAAAAAGTGTACTTTGTGCAAATAAGAAGACATTTAAGGAAGAAAAAAGAAACTTATTGTTAAAACACTCATTCTCTCTCTCACTCATTCAATGCATCAGCCATTTTTATGATTAGCGTTTTGGGTTTATTTGCGCTTAATATGATTTAATGTTGCTTTTACGAACATTTGACAGATGCAGTGGTGCCAAGATTTGCATTTATGAACATGATGCGCATAATATGCAGCGCAGTAATGCATTTACGAACAGGCCCTTTAAGTAGACGGAATGAGTGTCTCAATGTACAACATTGAGAAATTAAATGAAACAAATTACGACGCGTGGATCTTGCAAATTAAGGCTGTTTTAATTCATCAGGTTTTGTGGTCAACCAGTAGTAACGATAAACCAACGGCAGCAAATCAAATTGCAGCATGGACGAAAAGGGATGAAAAGGCCATATCTACAATTATTTTGAGCATTACGCCTATATAAATTTCGTACATCAAAAATTGTTCATCCGCGAGTGCAACATGGAACGCATTGCGTACATAGATCTAAAGGACCGGTAAGAAAAATTACACTTTTTAAACAACTTCTTAATATGAGAATGGGTGAAGCAGACGGCGTCCAAGAACACGTTTGTAAGTTTTTTTGTCAACTGTAAAGAAGCTAGCCGAAACTGGATTAGAGCGTCAAGATGAGTTATTTGCCATAATGCTTTTGGCTAATTTACCTACATCGTAAGAGAACTTTGTCATTGCCTTGGAGACGAGAGATGAGCTACCAAAACTCAGTGCATTGAAATTGACTGCAAACGGTGAAAGAAAAAAGGCTGGTGAACAAATTACACTACTTGAAGGAGGTGCACAAGTATTCATGTCGCAGTTAAACAACAATAAAAACAACAACAACGTAAGTAGCAACAGTATGAATGAGAATACCAACAAGAACGGAAAAAACAGTCGACAATCCAGCAAGCAAAAACAAAATTTTAACTGTTTTAAAGCAGAGGGCAGAGATACAGTTCGTATTAACGAATGTAACATTGTGTTAAATGATGTGTTATTTGTATGAAATCTGTGGGCAGAGTAGCGGTAAAAGACGTTGTGAAATTTAATATTAGAAAGTCCCCACGATAGTGGATAAAAAAGGAAAGACAATATTATGTGCAAGTAGGGTAGGAGATTTGTTTTTGTATAAGGCGATGAAAAACACATTGTTCATGATTACAGCAAATGTGAGTGAAGTTATGAAACGGTACAATCGTTACGGACATTTGAATGTTTCTGGCCTGGATGAACTGTCACGGAATAATTTAGTTAATGGCCTGAATTTATAATTTCCTAAGGAAATTAATTGTAGTACTTGCTTGCGGTACAGCTAAGAATACGGCAGAAAAAAACAAAGCCTGGTACATTTTTGAATGCATTTCTAAAACCAAATTGATTTTTAGGACCTGAGTTTAGTTATCAGATTAATATAAACTTATAGTACCTTTCTTTACAGATTGGCAGAATTGCTAACGACATGTTGCTCTATCGTAATGCATTGCAGCGTACTCGTAAGTGCAACGCTGGAAATGTTGACAATGTATTTTATTCCTATTTGGAACACTGATGTAGTTAATATGCAAGAGAAAAGGCACCAGCCGAAAGTCAAAAAATGCATAGAATGCATACACGTCCATACCATCCGTTCAATGCAACACTGCATTACATGCGATTTTTGCATTATATGCGATTTTTATTGCAAGCTACACACAATGCGTTTTATGCGACGGGGTTTTTTGTTTTGATCAGCTGTTGTGGTCAAATAATAAGCAATTTTGGGAAAAATGGAAAATCAAATTTTGGTTTTAATTACATGTTTATGGAATTAATTACATGTTTATGAATTTACATATATGATATTTTGTGCTGCTAAGGTCTACGAAAGGCTTCAAAAGAACGCAAGAAAGTGTTTTTAGTTAATTTATCTTCCATTTTTCTTGGTTACAAATTAATACATTCAAAAGAGATGACACTCAGTACATAAAAACAATCGATATCTAGTATACAAATTTTGTTCATGAAATAAATGTGTTAAAAAAAGTATTTTAATATATTTTCCTCTTAAACTATTAGTAAAATTCATTATGAAATATGTTTTTATTAATATTTTTATAATGCAAATAAAAAAATTCGAAACTAATAATGCACTATTTATATTTATCGAAACCATTCACAACAGAATATAATTTGCCATCTCTAGTACTACAAAACAACTGATATTTTTTAGCAACGCATGAGTCGCATAGAAAAGTAGAAAGTAAACCTACTTGACGCATTCTATGCGTCTATGCATTCTTTGCGTTTTCTTCTGTAAGTTGTCGCAAATAACTACATTTATTCTACTTTTTCGGTATACGCATGTAACGCAAGGTCGCATGAAACGGATGGTATGGACTTTCGGCTTAAAACTTCTTGTGTGTTAGGCTTTCATGCCAAACTCTGTCGAACGCTTGTGAAGCGTCGATAAAAAGGAAGAAGCAGTACTTCTTCTCTTTGAATGCCCTTCTAATTACTTACACCAATCTGTGGGTTGGTTCAATGGTGATGTTTCTTTCTGAATCAAAATGGTCAGATTTTAAATACAGCAGTTTTTCAAATAGTTTTGACTGTGTTAGTAATAGACTTGTAAGCCTGGTTTAAGAATACTTATACGGGAAAGGGCACAATGTAATGATGGGGTACTCCAGGGGCAGAGAGGTATACCCATCTTCACAGTTGGTTCTAAGTTAGGTGGTAGTACAGGTGCTGGGGTTTTCTGCAGAGAACTCTGTCTTGAACTTCACTTCAGGTTAAATGATGACTGCGGCGTGTTTCAAGAGGAGATTTTCGCAATCTTTAAGGCTGTTGAGGCCATAGCTGGTGGCCCCGCCTCGGATTCGGAATCTTAGATGATCTTCGTTGACAGTCAGGCTGTCAGGCGGTCTGGTGCAAATTAGGCCTCGTTCGCGAGTGCAAGGAGTTGTTAAGGACTTTTGGACCAGACCGTATCCGTCTATGCTGGGTTCCGGGTCATAGAGGAATACTGGGCAATGAGACGGCGGATGCTCTCGATAGATTAGGTTCACTTTCTGAGGGCGATTTTATAGTTGGTCGTGACCCCCTAATTTGCCACCTTTACGGACTCATCAATGGAAAAGGGGAGAAAAGCAGAGGCGTTGAGGGAACGGATCAGGTTACGTTTCTAGATGTCTATGGGATACGAAACCCAGTAGAAATTATGGACGAAGACATTATGCACAATATTGTGAGCACACTATTTCAAAGACACGAAATTAGAGAATACGACATCGAAACAGAGACCAATATCAATATTCCCTTGTTCACAGCAGTAGAGCTGAAAATAGCTGTTCGCAGTCTCAAGAACAGAAAGGCACCCGGGCCCGATGGCATTCCAGCAGAGGTAATTAAGGAAATAGGAATGAAGAATGTATAACAGCTGTCTTAAAGAAGGGATATTTCCAGACGCTTAGAAGAAACAAAAACTTGTTCTCATCAGCAAGAATCGAGAATCGCCATCTTCATATAGGCCCCTGTGTCTGCTGGATTCTGCAGGCAAATTGTTTGAGAGGCTCATAAAGCCTAGGCTTTATGGCTTTGATGCAGCCATTAAATCTTCGGGAGATCTTTCCACACGACAATACGGATTTCGACCCGGAAGATCTACAATAGGAGCTCTAAAGGAGGTAATAAGCACAGTCGAAGCGGCCCAAACTGGGAATCATTACTCGAGACCGGTCGTACTCTTAGCGACCTTAGATATAAAAAATTTCTTCAACAGTTTGAGGTGGACGGACGTGATACAAGCTTTAGAGGCAATTTTTAATGTTCCAGCGTACCTGATGAAAGTTATTAGGGATTACCTGAAGAATAGAGAGCTGACATATGATACAAGCTAAGGGCCGAGAAGAATGCAGGTCACTTCCGGACCGGCACAGGGATCCATATTGGGACCAAACATCTGGAACGCAACTTATGACGAAATCCTGAGACGCGAAATGCCGGAGGATTCTTTCCTAGTAGGATACGCAGACGACATTGCGGCAGTCATTAGAGGTAGAAACACAGAAGTAGTTCAAGAAGTGGAATCTCAGTTGGAACTGCATAAAACAGAGCTGCTGTTACTAACAAGACGACATATTCCGACCGAGATCGAAATAAATATAGGTGACTTGGTTATCCCTACGAAGAGATCGATTAAATACCTTGGGGTTAGACTGGACTCGAAACTGACCTACTCAAAGCAGGTAGAATATGCAACAGCGAAAGCAGCTGGAATATACTGATGGCAAATACTGAAGGAGCACTCCCAAGTATGAGGAAGTTACTCATGGAGGCTGGAAATAATATACTCCTTTATGGCTCTGAAACTTTGAAAACTCGAACGAGAGCTAGAAAACTACTATCTGCGCAGAGAATAGCAGCTTTACGGGTCACATCCTCGCATCGCACGGTATCAACACAAGCTGCATTAATAATAGCTGGAATGGTTCCCTTAGACCTTCAAGCAATTGAGAAAACAGAAAAAACGGAGAAGTAGAGTACAATATAACCCAGATGCTAACCGGTCATGAATATTTCAGAGAGTACCTACATCGCATGGGGAAATGTCGCTCGCCATTCTGCATCTACGAGGAGGAAGAAATGTTCGACGATGTCGAACACACTTCCTAGGCTGCAGTCGCTGGGCCGAAAAACATCAGGATTTCGAGGCTGAAATCGGCATTATTAGTGCTACAAACGTCGTGCTGAAAATGACAAACAGCAGAGAAAACTAGAACGCAGTAAAACAATTTGTGCACTATGTCCTGCGAAGGAAAAAAAATGACCTAGACGCAGTAGAATAAGAAAAGAGCGGAGCCTGGACGAGGCTGACAATTATGGAACTGGCACAGGTGCCAAAAAGTGGTCCACCTCGAAGTAATACAACCGTGGTTCCGAGGTGGAATGATACCCCGATGAGGAGACAAGACGTACCGCCAGTTTAAGGTTAGTTATCGGATTTATCACAGGGCACTACGAGATTAGGTCGCTGACGGGGATCTGGAACAGATCCCAGCCGGACTATTGCAGGGTATGTTGCTAAGGGGAGGAGTTGGAAACTGTCGAGCTCCTCCTCTGTAACTGCCCAGCCCTTAGTAGGTTGAGGACCCTTGGCAGGGTCTTTGAGGGTTTGAATTTTGTGTCATCAAGGCTCTCCACAGATTCATTAGTAGCTTGAGCTGGTTGAGAAATTCTAGGGCTTCATCAGTGTAGTGGCGCTTTTACTTTTTGGTCTTGTTTGGTCTGTGAAATTCCTTCGCTTCCCATTCTCCCTTTCCTACTTCCTCTCCTTTTTCCTATCCCCTCTACTATCCTTCCATTTTTAAGGACGTTGCGTACAATGGGTCATTTCGACCTCCGGATACTGTAGTTGTCTCAATTGACAAGTACACGTCCTCTAACCTAAACCTATAAGCATAAGCAATCCGCTTTTGTGATCCTTGCAAGGTTTGGGTATCATTTTAACCAGACCTTCCCCTCTTGAGGGTAATATTCGGGTCGTAAAGAGGGGAAACTTCATGGTTAAACTGGGTATTTCTATTAGTATCTTGTTGCTAATGTGTCCAATTTAAGAGGCTTCAGTCTCTCTTGGATAGTGAAAGTCAACAGACAAGATCGCGCATTAATCCTATAACTAAAACATTTAGTATACAGTTAATTTTTGTTTACAATAACATTAATAATAACAAAATTAATGAAAACCGGTTTTTGTGATATGTTTTTTTTTTTGCTTTTTTGCTGAATTTGTTTTAACACCATTTGGAGAGATTATTAGAACAAGTGAGCGAATTTTGAAACGCTATCTTATTCGAACATGAGTTCGAGTAAGAGAAAAAGAGCGAGTGATGGAGTTGTTTCCACATCTAAAAATGCTAAAAAATCGTCAATTATTTTTATCCACTACAAACGTTAATGGATGATAAAGGAGACAATAATAATGTAGATGATTTACCGACAAAAGATACTAAAATAAAGGTACCACCATAATAAAGGTACTATTACTTTAGTCAAAATATAAAATATATATAAAATAAAATATAAAAATATGGAAAAAATACATCAAATTTGTAAGAAGCTGGAAGTTGCAGTGTATGGATGTTAAACTAGTGTATAGAAAAACACAAAATAATAAAGAACTAGTTTTGTATGATGTTTACTTTAAAAAAGGTGTTATAACGCTTAAAGAATTGCGTGAAAAGTACAAAAGCATAAATTATGTCAGGGTTAAGTCAATGCTACAACTGCCAAATGTTTGGTCATGGTTCGGATAATTGCAATATAAATACCTTTTGCTCTAAATGTGCTGGCCCTCACAAAACAATGGAGTGTAAGACGGATGTCCAAGCAGATCTGCTTATATTGAAGTGAAGCAACGTTTTGCAAATCGACAAAGCAGAAATATTCAACATATTTCCCATACTAGAATACCAAATGGTAATCCTCAACAGAATGTTAATTTTTCACATCAAAATGTTAATTTTGCACAACAAAATTATAAAAACAGAAGCTGGGCTAATGTTGTATCTTCTGATAATAATAATAATAATGATTTGTTTTCTATAGAACAGCTACAATCTTTAACCTTTGAACTGATAAATAATTTAAAAAATTTTAAAAATAAGTTAGAACAATTTGATGTTATAACTTCATTAGCATTTAAATTCTTGTCGTAGAAATGGATAACATAAAAATAATTACTTGGAGCGCTAAAGGTATTCGTAATAAATTTAACGAGTTTTTGATTATCTAATTAGAGAAAACATAGATATTGCATTAGTTTCTGAAACATGGCTAAATGATAAAACAATTATTAAACATCCAAATTATTTTTGCTACCGAGAGGAGGTGGCAAAAAGGGGAGGTGGCGTTGCAATTGCAATTCGAAAAAACTTAAAGCATGATCCAATTTACATATTGCAAACAAAACTAGTAGAAAATATTGGAATCAAATTATATACTTATGATAATCTCTTCTTTAATATTTACAGCTGTTATTTTCCTGGAGGGACCGCAGGTCCTAACGATTTGAAGGAAAATCTATTTAAAACTGATTTAAAAATGTTTTCAAGAATAAACGGTAATTTTATAATCGGTGGGGATTTTAATAGCCGTCATCAGAGTTGGGGCTGTTTAAGACTTAACTGTTGGGGATCGATAGTTCACGAATTAATACCGACTAATACTTTTAGCGTACTTTTCCCCCCTGATCCAACTTTAGTTCCTGCAAGTAGTACATCCCAAGCATCAGTTCTTGATTTTTTCTTAACAAATATTCCTGAAAAATTATCTGCAGCACAAACTATGCACAGTTTAAATTCTGATCACATGCCAGTACACATTTCTATAGAATTTTCATGTAATCGCCTAATTTCTGAAAAATATGATTTCAAAAATGCAAACTGGAATACATTTGCTAACCATATAAATAATAATGTCAATTCGCTGTTGCAAATGGATATTAATTCTGAGGATGATATTGACTACTCAATTGTACAATTAACAAATGTTATCAAAGGCGCTATAGATGCTGGTGTACCAAAAATTTCAACACCAAATATTTTCGTGAAGAGACTACCAAAACCGATTCTAAATATTATTAAACTAAGAAACTGTGCACGTAATGGATAAGATTAAAAAAAACCCCTATTTAAATCACAAATGAACGTCTTAAACAATGTCATTAAAAGTCAAATTATAGAATTTAAAAATCAGCAGTTGAATAACTTTTTGACTAATCTACCCAAAGGTTCTTAAAAAGTTTTGGAGATTATCTAAAGCTCTTAAGAAGAAAGTAAATTGTATACCTACACTTAAGCAAAATAATAGATTATATGCAACCAATAACGAAAAGGCCGAAATACTGGCTCAAAATTTCTTTTTGAATCATAATATTTCTTCAAATTTAAGTGACTTGGATAAAGAAAGAGTAGTTAACAGCACCTTAAGTACGATTGATGACAATCAAAACTTAAATTATATGACGGTCAGAATAGATACCTTAAAGAATATTATTAAAAATTTAAGAGACAAAAAAGCACCAGGAAACGATGGCATCTCGAATCTATGTTTGAAGAAAGTTCCATCTAAAGGATTAAAAGTTCTTTGTCGTGCTTATAACGCATGCTTAAATTTTTGTTACTTCCCATTAATTTGGAAAGAATCTATAACTATAGCCATACACAAACCTGGAAAAGACAGCAGAGATCCAAACTGTCCAATAAGTTTTCTAACCACTATGTCTAAAATACTTGAAAAAATTATTAAAGAGAAACTAGTTAGTTTCATGGAAGAAACTAACATTTTACCGCCACAACAATTTGGATTCCGTTCGGAACATAACACAATTCAGCATCTTGTTAGAATAAGAAATATTGTCAAGACTTCCTTTAATGAAGGTAAATCTACAGGAATGGTTATAATGGATATAAAAGCGGCCTTCGATTCTGTTTGCATAATGCCCTAATACATAAATTATATACAATTGAACTGGATCCTGCACTTGTCAAAATAATTAGAAGTTTTCTATCTAACAGAACATTCAAAGTGCATATTGGAAATATTTGTTCCCAGAGCTATGATATTCCTACTGGATGTCCCCAAGGATCATGTCTATCCCCAATTTTATACAACCTATTTACACATGATTTTCCTGATTTACATGGATGTAATTCATCTATTTTTGCCGATGACACAGCAATACTTAGTTCAGAAATATTACCGGAAGATATCGTACACAACTTGGAGGAATCAGTTAAAATAGTTACAGTCTATTTTAAAAAATGGAGAATAATGATCAACCACTAAAAAACTCAGACTATTTTCTTTACAAGAAGAAGAAAAAATTTATTTCTACCACAAACCAATGTTATTGTTGGTACCGAATCTGTCCCCTGGGGTGACAAGGTTAAATATCTTGGTGTAATGCTGGAAAAAAAATTATTGTTTAATCAGCATATAAAATACATAGTTCACAAAATTAATACAACAATTAAAATAATGTATCCGTTAATAAACAGAAAGTCTGAACTTAATACCCACAATAAACTTCTTATATTAAAAACAATTTTCCATTCAATAATGTTCTATGCGGCGCCTGCTTGGTATGTCACCTCCGATTGTCAAGTTAAAAAACTACAAATTTGTCAGAATAAATCACTTAAAATGATATATAACTTGCCAGTACATTTTTTAACACAAACGTTGCACTCTATGTCTAACATAAAATTAGTTAAAGATAAACTCAACTCAACTAAACTCAACTCTCTAAACTTTAAACATCGTTGTAGATATTCTAGCTCCACACATCAATGCATTAGTTTGATAACATTTATCCTTTGCAACTTTACTGCTCTACTTATGGGTTTTTTTTTGTGATAAATTTTCCAAAATTTAAATAAATATTCATAAAATAAAATAAGTATCTTTAAACCACTGTAAATGACTAAGAAGAAAAATTTTTATAAATTGATCTCTTAAAGTTAAGAATTAAATTATTGTAAAAATGTAAATACTACTGTACCAATAAAATCGATAAAAAAAAAAGGGGCTCTCTGTGGATTGAATCGGGTTTGTCAATATCCCCAAACTCGAATAGGAGGCTGATCAATCACGTCGGTACTGAAATTTGAGGTAATGACGGTATTTAAGTCGTCAACATACGGGTTTCCTTTCTCAGCATAATTTCTTGCCGAACCACCGTTTAGGCTTTGTAAAGAAGGCTGTTGGATCATTTCAATATTTATGATCTATGCTTATTACTTTAATAATAATGAATATCTTGTAATATAATGAATTTCTATTTAATAACTTAAGGATGAATTTTAGATATAAGTAATAATGAACTATCCTAATATTAAGTTAATTTTATGTTGAATAACCTATAGAGTACAAGGTTAAACATGCAACGGAGTTGCTGAATAGAATTCCACAGTTAGAATTAAGTATATAGAATATGTTAGGATTAAGTAAAAAGTGAAATAATAAAGTTAGTTGTTAAACATAAGCGCAACCGTGTTGTAAATTAAAAGCGAAAGAATTGGTCTTCGTAAGTTCATTAGTGCCCTAGTTAGAAGTTTAAATTTTAAATTAGTTAATTTAAACGCGAATTTCTTAAAAAATATTAATAAAAAAATTTTGGCGCCCGAGCAGAGACAGTGAAAATTCAAAAAAAAATATATATGATAAGTTATTTCAATTTGTTTTTTTTTTATAAAAAAGAAAAACGAAGCCCAAAATTCGCGTGTTTTCTTCATATGTTATTTGATAAGATATTTCAAATACCATTTGTTAAAAAAAAGTTTATATCTAAAAAATAAACACACATACAAAAAAAAAAAATAAAACCAAAGTGTTATACAAAAAAAAAATAATAAAATAAAATACATAATTATACATATTTTACAAAAATTAAAATAAAAAACAAAATTGGTGTTTAGAAAATTAAAAATTAGTGTGGTGAATAAAATAAAACAGAAAAAAAATAAACAACAACAAGAAAATCAGAAATTAAAAATACAAAATAATAAAAACAAAAAAAAAACCAATTCTCTGAGCGAGTGAAGTGTTGTGAGAACATATAAAATACAATATAATACATAAAAATAAAACAAAATAAAATTTAAACAAAATAATTGTTTCTAAAATAAAAGATATATACATACGTAAATATATACATACACATACGAAACACAAAATTACATACAAATATAGTTAGTGCCTGTGAAATAAACAAAACTAAAAGCAACAATACAACACCCATCACTCCATCGCATCAACAATTCATCACACCTCTATTCAACCCCCCACCTATTATTGTCGAAGGAAATCACCTCGGACTTTATCCAAATGCGCCGTTGCCGTTGCGTTCTTTGCAGGAAAGAAGACATCTTGGGAAGTAGCTCCGAGTCTGAGCACCAGGTAAAAGTGTATATAATTATTGTGTCATTGCCTTATTTTTGTAAACTAATCAAAATTAAGAGATTTTTGTAAGATACTCAAAAATTATTACGCCCTTCGAGCTGGACACGAGAATTATTATATACACTTAATATTTGTCAAACGATTAATTTGGAAATATTTATAAACATTTATTTACATATATATATGTATTTTTTTATTTATTTCGTACATCAATATTCTGTTTATAAAGAAAACCGCCCTCAGTGAAATATTCGCGAGTGTTGATATTATTCCACGTTACACGAACAATTTCTGTACAGTATTTGTGAGAGAACATTCAGCACATCATTTGTGTTGCTTTGTTCATGTTCCTTTTGTTCTATTTATTTTCGTATATTTGTTTTGATCGGTGTTTCATTCCACTTGTGTGTATTACAGCTGCTTACAGTGTGACTGTTCACACTAGACACGAAAAGTGGATTTCATACAACAATTACATATAGATTTTCTTGACTGTTCACACTGGGTTCGAAATTGGAATTATTATTGATTATTATAATTTTAATGATACAGTGTGCTCGCATTGATATTTAATTGTTGTTTAATTATAGTGAACAGACTATTAAGAGATTTTACTCGGTAAATTGTGCGTCTCATTTACTGAAGGCAGTGTACGCACTGGTCGTTATTTTCTGGGATTAAGGGATATATTCGTGATTCAATTAACGCGATTTGTAAAGGAGTGATTACATCGATCAGAAATTTCGAATCTCTTTTCGTGTGTCCGAACGATATCGATTGGATCATTCTTTCCGAAACAATTGAACACTAATAAATTCAAACATAATTCGACCAATAAGTTACTTTGGTCAATTTTGAATTCTTGTTTGGGGAATTTTTTTAATAAACGAAATCATAATGACTAGAAGGGGCTCTAAACGCCAAGATTCTCCTTCCAGAGCGGAAACCTTGGAGAAATTACTCGCGAAGAAAGCGAAGGTCATTAAGAACATCGACAGAATTCGACAGTCCATTGTGGATAAAACTATTTCTTTCAATCCCGTGGAGCTCGAATGCCGATTGGATATTTTGAGGACATATATTGACCAAGCAATGAAGCTCCAGTCAGAAGTGGATAACTTAGATCCCGATAATGACGATAGAGCCGAGCTTGATCATCTCTGTGTGACTACGAAGAGTTTGTTCATGGGTCTGTTGGCCAAGAATAGGCAATCGAATGTGCCTGAGACTTCGTTTAGCGGGCAGGCTCATCATTCAAGACTCCTAAATATGAAGCTCCATAAGTTCAGTGGTAAATACGCTGATTATAAGAATTGTATGAGCTTATTTGAGAACTTGGTCCACAATGATCCGACGTTAACGGATATTGAAAAGTTCAACCACTTAATCTCATGCTTGTCCGAATCGGCCTTAGGTACAGTGTAGGCCTTTCAGAGCTCCGAGGAGAATTATCCCAAAGCAATAGCTTGAAAAAAGTGTACGATAACGAATGATTGATATTTTTCGATAATATTGCAAAACTTTTTGATTTGCCTCAAATTATCAAGCCTTCGGCTGTTGCTTTGCGTAGCATGATTGATACGGTTTCTGCCATAAATGATTCTTTGTTATCAATTGATGATGACAAGAAGATAACGAATGCCATATTAATACATCTTGTGATGTCAAAAGTAAATCACCACGTCAAAGTGGGAAGAACAGCTTGATTTCGAGAAGCTCCCATTGTGGTCAGATTGCGAGACCGCCTTGAATAGACGTTACCAGCACATTTCGGCTGACGAGTCTTCTAGTTCAAGGCCGAGGGTTAACAAACCTAGGAATGAACATTTCAATTTTAGAACCAGTAGAACATCACTGAACTGTACCAAATCGAAACAATCTGCTGATAGGTGCCTATTTTGCAAATCGACGCAGCATATGATTAACAATTGCCCTTCTTTTACTGCTGAGCCCATAGTCAAACGATTTGACTTTATAAAGTCAGTGCCAGCATGTATTAGCTGTCTGAGAAAAGGACACACAATTGCAAGGTGTCCATCTTCTAAGTGTCGGATATGTAATGGTGCACACAACTCATTACTTCACCGATACAGTACAAGTTCTACTAACTCTGAACAGCCTTCAACTCCTCACGCTTCTGTGAATTATTCGGCATCGGATGAGCGCATAATTCTAGCGACGGCTGTTGTGAGAGTAAGGAGTAGTTCTGGCCAATTGATACCAGCCAGAGCTCTTCTAGATTCCGGTTCTCAAAATAATTTAATAACCGAGGAACTAGCGCCACTACTACGTCTGAAAAAAGAAGAAGGCAGATTGAATCTGAATGGAATTGGTGAAACGAATTCATTATCCAAATCTCGCGTCAATTTGACTGTTACCTCGAGTCTCAACTCTACCCAATTCGCTTCAAAGTTTTAGGTATTAAAGTCGATAACAAACTTACAACCTGATCGTAGGGTCAACATGGCCAGTTTAAGTATTCCATCAAACGTGGAATTAGCCGACCCTGGTTTCTATAAGCCACAGAAAATTGATTTGTTAATTGGCGCAGGTCCTTTCTTTGACTTAATGTGTATTGGCCAAATTAGATTGGGCCCGAATCTTCCAGTTCTCCAAAAGACTTCTCTTGGTTGGATTGTTACTGGAAGATACAATCAGTCAAAGGACTCTTTCAACTCTAAAGTATTTCATATAAATACTTCAATCGAAAATGAGAGCAATGTTGATTCGATCGTCCGGAAATTTTGGGAGTTAGAAGAACTTCCAACCGAATCAATCGAGATTTATTCTGAGGAGCATAAAGTGTGAGAACGAATTCAAGACTACAGTGCGACGTCTTGCGTCGGGAAGATTCGAGGTGTCTTTGCCTTTTACGTCTGATCCTAAATTATTAGGACCTTCGTTTGAAACTGCCAAGCGACGATTTCTCTCTTTGGAACAGAAACTTTCCAAAGATAATACTATGAGGCAGATGTATCATGATTTTATGAGGGAGTATTTCAATTTGGGTCATATGTCACTTTTGGACGAATTTCCTGATAATCCCCACTATTTTATTCCACATCAATGTGTTTTGCGACCTCAGAGTACAACTACCAAACTTCGGGTAGTATTTGATGCTTCATGTAGAACTTCTTCACATGTTTCGCTTAATAAACTGTTAATGGTTGGTCCTACAGTTCAGGAAGAATTGTATTCTATATTAATCCGTTTTCGATTCCATAAGTATGTAATCACTGCAGATATTGAAAAAATGTATCGTCAGGTCATGATTGGTGACAAGGATAGAAATTTTCAATTGGTCCTTTGGCGAGAGAATCCATCTGATGAGTTGAGGCTTTTCCGGTTGAACACTGTCACTTATGGTACAGCTTCAGCGCCATTTTTAGCCATTAGATGTCTGATTCACTTGAGCGACATATACAAAGAGACTTTGCCTATTGGTTCGAAAGTTGTTCGCAGTGATTCTACGTAGATGACTTACTTACCGGAGCTGAGAGCTATGGTGACTTGATCTTAATTCGAAATCAGGTGACTGAAATCTTAGCTTCGGCAGGTTTCAATCTCACTAAGTGGTATTCAAACCACCCTGAATTTCTGAACTCTCTACATTTGGAAGATAAGTTCCAGGACTTGAAGGCTACGAAGAGAAACATATTATCGGTGTCTTCTCGATTATTTGATCCTCTCGGACTGTTATGCCCACTTGTTACGAAATCAAAGATTCTATTGCAAGAGCTTTGGATTCAAAAGCTTGACTGGGATGAATCAATTCCCATGGCGTTAAACACTTCATGGAAAAACTTCAAGGCTAATTTAATGGAAGTTGATTCAATTAGTATCCCAAGATTCGTCCATACCACGTCTACAGCCAGAATTCAAATTCATGGATTTTCTGACGCTTCAATTCGAGCATATGGGTGTTGCATATACATTCGAAGCTCCGAGACAAACGCAATCGTCTCGAGACTACTTACGGCTAAGTCCAAAGTTGTTCCCCTCAAGTCCAAATCACTTCCGAGACTTGAGCTATGCGCCGCACACATGCTAGCTAAGTTATGGAGCAGAATTAGGCGTATGATGAATTTCGAAATAGATGGTGTTTATTTCTGGACAGACTCCGAAATAGTACTGCATTGGATAAAAACGCATCCATCCTCTTTGAAGAATTTTGTATCTAATAGAGCCGCTGAGATTCAGGAGTGGTCGGACCAAGTTTCGTGGTGCCACGTGCCTACTAAACAGAATCCAGCTGACATTGTGTCAAGAGGATCCGATGTGAAGGATTTGAAGAATTCAATATGGTTTGAAGGACCGTCGTTTACTGAACGACATTTTAAATTAACAGAGAACCAAAAGTTATTGGACACAAGAAAGGTGAATGCATTTCTTGCAGTAGAGGAGACATCTAACTGTCTACTGGAAATGATATCGAAATACTCTTCATATAAGAAGGTACTGCGGGTAACATGTTTTGTACTCAGGTTCACTGATCATCTGAGGAAACGAACGACGAGTCAAAGTATCATACCAACTGCAACGGAAATGAAATGGTCATTTTATCGCCTCGTAGAGGCTATCCAGAAATCTAATTTTTCTGAGGAGATTTCTAAATTACAGAAATCTCTGATCTTACCGTCGAACATACAGAGACTTACACCTTTCATTCACACACTTACTGAAGAGGAGAGAATATTTGCACTATTAAGGGTAGGTGGGAGGTTGCTTAATGCAAATTTGCCATATGATGCAAAATTAACACTTTGTTACCGAAGCAAAATGATTTTGTCACACTTTATTTGCGACATCTCCATTTCGAAAATTGCCATACTAGCACAAAAGCACTCATTGCTCTCGCTAGGGAGAGAATCTGGTTGGTTAATGCCAAGGAAGAGTGCAGTAGAGTTGTTCGCAAGTGTGTACATTGTTTCCGCTATAAGCCAAGACTTATGTCCCAAATAATGGGAAACTTGTCCACTAATAGAGTGAGAGCTACACGACCATTTCTTATCGTCGGCGTAGACTTTTGTGGTCCCGTTAATGTCACAGAGAATTCGAGATCGACCACCATTGAAAATGTATATAGCGGTCTTCGTGTGTTTTACTTCTAAGGCGGTGCATTTAGAGTTAGTGTCTGACTTATCTACTGATTCCTTTCTCTTGTCTTTTAAAAGGTTTGCTGCAAGAAGAGGTCTTCCCAGGGAAGTGTATTGCGACAACGCGACGAACTTCGTCGGAGCCAGCAGAGTCCTCAAAGAGCTTCAACAAGCGTTCGACAGGCCGTCGAGTCATACACAGCGTCATCCGGGGTGAGGTTCAGCTTCATACCACCTCGGGCGCCGCACTTCGGAGGACTGTGGGAAGCCGCTGTCAAGCAAGCGAAGTTCCTACTACTGCGAGCCGTGGGCAACTTGGTACTCACTCACGAAGAGATGGCAACAATGCTCGCAGAAGTAGAGGCGGTGCTCAACACTCGGCCCATCGCACCGCTGTCTCCAGACCCCAACGACGGAGAAGCGCTAACCCCAGCTCATCTGCTGATAGGAGAGGGTCTGCGTTCGCTGCCGCTAGAATCCGTAGGGGACGGGAAACTCAACGAGCCCAGGTTATGGAAGCGTTGGCGACTGCTCTATGGTCTCAAGCAGACGTTCTGGCAGGCTTGGTCACGAGACTACGTCCTGGGTCTGCAAGGCAAGGCCAAGTGGATCAACGAAACGCCCAACCTGAAACTAGGTCAGGTGGTAATAGTCCACGAGGACAACTGCCCGCCACAGCATTGGATGACCGGGAGTCGTCAGGGTCGTAGAAGGCGAAGACGGCAAGGTCAGAGTGGCGGAAGTCGCAACGCGCACCGGCATATATAAGCGCCCAATTCATAAACTGGCCCCACTCCCATTCGATTGAAGACTTCCAGTCCTTCAATGGGGTCGGAATGTTGGATCATTTCAATATTTATGATCTAAGCTTATTACTTTAATAATAATGAATATCTTGTAATATAATGAATTTCTATTTAATAACTTAAGGATGAATTTTAGATATAAGTAATAATGAACTACCCTAATATTAAGTTGCATAACCTATAGAGTACAAGGTTAAACAGGCAACGGAGTTGCTGAATAGAACTCCACAGTTAGAATTAAGTATATAGAATATGTTAGGATTAAGTAAAAAGTGAAATAATGAAGTTAGTTGTTAAACATAAGCGCAACCGTGTGGTAAATTAAAGGCGAAAGAATTGGTCTTCGCAAGTTCATTAGTGCCCTAGTTAGAAGTTTAAATTATAAATTAGTTAATTTAAACGCGAATTTCTTAAAAAATATTAAGAAAAAACAAAGGCATAAATAAAATATGCCTTTTAAGGTTCCTTGCTGAGCGCCACAATGAATAGGTCGAGTCTATAGTAGAATTAAGAAGAGATGCCATTTTACGGAATATCAAATGTTTTGGTTTTATGTTGAGCGGATTGACGCTGTTGTTTCTCCCTTCGAGTTCATCTGTTTTCAGCACTTCACATTTCAATGTCAGCAGAAAAAATTTTGGCATCGTATATGTGGCGTGATGAGCAGCTTTTTTGAGGTCTCCATTGAAATTTGAGATTGAAATATATATAGATCCTCTGGATACAATGAGCGGACGTGTGGTCCGACGACCAATCCATGGGAACGTCAACTTGGAGGCAATCTCTAGAAATATTTTTGGTCACTCCAAAGTCCATAGTCTGGAATCTTCTGTTCATCGGCACCCCAATAAGTTGGTTGACCACTCAATGGGACATCCAAACCCATTTTGGATATTGTATCAAATAACACTCTACCTCTAGATGTAACCCGTGGGGTTCTCCAAAAATTATGTTTGGCGTTAAAATTACCGGCTTCCAAAAAACACTGTCCTAGAGATTTATAGATATTTTACTATTTGTAACTAGTATTTAAAATTACTTCGGTAGCATTTAAAACTATTTCCATAGCATTGAAAACTATTTCGATAGCATATAAAACTATCGATAGTTTTCTTCTTAAATTTTAATAATAATTAATAAGATATACGCTTATTTACAGACAATAAAGCGCTATGAGATCCCTAGAGAATTTGTACACCACATCTAAGATTATCCAAGAATGCCGGATGTTTCTGGAGGATATATCAACCCTTACACTCAACAACAAATTCTACGTAATTGCAAAAGCTGGCGCAACAAAACAATTCAATTGAATTTCTACACAATATTCCTCTACGTTCCTCTACAGGTAGGCAAAGAAATAGTTCCGCGAAAACTTCATTCATTGGCAAAGGTAAAATGGGATAATGAGCCCTCTTGTAGAGATGCCAGAGAGATCTGGTTATTATAGGCCAAACTTTGATTTAAACCAATAAGGACTCTATCTGAAGAAGGTCATAGCAGCTGTGACGGGACACTAGCCTCTGGAGACCACAGACCATCTCTGCGATTATCCGGCGCTTGGAACCTAAGAAAAATTCTTTCGGTGTTACAACGGGATTTTATAGGACCCAAATAAGCTAATCCCATTGAGCACAGCCTTTTGGACTTAATTCACTCGCAAGTAGCCGAAACGTTACATCCTCGTAAGTTCTCAATGCGTGAGCAACAAAAACTTAATAGACCCCGAATTTAATGGACATTATCGAACGGCTTAAACGAACAATAACAATTGCCGTTTTCAAATAATGGTATAGGAATCCATTGATAATAATATTTATAAAATTAGTGCGGAATACCATCCTGGGCAGAAGATTTGTTTAGTTCCAATTTCTTAACAACAACATATGTGACTATGATGTTTTCCAGACATTTGTGCACGAATCTGAGATTTTTAGATATATACCACCATTCTTGCTTGCATATAACTTTGCCTAGTTTTTAAGGTTTTATTATGAAATTTATTTTTTTCAGAAACTGGATTGAGAAATTTCTTCGTAGAAAAATAACAATGTATTTTATTTATTTTTTATTATTTTTATAAATGTTTAAATATTTATACATAAAAAGCCTAGTGTGTTTTGTGTGAAAGGCAAATAAACCAAATAGCCAAAAAAAAGAGGACAGACAGTACGATAACAACGAAAATATTGGAATTGATGTGTAGTGCATACACAAACATATGCATTCACAACAAAAAAAAAAATAAAACCAAAACGTAAACAAGTATCAACAATCAAATAATTTATAAGAGCACAAAGAAAATAAAAGGAAAGAAAAACAAAGAATTATGGTATGCAATTTCAAGTGACTGGTGTTAATTGAAATGGGTCACTAGAACTGCATTGAATGAAAATAACGTAATTTGAATTTGCTACAATCATAATTGGAAATATTACACAAAGACCACATGGCTAAAATTAAAATAAGTAGCGGAAACGAAATCGAATAATTAACATAGAAATTATTAAAATAGGTAGGGGAAATAGAACAAGAAAACATAGAATAAGAAATAGTATATAAGTTGTGTGTTTGTAAATAAAATTAGAAATAATTCTGACTCCAAAATAGTTGTTTTCATTTCTCAGAAAACTTCGGCAATTAACTTTGCCATAATATAGAGCCGTCTGCTACTCTAAGGCTCTTCAAACAAACAGGGAATAGGGAAATAAGTATTACAAAAATTAAACATATATAACAGGTGCACTCTGATGTTGTTGGACCGCTAAGTGTGAACTCATTTTCTGGAGTTCGGTACTCGATAACCTATATTGATGACTATTCCAGAAAACTATTTGTATATTTTCGACACATTTGTATCGTTTAAGAAAATAGTGGAAAATCAACAAAAATTCTCAGATTAGACAACTTAGGCGAGTATGTCAATGGAAAATTTAAAAATATTTTTGCAGAACTGTGCAATAATTCATCAGAAAACGTGTGCCTAATTCCCAGAACAGAATGGCTGAAAGAATTAATCGTACCTTGATGGAACGTGTCCGATGCATACTCATTGATTAGGCCACCTTTTTTGGACTGAGTCAGCTAATACAGCTTGCTATTTAATTAACAAAATTCCATGCCGTGGTGAAAACAAAAGCTCAAAAGGAATTTGGTCTGGTCATCGACCCAATCTAAAATGTTTGTTTTAGATGTCCTGCTCTCGTACATATACCAAAAGAGAAACGGCGTAAAATTGATAAAACAAAATCTAAAGAATGTATATTGATGGGTCATAGTTCTGAAAACCGATTATTCGATCCGGAGAACAAGGGTATAATAATAAGCGGTGATGTAGTGTTCCTATAGACTACGAAAGTGATCGTAAACATCGAGAGCGATTTTTATTACCCAGAATTAATTCAATGTGAAGCTGGTGCTAGTTGAGGGGAAAGCAGGAACGTGGTTGAGTTAACACCTGAAATTGTGTCAGTCCGCGGTAAAAATTTATCCACAGGAGATGAAACAGATGATGACGATGCTGATTATTTTGATTCTGATGAGTGGGCACCGTTGATGATGATGATGAATGAACTCCGAATGCACACAACGACAGAGGTATTCCCACGGATACAAATATACGTCGATCTATTCGCATTGCTGGAAGAACATGATATGCACAGAACTTTTGTGCAATGCAGTTCGTATCCGATGATCCAATTTGTGTGAAGAATGCAATGTCATCAGAGAACTCTGTCAAGTGAAGAGATGCCATGCAGGTGAAGATTGATTGATAAAAAAAAGCTGAAAAACCGAAGTGGGTGTTCAAAACTAAACGAGACGAACATGGCAATGTCGTACGATGGAAGGCGAGTTTGGTATCCAAAGGTTTCTCCCAACGTAAATCAATTGATTATAACGAAACATTTTCACCTGTTATACGATATGATTCCATTCGATATCTGTTGGCGTGGGCAGGTTAATATGATATGCAAATTAAATTGTTTAGTTTATATTTTTTTTTAAAAAAATATGATTTTATTTTCACATTCACTTTTTAACACTAAGCATTGCAACCGCGTCTTACAACTAACTAACTCCCTTCTAAAGTATAGGTGTCATATTTATACCTAATAAGAAGCACAATTAATTAATAAAAACATAGTATTGAATTGTAACATAATTATTTGTCGTTTGTTATTATATTTTTAATGTTAAGCGATTTTATTTGTAAACAATTTTTTTGGAAAAACATATTTTATTAACTTTCAGCAAATAATTTTTAGGTTCAATGAAACTTATTTAAGACAGTTTTGTAAATTTGCATAAGAACATTTCCATGCTGTTTCCATAACTCCCCCTTTTGTTAGTTGAATCGTCCCGATTGAATCATTTTGAAGAATTTGCTTTAATGTTCTAATAACTTGTCTATCTGGCGGATTCTTTGGCGTCAGGGAGTTGTTGGCTTAGTTCCTTAATTATTGGTTGTAGAATTCACTTTGTCTTTTTGTTTCCATATAGCGTAATAATAATTATGATTACTACTGTTGAAAGTATTATGTTAAAAGAAAACTCAATTCTTCCTTCGGTTGATAATGAGCTTAATTCCTGAACTTTGTTCAACTGGACTTCTTTCATCTTTTGAAGAGAAAGAATTTCTTCAATATCCGTTTTATTAGATGGGTGGAAGCGGTTTCCAATCATGTACTTCCATTGCAAGATAATCAATACCGTTTAAATTAATTGTGGTATGGAATTTTATTAAAAAACTTCCTGATAAATTCCATGGTTTGGCGTCAGGGATTCTTACAGAATCATTGTATTGATTTAACAGGATTATTCTCCAATGGTTGGAACGTGCTGATTATTTATAATTGTACAGTTGTGATTCTCACTAGACAATAATTTTGGAATACAATTTGTGTTTGTAATATTTAAAAGATTTCTATTGCTACATATTGATGGCTTATTATAGGTTTTACAATTAGTTTTCATTTCAAAAATTTCATTTTTACATTTAACAATATTTTCGTTTCCAATTCTTATTATAGTTTTTTGTCTTTTTAACGGTTTAATTACAATATTTTCATAAATTTGTTTAAGTTTATGTAAATAATTGTTGTATTGCTTGAGGCAATTCTAATATCTGAAAATTCTAAAGCTCCATTGATATTCGTCAATTTCTGGCTCGGACAATATAACTGTACTTATAACTCCTGCTTTGGCCCATTGAAAGCATATTGAATGTTCAACCTTTCTTCTTTTATAAATTTTAATCTATAAATCAGATATTGTTCAAATTCCTTTCTAAAGTCATCTTTTGTCTGTATTTTCTTTAAGATTGCGTTTGTTACATTAGTCATTAGGTTTAGTCTTGTGACGGTATCCCTGTTTATTATTCGTTGTCTGTTCGTGTTTTCTAACATGTTATTTATTTTGTCAAGTACTATCTTATGATCGTCATGGTCTGGTGTTCCTGCCAACCATTTGCAAGCTGACCCTAAAATGTCTAGTGAACGTTTCTGTCCTGGTCTCATATTGTTTCGCTTCGGCCGCGTCTGTTCAATCTCATGTTCAAGTATTGGAAGTATGGAGTTGCTTGGAGGTATTTTCCTTCGAATTTCCTCTTTTAAATTCGTAATTACTTGTTCATATTTGTCCAGATCTATAGAATGTATTAATTTAAAATTTCCGTCTTGCAATCTTGTTAGTCCAGTGTGTATTGAAATTAATTGAGAATTTGAATAGTCTAGTATCTGGACCTCAGGTCTGCAGTTGGTGAGTGTGGCCAGTAAAATAAGCAATTTTAACATTTTCTGTAAGATAAAATTAATTTTTTATTTCTTCCTTATGAATAATTCTATTTCTACTATAAACTTCAACCTTATTTCCTAAGTCTTCCTTTATTTTCTGTTTCTTATAACGTGGAAGTAATTTATCCCTTTGTCCTATTAATTTTTCACAAACTTCCTCATTTTCCTCAAATGTTCTGATCTGAGTAGGGTTATTTCTTTGCAGCATTCTAGTCTGAGCTTCCAATAATTTATTACGCAGGTTTTCATGATTAACTTTATTGTGAAACACTTCAAAAGGTTTTTCATTTGTAACAGAATGTATGGTGAGATTATATTGTTGAGTTGCTCTATGAAAAATCTCAACAGTATCTAAAAGATGATATTCTTATTTCAAACAACTTGCTATATCGATCAGGGTTGAGTGTGCTCTTTCTACTTGACCGTTAGTAGTACTATGTCTAGGATCCGCAAAATATAATTGAATTCCTAATCTTTGCATTAAGGATTGGAATGTAGGTGTTTTAAAGCCTGGTTCATTGTCTAACGTTATTTTCCATGCTTCAGGAAAAGTCTGCAATATATCCAATATTTTTTCGCCTACATTTTTTTGTTTTCTATTTGTTTTATTACGAAAAATTTTGAATAAACGTCAATACATGTAAGGAATTTCAAATTTTGGGCATAAAAAATGTCAATGTGAAGGAACTCTCCCTCCTTGCTAGAAATTAGACCCTCTCCTATCATACTTCGCTTTATTGCAAATATCACAATGCCTAATAAATTCCTTAACATGATCAATCATCCTGGGACAATAATATTGCTTATAAACTTGTTTATGATTTTCCTTAGAACTTCTATGTGCCCTATTGTGAGTTTCCTTAATAATGACTTTTTGGTCATCAATATTAACAATATCAATTGCAGATTCTTGTAAAAACAAACTTGTTGGTAAATATTCCTTTTATTGTTTCCTTAAACTCATATAGATCTGCAGGACAACAATGTATCGCTGTCACAAAATTTGTTCGTAAAAATTCTCTCAATTGGTGTTGAAATTTTCCCTCGTATTAAATTCTATAATGTGTCCAGTTTTATTAAATTGAGCGATTCATAATTTGTGAAATTGGCCCTGCTTAAAAGAATTTGTTGTTTAAATTCATTAAGTGGATTGGAAATTTCCTTAATAGTGAATTCTTCACTACTTTCGGCAGAATGTTGTGTACTATGTAAAGACTCATCGTCAGAAATATTATTCATGACCTGTCTAAAAAGTGCGTCTGCTACAACATTTGTCGCACCCGGCTTATAAACAAATTTCGGGAAATACTCTTCTATAAAAGACATCTACCTTTTAAGTTTTGCATTTGGATTCCTAGAACATATGGCAAATCTTAATTGTTGATTTCCAAATCTGCAACACCATACAAATAATTTCTCAAGGTCTTTAACGACCAAACTATAGCGAATAACTCTTTTTCATTTGTAGCGTAATTTTGTTCAGTAGAAGTCAGTGTTTTTGAGATAAAAATTATAGGTTTGCCCTTTTAGATTAAGACGGCTTAGACGCGTTAGTTGTCAGTGTAAACTTTTTATTAAAGTCAGGTTGCGTTAGCGCAACTTCTTTAGTTAACAAATATTTTAATTTATTGAAAGCGGTTTGTGCCTCTAAATCGAATTCACTGCTGTCTTTTTGGACATACATATATTGTGAAATTCTTCCATTCTTTCCTGTAAGATATTTTGTTAATGGCTTCGAAATTTTGGCATAGTTATTTATAAATTTCCTGTAGTATCCAGTTATACCAAAAAATCCTCTCAACTGTCTAAGAGTTTTAGGTTCAGGGTAGTTTACTATAGTCTCTATTTTTCCTGGTTCAGTTTTAATTATTCCATGGGCAACAACGTAACCCAAAAACTGTACTTCTTTCTTAAAGAAATTCGATTTTTTCAAGGAGATTTTCATATTAGAATCTTTGAGTCTTTGGACTACCATATTTAAATGTTTTCTATGTTGTTCTAAATTTTCAGAGTAAACTATTATATCATCTACATAGACATGGCAAAATTTCGCTATATAGTCCCTTAAAATATTATCCATGGCGCTTTGGAAAATGCTTGGTGCATTTTTTAATCCGAAAGGTAGTCTTATAAATTCGTATTTTCCATTATTTATGGTGAATGCAGTTTTCTCAATATCCTCCGGTTTCATTAAAATTTGATGGAAGCCGGATTCGAGATCAATGGAGGAAAAGTATTTTGCTTTTCCCAAATTCGAAAGTATAACATTACAATTCGGTATCGGATATTTATGTGATATAGTGTTTTCATTTACTTTTTTATAATCGGTTACCATTCGCATTTTATTTGTCCCATCTTCATTAATTCCTTTTTTTGGCACTACCCATATTGGGGAATTGTAAGGGCTTTTACTGGGACGTATAATTCGTCTTTTAATATTGCTTATATTGCTTACTCCATATAGGAGTTTCATCTGAGCTTTAATATCCGTTCTTAACCCTTTCGCTACATAGTATCCATATGGATACATGTAACTTAAGGAGCACTTTACACTCTCCTGGACAAGAAATAAGTTTGGGATTTTTTAGTTTATGTTATTTTAAGACCTTTTTAATTATTTAAAATATTTTTTATAAGTTTTATTAGTTTTTATTAAAAAAAATTTTATTTAAAAAAAAGGATTTTGATTGTTTTTTTTTGGTCAAAAATTGATTTTTTTATTATACTAAAAATGTACATATATTAGTTTTTTTCTTTATGAAAACATATCAAGCACATACAAAAACCTTCATTTTAATCCATTCCATTAAAAGTTATAAGATTTAAAAATTCAGAAAGCCGTAGGAATTTTTTAAAAATTGAATGTATCCATATGGATACAAATTAATGTTTTGGTGTAAAAAATAAACAAAAGTTGTAATTTGAATTCAGATGCTGATACAGTATAGACGTTTATTTTCATTTACGCTTGTACTTGTTGAAATAAAAAAATGCCTAGAAAAATAAGGGATTCTGACATTGAAAAATTTTAACTAATTTCGTTGATTCCGATATTTCTGATGATGAAACGGATGAATCAGATATTATTAATAACTTGTTTGATGCTTTTGAAAGTAATAAAAGTTTTAAGTTGGAGGAGCTTTCTCGTCAGGGCCCATATGAAATAAATATTCAAGATATTAGTCTAGATAATGATAATAACCATCCTACTATATCTAAAGATATAGTAGAGCAGGGATGCTCAACAGGAATAGTTGAGAACAATCTTTCAACTTCTAAAACTTTGGACCGAGAAAAGTAGATCAATTTCGTTGGAAAAAGACAAAAATATGGGTGGCGTAGACAAAATGGATTTCCTTCTGTCTTTGTACAGAATTTCCATTAGATCTACAAAGTGGACTCTAAAAATGTGTGATCATTTCATTGATATCGCTATTTGTAACTCTTGGTTAGAGTACAAAATGGACAACGAACACTGTAATAATATGAAAAATAAATGTATGGACTTATTGAGCTTTCGCAATGACGTTGCAAATGGCCTCATTGCTCGATCCAATCAGCAAGCATGCTCTCGTAAACGTGGGCGTCCAAAAACGAACTCCAATGATATTTCCGTAAGTCCTTCAACATCCGGTAAAAGTCGAAAAGTAGCTCCAGCAAATTCTGTGCGATATGACGGAAACCAACATTGGCCGGAACATGTGACTGATAAAGGCAGATGTAAATATAAGGACTGTAAGGCTCAAACAAGTTCCAAATGTGATGTTCTTCTATGTGTACAGAATGGATCCAGAAATTGTTTTAAGGATTATCATTATTTATCGATCGAATAAATTATATTTTATGTATTAATTAAATTTGTATTTATGTTTTTCAACTGCATGAATTATTTATTTTTATTTTATACCAAAAATGTATCTTTATGTTTATAAATAAAAAAATAAATAAAAAATCTTTAATGTCAAATAAATAAAATTTTTGCATTTTTCTTTTCCATATAGTAAATTTGTATCCATATGGATACATTCTAAAAAAACACATTTGGGGTAAAAATATTTAAAATATTTTTATTGATTATTGTTTCTAGGGTCAATAGCAGCATAAATCCAAAAGATTAGATTTTTTGAACCAGCCAATAAAAACTTGTAGCGAAAGGGTTAATGGTAAAATTTTATTAATTTTTGAATGTAAATTATCTATTTCCTTGCGAATTTCACATTCTAATCTATCAATTGTATTTTTTTCATAATTGAGAGTATCATCTACATAAGGTTTGTCCTCAAGATTATTTCCTGAGTGTGTAATTCTATTTATAACATTTTCCTGAATTTCCTTTCTATTATATTAATAGTCCTACTAGATATTTATTAAAATTTAAAATTTTATCAGTTTTATTGCCACAAATAATTGTGCCATTTTCAAAATCAAGTTTAATATTAGCTTTTTAAAAAAAAATTATATCCTATTAACAAACCGGACTCTAAGTTGGGAATTTCATAGAATCTTTCCCTTATACCAAAAAGTCTTGCATCGTAGAAATGGTCAATAATAGTGAATCTATTTATAGTATTAATTCTCTTTTTAACTACTAATTTTTTCCTGTTAGTAAGGACATTTGGGCTGCAGTAACAACATGTTGCCCCACTGTCAATTAAAATTCTATAAGTTCTTCCGGATGCCCCGGGGTCATGTCTAAAAAAGCAGTTTCGTTAAAATTATTTATTCTTTGTGTCTTATTATTTGGTTGAGAACTAAACTGTCCACTTGGTTATTGTCTTTTTAAGCCATGATTAAATTGAGGTCTTTGAAAAAATTGATTGGAGTTTTGTGGTCGTTGTTGCCATTGACCGAATTATGGTCCTCGACCGTAAGTTTGAGTTTGTCCATTTTGTGGAATTTTAATTGTGTTGACAGCAAGATTTGCTGAACTGCCGATTTCCATCGGTTCAGGCTTTGCCTGACGTATGTGTCGATTATTTTGGCACTGAAAATTGTTGTTGTGATTTCTGGGAGGTAATCGTAAAACATTCTGGTTATTTCTTGGATTTTGGCTATTGAATTGATTTCTATTAAATTGTACTGCAAAATTAGCTCTAACATCATTAGCTTCTAGTTCCTGAGCCTTGGCTAATGCATTAGGTAAATCATAAGGTGACAATGAAAATAGAATATTTGCCAATGGCGAGTTTAATCCAGTAATAAAACCCCTGAGAGCATATTGACGATTTTTATTATTCAATTCATTTGTCAAAAAGAATTTTAACCGTGAGTCATTATCGTCTTATTTATTAATAAGGTCAGCTTTTAATTCACTTCGTTATAATAATCGAATATAGTAAAAGAACCCTGTCTCATAACACTTAATTCCATTTCAATAATATGAATTGGCCTTTTGTCGGCATAGGCAAATTCTAAACGAGCTTTAATAGCATCAAAATTGAGTACAGTAGCATGATTTGTCAAAGTGTCATTTGCATCATCTAATGTTTTGTTGCGTAAAACAGTCAATGCCGAGAAGTACCTACGACTACCCCTAACATAAAGACTCATTGAATTGTTTGATGCTTCTCGCCAACTCACACACGAATTATCCTTACCATTAAAACTTGGATGGGATTTAATAATGGCCAAACTTTCGTCACATCTTTTGGTTTCGTCAATAGTTTCGTGTCTGTATTCAGTAACAGTATTTGTGACTGTAAGTCTGTCAAAGTTTACCTTCAGCAAATCCAACTCTCTTAGAAGTGGTGCTGTAGATTGTGTAACTAGTCGTAAAACCTGTTCTGTGTCCATATTGTTTGTTGTGATATTCCTAAATAGTCCAGTAATTTCGTCAACTGAGTCGTCTATACTATATTTTCTTTGTAGTTCTTCTAATTCCTCGTCAACTATATTTAGTGTCCTGTTATTAGTTAAATTTTCAATTCTTCGTCCGTTAAATTTTCCACTATACTTTCTATTCAATAAGCCGGTTTTAGGCCTCAAATACAAAAATTATATGATTCAAATGGTATTGTTTTATAAGAAAATTAATCAGTTTTGAAGTTAAAAATATTTCCTTAAAAAATAAGTATAAAAATAATCTTACGTTTAAATTCTCTTGCTTACTCAGCTATCGACTTCTGATGGCTTCCGGATTTCTTTACAGTTGTAAAATTTTGTTTTAAATGATGCTTATTTTTCAGATGTAGAAATATTTTCCTCCTTCTAGGGGTACTTGCTTTTCAGATGTAGAATTTGTTCTCCTTCTACAAAGGATATTTATTTTCATTTTAGGAATATTTTTCCCTGTTGTTATTTTTTCTCCTTTCCCAGGATACTTATTTATAGAATTTTTTTCTCCTTTTTTAAAGGATACTTATTTATTTTTTGGACCCTTTTAAAACGAATTCCAGTTGAACCCCCAATTAAATTGTTTAGTTTATTTATTTTTAAAATATTTTTATTTTCACTTTCACTTTTTAACACTAAGCATTACAACCGCGTCTTACAACTAACTAACTCCTTTTTTAATTCTAGGTGTCATATTGATACCTAATAAGAAGCACAATTAATTAATAAAAACATAGTATTGAATTGCAACGTAATTATTTGTCATTTGTTATTATATTTTTAATGTTCAGCGCTTTTATTTGTAAACAATTTTTTGCAAATATGTTATTAACTGTCAGCAAATAATTTTTAGGTTCAATGAAACTTATTTAAGACAGTTTTGTAAATTCGCATAAGAGCATTTTCATGCTGTTTCCATAACTTACACATACATCAAATAGATGCAGAGTGTATTTTTGAATGATACTCTGAAGGAAACCGTTTATATGCAACAACCGAAAATGTTTGACGAGGGCTCTGATAAAGTATGTTTATTGAAAAAATCAACTTATGTTCTTAAGCAATCACGTTTAGAATGAAACTATTAAGGCCGTGTCAGATAAAACTTTGTTGCTTTGCGTGACGTTTATAACTTTGAGAGAAAAGCGTAAAGCAAAAGGTGTATGACATAACCAAAACTTTGACAACACTCGCTTTGTTTGTTTATCTTTTAAAAGTGGTTGGCGCGTAAGTTTTTTTTTGCTAAGTAAAATTATATTATGTACTTCTTCCAAAAAATAAAATTCACTTACCTCTTTTTTTTAATATAATAAAAACAATAACAAAAAAACCTTAAATTAAATAAAATAAAATTTGCCAAAAATATTTACTGAATAATCAACAGCTGATTGTCAAAGCGCGCAAAAAGATGAGAGATGCTCAACTCTTCGCTTTGCTTTGCGTTAAAAGCAGTTTATGTGACAAGTGCCATATAAACATGTACATTTATCTTAAATGTCAAAGCGTATACGTAACGCAACGCGAAGCAAAAGTTTTATCTGACATGGCCTTTAACGAGGAGTTCTTAAAGATGGGTCTTACAAGAAGTGAAGTAGATCAATGAGTTTATTACAAAGTGAGTGATGATCAGATATTGTACGTTACTCTTTATGTCGACAACATTTTGATATTTTCTAATAATATGAAAGCAATCGAATCTTTGAAATCCAAGTTGAACAAAAAATTTTAAATGTAGGACATAGGATTAAATGTACGACATCAGTTTTGGGTATGAAGATAACGAGAGAAAAAGATGCTATTAAGATTAGTCAATCGAAATACATTAAAAACATCTTGGCACGATTTGGTAGGAGTGAGTGTAATGCTACTTCAACCCCAATGGACTACAATCAAAAATTATCTGAGTATGTGTACTAAAGATAAAGCTGCAAAGCGGGAAATGTGCCGAATTCCCTCGAGCTGTTATGCTGTTAATTACTTAAGTCGATTTTGTACCAATTCTGGTAAAGCCCACTGGGAAGCAGTATAATGCATATTTAAAAAGAACGATTGACAAAGGTATTGTTTATAGAAAACAACCACATGCAGAAATAAAAGGCTTCTGCGATGCTGATTGGGCCCGTAATATTGACAACCGTCAATCTGCAACTGGTTATGTATTTGTCTACCAATCCGGTGCAATTTCATGGTCAGCGAATAAACAAAAGACAGTTTCATTGTCCTCGACGGAATCCGAGTTCATGTCATTAACTGCTTGTATCTAAGAGTCAATTTGGTTAAAACGTCTGAAAGCAGAACTGAATCCCAACTATTGTAAAAGTATGGGAATATATTGTGACAATAAGGGTGCCTTACAAGTTGCCCTAAATAATAATTACTCGCCAAGAACAAAACACGTGAATATTAAGGCCAAATTTATTCGCCAGAAAATCAACATGAAGGAAGTTGTTTTAGAATACTTATGCACGAATGAGTATATTGCAGATGAATTTACGAAATCTGTTACTACTCAAAGGCTTGAATATGTAATCACTAAATTTGGTGTTTACTAGCATATTGTTATTAGATTTAGAATTACATATTTTGTTTTTCTTTTAATTGTATTCTCGATGTATACTGATTTTGTGAATTTGTCGTTCAGGGAGGGTGTTGAGAAGACTGAAAAAATACTTTGTAATTCAGTACTTTACCTTTCTAATGTACTTTTTATCATTTTTGAAATATTGTATAAATTTTTTTTTAGTTATTCAAAAAGTGTATGTGCTGTTTTCACATAAGTGGTATTTCAGACAAACTAGAGGTATACAAGCAAGCATGTAAGAAAATGAGTTTCTATATTCTTTTTCTCTTGTATGTCGATATATATACATATTTCATCCTTAAACAATATATTTCCTATACACGGTTGCAACTCTAATGA
Organism: Sarcophaga rosellei; assembly: GCA_930367235.1. NCBI lineage: Eukaryota > Metazoa > Arthropoda > Insecta > Diptera > Sarcophagidae > Sarcophaga > Sarcophaga rosellei. The sequence goes on from OV884019.1 coordinate 57,899,309, forward strand.
AAAAAAGTAACATGAATTAAATTTTAACATTTAAATTGTTAAAAAAAAATATTCAATATAAAAACGATGTTTTCGTTCATGGAAAAACATTTTGAAAGCAATTCAAGTGCAGGGAAAATGTGACGTTCGTTTATGCCGTAGGAATTATCGACATGTTTAATATGTGCTGAATTTACAACAGAGCAGCACAAGAAAACAATATAAAATTTCGAGTTATTTTAATAATGTATATTAAACGTATACACTATGTTAATACTTAGTTTCATTGCTACATTTAGCATTAACAAAGAGATATTTCCAATCTTACTTGAGGCAATAAATCCAAAATTAAAAACAGCATACCGGTCGACTCACATGCCAGCACTAACAAAACTGTCTACATTTTTAACTTTTTTGCCTACTGGTGGTTACCAAGCAGACATTGATATTTATCTATATGCCTATTAATCTGGATTTTCATTTTTGTTAGATTGGCAATGAAAAGATGCTCATAAATTACGTGGATGTACGCCATCCAGGAGCTAAACACGTTTTTGGGTTTGAGAACAATGTGCAGTAAATGATTTTTTAAAAGGAAGTTATTTTAATGGAAAACAAAATAATTGGCATCTGGGTAAGTTAAAATACATATCGCACACCCAGTACAAAAGTGACTTAACTCAAAATTTTCATTTTTCGTGTTTATATGCTTAATCTATGTAGAATACATTTGTTTATTTATAAAAAATATTAGTGTATTTTGTTGTTGTTACATACATACATAATTGGCCATTAAAACCCTTCGTCAGGATTACGGCCTGTTTCTCAACACCACTTACATATGTTGTGTGCGTTAATTTTATACATGAGTGGCGGGACCTACAGTTTAAAGTCGACTCCGAACGACAGATTTTTTGAGAAGCTTTTCATGGCAATTTTTACTCTCAGAGTTTTTGCCAGAAATCTGCTGAGAGGAAGTCGCCGAAGAAATACTTTTTGTATTTTGTTTTTGATGTCTGGCCTGGGATTCGAACTCGGGCCTTTCGTCTAATAAGCCAACACACTACCTACTAGACCACGGCGACTTCATTTTTGTTTGTTACTAAAAAAACAGTTATGTCATTTTCTATGTTTCAATTGGTATAAAGTAGCAATTCATAAAAGTGACTTGTTTTTAGTTGTGTCTGAAAATATAATGGTAGTTGATCTCTACTGCTAATTGCTACATAGTCTTAATTCGAATTGTGACACATTTAATAAAATAAATCTTTGTTGGCGTTTATATTAATTAGACTTATGTCAGTTTAGCTCATGGAGGTAAGTACGATTCATTTCTATTATTTTTTGTTGTGACGCTTTAGATGAAAAAAAAGTTCCGTTTTTTAGTTAGGACGGTTTTAAAGAAAAAACTGTATTATTTAATTTCAGTATTTCAGTTTTAGAAAATTAACGGTTTTACAATTGCAAAGCTTGGCAATTGATTACGAAATAATATAAAACTTTATTTCGAAAGAATTTAATCATTTTGTTGCTATAAAAAAAAACACATTTTTGACTTAGGTCACTTTAGAGGTTTTTTTTTGTTATTAAACAAAGGCAATGTCCCAAGATGAAACTTATTCATCTGTTCTTACCACGGAATGTAAGATGCGGATTACAAGACTTACAACAAGCAGTTACTGTCCGTCCCCGCAATCCGATGATAGTATTGGGGACCCATTCCAAGCAAGCTCTGATGATGAATATAATTCAAATTGCGAAGATCTCGTATTATTTTGCTTTATGTTTAAAGTTTTTGAAGTGCTTTTACTTATACATACAGTCACACAGATAATTATACGTACCCCCCCCCCCCCCCTCCCATAAAAATCATTTTTTTTTAAAGTAATGAACTTCTAATCTAAAATGTCTTTACATTAGCGTCTGTAACGACACATTTACTTAAATAAAGGAAAAAGATTCCCAAAATCTATGAATTTGTGACTGCAGTTTGCTTAAAACCAATATGGCACCACAGAAAATTATACGTACGACGTATATTTCTAATACAATTTCTCCCAGGGTAGCCCGGTATATATAATGTCTTGTGAATAAAAATCCTAGGACTACAGCCGTAGAAATACGAAATACCTCGGAAAGTGATCACAATGTTATTGTGCATTCCGAAACAGTTCGAAAGAACGGTTTCCGCAGCCGAGTGCCGAGAAAAAGCCACGATTGGAATTTGCCCAATAATATATGGACAAGTCCTCTGATTTTTGGGCGAATGTAATATTTAGTGATGAGAACAAATACAATTTGTTCGGCTGTGACGGAAAACAAAAAATTTGGCGCAAAAATCAATTGTCTTGTCCATATATTATCATTTTTAAAATAATGATTTTTAGGGGGATACGTATAATTATCTGTGTGACTGTACATAACAATGAATATATTTTTTTATTTTTTAAAAAATATCTTTTTTTGTCTATTAAAAGTTCTTGAAGTATAAATTTTTAGTTCCTAATGTATTTTCAAACAAAATTATAAATTTTCTTTCTATATAAAACACATATATAGTTCCAGTTTGTATGTTTTTGTTTAATACAAAAATTAAATTTCTTTATGCTTAAAGTTCTTGAATTTTATAGTTTAAGTTTACATGTGTTTTCGAATTAATAAATTAATTTGATATTTTCAAAATTTTACTTTAATTTTTTTTTAATTTTTAAATTTAGCAAAAGTGTCACAACTTGAAAAGAATTCAGCTAAAGTGACATAACTTAAAATAACTCGGTAACTTGTGCAAATAATACATCATCAAAATAGACACAACTAAAAATTGTTTATTATCTATTGTGTAAATTCAAAAAAAAATGAAAAAAAAAATTTAAATCATAATCTCTATGGATTTTCTAATAAATGGTCCAAAGATTTTGTTTTTAACTATTTTTATTTAAGTCAAAAATAGAGTTTAGTCGATTTCTGAAAAATTTAAATTTTGAGTTGTCACTTTTGTACTGGGTGTGCGATATTCTGTTATTAGGTATTTAAATTATCATGAAAATATTAATCAAAACACGCGATTTTGTCTAATTTGCAGCCTTACTTGATGACGTAAGGATCCAAACACTCCTCAATGAAAAAATGCGATAAAAAACATGGTAAGGCATGGCATGTAATTAAAAGATGCAATATTGTTTTGAATGCATAGTAGGATCACGCGGACTGCACTGTGACCTGGATAAAGCAAACAAAAATTTGTCAATGACTGTTGAATCCGGCACAATATTTGCATTTTTTATCTTCATAACTGGGAGTTTTGCACTGACGAGTATTTTGAAAAAATAAATAATGATGATGAGAGCGAGGATATTGAAACAGAAACTGCAGAATTAAATGCTAGATCAATACGGCGTGAAAGCATATGATATATAATATAAAGTACAAAACGATTTATTTATGATTTGAAATAGTGTTTTTATTATAAAAAAATAATTCAATTCAAATTAATTTCAAAACAAGTAGCCAAATAAAAAAATATACATAAATTAATCTTCCTCTGACTGCATGTTTTAAAATATTTTGTAATGTTTGATCTGGCTTGCTCTTTTGCTACTTCAGCTTGAACTCTTTCTGCTTTTGCTTGCTTGTCGTAAATGCTTCAGTCTCTCTGAAATGTTCTTTTGTCTTTAAATTAGAATTTTTCTTTAGCTGGGGTGGATGTTGTTGTTGTATTGGCAGCAGTATTCTGTTCTTACTATTATGGGCCATTTTTTAGTTTTAAATCAACGATTAAGTTGGCTTTAATCTTCGTATCGAGTTTTCGAGTTTCCTTAATCTCACTTTTATTAGCTAGTTCAAACCACCAACGTTACGCAAGAACTGTCAAAAGTAGTTGACAAATTTTATTTAAAAAAATTTAAGTGAGAGAAGACCGAATAAGACAAATATTTGAGTAATTATGAATTATATAAAACCCAAATTGACAATAGCCATTCTTAATTTATTTATTTTTCAAAAATTATTTTTTTACTTAAAGATCAATCGTGTTCAGCTGCTTTTATTCTGTTGCTTTTAAGTGTGGCAGTTCTACAAAATATGCAAACTTAATTAACTTAAGATTAAATTAAATCGTAGATTAGCTAATTGGAGTGTATAAATTCGATTTCAAAAAATGGCCCTTACAGATTGTTCTTGCACCGCTGAAGAAATACGTCATATCCAGTCAATTTGCACTGTAGATGAACTATCTTCAGTACCGTGAATATTTTTATCATTTTCACATATTTTTTCTTTACACTGCACTTTTGATCATGCCGTACCTAATGTAAACTATTTCTTATTAATACTTACTTCTTACTTACTTAATTGGCCATAACAACCCGTTTAACGGATTTCGGCCTGCCGTAACACATCCTTCCAGGCGCCGCTGCTTCTTGCGCGCCTACGCCAGTTGGTCACACCAATCGATGACAGGGCTTCCTCGATTTGGTCCTTCCAACGGATACAAGGTCGTCCTCTTCGCCGACTTCCATAGATTCCCGCATCAAATACCCGTCTCGCCGGAGCATCCTCGTCCATTCGAACGACATGGCCGAGCCAGCGCAGCCGCTGGATATTAATACGCTGTACAACGTGTACGTCGTTGAGGAGCTCATACAGCTCACTGTTGGATCGGATACGGAAATCATCGCCAACTCGCACTGGACCGAAGATCTTGCGTAGGACTTTTCTCTCGAACACTCTCAAGGCTGCTGCATCTGTTCTTAATAAGGTCCATGCCTCTGCGCCATAAAGAAGCACGGGGAGGATGAGTGTCTTGTAGAGTGTTAGTTTTGTCGCACGAGAGAGGTCTCTACTACTCAATTGCCTACTGAGACCATAATAACACCTGTTGGCAAGAGTGATCCTACGCTTGATCTCCAAACTGACATCATTTCTGGTGGTAACGGCGGAGCCAAGATAGATGAATTCCTTGAACGTAACAAAAGTATAGTTATCGGCCGTAATCTGAGAATCAATACGCCGCGCGTCTCTACTTGTCGATAACATATACTTTGTTTTGCCCTCATTTACTGCCAGACCCATCTTACTAGACTCGCGTTCAATAGCACTAAAGGCAGCAGTAACATCTCGCTTGGTACGCCCTATAATGTCAATGTCGTCAGCGTACGCAAGCAACTGGACACTTTTTTGAAAAATAGTGCCATTGCGATGCACTCCCGCCTTTCGCAGAACACTCTCCATGACGAAGTTGAAGAGGTCGCATGATAAGGGGTCGCCTTGTCTGAAACCTCGCACGGTACCAAAAGGTTCGGAGAGGCCCTTTCCTACCTTGACGGAGCTGCAGGAATTGCTCAACGTCATTCTGCATAGCCTTATCAGCTTCGCAGGTGTAGTGTATCACTATAACAATAAACAACACACCACATTTTTGACACACAAAATACAAATAAGTAAAGTAAAGAAGATTCAACAAACAAACCTACTAAACACATCAACAAATAAAAATAACAATCTAAAAACTTTGGCTACAATAACAACTCACTCTTTAAAAAATAAAGAAACACACAGCACAAAACAAAGCAAAAACCTCGCTTTACCTAAGACAACAATAAAAACAGCAATTAACAATTCTTATGTTGAACAAAAGGAACTAAAAGAAATAATGTCCGTAGACGACGAATAATTAGACCTCTACTATTAAATGAATTTTAAAATTCTTCAATGGAATATTAATGGCCTAATCAATAATTATCACGAACTACAACTAATAATCAAAGACCATCATCCAGACATTATATCTATCCAAGAAACACATATACCATCCACCAATACCAATAATATATTATACCCTAAGCAATACAATGCTTTTTTCATAATTTAGCCAGTAACAATACTGCTAAACAAGGTATTGCAACTTTAATAAAAAAAATCAATACCCCATAAATTATTATACACAGATCCAAACATAGCCTCCATTGCAATCGAAATAGATATTGGTTTAAAATTTAATTTTGTTAACACCTATATTCCACCACATCAACCCATCTCTGCATATAATTTGAAGCATGCATTAAACAAAATTAATCCCCCCTATTACTTACTGGTGATCTTAATTCTTGGAGTACACTCTGGGGTTCAAGAGTTACTAACTCACGTGGTAAGATTTTGGAAAATTTAATTTTAAGTGAAGATCTCATAATTCTCAATAATGGCAAACCTACGCATCTATCCACTCACAACACTTTTACACATGTCGACATTTCTTAATGTTCGCCGCAGATTGCCACCTTCTGTTCTTGGGATACTCTTGACGATTTACATGGAAGTGATCACTATCCTATCATAATTAATATAGCAAGAAGCTTTAGCAATCCTTCTTATGCTAAGAAGCCAAAATATAAAATTGAATCTGCGAACTGGTTTTTATATCAAAGTTATTGTAAAGAACACCTACCAAAAATAAATAACTTTATGAATGTTAATCATCAAGCAGCTTTAATCACCAAAGCTATCAAAGCAGCAACAAACATCAGCATTCCCCAAACTTATAACAAAGGTCCAGCACATCGTGTTGCGTGATGGAATCGCGAGTTAGAATCACTAAGAAGCCTCAAACAAGATCAATTCCGTATTTTTAAAAGGAACAGAAATGATTCTAACCTAATACTTTATAAAAAGTATAATGCTATGTTTAAAAGAGCCGTAAAACTTAGTAAAGCTGCTTGTGTGCAAAAGTTTACATCTAACATCAACCCTTCCTCTACGCCGAAACGTGTTTGGAATGATATAAAGCTTCTTACCGGTGGTTGATAGACTGTGTATCAAATATGGGCATTTCCATAGTGACGAACGTGACAGTCGTACGTTTTAATGAGATAAAAAACAAGGAAAAAATGCATATTTTACATTTTTTTTATATTTTTAAATAGAGCTTAACTGGCTTTATCCTTAGTACCAAGAAGGGAAAAATCGAACTCAATTGCGCTAAGATATAAGCAATTAAAGTGTGTGACGTGATGTTACAAAAATAGAAGTTTATTTTTTCTTTTTTAGCTAAAACGCAAAATTCTGCGAATTTAGGCGGAACTTTTGGATAATTGTTTTTTTATTGGCATTTGAAGTACACTTCAGTTCGTTTAAATAACAACAGTAACAAATTTATATGTTATTGCGAATTTTTAATCAACTAACTAAAGGAAAAAGGTCAAATAATTTTTTGTTTTATTGTTTATAATTATCCATATTTGTTTTTTATTTTTTAATGTTCCTGCAATTTATTTATTAAAGATTGAAAAAAGCTGTTGGAAAACTGATAGAAAAAATAGTTCATTTAAATAACAACAGCAAAAAAAGATTCGAAAAACATACAAATTATTTACTATATTAGACTTTATTGTTAAGAACTACTTGGTTTGACGTGTTCTCTAACGTTTAGTAATGAATGGTGCCTCCATGGTGCTTTATTACCTCAAATATGCGATTTGGAATGGAATCATAGAGAGTTTTTAGGTAATCAAGGAAATCTCGTCCCATGCGGTCTCGATTGCATTGATCAACGATGCAACGTCTTCATATTGTTTACCTCCTTCATAAACTTTCCGCGAAAGCCATCCCCAGACGTTTTCCACTATGTTTAAGTCTGGTGAGTAGGGTGGCGAGTCCATCAGTGGCATATTTTGGTCACTTATCCAGGCTTTTACCGCCCTGGCATTGTGTGTCGGAGCGTTATCCTGTTGGAAAATCCAATGCAATGGTCCAAAAATGTTACTGCATTCTGGAAAAGCTCGTTCCAGAATGTTTTTGTATTGTTCCGCGTTTAGTTTTGTCTTTTTAAATTCTACTTTAATCTGGTCATGGCACCCCATGCCATAATTCCACCAATACGACTGTGTCGACGGCTTAATATTACTTCCTCTTTTCTAATATCATGGTAATAGGAGTTATACCCGTCAGGACCATCCAGGTTAAATTTTTTTCGTCAGAGAAGACAACCGAGTGCCATTCGGTATTCCACGTCATGTGAACTTTAGCAAAATCCAATCGTTTTTCTTTGTAAATGGCTTTTAAAACAGGTTTTTTTTTTAGTTTCATTCTCTGGATATGCGGAGCATCTACAATAAAGCGTCAAACAGTCGAAATACTTGCGGAAACTCCGGCTTTTACTTTAATTTTTGGTTTGGAGTCAGAGGAGTTAGATGCAATTCTTAAAATTGCACGCTTGTCTGTTGGCGATGAGATACTTGCTGGTCTTCCCTTCATGTTTTTCCCATAAGAATTCCGATTTTGTATGTAATTGAAGACAACACGCGCACTTCTTCCGATTTTTTCTCCTATTTTTCTAAAAGATAACTTTTGTTCATAATAAGCTTCAATTTTTCCTTTTTCTTCTGATGTTAACGGCTTTCCCCGTCCCAATTTGAAGAACCTTTTATTTTATGAGGTGCAATTTATCAAACTAGTTATAACAGAAAAATCTGCGTAACACAATCGCTCAAGGATATAAAAAACCAGCAAGTGTTGTTATTCATATGAACTATTTTAAAATCACATTTTTTGCCATTTGAGTAGAATTTGTACGATGCAGGCGTAACAGGACATTTTTTATTATTCTTTCGCACATTTTCTTGAACCAGTGTGTCCACCTATTTGAATATGTTAGCACATACAAATCGGTTTTTGTTAGTTTTCTTGAAATGTCAAGCTTTAGCAATTACTATCACTGTTGTTATTTAAATGAACTGAAGTGTATATCTAGATTACTTTCCAACTTTCAAAATTAAAAAAAAAATTTTAGTTTTTTTTTTTACAACAGTTTATTTGTGACTTGACGTTACGTGACGCGGTGTGACAAAAATTTCTTACTATTTTTTTCCTTTTTTAATAAATGAAATATTTTTTTAATGTTATTAGATACTTTAATTCATTAATTTGCATAACATTAAAATAATTCAGTGTGTATACATTGTAACAAAACTAAATAAATAATAAATTAAATGTTAATTCGAGAGGAAAAAGCTGTTATAGCTTTCTTTATTTGTAACTTTTCATTACACGAAAATAAATGATTTTTTTGTATTCCAATTATATTAGAACACTCCACATTCCATCTTTCAATTAAGGGTCCAGATAAATTTTCTATTTGCTCTGAGGATATGTAAAGTAATTGAACGCCATTAACATGATCCCTAGCATATTCAAAAAATGATAAAGCATTTTCCTACGATAGATTTTTTGCTTTTGCAATACTCCAAACTTTTCTTTTTACTACGGCTCCAACTCCATCGACTGCTCCTTTTCCATGAGACGTTGCGAAATAATTCCACTCTATGTTTTTGCAACCAAATTTGAGTAGGAAATCCGGCAAGCTTCGGGCAAAAAATTTAAAATTTGAAATTGTCCATGTTCATCAATTATTTGATGCACAAGTGTCGTTATAAAACAAAAAACGTCGAACTTGTTGTGGCTAAGTTTATCACTTATTATTGCAAACGATCTAGTTGAACCAGGTAACGCACATAAAAATTGTGACTTGACGATAACTAAAGTGCGCACTCTGAACTTCATTTTGGTTGACTATAAGATAATTCTCCGCAAAATCTACTTGTAATACCATGTCTCCTACTTTAATATTGTTTTTTTTTTTAAGTGGATTTTGTTTCGCTCTTTCCCTATAACGACGCGCTCTTTCCGCCATACTAGCTGCTGATGACTCCATCTATGTATGTAACATGTAATATATGTATTTTAAACCGCAATATATCCTATTGTATTAGGTAGAACTTACGATAATATTTTTTCGTGACGTGACGTGACAAACTTTAAAATTTTATAAAAAAATAACGCAATTCAATATAAATTGATTTTCCTTCAAAATTAAATTTTGCACAGTAAACTACATTAAAATTAAAAATTTTAAACACTTTGAGCCACCAACGCAAGAGAAATAGAAATAAATCCTGTTTTTCGTGACGAACGTTACAGTAAAATATTGAGAAAAAAGGAAATCAAAAATATGCCGTTAACAGATCTTTACTTAACATAATTCTTCCTTTTTAAACAAGCTATTGTAGTAACAAATATTTTCTGAGGACAGCACACTTAAATAATCGATTTTGCATAAATTAATACTTAAGAGAAAATGTTACTAAAAATTAAATAAAAAAATATCAAAATTAAACACCAACTTTGGAGTTCGATTAATAATAATGAGGACAAAGACAATTTATGATAGCTATAATTTATCAAAATTTAAGTATTTTTATCTAACAATAGTGGTCTAAAAAACATTTTCCTTGACTTTTAGTTTTTCAGTTATGGTGCACTTTTCTCTGGAAATGCCCATATCTTAAATCGGGATCAACTATGCTTTCCTCTCCAGCTGATATCGCCAATTGTTTTGCTAAACACTGGTCTATACTTTCAGAAGACTCCAATTTTTCACCAAATTTTCATAAGCGCAAATCAGATGTTTGTAGTCTTACCTACAATCCAAACTCTTCCAACACAAATGCTAACAAAATCGAACTCCCTATTAATATGATTGAACTTGAAGATGCATTACATCTAGCCAAAGGCAAAACTCCTGGTGATGATCGCATATCGTATCCGATGTTAAAAAACCTACCGAAATGTATCAGTAAAACTTTGGAAAAAATAATATCTAGGAGACTAATGTGGTTTTTAAAAGCTAACAATCTCATATCCGCTAATCAAGTAGCTTTCATTAAAAAGCAAGGTACGGACGACGTTCTTATATACCTCCAGCACTTCATTTCAAGATCTTTATCGAGCAAAAACCATGTTAACATTCTATCCACCGATTTTGAGAAGGCTTTTGACCGTGTTGGCATCTATGTAATCCTTGAACAACTAGCAGAATGGAACATTGGCAAAAAAATTTACTCAATAATCAAGAATTTTCTTACTAATCGTAAATTCAGAGTTAGAGTGGGTGGTCAACAATCAAAAACGTTTGGCCTATTTAATGGAATACCACAAGGTTCTCCCTTATCTGTGGTGCTTTTTATAAAAAGCATTTCATTTAATCAGCTCAGCAAAATTATTTCAGCCCATAAACAGATAGAACATGCTATCTCTGCAGATGACGCAGTTATCTTCACTAAAATAATAGATAATAATAAAGTTAAAGACGCATTCACAAATATTCTGAGGGATATTGATAACTGGAGTCTCATATCAGGTGCCAAAATTTCTATTGAAAAATGCAGTCTTTTACATATCTGTAATAAAAGGAACTGCAACTTATTTGACGTCGAATACAAAAATATAAAAATTAAACGTGTAAACCACCTACGCATCCTCGGTATCATCTTCGACAAGAGTTTCACTTTTAAAGAACATTGTTTAGAACTCAGGAAAAGCCTCAACACCAGATTGAACATAATAAAGTTCCTCACCTCCAAAAATTGTAACATTCATATCTCCACAATGGTTAATATAACTAGTTCTATCCTTCTAGCTAAAATAGATTATGGTCTCCCAATTTATGGTTGGTGTTCTACATCGCATATAAAATTAATTAAAGACACCATATCATGCTGCCGTTCGTCGGAGCATTGGAGCTTTCCCTACCAGCCCAATTATCAATATATTAACTGAAGCCGGTTTAAAGTCCATTGAGAACCGTACTGTTTCCTTAACCTACAGACTTATTTCAAAGCTTCTTATCAGTAGAAATAAAGTTTTATATCGAGAGGTACTAAAAGCTTTCAAATATAAAAGAAGTAACAGAATAGAGTCAATTATTGGTAGATGTTGTAAATTATCACAAAACCTTGATTTACAAATTAACCCTATATACTCTAAACAACAGTCGGAACCACCTTGGCTGTTGGAAGCATCTTCTTGTATAAGATCAATGATTAATCTCACGAAAGCTAACACCCCACCCACGGTTTATAAACAAACATTTAGTAGCCTAGTCGACCATTTCTCAAAAAATAAATGGAACTTCTTATTCACGGATGGTTCTAAATCATCTGTCTCTACTACTTTCGCAGCTATTCATCAAAACGGCTATCTTATTGAAACCGGACACATAAACAACTACTGTTCTAACTTTACTGCTGAAGCTTTAGCTATATTTAAGGCTGTTAAATATGCTGAATACCAAAAATCAAAATTTATTATATGCACCGATAGTCTTTCTTCTATACAAGCTATTTGGAATACTAATTATGATTCACAGTTAATTAACGAGATCAGAAACTATTTAATAAAAAGTTCAAATAGAATCATCCTTTTATGGGTCCCATCGCATGTAGGTATCCCCGGAAATGAACTTGCAGATGCTGCTGCTGCCGATGCTAAAAACCGACCTCTTCTTAAATATTCCACATGGGAAAATAAGGATATACGCAATGTTATCTCATCATTTTTAGATAATCTTCACGACAGTTATTGGTCGAACTACCTCCACTCCTACAAAAATGTCAACCCCCTTGGGAGGAAACCAAATTACCCGAAAACTTGCAAGAGAAATGTTAATACAATTATTGTTCGTCTGAGATTAGGCCACTGCAAATACACTCACAAGCATCTTCTAAATAAAACATCTCCTCCTTTCTGCACAACATGTAATAGAAATATCACCGTAACCCACACTTTAGGCGAGTGCCCAGCTTTCAACTCTTCCCGGATTAATATTTTTGGAACTAAAACACCTTCAAGCTTTTTAACTCATGTCTGTGATAACAACATTAAATTAATTTTTAAATTCATTTTAGAAAATAGTCTACTAAGCCTTATATAATTTTACTTTATTTTTTCGGAATCGATGGCCTATGTTGCTAGTATTCCCACCTTTAAATTAGTTACAACAATTGTATTTTGTAATTAATAAATGAATAATAATAATAATAATAACTTTTCTTTTTCATACAGAAACAGGCCAAGAAATTGGTACGTATTAAATTGTTATTGCGACATTATTGTGCTATTAATATCATTATAACTTCAAATATACAAACATCAAAAGAATACCCATATTCAGTAAGTAAATTTCTAATTTATTCTGCATTAACATCTTGTCTGAACTTGAATCGGCTGTTCTGCTCATTCGCCGTATAATCTTTTTGTATATAAATCTTCCAAGTCCTCAACTTTTCCATCCGGCATCTCTGCCTCAAGTTAAAAACCTCGTGTTTATTTCTTGTTAGAGAAAATCTATTAAATTTATTAATTTTTTTTGTAATAAAAGTGTCAAATACCACATTTTTATTTAATTTTTGATTGTGTTTGGCAATGGTTGCTCAAAAAAGAAGAAAGTATGAAGGCAATAGCCCTAAATTCAAGGTGTCAAAAATTGATGGACCCACAACTAGTTCCAACAGATTTCAACCTCGAGGAAGATGAAGCGGTTGCTGTTAAGGAGAGGATTCCTCCTATAATTGTTGATTCCACACACAGTTTTTCGAAAGTCATTGGTTTAATTGGCGAAAAGTTTAATTTTAAAAGGATGTCCATTGGAACGAAAATTATATCCAACTCGCTATCTTTATACAATGAAGCCCTAGCTGTACTGAAGGCAGGAAATTTCCACTTTTATACACCCGAGGTAAAAATGCTAAAACCTTTAAATTAGTTTTATTTGGTTTACCACGTTTTGAAAGCAGATTAACGAAGCAGAGTTCATCAGTTCATATAATATAAAGGCAGTTAGCGTTAAAAAATTAGCAACGAAAAGATCCGCCGAATTCGACCAACAGCAGGTATCCAAGAGAGAAATTATGAAGTTGAAATACTTTTGCAATGTCTCTGTTTACTGGAGAAGACCTTTAAAGGGCAACAAGGGCCCTATTCAATGTTCCAAGTTCGCTATGTGTGGACATGGTGCCAAAAATTGTAATCGTGTTGTAATATGCTCAGCCTGTGCTGGAAATTACGAGTTTTCAAAATGCACACTTAACAAAAGCAGCAATGTTGGTACCATAATATATAAGTGCTACAACTGCTTGAAAAAGACATTAAGAAATGTTAACCACAGGGCTGATGACCCAAAGTGTCCTTGTCGTCAAGAATTTTTACGTCATCGTTTAACTTCAAAATCCAGAACGACCAAAATGAGACCTAGGTATTACTCGTAATCCCCATACCAATGATAACTTGTACTCAGAGGTAGCTAAGAACAAATACTACGATAAGAACAATAATAATGACATTTCCAATGAGAAGCTTATGAAAATATTTTTCGATGCAGTCGATGCTTTGAAAAGATGTCAAAATAAGTACGACAAGCTTCGAGTTTTAGGTATGATGCTTAAATATGCCATATAACTCAACCTGTCTCCAAAATATTCATGTAACGCATTGGAACGCTCAAGGCATTACAACAGAGTCAGCAGCTGCTTAAATGGATAATGTCCTGTACAAATTGAAAACTGATATTCTTCTTTTAAATGAAACTTTTTTAAACCCGTACCACAAATTTAAACTTGGTGGCTATAAAATGTATAGAGATGATCGGTTCACACATGGAGGAGGTTTGTTACCGAAAATCAAAACAAGTATTTCAATCCAAGTGATGATTAATATAATCCAGTTTACACTTCCAACAGCATACTCATTGGAATTGCTCATCGAACAACTCCGCCGGTAAGGAGCTCTACAGCCACTGCCTCCGATCCAGCTACTTCATTTATTACCCCAGGGAACGCACACGTTTTGGACAGAACATCAATCCAGTACAGCCGTCTACAGTGGTCATTCTTATATCCAACTCGAGTCTCCATTTTTCCGACCTTGTAACACTTTCGGATACACACTTTACAATCGGACCATGTTCCGATAACCTGCGTTATTTCTGGGAGAATTGAAAAAATGACATATTCAGTTCCCTTGTGCAGACTGGACAGCAATTGGAAATTGGGTGGAGAATGAAATCAGATGTCAGAACATCGACGAACCCTCCTCTGATTCAGGTGAACTTGATGTTTATTTTGGTAACTTCATTTCTGTAGTTCAAGAGGCTTTCAAGAGGATACCTATTGGGCGCAAAAATTCTTAGCATAGGGAAATCTCTGATTTAAGTATTATGTTAATAAGTCTAAGGAATAAGTACAGGCGGAAATATCAGAGATGTAGGGATACTAATACTAGAATTCAATTGAAATGCATTTTGTGCCAAATAAATAATTTGATTTTTATCTTAATAGGGACAGGAATAATTCGTGGACGAAGTTTATTGGGAATTTGCCTCCGGGCTCGCAAAAGTTTTGGAAATTGGCGAGTCCTAAGTGCCAACAGAAAGTCATTTACTGACCTTCAAGTAAACGGTGAGGTTTTGAAAACTCGCTCTGAAAAGGCGAATGCGTTGGCAGACGTGTTCGCAAATTCACATTCTATCACTTTGAATAATTCTTCACCTATGGACACGGCTGTCTCAGAATATATTCATAATCTAAACGACAGAATTCTTGATAGTTCTTATATAGAACTCACCGATTTAGTGGAAGTTAAATCGTTTGTGATGTTACTAAAGAATAATAAGGCCCCGGGTTTGGATGGCATTCATAGCATCATTCTCAAGAATATGCCTGATTATTTTTTTGAGACTTAAAGTAAACTTTTCAATTCCTGTTTATTGGAAGGTTATTTTCCTAAGATTTTTAAGAGGGCTAAAGTAATCCCAATTTCTAAGCCGGGGAAGGATCCTAAATTACCCTCCAGGTATATACCCATCAGCATTCTAAGTTTATTGGACAAGGTGTTTGAGAAGATAATCAGCAAAAGAATTTTGGATTTTTCTAATTGGAACAATATTATTAACCCGCAACAGTTTGGATTTCGCAGTGAACATTCTACTGTACATCAACTAAAAAGAGTTGTTAATTATCTTCAGTGCAACAAAAGGAATCGAAAGAGTACTGGTGTTATTTTTCTGGATATCGAAAAGGCCTTCGATTCTATTTGGCATGATGGTCTGCTTTTTAAACTCGGTGCATTCAATTTTCCAACATATCTGCAGAAAATTATAAAAAGTTTTTTGGATCAAAGCTCTTTTGTTGTATCTATCGATAATAAGCTGTCTAGTGATCGGCGAATACCTGCGGGTCTTCCGCAGGGGTCAGTATTATCTCCAACTCTTTAATCGATCTGCATATCAGATATTACCGTTTCCAGGAATGATGAAATGGCTTTTTACGCAGATGATAGTGCTTTCATTTGCAGTGGTAAGGTGTCGAATGCGATAGTTAAAATAATGGAGGATAGTTTAAAACTAGCCCATAAATAGTTCGACAAGTGGAAAATAAAAGTTAATGATAGTAAAACACAGGCTATAATATTTCCATATAATAGGTCGCTAAAACGTATTCCTACAAGACATGTTTACTTTCGGGGAGTTATGATCCCACTTAGTGATAATGTTAAATATCTAAGAATTATTTTCGATAAGAAATTATCATTTAAACAGCTTTTGGAATATATTTGTGAGAAGGCAGTCAGGTGCGGTAGAGCCCTTTACCCTCTAGTTAACAGAAGATCTAGACAAAATTGTAAGAATAAGATTCTCTTGTACAACATGTGTATTCGGCCTATTATGAAATATGCGTGCCTGGTATGGTTCTTTAAAGCTTCTAGAACGTATAGAAAAAAACTTCAGGTAATACAAAATAAAAATTTGAAAATAATACATGGTCTGAACCCAAGACACTCTACTGATTTGCTGCACAGTAACTTTAGTCACGTATTGATTGAATCATTCGCAAGGGAACTGACTCTGTCATTTAATGAAAAATGCAGAACGTCTACATATGGAATAATAAGGAATTTACTCAATGTCCACTAGATCTCTTTTTACTGAAAGAGCCAATTTAGTAAATATTTTAAAAATTTCTTATGACTTTTTAAGATTGTGCAAGGTTTTTTTTTAGAACAACTTTTCCTTAATTCTGTGATTTTTTTATTAGTTTATTTATTTAATTATTAAGTTTTTGGTTGTTGTAATACTTTAAGTAAAATCTCAAACCAATGTTATAAATTTTAGAAAAGATTTCAATAAAGACATATATATATATATATATATCTTCTATACTTCCTCAACTTTCCCTTCGCTGACAAAACATTGTGAACTTGGCTACTCGGTTCTAGGCTGAATACAAAATATCTACCTGAAGATACAACTCTAGCCGCGACTATATTATTATCCACATTCAGTAGAGCGGTATAAATTACCAGAAACGTCTTCTTAGCTGCAAATGAAAACTTGAAATAAGCTTCTTCACTTCGTCTTTTAGTCTTATATTTTCCTGGCTTCGTTCATAAGTTTAATTCTTAATAGCAACCAAATCAGGAAAAACAGATTACAAAGCTACAAGAATTCACTTCTACGATACACCGAATGTGACAATGTCTGGATCAGTGATTGGGCTATTTTTACCCACGGGTCCAAGATTATTACGGGTGTAAGGGTTTTCAAAAATCAGAAATTCATATAGATTTCCGGCAGAATGTAGCGTATTTCAGACGGAATTCAAAGTTACAATTTATGTAGATAATCAGGCAACAGTAAAGGCTTTATGAGAACATGTTTTTAGGTCAGACCTGGCCTGAGAATGTAAAAGCCTACTAAGCGACCTTATGTCAGATTATCAGATTAAATTACGAAGATTATCAGATTGAATCATTGCACCGGTATTAGAACTGTGAATACAGGGATGAACCACGTTTTCAACCTAACCTAACGTAATGACTGCTATCATTATTTACAACACGATGATTTATATCCATGTTGCACAAAATAAAAAATTAATATAATGAAACTTTACAGAATACAGCAATATTAAAATGTACTAGATACACTTCAATTAATTATATGCTCAGATCGGTAAAATGGCTAAATATAGAACTAACGCTACAATTAAAAACCTTACATTTTATTCTTAAATAAAAGAATAGTAATGCACGGATCATAGATAAAGTAATGTACGTCGGCAAATCGCAACCGTACCGATTAAAAAACAACAACGGTGACTTCAGAATTTGATCAACAACGACAATGCAGCGCTTACTGTCCTACAGAGAACTACAACTTTTCAGCACACCACCTAACAATCCCAAAAATTAAAATAACACAAATATATTTAGGAAAAATGTGATATTTTTTGTTATGAATAACTCAATTTAAAATAGAAATTTAAAATATCTATAAATATGTAAACATAAAGCATTTTTAATACCAATAAGAATCCATTTGAAATTGGTTTTACACCGCACATATCAATGGATATTAGATTCAATTTCAGAATATCAAAGAAGCTTTTGCTTTCGGTGTTAAGAATATTAGCATCATGATATATACTGAAGTGCACCATATAGATGAAAATACTTCTTTTTATTTTCACCATTGCATTTATACTTCATTTATTTTCGCCATCACATACTACTCAGGAATGAATGAAAAATAAAAATATACTGAAAAAATTCATACAGCATTTACTTTATTTATTTAGTGAGGTGCCGAAGAAACTCTATAGTAATAATAGCACTATCGAGCACAGGTTAATGTGTCTGTGTCAACCATCACAAGTATTTCGGTATCAATCTTAACAGACAAATAACTTGATATTAACCATTTCAATTCAACGCAAAAAAGAGTACTACAAACTAATACTTTATACTGCAATTATGAAAGCAATATTATTTTTCAGGGACCGTAACTTTTATCGAAAAAGTTAGAAAATAAAAGTTATTTTTTGACTATTATTTTTTCGAGTAGAAATAAAAGTTATGTTTTGACTTTTATTTTTTCGAGCAGAAATAGCAGTTATTTTTGACTTTTATTTTTAAGATCAGTAATAAAAGTTATTTTTTGACTAGTATTTTTAAGAGCGGAAATAAAAGTTATTTTTTGACTTTTATTTTTTCGAGCAAAAATAACAGTTATTTTTAACTTTTATTTGTTCGAGCAGAAATAAAAGTTATTTTTCAACTTTTATTTTTTTGAGCAGAAGTAAAAGTTATGTTTTGACTTTTATTTTTTCGAGCAGAAATAAAAGTTGTTTTGGTTTTTACAAACCCTATGACACAAAGATTAGTGTTTAATATACCCATAACTTAATTCTAATAATTTTCTAACATAAATTACTTTAACTGTTTTAAAGAATTTTTTAATAAATATTATGTATTCATCATGAATTAAAACAAAAATAACTTTTATTTCTGCTCGAAAAAATAAAAATCAAAACATAACTTTTATTTCTGCTCGAAAAAATAAAAGTCAAAAATAAGTGTATTTTTTCGAGCAAAAATAAAAATCAAAACATAACTGTTATTTTTTTTCTAAAAAATAAAAATCATATTTTTAAAAAGCATCGCATTATATAAAAATTTGGTCCAAGACAATCAAATTGGTATACTTGGTTTTGTTCTCCGACATTTCCTTGCGGTTGATTTTTTAATCAAAAATTCAAAAATAACAGTTATTTTCGGTCCCTCTTATTTTTAGGGATTCAGTTAAGCCACACTTCCTCAGCGTCTAATATGTAAAAAATACTGAGATAAACAAAACAAAATTTTAATTATGATTATAGCTGCTTTTATTTATACACGACTGGGAGGGATGGGATGCATGCAAACAAGGTAAAGTTTCTGACTGTGGTCAACGTGGCGACCACCAGGACGATCCTTGTCTTGCTGTATTCAAGTTGACACGCAGCCTCCTCGTGGCCCCTCCTGGATGGCATTCTAGCACCCGCTAGATGTTAACTAATGCGTGCAGCGAAGTCCAATCCCCTGGACGTTAAATTTGGGTTGTGCGTAGGGCTTGGAACCCACCACGTAAAAACAATCTCCAATGAAAACCAAAACAACAGCCTCTATAAAGATCCCCTCAAAAGTTGACGACCACGGCAAACGTTTAAAGGACTATGATTTACGAATAGGCACATGGAACGTCCGAACCCTTTACAGGGCAGGCGCTTCCGCCCAGCTGGCGGATGCCCTCATGAAATGTAGGACGGACATCACTGCCATCCAGGAAATGCGATGGATAGGGCAAGGATGCAAAAGGCTAGCATGTTGCGATGTGTATTACAGCTGCCAGGTTGATAAGCACGAATTCGGATGCGGATTTGTGGTTAATAAGAGACTTCGCCACCTTGTCTCTGGGTTCACGCCTGTGAACGAAAGGATAGCCACAATCCGCATCAAGGCAAAATTTTACAACATCAGCCTTATTTGTGCTCATGCCCCCACGGAAGAAAAGGACGATGTGACTAAAGATGCCTTCTATGCTAAACTCGAGGACGTATTCGATAAGTGCCCGGCCCATGACGCCAAAATCGTCCTCGGGGATTTTAATGCGAGGGTCGGGCGGGAAGGTATCTTTGGTCCCACTGTCGGACAGTTCAGCCTCCACGAGAACACTACCCCCAATGGTATGAGGCTGATCGATTTCGCCGCGGCACGTAACATGGTAGTATGTAGCACCAGGTTTCAACACCTCGATATCCACAAGGCCACTTGGATGTCCCCTGATCGATCTACGTCCAACCAAATCGATCATATTGTGATTGACGGAAGGCACGTATCCAGTGTACTAGATGTGCGTACGTTCAGAGGTCCAAACATCGACTCTGACCACTACCTTGTCGCAGCCAAGTTTCGATTGCGCATTAGCGCATCGAGGTCTGCGCGCTCTAGTACATTGCGAAAGCTGGACGTCAAGAAGCTGCGATCACAAAGGACAGCTGAGGCGTTCTCCGCTCAACTCTCCGACAAGCTCCGTCATTCCCTCTCTAATCTCAACGACATTGGAGGACTGTGGGCCAACATCTCCCACTCCTTGCGCACTACTGCGGAAACAGTCCTTGGTTTCGAGCGCCCACCCCAACGAAATCAATGGTACGATGAGGAGTGTCGCGAGGCAGCTGCAGCGAAAAACGCCGCATACAGAAAAACTCTGCAGTCTGCCGCTACGCGAGCCATTGTCGAGGACTATAGAGTGAGGAGAAGGGAAGAGAGACGCCTTTTCAGACGCAAGAAGAGGGAGCAGGAAAGGCGTGAGCGTAAGGAAATCGAGGTGTATAAATGCAGGAATGACGCTCGAAAGTTCTATCAAAAGGTTAAGCGTCTAACCGAGGGTTATAAGCCCGGAGCGTCTTCCTGCAAAGACGAAAACGGAAACTTGGTAACAGATCCGCAAGGGGTGCTGAGGTTATGGAGGAAGCACTTCTGTTCTCTGCTACAAGGCGATGACGACACCAATTCCGCCTTTAGAGATGATGTTCCGAACCCGATCGATGATGACGGCGTGGAGATTCCGCCGCCTAGCCATGAAGAGGTCAAAGACGCGATAATGCGTCTTAAAAACAATAAAGCGGCGGGTCCTGATGGCCTCCCTGCTGAATTGTTTAAGACCGGATGTAATGAGTTGGTAGGGCGCATGCACCAGCTTATTTACAAAATATGGCTAGAGGAAAGTATGCCCAACGATTGGAACCTCAGTGTCCTCTGTCCTGTCCTGAAAAAGGGCGACCCTACGATATGCGCCAACTACAGGGGTATAAGCCTTCTCCCTATCGCATATAAGGTTCTTACAGGCGTATTGTGTGAACGACTGAAGCCACTCGTCAAAACACTGATTGGACCTTATCAGTGCGGCTTCAGACCTGGCAAGTCCACCATCGACCAGATCTTCACACTACGCCAAATCCTGGAAAAGACCCATGAACAACAAGTCGACACACACCATCTTTTTGTCGACTATAAGGCAGCCTTTGCTAGCCCCATAAGGGATCGTGTTTTTGCCGCAATGTCTGAGCTCGGTATACCTGCGAAGCTGATAAGGCTATGCAGAATGACGTTGAGCAATTCCTGCAGCTCCGTCAAGGTAGGAATGGACCTCTCCGAACCTTTTGATACCGTGCGAGGTTTCAGACAAGGCGATCCCTTAGCATGCGACCTCTTCAACTTCGTCATGGAGAGTGTTCTGCGAAAGGCGGGAGTGCATCGCAATTGCACTATTTTTCAAAAGAGTGTCCAGCTGCTTGCGTACGCTGACGACATTGACATCATAGGGCGTACCAAGCGAGATGTTACTGCTGCCTTTAGTGCTATTGAACGGGAGTCTACCAAGATGGGTATGGCAGTAAATGAGGGCAAAACAAAGTATATGTTATCGACAAGTAGAGACGTGCGGCGTATTGATTCTCAGATTACGGCCGATAACTATACTTTTGAAACAGTCAAGGAATTTATTTATCTTGGCTCCGCCGTTACCACCAGAAATGATGTCAGTCTGGAGATCAAGCGTAGGATCACTCTTGCCAACAGGTGCTACTATGGTCTCAATAGGCAATTGAGTAGCAGAGACCTCTCTCGTGCGACAAAACTAACACTCTACAAGACACTCATCCTACCCGTGCTTCTTTATGGCGCTGAGGCATGGACCCTATTAAGTACTGATGCAGCGGCCTTGAGAGTGTTCGAGAGAAAAGTCCTACGTAAGATCTTCGGTCCAGTGCGTGTTGGCGATGATTTCCGTATCCGATTCAACAGTGAGCTGTATGAGCTCCTCAACGACATTGACGTTGTACAGCGTATTAACATCCAGCGGCTGCGCTGGCTCGGCCATGTCGTTCGAATGGATGAGGATGCTCCGGCGAGACGAGTATTTGATGCGGGTATCTGCGGAAGTCGGCGAAGAGGACGACCTTGTATCCGTTGGAAGGACCAAATCGAGGAAGCCCTGTCTTCGATTGGTGTGACCAACTGGCGTAGGCGCGCAAGAAGCAGAGGCGCCTGGAAGGATGTGTTGCGGCAGGCCGAAATCCGTTAAACGGGTTGTTATGGCCAATTAAGTAAGTAAGTAAGTATAGCTGCTTTTTTTTAGGGCTAAGGACTAAAAGGGGTAAAAAAGGGATTTTAAATGCCAGAAACATATTACAGCGACGAGAAACGCATCCAAGTGAACTAGCCTGTAACATCCTTAAGGAAAGAAGCAATAAAAGAGGTGACATTGACCTGTGCTGTTCGCGGGATAGTTAAATTATAAAATTTTTGTATCAATAATATATAAATCGCTCCGTAGTAACTGCACTTAATTTAACCCTTTAGATTTAAAATTTGTATAACAATTTTTGTTAAAAATTTAAGTTTATAAAAAATTGGCGCAATAAAAAAGTAAATAAAGTTCTTACCAATTTGCTTCTGATCCATCATTGAACGAAAATTCCAAAAAAAGGGTCGGGAGCATATTTGACAATTATTACTTTCAATCCATGCTGGAACTTCTTTACGCATGGCATTCATTTCCCAAAATACAACAACATTATCCTCTCCACAAGTAATAAGTTGTTGACTATGGTCCGCATATGCTAATGAGGAAACCTTATTTCTGAAAAGTTATAAAGAAGTAAGTATTGTTTTTATTAATTAAAAATTTTCTGACTTATGCCCTTGGAGTTCATATATAGTTCCTCTTTTGCCACCGACATCCCAAACAATAACTGAGTGATCACATGCACCGCTGAAAAGCAACTGAGGACCTTCAACCCATTTTAAGCATCGAATACTTCCTGAAAGTAGAAAATTAAATTGTCTGATAAAAGGGTGCAAATTTATTAGGGGTTGATTTAATCTGGTTTGTACTTTTCCTCATTAAGAAAAAAAATTTAGCCAGAAAATTTTGTCGACACTTAAGCTAAAAATAAAATTATTTTAAAATATATACTGCCCTAATCACTATTAATTCATACACCACGCATTTTTGTTTGATATACCAATATTTTAAGGTCTATATTTTGGACAATAATACTTGAGATAACTTTAACTTTATTTTTATTATAACGGTACATTTCAGCTATTTATAATTTAGCAAAAGTAACACAAAATTAACTTCAGAAATAAATTATACATTGCAAGAAGTGTGCCAAATTATTAATATTAATTTATGTGGGATATTTCTTTATCACTCTTGAACCTGTAACCAAAATTCATTCTTGGTTTTAACAGTTATTTCATATATTGTTAGTCTTCTCTTTTAAAGAACCGAGAAATTTAAATTAGATTAATGCTATGTCCGCAAGGCAGCAATTTTTCGTAATTCGCTATCTCATGCGTAATTCAACATCCAATTATGTGCTGAATTACGTAATTCGCAATACAAAATTTTGTGAGCGAATTACCCAAATTGTATGTAATTCGCTTTCTATTACCCTGTGAATTATTTAAAAATCAATGTAATCTCTAAATTTTATCGTATTTTTGCCATCACCAGCTGTCAAAGCACCAAAAATATAAACAAATAAATATTGTAAACAATAAATAATAAATAATAAACAATAATAAATAGTAATAATAAGCAATAATAAATAGTAAACAATAAATAATAATGATCCAAAAATAACATTTTAAAAAAAGTATTATTTATTCGCGAAATTAAAGGAGGAAGCCACTATGTGTGTAGAAAACCTGTTGAATCTACAGGAAAAGCATTTGCAGCTTTTAAAGAAGATGTATGAACTTCTTAATTTAAAAATATTAAAAATTATTTAGCAATAAAAAGAAGAAGAAAAGAAGAACTGTCAAAAAGAATTACAAAGTTGCCCGTGTGAACATGATAATTCAAATAAGTAATTCAAACAGAGAGCGAAGTAATTCGAAGGCTCGTGCGAACATAGCATTATGCTTTGTATTATCATGTTCACACGGTAGTTTTGTAATTCTTTTTTACAGTTCTTCTTCTTTTTATTACTAAATTATTATTAATATTTTTCATACAGCTTTTCAAAGGCTGCAAATACTTTTCAAAAGGTTTTCTACACACATAGTGGCTTCCTCCGCTAATTTCGCGAATAACTTTCTTATAAATAACACTTTTTTAAAATATTATTTTTGAATTCCATTATTGTTTATTGTTTACAATATTTTTTGTGATTTGACAGCCGGTGATGACAAAAATACGATAAAATTTAGAGACTACATTGATTTTTAAGTAATCCACAGGGTAATAGAAATTTGATTACACATAATTTGGGTAATTCGCTCACAAAATTTTGTATGGCGAATGACGTAATTTAGCACATAATTGGGTGTTGAATTGCGAATGAGAGAGCGAATTACGAAAAATTGCTGCCGTGCGAACATGGCATAAGATCTGGACTGTTCAATTGTAAGGTAAAAACTAATTTCTCTGTTTAGAGGCCTAAGCCCACTCTAAATGGACAGATTAATAAGCTTTTTACGAAACGTGAGGATAGGTGGACTGTCAACCAGATCCAAATCAAGTGTCCCGAAATTGTGAGATACAAAACATTTTTACACAAGCTATAAGGTCGAAGCAATAAGCCAAATTCCCTAAAGAATGACTTTAATGCATCGCATGCAAGAATAAAATAATTTTTTTTTATTGTAATTTTATTTGCAATCTATTTTACAATTATAAGCAAATTTGATCATAAGTAAATATTAACAGAATCTATTGAATCCCATCAGAAACAACAATATAAAATTTTTGTATAAAAATAATATAAGTAGTTTTAACAGTGCAGGAGTGTTAGAACAAATTTATATAAATATGTATACTATGAAAATGAGAGATTTACAGAACTAAGGTTTGACTAATAACAAAAGAAAAGATGATTTAATTAAGCATGTTATAGAAATGGTAGGTCTAATATATGATTTCTTTTAAGTCTACGGGTCTCATCTGTCTCATCCAGTAGTGCGATTGCCAAAACATTACAATGATTACTAAGTCTATTTAAATAATTAGTACTAAATATTTTTATTTCAGATTTCACAAATGGTTTTTTTCTTTTTTTAATTTTTTTTTGCAATCTATTTACAAATAAATATTAAGCAAAACTTATAGCTACTACAACAATTTCACAGAATGTTAGGTTCCTACGAATCTAACTATTTATATACATATGTTTACAAAGTTTAAAATAGTCATTTACATTAACTTATTTTTATATTTGAAATGGGAGATCTAGTATGTGTAACCTTTTCAAGCGTCTAACTTCAAAAGAATCATCTAACAGCATGATCGCAAGTAAATTTTGGTGGTTGCTCAGTCTTTGTTGGTATTTTGTACTATAAATTTTAATTTCCTCTCTAATAAGGCGTATATTAAGATCACGGTGAATAGCGTTGTTTCTCGTAAACCACGGTGCGTTCGTTAAAATCGTAAGTGTTTTAGACTGATATTTTTGAGTTACATCAATATTTGAGTAGGATGGTGTTCCCCAAAGCTGTATTCCGTAAGTCCATATTGGCTTTAGTACCGTTTTATAAAGCAAAAGTTTGTTGTTAAGACTTAATCCGGACCTAGGACCAAGAAGCCAATACATCTTTTTTGTTTTGAGTTCAAGTTGCTTTCTTTTCTGTTTTATATGGTCTTTTCAAGTTAATCGTTTATCCATTATAAGTCCTAAGTATTTTACGTGATCTGACTTCGGTATAACAGTTCCGTCAAGGTAAACGGGGAGACAGTCCCCTTTTTTCAGTGAGAATGTGACATGATTGGATTTTTCCGCATTCACTTTTATATTCCATTTTTTTAGCCAGTTGCTTGTTACATTAAGCTGTGTTTGTACTATATCGGCTGCTAAAGCGGTGGATTTGCTGGTAACTAATATAGCAGTATCATCGGTATACGTAGCAATCAAAACGTTATCTGTTGTCGGCATATCAGCGGTAAATAATGTATAGTATTGGGCCTAATACGCTTCCCTGAGGCACACCTGCTTTTATTTTTCCGATTTCTGAGTTTTCCCCATTGATTCTAACAAAAAAACTGCGTTCATGTAAGTATGATTTGAGTAAAAGATAATATGGAGCTGGCAAAAGTTTTTTTAACTTAAATAAAAGGCCATTGTGCCATACTCTATCAAAGGCTTGTTTGACGTCAAGAAAAACTGAAGTACAGTACTCCTTGTTTTCTAGAGAATCTCTAATTTGTTTAACTATTCTATGACACTGCTCGGGAGTGCCATGTTTGTGTCGGAACCCAAATTGATGATCAGGTATGATTTGTAGAGACTCTAGGACCGGTAGTAGTCTTTTTTGAAAAAGCTTTTCAAATAATTTAGATATAGTAGGCAGTAAACTGATAGGCCGGTATGATTCAATACAATGTTCTGGCTTATGAGGTTTATTAACCATTATAATTTTTGCATGTTTCCACTGGGTAGGAAAATGTGATAGCCTTAAAATAGCGTTGAACAAAACGGTAAGAAAAATTAAAGCTTTTATCGGTAGATTTTTTAGAACTTTTGCATCAAAATTATCATATCCTGCTGATTTCTTTGGATTAAGCTTTTTTATTTCAGCTATAATTTCATTAACCCTAAAAGGTTTAATGGGTAGACTCATTTGACATGGAATATCTAAAAAGGAGTTTATTGTGGAATCTTGTACTAGCGTACTAAATGAAAAAGGAGTAAATATGTCTTCAAGGTAGCTCTTAAAGGCAGCAGCTTTAGTCTTATCAGATCGACACCAATCACCATTTATGTCCTTTATTGGAACATTACGCTTTTGAGCATGTTTTAGATATTTAGTTGCTTTCCAGAGATTGTATTCGTTATTATTAGCAGGACTTAGCTTGCAAAGATAACTATTGACTGAATCATTTTTTAATTCTCGTAGCCTTTTCTTCAAATGACTAGCTGCATGATTAAAATTTGTCTTGTCCACCGGCATCCTTGACCTCTTCCAGATATTACGCAGTCTTCTTTTCGCTGTGATAAGTGATCTTATTTCAACACACAGCCCAAAATTTGAACTATAATTTAAATTTTGCGGTGTAGCCCTAAACGACGCTTCATGTATCACTTTTGAAAACATTTCTACAGCATAGTCAATTTCGCCTTCGGTACTAAAAGACGAACTGAGATCAAGTTGAGAGTCAATGTGGCGTTGAAAAAGATTAATATCAGTTTTGCAAGGATAAGCTTGGTATTTAATTGCCTTTTCTTACAAGCTGTCGTGAAGCTAACAATAATTGGGCTATGATCAGAGCTGAGATCACCACTAGATACGATACCTAGAGAGGTTTGTGGAATTCCTTTGTATATGAAAAAATCTAATACATCTGGTATTTTGAATATGTCAGCTGGCCAGTAAGTAGGTGATCCCGTTGATAGCGAATTGTATTGATTTTTCGTAATGCATTTAAAGAGTTCTCTTCCTTTAGGGTTAGTTAGACGTGATCCCCACCATATGTGTTTTGCATTGAAATCACCACCTACTAAAAATCGATTGCCAATATTGTTGAGAAATCGTTCGCACTGATCACATTTGATGTTATATCTTGCAAGTTATTTAATTCCTGCGGCTTGCAAGTATAACTCAGTAACAGGTTCTAAAACTTCATAAGAAATGCTTGATTTAATAACAATAGCAGCACCTGCATGTGCTCTGTTATTAGGCTGATTGGCATTTATTACGTCGTATCCTCTTATATGGCAAAGGGATTTGTTAGTTTGATGGGTCTCTGAGACTAGCAAAATATCAATAATATTATTTTTAAGAAAGACTTCTATTTCATTAATGTGGTTCAAAATTCCATTCTGCTATTATAAGGTTTAATTGCATAATTTTGTCATTAACATAACATTTTGACATCATGTTCATTAATGTATTTGTTAACTCTATTTGTTTTTCAAGCATCGCACAATGGGGTTTTTGATGCCTTAAATGGGAATTAAATCTTTCCTGGTTGCTTTTTTTAACTTTTTTTGGTTTATTTCGCTTAAAGATGATAAATCCATAATAAAAAAGAATCGTGACCTGAAATGCATAAGGGCCTAACAACCAAAAAATTCAAAATTGATTTTTTGATTGATTCTGATGTATTGCATCAAAATATATGTTTTGAGAACATTTTTTAATACTACTGTTGAAGATTATCTACTTCCAACCAGATAAAATTAGAATTGAACATAGAAACGTTAACACAAATTCGAATAAATCATTTTGAGTATCAAACAAGTTTTCATTTCATTTTGAAGTCTTTGTTTCGGGCATCTTGCGCTTCCTCAGTTAACTGCCCTATTGGTATTAAAGAGTAGTTTATTACATCTGGTCCGCGCCAGCAAAGATGAAGAATTTTCATTCCTTTACACTTTTGGTTTTTGCTTCTTTCACTGCAATCCTCGAAATCAACTTTCGATCTACCACGCTTAACACCAGATTGGCCCGGGAAACCTATTGACGAATCTAACCAGTACTTGTTGTTCTGAGGAAAACGCTCAGAAACTCTTTAAGATGCATTCCAGCGATTCTTCAATTGGAAAATTAATTTTTTCAATGTATCGTTAAAAATTTAATATTTTTTTATTGCTTGGGAATAAACGTGTAAGCATTTTTTCTTTAAGAAATGCGAGTTTTTCAGTCAAGGTTTCAAATCCAGAACTTGCAATTAGTTCATAAAGTTCTCTTCGAGAAATAAAAATTGTATTCACGTTTGTATCTATGATTGAATAAATATGGTCTTATAATTTTATACAAAGAATTTAATAGATAAAAATTATATAGGTGGAAAAATATATTTTCTTTTTTTTTAATCAGGTGCAAGAAAGTGCAAAAAAAAAATGTTTCTATTATTTCACAGGGTATCTTAGATTTAAGAAAAGAAAAACTTTTTTGCTTAACTTTGCTTACCTCACAACTATTTTTTAAAATAACAAAACTATATAATCTTAAAAAAAACGAAGCAACTATAATCTCAATCGTCTGTTGTTCAAGGCTCCATATTTTTTTTAATACTTTTACTTAAAAACTTGCCGAGAACTAATTTTGAAAACACTGAAAATTTTGTTTTTTCACGAAAGATAAAAAATATCAAAAAACTCACACTTCAAAAAGGCGTAGTAATGTAACGGTACTTGCTAGAGACACGTTTTTTTAAGAAAGTGGTGCAGAATTTTGTGCACTTTCAGCTCATGTAAAAAATATTTGGTACTCAAGAATTTCATTTTCCAATTAATTCCCATTTTAGGCATCAAAAATCCCAATGTGCATCGCCTCGATTTTTTTAAGAACATTATTTACACTGCTAACATTTCATCTGCACCTCTCACTGCTTGAGCATAAGTTAATTGATCGTTTTGCGTTGTTGTGGGGAAGGTAGTGTTGTAATTGTAATTGTAGTTGATTACCTTGACAAAAACAATGTAATATATCACACCTTTCAACTAAAACAGGAGAGGGCTTTTAGTGTAGTCATTAAAGGTCTTCATCACTCTACACCAATTACGGATATTAAGGCAAATTTGATATTGTTAGGGCATCAGGTAAGGAGTGTTAGAAACATCTTAAGTCACTTTACGAAGCAGCCACTTCCCATGTTTTTTGTTGACCTGGACCCAAAACCTAATAATGGTGAAATTTAGGATTTGAAAACATTTGGTCATGCGACCATTGTCGTAGAATCACCCAAAAAAAATGTTGATGACATTGTCCAATGTTTCCGATGCCAGCAGTTTGGTCATACAAGGACTTATTGTAGAAAACCGTATAGATGCGTTAAATGTGGATTAGAACATTCAACATCAGAATGTACTAAATTACCAAATTCTCCCCCTCAATGTGTTCACTGTCTAAGTAACCACACTGCTAACTACAAAGGATGTGAAGTTTACCAGAAACTTGTTAATAAACGTTCTTATAAAAGCGTTAAAAATGTTCCTGACAAATGGTATTTGAAGATCATTATGTAGAGCATTATTGGTGACATAGTATGGAGCGTTTGTAATTGCTCTGAGGGCTTTTAACTGAAATCTTTGTAGAATTTCTATATTAGAATTGTTTACAGTTCCCCATAACTCTATTCCGTAGGTCCAAATTGGCTTTAAAATAGTTTTCAGAAGCAGCACTTTATTTTCCAGAGAAAGCTGTGATTTCCGTCCTAATAGCCAGTAGATTTGTTTAAATTTAGCATCAAGTTGTTTTCTTTTGGCTTTAATGTGACTACTCCATATGAGTCGTCTATCCAGGTGAAGCCCAAGATATTTGACTTCATTTTTACTGGGAATTTCGATACCATTTAAAAACACAGGAGGACAGCTCTGTTTCCTTAATGTAAATGTGATATGATAAGATTTTTGTGTGTTGACAACAATATTCCATTTATTAAGCCAAGATTGAAGGATATCTAGCTGTATTTGTAGTCTATTTGAAGCTTCGGACGCTATTAAATGTGATGATAAAAAGGCTGTGTCATCAGCGTATGTTGCTATCGTTACATCTTCTGTAGATGGCATATCATATGTAAAAATGTTATACAAAACAGTACCAAGAACGATGCCCTGAGGAATACCGGCTTCAATTTGATGCATTTGGGATATTGTTGTTAATTTTTACGTAAAAATATCGATTACTCAAATACGATAAAAAAAACATATAAAATATTGCAGGGAACAGCAGCTTTAACTTATATAACAACACTGCATGCCAGACTTTATCGAATGCCTGCTGTATATCTAAAAATACAGCGGAACAGTATTTCTTCTTTTCAAGAGCATCAGATATATCTTTACAGATACGGTGGCATTATTCAGGAGTACCATGCTTTAGTCGAAAGCCAAATTGATGGTCCGGAATTATATTGTTTTTTCTAGAACCGGAAGTAAGCGATTTAGAAGGAGCCTTTCAAATATTTTTGAAAAAATTGGCAGTAGGCTAATTGCCCTATAGGAAGATATATTATTTATTGCTTTGCCTGGTTTCAAAACCATTATTACCTCGGCAACTTTCCATTAAGATGGAAAGTGCTGCAATCTTAATATTGCGTTAAATATTAATATCAGGGAAATTATTCCTTTTCTTGGTAAGCATTTGATAGCAGTTGCATCTATTGTATCATAACCCGGACTCTTTTTGTTGTTCAACGCCATAACTTCCGCTTTGGTTTCATTTGGAGATATATTTTTTAATGGTAAATCCATTTGGCACGCCACTTCTAAAAAATTTAGAATGCTATTAGCATCTACATTCATGGAGTTTGGTGTAAACGTTTGCTTCAAATGATCTGCAAAGGCTACAGATTTCTCCACGTCATTTATACACCATATGCCAAGCTCATTTTTGATCGGAACGTTAGTTTTTGCAGAACGTTTTAGATATTTGGTAGCATTATATAGCTCAAATTCTTTGATCTTATTATGTGGCTTTAAATTTTTTATGAACTGACCAATATTTTCATTTCTTTCTTTCGCCAAGAATTCTGAGCACAGTTTAATGGTCAGATTCCAATTTGTTTTGTCAGTTGGATTTCTTGTACGATGCCAATCAATCGCCTCGATTGTCTTATCAATTCCCTTGCTGAGGCTCGAACTTTAGATCCCATACTCTGAGAAAACTGCAAAGTGGGAGTAGATAAAACAGCAGCGTCGTGTATGGAAGAAGTGAGTATTTCAACTGCGTAATCCAATCATCCCCAGTTTTGATCGCTATGTTGAGGCTTAAATTATTTTCTATTAGCCGACTAAAGAGGTACAAATTAGTGTGTCTTTTAATTAATTTAATCTTATTTGGAACTATCTTTACATTGGCATTGTAGTTGACAATGAGTGGAGTGTGATCAGAACTAAGACTGTCATCGTTTAAGATATCAAGTGAGTACCTGGAAATACCATCATAAACTACGAAATCAAGCAGATCCGGAATTTTGGTGTTACATTTTTCAGCATGACAATGACCCAAAGCACACTTCAAGGTTAGTGAAGTGTTGGCTTTCGGGTCAAAATATTGACGTTCTGGACTCGCCACCCCAAAATCCTGATCCCATTAGTTCCGATATTGAGATATTTTTAAGCTGTTTGTAAAAATATTTTTTGTTTCTAATTATATGACCAACCTCAAATTAGCATTTTTTGTTTTTAGCTAATTTTTTTTAAAATGATAATGATGCTGTGAATTTTTTTATTATAAACATAAAGCTAATATGTTGTATTGCTTTTTTAGCTATTAATTTTAAAGTGAGTAACAAAAGTTTTGAAAATAAATTAACAAACATACATGTTGCCAAGTCGTTTCTAATTATAAGGCCACCACTGTATATATTCATATAGATTTTTACCTTTAGGATTAATAAGTATAGAGCCCCACCAGGCATGTTTAGCATTGAAATCCCCGGCAACTATGAAACAATGCCCTAAACTCTTGAAAAAACTTTCGTAATCATCAGATTTTTTTCGAAGTCGCCGTGGTCTAGTAGGTAGTGTGTTGGCTTATTAGACGAAAGGCCCGAGTTCGAATCCCAGGTCAGACATCAAAACGAAATATGAAAAAAAAATATTTCTTCGGCGACTTCCTCTCAGCAGATTTCTGGCAAAAACTCGGAGAGTAAAAATTGCCATGAAAAGCTTATCAAAAAATCTGTCGTTCGGAGTCGACTTTAAACTGTAGCTCCCGCCACTCATGTATAAAATTGACGCTCACAACATGAGTGGTGTTGAGAAGCTAGGCCGTAATCCTGGCTGAAGGGTTGTAATGGCCAATTATGTATGCATGTAATCATCAGATTTTACGCTTTAATAATCATATCACTTTGACTGTAAATAAGGCAAGAAGCACTCTTGGCTTCATAAAACGTTGGGCAAGGGAATTTACTGATCCATATATTACTAAACAGCTATACATATCGCTTGTCAGACCTATTTTGGAGTATGGTTCTATCGTTTGGGATCCTCACTATAATGTTTACAGCGAACACATCGAATCTGTTCAGAAACAATTTTTAATCTTCTGCTTGCGGGGCCTTGGTTGGAATTATTCGGACATCCCTTCATATACTAGCAGACTGGCTTTAATAAAACTGCCTACCCTTAAGAGTCGTCGAACGATGTTAAATATATCTTTTATGATTAACCTGATCAATGGTAATATTTGCTGTGAATTTCTGTTAAGATCTGTTACATTCAATGTTCCTCGTCGTAACTTCCGCTGTTATAATCTTATTTATATTCAATTCTGCAGAACTAATTATGCTGTTGCTGATCCGTTAACTAGAATTTGCCGTCAATTTAATTATTTGTCAGACTTTGTTGATTTTTCTTTAAATTCTTGCGTTATAAAACGGAACATTATTGTTTTTCTCAATTAATAAATTTATTGTTTTTCTTAATTCTCAACTTTTCATATTTTTACTGTAACTATTACTTGTATTTTTAAAGAAACTAATTGTAATTCTATTTAATTTTATTCGATGTTATTAGTCAGTAAGGAATTTGTCCATTGACTTAAATAAATAAATAAAAAAGTATCCTTTAATTCTAACGTAAGATCTCTCAGTTAAATGCGTTTCAGATATAAGAAAAATGTCAATGTGTTTAGACTTCATAAAAAATTCAATTTCATTTAGTTTATTTATAATTCCATTTGCGTTCCATACAGCTGATCTCAGGTTTACTTGCATGATTTGTTTATAAGGAGTGACATCATGTTCATTAGCGTGTTGGTTAATTCAATTTGCTTATTTAAAAGATTTTCTATGTTTATAAATATACTGTTATTTACACTCTGGCTTCCAACATTTGCAAATGTTTCACCTGGTGTAAAATTATTGGGATTGGTATAAGTCCTACCTTGTGACTGTTTATAGCTTGGGTGCAAACTAGGAAAGTCATTCTCATTAAGTGAAAATTGGTTATGTACAACAGGCCGCCTATCAGCTAACCTCCTTTTTAAAAGCTTTTGGTAAATTTCGCACCCTCTATAGCTAGCAGTACGTTGCTGTAGACAGTGAACGCATCTAGGAGGGGTTTCGGCTTCCTTTGGACAATCAGGCGAAGGATGACCAAGTCCGCATTTGACACATACGAACGGTCTTTTACAATACGACTTCGTGTGCCCAAACTGCTGGCAGCGGTGACATTGTACAATTTCTTTAGAACATTTAGGAGCTTCTATTTGTACGACGCATCGTATTGCAAATACTTTTTTGTTATTGGGGCTCGGATCAATATCAACATAAAACATTGGTAAGGGGTTTTTAGAGAACTTGCTTTCTATATTAGTAACAAACCTTACAGCATGACCTTTAAGTAGAAGGTCGGCTTTTATATCTTCGACATTAGTAGTATGATGAAGACCCTTGACGACGAATCTGTAAGCGTGATCACTTTTTAATTGGTAAGTATGATAACTTAACTTGTTGGAGTCAAAACATTTGATTAACTTCCGATACGCATCAACCGTCTTTATATTGAGTTTAACCTGACCGTCATTTAAACTTTTATAATTAAATTCACTACCAGCAATCACACTACATATGCATTTGATCATTTTATTTATATTTGTCACATTATTAACAAAAATATGAGGCGGTTTAATAACTTCCTCAGTTTTCATATTATCATCATCATTATCATATTCTTCATCATCAGCAAGTGTAGCAAATTTATTAACATTCGAAGAACAAGGCTCGTCAAATCTCTTATGCTTTTTTTCAATATTTGTTGGTTTTAAAATTTTTTTTCGTTTTGTTATTACATTTTGCCAGTTAAGCAAATAATCATCACTTGAACTGCAATCATCATCACTACTTGTTTTCATTCTTAGTCCCTAATAAGGTATAGGGATTAAGAAACTTGCTTGACCAGCTAGTGTATTTGTTTTTTATTTGATCTTCTTTCTTGTTTGTTTTTAGCTAATTGTTTTCAAATTGTTTTTAGTTATCAAATTGTTCTTTTTTTTTTTTATTTAGCAAATTGTTTGTATATTTTAGAATTTTTATTTTTTGTTATATTTTTTTTTTTTTTTTTTTTTATTTCGTTTTGTTTTGAAAATACTAAAGTTGCAGAAGACTTCTTCTGTTCACTTTGAATGCACAATCACGAATGAAAAAAACAAAAAAAAATTATTTATATAAAAGAAATAAAGAGATTGGATTTGCTCATTGCTGCGTTGGGAAAAAAGTTTCTCTTTGGAAGGATGGCTAAAAGCATGTTTCTGGCCGAATATTTGGAGAACCCCCTATCAGGAGATGAATCCAAAGCACTTGTTACCTATTGTCGAACACGGTAAAAGCTCGTACTGTTATTGATTGCTTGTTCAACTGTTGGTGTCGGTAAATAACATTTTGTTGCAGGAAATATAAACAAATTGTACTATTTCAAAATTTTAAATTTAAACCTAATATAAAATGCCAAAATGCTAGGCATAAAGCACATATTTGATTTGTACCAGGGTAATAAACCTTATCAGCTGGAGTCCTTAAAAATTGGTGTTTAACACTTGTTTTCGATTTATCAAATCTCAACTCCAATCACAAATTTGTACCAAAAACTGGAAATTTTAATAAAAAAATACAACTTTTTCGAACCAAGCTGAACTGAAAAGCACTGTTTTGAAGGAGCCAATATATAAAAAATCTTGCTGAACTTGTACAAAATTATCTCAAAATATTATTCACCAAGAATACACTCCAAATAAATATTAAAAACGTATTCATTTTTCTTTATGATTTATTTAACGCACAAAAGTTCATTTAAGTTGTGACCTGCCTTTATTACTATGTTATATAACACATGATTTTTTATATGCTTAATAGAATTTCCATACTTTTGTTTAGTTATTATTTAAATAAATAAATAACTGTCTGAGCCCTTAACTTTTAAAGTTAATACAGATTTCATAGTTTTTATTTTCACATTTAAGTCCTTAACCATTTGGAATTACATTGCAATTCCGAAGAAGCATGAAATTTTAATGCAACTCTGTGCAGGTGCTATCAGAAAATAAACCTAAAATATTTCAATATTAACGATTTTAAAAAAGTTTTAAATACATACATACATAGATAATTGGCCATTGCAACCCTTCAATCAGGATTACGGCCTAGCTTCTCACACCACTCATATTGTGTGTCATAATTTTATACTTATCTTATACTTAATTTTATACATGTATCTTATTTCACTGTAAACAAACATATTTATATAATATATACTTATGTATATATATATATATATACATACATATACACTGCGGTTCATCAGGATAGAACCAACACATTTTAAAGTAAAAAAACTGTATAAATTGCAAATACAGATAGAATAAAAAAATGTAGTTTTGCAGAAAAATAGTTGATACTGTAAACTATAATTAAAACACAAAAAATAGAATAAAAATGGATTATAACGGTACTTTTTCACTTTCTTTGTAGTCAAGTATACAATTTTTCATTTATTTTTTGGTTCTACAGAATAGAACCACGTGCATTTTTAATTTGAATCAGCATGTGGTTGTAATAAAGCTTTATAAAAACCAAATAAAATTAAAATTACAGTTTGTGACTGCAGTTAGCTAAATCAATATGGGAAGAAAAAGTTCTTTAAATTCGTCGGAAATATTAAAAATTGATGTTTACCATTCTGAAAATTATTTTTATCGCGAAATCGTTAGAAAAGTGGGACGAAGTCATAATGTGGTAATGAATTATAAGACATCGTGAAACGTGTAATACAAATTACAAAGGAGGTACTTACACAGCTCTAACACCACAGGACAAGCGAAAAATTCTTCGAATTGCCTCAAATTCAGCCCATTCTACCTCGAAAATTAAACATCTAGCAGGAGTTAATGCAAGTAAATCAATAGTTCGTCGCGCTATTTTAAGCAGTGAACATTTACAAGTACGAAAACTAAAGAAAAAACCTCCATTAAATGTAATCCATCGACAACAACGCCTTCAGTTTGCCAAAGATCATATGGCAAGGAATGTTCAAAGGCATTTAAGCGATAACGATTGCCGAAAAGTAATTTTAAATCCAAATCAATTTTTTTTGGATGGCCCCGATGGCTATAACTTTTATTTTCATGATATGCGCAAGGACGAATGAACCGCAGTGTATATATATGCATCAGAGAACTTCACTTGTTGATTAAAAAACCGTTCAACAATCACAAAGGCACAAAAAACTTGTCTTTTATTTGCAAATGATCAAACTTGCCAACACACTCTCTTTTGTTGTTCATTTTAAAGTAAGCGAACATATGAATCTTTATTGGTTCTGATGGTTTACACATCGGCTGATTCATGAAAATAATCTTCCTTAAAACGAGTATGTGTGAATTACTCAAACTTGTTCGAACTTTCATAAACTTTGTTCACTTTAAGGCAATCGAACCACTTGTAGGTTGAACATTGCCTTTTTTTTATCATTGGTCGAATCAAACTTGTTAACTCGTATACTTGTCTTTTCCATTGAACACACAAACATTGAAATACAAAAAGCAAGAAATCATTATGTATGAATTTGTTCATTCCTATCAACAAGTGCAAGTTTTTTTATTGTATTTTAATTTACAGTAGCTTTGATGTCTATTCGTCTTGTTTATGACAAAATAGGAAATAATAAAAATAATTTGCAGTTCGAAATTGCAAATAACAGAACTAAAAAGTGCCAAATTCGGAAACATCGTAATCAGTGTAATGATACAAAAACAGTACAATTAATTAAAAAAAAAACAAAACGTGACATTTATTTTTAAGTAAAAACTCAACAATTTATTCAAATGATTAAAAAAAAAAAAATATATATAAAAAATAAAAATGTGAGATCTTCAATAATATAAATATAAAATTGTATCATTATTATTTTAATTAATAATAAGGCAATTTGATATTTACTGAGCTTCAAAATTTTTAAAATATGAATGAAGAAATAGTAAGCTTTCGTTTGAAATGAAAAGAAGTTACCGAACTAATAAAAAAGTCTTATAAAACAGCGTGCATTTTCACACGTGTACTTCCCCGAACTTTGTTTTTGATGATCAAATTCAAATATAAACTAAATCTGTAGTTGCACTCATTTATCAATGTTGAATTGGTTATGTCGTTTGCATTGTTGGCGTATCATATCACACAGACGATTGGTTCAAACATGTTGTATAGCTAAAGAGAATAAGAGTGTTTGGACACGATCAATGTACTACAAACCCTTCTCTTGCGTGTGCGAACTTGTTCAAAAAATGCTTTTATTCATTCTACTCATAATCAGAATTTGAAGTGTACAGCAAAATGAAAATGATTTTTAATCATCGTTGAATTTTTCTTTATTCTTTAAAATGAACAAAAGTTTTTGTGCTGAACAAAATCAAGAAAAACCGTGATTTTGAAGTTCTCTGATATGCATATATATTAGAGCGACTCAAGTTGTATGGAAGTGAACATTGGTATATTTTATGATGACATTTAAAATATTTCGGGTTAGTCTATAACATGTTATTGGAAAGATCAGTAGATTAACTTGTGTCACAATCTAAATAAGCTGAACCCCTAGTAGCTAATAATTGTTTTTACAAATGTTATTTGAAAATGGTGAAAACAAGAGAACTATCGACTGAAGTTCGGTGTGAAATTGTTGTCAAATTCAACAATGGTATCTCGGCATCAGAACTGGCAAAATTGTACAAAATTTCTCGAAAAACGGTGTATAATTTAGTAGAAAAAAAAAATATGGTAACTTAACAAATTTAAAAAGAAGTGGACGAAAATGTGTGCTAAACCCAAGGGATTGCAAAAAATTAATAGGAAAGATATTAACCAACCCTTCAATTAGTCCTGCAAAAGTTGCAACAGAATCTCAACAAATTATTGGTCGAAAGGTAAGCGATGCTACAATATGCCGAAGATTAAAAGAAATTAATATAAAAACTTATGTCGTGCGTGCAACAATTGATATTACTCCAACAAACCAAGCTAAACGTCTCGCATTTGCTTTGGAGTATATTAAGAAGCCTATAGAGTTTTGGTACAGTGTATTGTGGACGGATGAGGCTGGTTTTTCAATTCCAGGGCTCGTTCTCTAAGCGCTGTACAACCACTTAACAGATTTGGTGGCGGCACGGTGATGTTTTGGGGATGTCTATCATATTACGGTTTTGGCAATTTGGTACCGATAAATGGGACTTTAAACCAGTCTGGTTATCTTGAAATTATAAATAACCACGTCTTTGAGTCCGCAAGCAACCTTTTTCCAACCATAGAATGGATTTTACAGCACGACAATGCCCCTTGCCACAAAGGATGGTTACCTACCACATTCTTAGAAAACGTAGGTCAGGCTGTTCTTCCATGGCCTCCTCAGAGCCCTGACCTAAACGTTATTGAAAATGTTTGTATCATAAAATATCATAGAACTATAGATAAAAGTCGAAAACGCGTAGAGACTATACAAGAAATTAGTGAAATTTGGTCTAAATTGACTCCCGAATTTGCCAAAAACATAATTAACGCAATTCCAGAAAGATTACAGGCGGTCATTGATTCAAAAGGCGGTATTACAAAGTACTAGTTAAGTTTATTAATAAACTATGCAAAAATAAAAGAAATAAAAAAATTAAAATAAAGAAAATTTAATTTTAGTTTTGTGTAAATACTTTTGAAAAGAATAAAACGTGTGTAAATAATTTTGACAACTTATAAGCATATGGTTATTTGTTTTTTGTTTAGTACTAAGGACCGTTATCTTTTCCAAATTTACTTTATTTGCTTCTGCATATTCCAAGCTAGGCAGCAGTAAAATTTTGTTTCCAAAATTTACTTCCAGTAAAAAGTACTGAGACCTTTTTTAAGAAAAACGTAAAAATTCTCTTTTGTGTAAATACTTTTGACTACCTCTGAATATATTATATATATTTGAATATCCCAAACACGGTCGTCATAAAGTCATATTATCATAAAATAATAACACGAAAAATATGACTGCTGTGAGCAACCCTCATAAGTTAGTGTGCTATTTCAAATTTGAGTCAGCTGATTAAAGAAAAATACAATTATAAAAAGTACAAATATTTTTAATTAAAAATGCCAAAAACAAGTCAAAAAACTGAAATAATAGCCGGTTTGTGCGAAAAATACATATTACACATTATTATGACTGATTCAAGTAAATAATAAATAAGATTCCAATCTACCTCCACCTTTGTCTCGGCTGAAAAACGCTTGTAGTAAGCCTGCGCTGTTGGCTTCTACAAATAGTACCATTAGTTTGCTGTTTAATTAATTTAAAAATAATACAAACCTCTACTTCACGATTTGCCACAAAATACTCCACCAGAGACTTATCTTCTTCTAAATTCCATTTCTTGGTGAGGTTGGTACGCATGCGTTTGCATTTTGGCTTGAATAAAAACATTTTTTAATTAAATAAACTAAATAAATAATTAAAGAAATAAAATCATACCTGAGCATCTTCTAAACAATCCATTTTTACAAAAATTATTAAATATTTTGGCACAAAAAAAAAAAAAATATTTAAAAACATAAACAGCTGTTATTGATTACTAAGCCGGTAATAATTTCTGACGGCGTTTATTTTAAATACGTTTGGTGCCGCCAATCAGCTGAAGTATACAAACAAAATTTTCTTTTATATATTAATGTATCAATTTTTTTATTTAAATTATTAAAATGTATTTAATCTCGAAGTTATAGAACTTTGCAGAAGTTAATAGCATGTTTCACGTACATGTTGCGAATATTCAACGGCGCCAACTTCTAAATATTATCAACGGCTCGATGACGACTTTTTCCCTTTTGACTTAGATTTACACTGTTTAAATATGACAAAACAATAAACACATCACAAAAGGTACTATTATTTAATGACTTTTTTGTTTGAAGCACAACAACAACTTTTTTAAACTATCATAAAACTTTAGTATTTTATGACAATATGACCTGATAGCACACCGTGTGAATACCCCAATTATGTATATACATATATATATTTATTATGTATATATATATATTATGTTTGCGATAATTTGATTGTTTTTCTTCTGCGTTTGGACATAGGTAAGAAAAACTAACAGAATCCTTTTACATTTCATAACAAGGGCCAAGGGTTGGCCCCAACTTTAATTTTCAAGCGTTCCCTTTGGAAAACGCTTTAACTTGTAGCAGCGGGTTGAACAACAGCCCCTCACAACATCAACAGCAACCAATTACAGTAAATTCACCTAATCAACTAATTATGAAAAAATTTTAAGTCTAGAAAATAATTAAATTAAGGAATTTCTGTAAAAAAATTTTGAAATTAAGAAATTATTCAGTCATTTAAAATTAAATGCAAAAAAGACATAAATCAGTTTTGAGAGCCATTTACAAAAAAGCCATTTAAATTGAAGTAATTTTGTAATTTTTGTATCAGTGAATTATTGACAGCGTTAATGTGAATCTTTGCACGAGTTGATTTAATATATTCTAATTAAACTTTAATTTGGTGTGGACCTATCCTTCATGAATGATAATAAAATTTTAAATGTATTAGATAAAGTACTTGTGAACCTAGAGAAAATAGAAGTAGAAAGAAGGGAAAAGAAGATGGGACTTGATAGGTAAAATTGGTGGAATATGGCGATAAATGCTGATCAGTTGAGAGTACTGGTGGAGTCTGCCATAATATAAAATTTTAAAAAGTACGAGGGTAGTTCTAAGCACTACCAGGCAGTGGCCATTATTAGAAACAAAATAAAGGGAACAGCGGACATGACACTGGCCTCCTTCAATACGGCATTTAATTTTAGGGCTATTATAGATCGTCTAGACTTTACATACTCGGACAAACGTCCTGTTCGTTTGATAGAGCAGGAACTTTCCACGCTTCGGCAGGGAAATATGACTGTTTTGCAATTTTATGGCGAAGTAGAGAAAAACTAACTCACCTTTTGAACAAAACAATAATGACGTACGATAGGGATGCGGCAGCCTCTATAAATGAGAAATATAGGGCAGATGCACTCCGCGTCTTTATATCCGGCACAAAAAAGAGCTTGAGCGATGTTCTCTGCAAGGCCGGATGACTTGCCCTCGGCACTGGCTCAGGAAGTCGAGTCAGACCACGAGCGATATTTATTCGCTACGAATTACGCCAGAAGTATGGAGGATAAAGAGAGATTAAGATCGGGTCAGGGCCAACATGTTGGGCCGCATACGGAAAAAAACCCATATTTTTCAAGAAGACAGAATTTTGGCAATTCAGGCCATTCGTCTCGCTTTAGGCAGCTGACGGGCTTTCGTGCTGGTACACAGTATCGTGCTCCGAGTCTGAGCCAGAATTATTTTGATTGGGTCTCAATGCCACAATGGCAAAACTTTGGACAGGCTGTAAAAAGACCAAATGAGGAATCAATAAAATTTACAGGAGTGAAACATCAAAGAATAAATCATTTAGCTCAGGAAGCTTTGTCACCGAGCCTGACACAGAACGAATACCAAGCAGCCGCGAAGATAGAGGCATGAGATATTGACGAGGGGGACAGGTTTAACGAGATTAATTTTTTAGGCAAGACTCCCTGCTTTATACGGGGGCATCGCATAACGCCTGTGTTTCAGCCTTTTGTAGTTAAAACCATACACGGATTTGATAATATTTGTGAAAAATGCTTTTTGAACCTCTTCGACATAAATAGCCCCTCTTTTATACTCTCTTCAATGTCAACGTTTGACGGTATAGTCGGACTTGACCTGCTAACGCAGGCAAATGCTACTATAGAGCTTAGGCGTAAGGAAATTCGAAGCAAAACGAGAATGGAAAAACTTACATTTTTGGGGTGTGATAGCGTGAGCTTCACGCAAGTCGAAGATATTAAAGTTTCCTCATACAGTGTTGGACAGATTCCGAAGTGTAATGAGAAAATTATCGGGAATTTTTGCGAACCCTAATGAATCTCTACCCTATAATACAAATATTGTTGCCACCATTCGCATAGTCAACGAAAGTCCAATTTATTGGAAACTATATCCCTATATCCCAATGGGTGTGGCAGACTTTGTAAATAACGAAATAAAAGATTTACTAAAAAATGGAATAATATGGCCCTCATGGTCTCCCTACAACAATCTCATCTGGATGGTAGATAAAAAAGGTAAGGACGAACAGGGCAATATAAAGAAAAGATTGGTAATTGATATTAGGGCGCTATATCAATTTGCGGTAGATGATAAGTACCCAATCCCGGATGTGGCTGGGATCTTATCTAACCTGGGGAAGGCACGGTATTTTATGAAACTCGATCTTAAATCCGGCTTTCACCAGATATCACTAGCGGAAAGTGACAGAGAGAAGACGGCTTTCTCTGCTGGAGATGGAAAATACGAATTTTGTAGGCTCCCTTTTGGGTTGAAAAATGCCCCTAGTATTTTTCAAAGGCCATTGATGACGTACTTAGGGAACAGATAGGAAAATCATGCTACGTCTATGTGGACGATGTGATAATCTTTTCAGAGAATGAGAATGACCACGTCGATCATGTCGCATGGCTGTTGAGTAAATTGTATGAAGCCAATATGAGGATTTCTCAGAAGTCACACTTTTTAAGGACTGTTGAATACCTGGGCTTCGTTGTGTCCAGTCCCTGAAAAAATAAGGGCTATCCGTGACTATGAACAGCCCAAGACATTGCTTAATGTCAGATCGTTCTTGGGACTGGCAAGTTATTACAGATGTTTCATTAAGGACTTTGCTTCGATAGCAAAGCCATTAACGGACATCCTCAAGGGTGAGAACGGCAAGATAAGTGCTCACCAGTCAAAGAAAATTAGGGTACATTTTGATGAGAAACAGCCTTAAGCTTTTGAGAAATTGAAACGATTTTGTCCTCGGAAGACGTCATGTTACTCTACCCAGACTTTAAGAAGCCATTCGATCTAACTACGGATGCTTCCTCACTGGGCTTGGGAGCAGTCTTATCACAGGGTGGTGCGGGAGCTGCTGGCTATAGTGCTAAAAACAAAAAATGTCAATTTCAGGTTGGTCATATAATTAGAAACAAAAAATATTTTTACAAACAGCTTAAAAATATCTTAATATATTCACATTTAATGGGCATATTCTTTAATATTTTGTCGGATAGACCTTGTTTTGAAC
Organism: Sarcophaga rosellei; assembly: GCA_930367235.1. Lineage (NCBI taxonomy): Eukaryota > Metazoa > Arthropoda > Insecta > Diptera > Sarcophagidae > Sarcophaga > Sarcophaga rosellei. Next base: position 57,944,125 of record OV884019.1, read on the forward strand.
AACATCTGCAAGTCTTTTCGGCAAACTTTGTACCAAACGTTGGCATGTTTGTACTGATATGTTTTGCCAGTTTGTTGCACCAACTGAAAGCATTTGTCGTTATTTCGAAGGCTTTTGTCCTTAAGATCTCTTTAACAATTGCCCATACATTTTCAATTGGGTTGGGATCAGGATCCCCAGCCCCAGACTGTGGAGGAGGCCTTTGGTAAGGAATCTGCTTTGGCGATCCTCACTTCTACGGAAGATATGTGCGTGCAGTCAGACTCTGTCTCCTCACTATCGGATGAAGACGGTGACAATACGGTCATCGAAAGACTCCCTCTCACTCGTATCCTAATTACCACTGGGAGCAATGAGGTGGTGACATCCCCTTTTAGGAACCCACTTGCCAAACAGGATGCTTCTGACCCACTAGTACGATCATCTACTGATTCGGACTGCATGGGTAAAGGTGGCTCGTTTGACAAGGGGGTTTACAACTGTCTTGTAGGGCTTGCACTGTCTTGAGGAGATTTGCAAGCTGTGATGTGGATTCCCTCTGTTAAGGAGCAGAGGATGCTGTCTCGACACAGAGGCACTGTTTTGTGGTATGAGAAAAAATACCCAGGCAGTGCCCTCTCATGGGTCGCTGACTCTGGTGAAAAGAACGGACCCTTGAGTGTGGACGAGAGCGTAAAGCCAACTGCTTCTACCTCTCAAGCCGCATGCAAGGGACACAAAGGTTATACACCCTTAATCCCAGCTGGAGCAAAGACCACCCGAGTTTATAGCTGAGGAGAGTTGTGATGGCAGGAATGCTCGCATATCTTCTATTGGTTGGTCCAGGGGCATCAAGGTAGTCGACTGTGAAAACGAGGGAACTGTAAAGTTCCTTGTGGAATCAGTGAAGCGCCTTGGTGAACTCGCCTACCTTTAGGCGGGTGAGTATCTTACCCAAACTTATTGGGAGGCAGAACGATGGATTGAACACCAGTACGTGGGCGGTTGTTAACTCCCTGGCTGGTGACGGTAAGAAGGGCTGCGATCTTCGGATCGCTATTGATCAGACCTCACTTCAGAGTCTAAGGGCAAGGGGTGGCGTGGTGTTGTGTGGGATGGCAAACCTAAAGTTCCGTCATCGGGAAATAAGGGGTGCCTAGGAACCCAGAGGAAGCTAAAAGTGGTGCAGATTAATCTGCATCACTGCGAAGCCGCCTCACACTTGAAGTTGACATCTTGAAGTTGACATCGCTCTTATCCAGGAACCTTGGATCCTTAGGGATAGGATCCTGGGTTTGAGCGATCCTGATTATAGGTTACTTGTTCCTAGCGAGAAGGTAAGAACCTGTATATTAGCTAGGGGTAGTTTAGACTTGTTAATCTCTCCTTCCTTTTGTACAGGTGACGTAACGACTGTGGCGTACAAAGATGACTTTGGGATCGAGTTGATGCTGTCATCTGTGTACATGCCGTACGAGGCTGCATTCCCACCTGATGACTTAACTGGACGACTGGTGGAGCATGCGGAGAGGACAAGATGTCGCCTTGTCCTGGGTTGCGATGCCAATGCTCATCACACCCAATGGGGCTGTGCTGACATAAATACTAGGGGTGAGTCGATTTTGAATTTTATTATTCTTAATAGGCTCAACATTTGTAACGTTGGTAACACGCCAACGTTTAGAAACCGTGTTAGGGAGACTGCGATTGACATTAAGCTCTCTAACATGGACAGGTCTATGATTAATGACTGGAGGGTTTCAGATTAGTGTTCTTTCTCTGATCACCAATTGATATCCTTCAGTATTAATCTATCAGGTGGCTTTAACAAGCCTTTTAGGAATCCAAGAAGAACCAACTGGATCAGATATGAGAAGGCTGTGGAGGAGGAACTTAAGACCCTCAGGGGTCGTTCCACTCCTGGTGTCAATGATCGAGTTGGGTCTTTGACGGATATTTTGTTGTCTTGTTATAGAGATGCTTGTCCTCTCACTTACCCGGGTAAGAGGAATCAGCCAGCCTGGTGAAATGCGGAACTCCGTAGACTCCGCTGTTGTACCAGGAGATTCTTTAATAAGGCTAAGAAGTCGGGCAGGGATGTTGACTGGTCTGCATATAAGGCCAGTTTTAATGAGTATAAAAGGGAAATAAAGCGCTCAAAGAGAACCACCTGAATGAGTTTCTGCACGAGTATCGAGGATGTTGCCGATGTGGCTCGTTTCCGTAGGATGCTGTCTAGGGACCCCAAAATCCTAGACTTCATCCAAAAGAACGATGGCGCGTGGACAGCCTCGAGAAAAGAAACCCCAGAGGTTCTGCTGAGCACTCATTTTCCCAATTGTGTGGATCCAGAAAGCTATCCGTCGGGGGTAGCGGATCCCTTCTGTGATGCTGGCTTGATGCCCGATTTGGAGGATATCATTAACAGAGACAAGGTCAAATGGGCGATAAATAGTTTTCAGCCCTTTAAGTCGCCTGGTCCGGATGGTATCTTTCCGGCTCTGCTTCAGCGTGCTGGTGATATATTACGCGAATGGCTGGTGGACGTGTACAGAGACTGTCTCCGGCGGTGTGATATACCTGATGGTTGGAAAGATGTGCTCGTGGTGTTTATACCAAAGGCTGGTAAACCCAGTCACATCGGCCCGAAGGATTATAGACCGATATCGATCTCATCCTTTCTTTTGAAAGCCTTGGAGAGACTTATCGATCTATATTTGAGGTCAAACATGGACCGGTCTCTGTTGAGTGGGTCGCAACATGCTTACATTAAGGGTAAGTCGGTTGAGAGCGCTCTTCAGGATGTGACAGGTTTTGTTGAGGCGAATCTGGCTAGGGGTGAGTACACACTGTCGCCTTTCCTTGATATAGAGGGGGCCTTCAATAATGTCACCACTTCTTCTATTGAGAGTTCACTGAGGGATATACATGCCCCATACTTTCTGGTGCGGTTTATCATCCACATGTTGAGTAATAGACTAATCCGATCGAATCTGGGTGGATGTTCTATCGAAAAGCGTGCGACCAGGGGTACACCACAGGGGGGTGTCCTATCCCCTCTCTTGTGGCTCCTGGTTGCTAATGTTGGTCTGAGGCTTCTAGAGAGTATGAGCTTTAGGGTTGTGGCATATGCCGATGATGTGGCTATTCTGGAGGGTGGAAAATTTCTACCGACGCTGGGGGAACTGATGGAGTCTGCTCTTGGAATTTTATCCTCTTGGGCTACGAAATGCGGCCTGGGTATAAATCCGGATAAGACAGAGCTCGTCTTGTTCTCGCGTAGGTACAAAATTGAACCCTTCAGGTTGCCGAGGTTAGCTGGTAGGGAGCTTCCGTTGTCTTCTGAGGTCAAGTACTTGGGTGTTGTCCTGGACAGCAAGCTGAACTGGAAACGAAACACTGAGGAAAGAAGGAAGAAGGAACTGAATGCTTTCTACCAGTGTAGAAACCGCCTAGGGCCATTCGCTGGATATATATGGCGATTGTTAGACCGGTTATTACCTATGGCTGCGTTGTTTGGTGGTGTGCCTTGGATAAGAGTTTTCAGCGGATAATCTTGTATAAGGTTCAGCGGATTGTTTCCTTGAGTATCACTGGAGTGAGGAAGAGTTGCCCTTAGGCTGCTCTTGACACTGTGCTCTGCCCGACTCCGCTTGATTTGTACGTCAAGCGGTGTGCAGCGCGCAGTGCCATTCGTCTGAGGGAATCGGGCAGCTGGAAACAGCGCTCTATAGGTCACTCCAGAGTTCAGAATATGGACTTTCGGAAAAAGCCACCGACTATATTGTGCCTGAGGCTATGTTCCTGTCCGGTTTAAGGATACTTATACCGGAAAGGGCACAATGGAATGGTGGGGTACTCCAGGGGGCAGAGAGGTATACCCATCTTCACAGATGGGTCTAAGTTAGGTGAATGTACAGGTGCTGGGGTTTTCTGTAGGGAACTCAGTCTTGAACTCCACTTTAGGTTGAATGATGACTGCAGCGTTTTTCAGGCGGAGCTTGAGCTGGTGGCCCAGCTTCAACGTGATCTTCGTTGACAGTCAGGCTGCCCTTAGGGCCATTGAGTCGGTCTGGTGCAAATCACGGCTCGTTCGCAAGTGAAAGGAGTCGTTGAGGGTTCCGGGTCATAGCGGAATACTGGGCAATGAGATGGCGGATGCCCTCGCTAGGTTAGGTTCGCTCTCTGGGGGCGATTTAACAGTTGGTCCTGACCCCCCGGTCTGCCACCTCTACGGTCTCATCAATGGATGGGTCGGGGAGGAAGAGAAGAGACGTTGGAGGAACGGATCGGGATGCTTTGTTTCTAGATGTCTATGGCCTGCTGTGGACAGTAAGAGAACAGGTTGGCTGCTGGGCTTGAATAAGGCCAGCTTAAGGTTGGTCGTCGGTTTTATCACGGGGCACTGCGAGATTAGGTCGCTGACGGGGATCTGGAACAGATCCCAGCCGGACTATTGCAGGGCATGTTGCGATGAGGAGGAGTTGGAGACTATCGAACACCTCCTCTGCAACTGCCCAGCCCTTGGTAGGTTGAGGCTGAGGACCCTTGGCAGGGTCTCCTTTGAGAGTTTGAACTCTGTGTCGAGAGCCGACATCAAGGCTCTCCACAGATTCATTAGTGGCTTATGCTGGTTGAGAGGCGCTAGGGCTTCATCAGGGTAGTCGAGCTCTCTCTTTGTTGGGTCTGTGTGACCCCGCCGCTTCCCATTCTCCCTTCCCTATCTCCTCTCCTTTATATCCTATTCCCACTCTTATCCTTCCTCTTTAAGGACTTTGTACGATGGGTCAATTCGACCTCCGGGTACTGTACTTGTCTTAATTGACAAGTACACGTCCTCTAACCTAACCTTACCTAACCTAGGTGATGCAGGTTAGCCGTACCTGATAACACCATTCCGATTGGCGCATCAGGGTTCACCAGAAAGTAACTTTAATGAAATTCATTCCCGAACAAGAAATGTGGAGGAGCGGTGCATAGGGGTATTAAAAAACAGATTTCGCTGTTTAATTGGTGCCCGGCAACTGCACTATAGCCCTGAGTTTGCTGCAAAAATTACAGCAGTTTGTGCTGCTCTACACAACATTTGTGTTCATTTTAATATAGAATGGCCTGAAATTGACGTAAGCGATGAAGTTACGCATGACCATGTTGATGAAGACAACTTAAGCGCATCAAATATCAGAAAAAAAAATTATGGAACAATTTAATTAATATTTTAAGATTAGTTTTTTATTACCTTTATTAAGAAACATGTCTGTTTTTCTATGTATGCTTTAAGTAACTTGTCCTGTGATTTCAATTAATCTTTGCAAATAATGAATTAATTTTTTTATTAATTTTTAAACTGATGAGTTATTTAAATCTAAGACTTATAGTTAACTATGACCTGAAACTGCCATTTTAAAACGATAGTTTTGCATTTGTCTGTTAAAACATAAACATTTAAGTAGTTCTAATATTAATATTTAAATGTAATTAAATAAATAAAAGCAAGAAAAAACAATTGAGTCATTTGACTTCTTATTAACTCTTCGAATTCAATTTTTTTTCTTTTAATTTCTGGTTCGGATTTGCGTATTTCTAAATGAGCTTTTCTGTATTTTTCTTTGGTTTTGAGTTCCGCCTTATATAAACGCAATTTATCCTCTTTAGCCTTACACATTCTCCGGGTATATTGTTCTATTTCCGACAATTTATTTTTCAAGTCTATGCATAACTCTTTTTGAAGTTTTATTTGTTGTTCTAAAAGTCCCAGTTTCTCTTGATTCTTATTTCTTTTATTTTTTTTAGCGTAGGTGCCGCAGGTGAAGTACTCGGCTCTTCAATTTCGTTAATGTCAGTAACAGTGTCTAAATTTGGCTCGGGGTCTGGTGAAACATTTCGCGTTCTCTTAATTCCAAATGGATCTCTATGTTCGGTAACATCACGCATGTCTAATAAATTAATTGCTGCTTCTTCGACAGCTGAAAAAGTATTTTTATTGAACGGCCCACCACCTGTAGCATAGCTTTTAGCTTTGTTATGGGTTAGTTTTTTTCAATTTAAATTTAAAATCGGGCACCTTCATCCAACCTTCTTCGGAACGGGATGGGGGACCCATAGAATTCTTCTGAAGCGGTGTTCCACTCCTCTTTAATATTTATTTTATTTAAACTTTTATGGAAGCCCTTCGCCAAATATGGTTTTTGCTCCAATATTGCTACTAACTTCGCAAATTGTGTGGCAGTTGCGATCTCTACTTTGAAATATACACCAGAGTTATGTACACAAGTACATAAAAACTAAATTATATTTCAATGATATTAAATTTTTTGCATGCTTACATTTTATTTCCTTCCATTGCATTTATTTCTTAAATAATTTTAATAACGTCGTGATCAAAATGTTAAACGACAAATTTTTGTACTTTTGACAGGCAAATATGCCAAAAACGGTACCATTTTTGTAATAGATTTGAAGAGTGTCGTATTCATTGGCGTTTTTTGCCAATCACGGTGCCATTTAAAAAACGTCTAGGGTGAATGAGTTGGAAAAATGTGGAGATACCCCTTGACGTGGGATACAGGCATCAAGTGCACGCCAGAAGGTTAGTTGCTGCTGAACAACAAAAATTGCCACCACAGAGTGAAACATTGATATGGGCGCGTGTGGAGGGAGATTGTGAAGAAAACCGCTTGTGGGTTGTTGAACCAGCAGAAATTCAGACAGATCTTTAATCAGCAACGGCCCTCGTCGAATCTTCCGAACAGAAAATAGTCCCAGGGAGAGCGCTAAATCTATCAGGCCATGAAAAAGTCATCTGTAAAAACTCCGAGGTGGGTCAACGTACTCCAGTAGAGGCGGTAATAAATAGCGAACAATTGCCGGAACCTGCCGAAATATCAGCCAAGGACCAACAGGAATTTGGTGTAAGTAGAGAGAAATAAAGGTAAAAAGATGCTAAAGAGGTATGCTTGCGCCTTCGCCACGAACAAGAAAATGTATCTGTATACCTATAATTTGCCTGTACAAGATTTTACAATGACCTATGTAAGCAAATATTACATGATTAGATTTTAATGTTATTTTAAAAGAGCTTTTCTTTTGAAGGTTATAAATAGAAAGTATGTTTTGCGGCCAGATTAATACAATATTTTCTAATTTTAATTGATCAGAACATTAAAATTTAGATGACGAGTTTACAGAAGCTCATTGTGCCAACTTTAGTGACTATTTTGGAACTCTTGATAATATTAATTCTGAAGATTTCTGACTGAAAAGCTGCTCCGCAAATAATTTAGACTTTATGTCAACAGCAGAAGGGGAAGGCATACCTAGGTAAGCAAACACGTTTTATATAGGAATTCACACGTTTCTAAGTATATTTCTATTTTGTTTTCATATGTATTGTGTTTGCGCATACTTTGATTAGTTTTTATGTATGAATACTTAAAATAACGATAGTTTTAGCAAAGACTTATGCAATTTGCAAATTGACTGAACTGCTTAGTTTTGGCAAGTAATTAAAAAACAAAAATTTAAGAAAAAAGAAGTATGTATTGTGTTACGGTTTGGTGCAGTAAATAATAATGACAGATTGTGAACGGCTTTTTCCGCGACAAATAAGTGCTCCTGATTATGAGAAACAACAAGGAAGATAATAGTGATGATGAAGCAATTACATTTCAAGGTATAGACCTCAGACTTGACTAGGTTATTTAACCTAAACTCATTATTTAATGACTAGGCTTTCAGGAATAGAGTTTTGCTGTCTTGAAGGCTATTGATCTTCGTCGACGTCAGGCTGACCTAAGGGCCATTGCGCCGATCTGGTGTAAAACACAACTTGTCCATAATTATGGCAATATATAGATCACCAAGTGGACCAAAAACTGAATTTTGTGATAATTTTCAAGATATAGTGGAGGAAATATGTGAGAGAAATAGTGATATTTTAATTGTTGGAGATTTTAATATTGATCGGAAGAACGACTTCTACGCACGTAAACTGGACAGTGTAATTAACGATAATGGACTAAAACATGTAATGAATGAATACACAAGAATAACGGAAAACTCAAAAACTTTAATAGACTATATAATAACAAATAATAGATCGATTACGGCGAAAAATAATATAAATAATAAAATATCGGATCATGAATCTATAGACATTTTTATTGAGAATAACTGTGATCCTAATGGAAATAGTTTTAAGGAAAAGGACATTTTTATATATAACAAAACCAGCTTCAAGAATGAACTAAGTGCAATATTGAATAGCAGTGAAACAGATGATCTTAATTTTGATGTATTAAATTTTGACCGATGCCTAGAGAGCGCGATAGAGAAACTCACATTCAAAAGGAAAATGAATGAAAGAAAATATAAAATATGGTTCAATAATGAACTCAGATCGTTAAAAAGAGAAAAAGTTTTTAAATATCAAAGTGCAATCAATGAAAACACGAGTGAAGCTTGGAATAATTATAGGCCAATAAGAAATATATATAAGGTTAAAATTGAACGAGAAAAAAATAGATACATTACCAATAAAATAAATAATGCATATAACCAGAGAGAAATGTGGTGCAAGGTTAAGGAACTAGTCTTAAGGAAACCGAAAAATGTGATAAAAACTGTGATACATGAAAACGTAGAATATAAGGAAAATATGCAAATATCCATTATTTTTGACAAGTATTTTGTAAATAGTATTAAGGAAATTAGATCTTCCATTGATGATGTGCAATATGAAAATCAAATATCTGTGATAAACTCTAAGTTTAAATTTCGTGCAATAAATTTACAAGATCTGAAAACTGTTTTTAAAAGTATTAAGAAGAAACCAGATTACACAAAAATATCAAGCAACATAATTCTTGACAATTGGAGTATACTAGGCAATATTTTATTAAGATATATTAACAGATCACTAATGACTGGAGTATTTCCAAGTAATTGGAAAGAATCGATGATACTCCCAGTTGAGAAGGTAAAAAATACGGTAAAATGTGAGGAGTACCGACCAATTAATACTTTGAAAACGTGTGAGAAAGTCATTGAAATAATAGTGAAAAATCAACTTGAAGATTATATAGAGCAATATGGCTTATTGTCAAAATATCAATCAGGATTCAGAACGCGCTTTTCATGCGAAACTGCTGTTAATTATGTTGTAAATAGATGGAAGAGTAGACGAAAGACGAACAAAGTATTGGCGATTTTTCTTGATTTCAAAAGAGCATTCGAAACTATAGATTGAGATATATTGTTGAAAAAACTATATAAATATAGAATTCAAGATACCGATACCGATAAATCCTATCTAACGAACCGCAGACAATATACTAATGTCAATAATATAATATCTGATCCAATTGAAAACGATTTTGGAGTACCACAGGGTTCTGTGTTGGGAGCTCTTCTCTTTATCATATATATTAATGACATAGAAAGAGTCTTGGAGAATTGTGAAATTGTTCTATATGCTGATGATACCTTGATTTTTACCGAAGCGGCGACGGAAGAATTATGTTATGAGAACTTAGATAAAGATATAGATAATATAAATACATGGCTAAAAATGAACAAACTAAAATTAAATGAAAACAAGACTAAATTAATGGAAATTAATATGAATACTGACAAATTAATCAAGATAAATAATGTGATTATCGAAAAAGTAAATACAATTAAATATCTCGGTTTCTTAATAGACAAATGTTTAAATTTTAAGGAACACATTGAATATATATGCAAAAAAATTGGTAAACAAAATTGGGTTTTTTAAGCGAGTAAGAAACAAAGTGTCAATATTAACGGCAATTAACATTTATAACACAATGATAAAGCCACACTTCGAATATGGTTCAACAATATTATTCACCTGCTCTTGAGACTATCAAATAAATAGGCTACAAAAATTACAGAATAAGGCCATGCGCTCAATTTTAAAATGTAACCGCTTTACATCGATTAAATATATGTTGGACACATTGAAATGGTTAAATGTAAAACAAAGATTGCAGCTAAATACAATACTTTTTATTCAGAAAATGAAAATGGGATACGCACTAGAGTACCTGACCGAACAAATAAGATATGTTGGAGAAGTTCAACCCCACAACCTCCGGAATGCTTTAGATTTTAGACCGCCAAGAGCAGACACAAATGCATTGCAAAGATCTTTATTCAGTAAGAGATTGAATCTATACAACATGATGCCAGCTGATGGCAAAAATGAAGCGAATATTAATATTGTTAGAAAGAGAACAGTAAATTTTATAAACGTGTTTATTTTGATCAGGGTTTACCTAATTGTTGAATACAATTAAAATGAAATGTATTTTAAAGAGTATTATAAATACTTCTAATAAAGATAATAATAATAATAATAAAGAGTTCTACTCCTCGTCACTAGATGGGTCAGGAACGGAGAGTAGAAACGTTGGGGGGACGGATAGTGCCAGAGCAGTTTCGCTGCTGGGCTTGGACAAGGCTAGCCTGATGTTAGTTATTGAGTTTATTACAGAGCACTGCGATATTACATCGCTGACAAAGATCTGGAACAGATCACAGCCGAACTCTTGTGTTGTGATGAGGATTAGGAGGAGACTATCGAACGAATTTAAAATAATCAAACAAATGAGATATCCACTAAAAATCATTTGTACAAAATTTAATCAAATGTATTATATGTATATGTACATAAGTTTGTATATTTAGGTTAACATGTCAGTATATAGTTACCTTAAAACTTTTTACGTTCGATAAAATTACGGTTAAACATAAAAACAAGTGAAAGTAAAGGTCAGCTGTCGTCGAAATTAACTAAATGTTGATCAGTAATATTTTTATACAAACAAATTGCCGGGAATTACCGCAATATTTCGCGTGATTTCGGGACTGAAAATTTTGAGGAATTCTCAGGACTCCCCGGGAATAAAAGCCGCTAACTGTTACAAAAGAATCTTTGCAAAAGTATAAAGCTGCTTAAGAAGATAATAAAGCGTTGCAAAGGTAGTTGATAGTATTGAAAAGATGGACGCTTCTTGAAATAAATGTAAATGCAAAGGTTTAAGAGTTATAAATGCCAAAAAACTTGGTATAATGTTTAATAGCCGGCTTACTTGGAATGATCATAACGTTGTTTTTGGTAAAACATAAGCAGTATTGAGAAATTTATAGTGAATTCTGTTTTTACACCTTTAAATCTACATAAGCCTTAGATGAAAAGGAATTTGGTTTTCTCACTTATATACGGACTCAAACTCTTCCTGGGTCTGAACTCGTTCAAAAGAAGTGAATTCAATGTTTCGTTTAATAATTTCGCCTGATTCTTTATGGAAATATACATCAGAAATAGCAGGAAATCCTTCAACTCAAGACTTCACATCATCGGAAGATTTTGTAAGGAATCATACATTCATATTTTTACATAAAATTATTTACTTGAAACAAAGTATATATTTTTTTAATAAAGAGCAATTTCCAAGAGCCAATAGGGATTTCAAAATAAATACATTTATGTATAGTAAGCAAATATCCGAAAGACACCAACTTCCAATACATTGCACTTTAAGACTTAATTATTGATTACTTCTTATCGAAATAATACTATCGATTATATTAAGGATCGGTTAACATTGAAGTTTTTTAAATTTAATTTTAAAACAAACTTTTCGGCAACTAAAACGACAAGGAATAAATAAACAATTTTTGTTATACAATTTGCAATCGGCCAATCTAAAGAAAATAAGTTTTAAAAAACTAAAAACGTAATGCCATGTTCACATGGAGAACAAAATTCGTGTTTTGTTCTCTCATTCATAACTCTGAGTCCAAACTTGACTGAAACAACACGCTTCGCCATATAAAATTTAGAAACTACTTTCGTATTCCGAAGAATCTTCTGCTTTCTCTAATTTTTATTTCAAGTTATCGCTAGATTGACTAATGTAGCTAAAAGCACAAAAACAAAACGCACATAAAAATATTTTAATAAAAAAAAATAATCCTCACTTCTAATTTTTTCCCCATTCTGTAAAACAAAAAATAAACAAAAATTGCCATAACGAATCAATTTCTTATGTGCATCGAAAAATACTCTAAAAACGAATGTGCCCTGTGAACGGAATGATTCGGTATATGTTTCAGTAAACGAAATAAGTGTTTCATACAACAAAATTTTCGAAATTTTGCTAAAAAAAAACTATTTTTTTGGTCAAAAAAAAATTTATGTTTCTACAACGACTGCGCATATTGGAAAAAGTTTAAGCTTACTTAAAGAAAATTTCATTGCGGAATTTCGGGTTTTTAGTTTATTATAATAAACTAACCCGTTTTTGAGTTACGCGAATATATGTTGTGCAACCTCCTCCATTTTCGAAATAACGGTATATTTCGAAAACAAGAGCTATCCTAAAAAAACGGTTAGCACCACAGGATTCAGCGTACCCGACTTAGGTTAACCCGCCAGGTGCCCCGCTTGTCACAAAAAAGTGTCAAATTCTAGCACAATGTAATAGTAAAGGCGTACAATTTAAAATAATAATTGATTTTAAAGCTTGTTATAACAAATTCCTATATGGAATTAAGAAATCTACTGTTTGAAGAAATATATAAAACATTGTGAGTCAATGTTTTTTTTTTTAGAAGATAACGCCTATTCAGGTAGTGCGTTGTTTTGAAATACCAGAAAGATAAGTTTGGTGGTGGTTGAAGTTATTTTATCTCATATATTACACATCATTATCAATAACAACAGTTCACAATTGCTTTTTTTATATCATAAGCAAACATCCAGTCTCTAGTAGGAACTGAACCCATGACCTCGTAGTTCATCATTTGACAAGGGGATTTCGAAAAACTGCTCCAAGCCAATTTAATTTCTGGATAGTTTAAAAATACCCCATATGCTTCATGAAGAGGTTATCGGTAACTCTATCAAACTATCACAAGTGGTAGTATATGCGCGAATGAAATATAAATCAGGTGAATCCAAATGCAATTTTAGGTGCAATAAAAGAAGAACATGTATTAATTACGAGTTAAGTTTGGTGATGCATACAATGATAGGCTTTAGATAAAGATCAATTTTAAATGGCTTTATGTGCCTATACGCAAAGGAGAATATGTCTTTAATATAGAGATGTCCCCATGACAACGACTCCAGACACACATAAAGATGTAACTGATTGTATTAAAGCAGTAATGAAAATAAGTAATATCTAACAATAAATTGAGTTACACAAAACGACGAAGGATTTTATTGAAGAATATATTTTTTTATATATACTTTTTTCTTTAAATTTTTTCTATTATATTGTGTTGTTATATTTTTAAAAAATTAGTCAACAACAGTGCGCATTAATGAATTACACATATATTTCTTCATATTAAAAAGATTTTTATATAATGTAAATGAATTTTTGAAGAAGTTTGAAATGGTTAAATAATCTTAAATAAACTTACCAGTATGACCTTTAAAAGTAGTAATCAACTGTGGACCTTGAGTATCACAACGTAACATTGTTATCTGCCCAGCATGATCTCCAATAAATGCATATTTTGCTAATGCATCAAACCTAAAATTCAAATTACACTATTTTAAATTACATTAATTTATTAAAAGAAACTTCTTACTGCAATGCGGTACAAGCTGTTTCAAAATTGTACGTTCCAATTCGACAAGCAGTTTTTGTACAATGATAAGCAAACAATTTGTCTTTACTACATGTTAAAATCCAATTGTGAACTTTTGAAAATACAACAGCCACTACCCGTGCCTGATGGGCTAAGTAGTCCCGTACAAACAAAAGTCTGTTGCAATCCTCCGACAAAATGTACTCCGTTATAGTTCCGTTTTCCTGGCCAACGTATAACTGACGTGTGTCCTGCACATAACATATACATGTACATCCTGATGGCATGTACTGACAAATACTTGGCCAATATTGGCCAGAATCACGTTTAAGCCAAACACGTATTGTTCTGAAAACAAAAAATAAAAATGTTTTTGAATAATAATAATTTCACAGCTAATTGGATTAAAAATTTATTTACTGTAAGGCTTTTACTATGTTAATATTAACACAAAAAAATGTCAACCAAATACTTCTTACTTGTCATCTGACACACTTATAACTCCATTTTCACCGGGCACTAAAATTGCAGCATTGATATCATCGCTACTTCCTTCCAATTTGCTTAATAATTCTGGTCTCTTCGTACTAAATCGTTCATTCCTCTTGGGAGACGGCTTTATTTCCGCTGCCATTATTAGCAGTGACACTTGAGTTCTGAATTTTATGGGGTGTGAAACGACTATAAAATTAGTAATAAATATTATATATAAAAAACTTATCAACAATAATATACTTCCAAAATGAGAACTAATTATTTGGAAAGAAGGCTACGTCAGTACACATTCTATTACAATTGTTCATCATATTGCCACACTAAAATTTTCACAACCCAATATACCAAAACGTACAGAGTTATATGAATATATACAGAAAAGCCAAAATTTTCTTGTACTATACTGTACTGTTTATAATGACTTTAAGTTTCACAATGTTCATTAAGTTTTATTTATATATATTATATATATATATATATTATATATTGTATTGTATATACAATACATATATATATCCATTTACGAAATTTCAGCAACAGGCAGAAATACGGCTTTTGTCGTTCCTTATATCTGGAAGCATTGCGTTACGTTTTTTGTGTGGATAAAACAGCTGTGGCATTCTTCTTTTTTATACGATTGTACCTACGGTAATTCAATATGTTACGAACTAGGGGATTTTGATGCAGTAGGATTTTTATCGTAATATTTTTCAATATTTGACCGATTTTTGATATACCACAGCGCTGTTGTAATCATAATTAAAAATTTGTTTTATCGTCTTTGAATAGTTTCAATATGTGAGATTGAGTTGGTTTTAGAATTGAATTATATAATCGTACAGATCATAAGCATTTCCGAAGTATGTAGAAGGTTCCTAATATACTATTCTGTTACACACCGGCAGTTATTTACTGAAAACCACAAATAAAATTAGTAGATTTGATTTCTTTCTGAATCCGAATTGATGGTCTGGAATAAAGTTGTTCGCATTTAATATTATTGATAATTAGTAGATACGAAACTTTTGGAATAATTTTAAGTCTGTTGGTAATAAAAAAGACTGGCTTTCATATAATCCTTCTCAGGTTTATGTACCATTTTATCTGGAGCAATCTTTCACCACAGCTAACCAGTAACGAAAACTTTGACAGTTGAAAAACGCTCAAAACATAAAAACGCTGGCCAGTTTAAAGGGAGAAAAAAATGTTACACTGTATTGCGGAGCAAATGTGTTAGAAGCAACAGATATACAGCGTGAAAACTGGCGGATAAAGTAGAAAAATTAAATGTAAACAAACATTTATTTTGTGTTAAAAAGGGAGAATTTGGAATATTTTTTAATTTCTTCAATGAAAAGATTCTTAAATATTTAAATATTAATCGAAATGTGGTTGATTTTCGGTCACAATGAATATAGTTTCATGTGCAAGAGGTTATTAAGAAGCTAAATATTACAAGATCAAGATAAGACGTACTGCTCATAAAAAAGTTTTCTTGTTGAAAATTGCCAATATTTTTTAATTTCTTGAGAGAAAAAGTTAAAAATTATTAATGTTATTAGTTGCTTTTATTATTTATTAATTGTTTTAAACAAAAATTAAATTTTTTATTAACTCTCGCCAATATAAAAAACCCACCCCGAAAACTAAAAAAATCAATCAGAGAGGGACAAAAATACTTTTTGGTAATATGTGCTGTCCCTTTCACGACTGGCCTACGAGCTGTCAAATTCCGTTTCGTTACTGGTTAGCTGTGTCTTTTACTCTCTAGGGTAACATCCAAGGCAAATTCAATAAGGTAACCGCAAGTCTACAACAAGTACAACAATACAAAAACAACACGCATTTTGTTTTTGTTAAACCTCCATTCGGATGTCAAAATAGGAAGAAAAAAATTAACAACAACACACAAACGCACAACAAACACACACAAATTTTGACAGCCCAAGACTAGTCAGCTGTCTCCTCGGGGTCACTTGTTATGAATTCGCTTTGGTAACATCCAAGAGAAAAATTCGTTGAAAATAAAAAGAACTAGTCCTCATGCCTACACGTGACCAGCGTTGCCATTTGCCAAGTTTTCCCTCTTTTCCAAGTTTTTTGAGATACGAAAAAGTTTTCATTAAATTTGTTTTCTAACAAAACTAGTTTTTTCGACAAAATTCAATCTTAAATTTTAATAATCATAACACGAAATATTTACATTTTTAAATAAAATATTGTGTATTTTATTATTCCCGGGCAAAAGTAGTAAAGAAACACCAACAGAGGGTACCGGTATTCGGTGTTTCCTTAAAACATTTTGTTACTTTCGTAGAAAACTATTTTTTTTTTTTTTGTGAAAAAGTTTTCTCCCAGAAATAAAAAGTTTTTACAAAAAAATTACTGGCAACGCTGCACGTGACATGTCGATAGTAATTTTGTTGCTGGATTCCAGATCAGTTCCATCGTTGCATAAATTGGGAATGAATACAGATTTTAAATATAGAGATTATCTTTCTCGATATTGTTTTTTTTATACAACCGCCAGGAAGGCTCCAATACAGCAGACCGCTTAAGATTCCTTACTATAGCCACAATGATTATTTTGACTCTTTTTTAGCTTTTATGCATTAAAAATATCTTGTAAAAGATGCTATTTTTTAAATTCTAAAAGTTCTTTTTAAATATTTAACATAGAGATTAAGTTTCTCGGTATGGTTTATTGTCTAACTAATGATTGAATTCCGCAAAAGGAACTTAAATATTTAAGATTTCATGCTGCACACCCCAATGAATATTTTGATGCCAGTAAGCTTCAAAGCCATCCAAATTTCGCGTAAGAGATGCGACTGTTTGGGATTCCAGAAGTTCTATCAAATAATATTCGCCCTAGAAAACTGAACAGTGTCATAAAAACCTAAAATTGTAAACAGGCTTCTTGACGTCAAATTACCCTCTTCTTTATCATTGAAAAATAATTCTATTTCATTTTTATATTGGCGTTCGCCGATTTCCATTCAATTGGTATAAAGTTTGTAGTAAATGCAATGCGTTGAAATTTTAAAATGAAGCTGATATCAATAAACATATGTTTTGATTTATGCGAAAATTCAATAAATCGAAAGCTAACCCAATATTCATAAATCAAAAATATTGTTATAAGACGTATTTTCGCAATTTTTAAGTTTATGAAAAACATTTTTTTAATTTCTATCAAAATGAGTTGATTTACGGGAGGTTTATAATTACTACTCACAGACGTATATGTACAATTACATATGTAATCAAGCAGTGTGGATTACTCTATTTTTACACATGCAAGTAATTGCTTGCAAGTAGCAAATACGTTTTATTTTCAAAATTGTCAAAAAAATTTTTTTTTCGAAAACG
This sequence comes from Sarcophaga rosellei, assembly GCA_930367235.1. Taxonomy (NCBI): domain Eukaryota; kingdom Metazoa; phylum Arthropoda; class Insecta; order Diptera; family Sarcophagidae; genus Sarcophaga; species Sarcophaga rosellei. Next base: position 57,961,600 of record OV884019.1, read on the forward strand.
CTACAAGTTGATTGATTGTTTACATAAGCAATTGAAAATTTATATTAAAAATGTCATAGAAATTAATTTTGTTGGCGGAATTGGAAAGAATGGTGCACCAAAATATTCTTTTTAACATCTTCAATAGCCATTGGCATTCTTTGGCTATATTTTTACAAGCTTTGAGTTTTAAAACTCATAGAGTTTCGAATTCATGAGATTAAATATATGTATGTTTATTAATTTTAAAATTTGTGTTTTTTATGATTTTGTTTCCTTTATTATGTTTTTATTTACTTCTCAAATCAAAGTTACCTAAACTTCCTTTCAAGGTAAATATTTGGTTTTTTTTCAAATTTTCACAATATTTTTGGATAAAATTCATATATGATTATTATTTTAATTATACCGTTTATGAATATTAAAAGTATGTACTTATAAAAAGAAAAAAAATATTCAAATGTCATTTTACTTGCTGAAAGTGTCAAAAAGTCTGCCTACAAAAATCTCTGTCAAGTTAGGCTGTAAGTTTGAATAGTGTAAGTGTATTAGTAAAAAAATGGGAGCGAATTGAATTTTTCTCATTTGTACATGCGTGCATAAGTGCCGGGTTACAAACATTTTTTATGCTTTATTTTTTGTGCTTCTGTCAGTCAAAATACCAAGAAATTTATAGCTGTGGCGAAGGCTGCCACAATTTTTCATTCATTCTTTTTATGAAATTTCGTGTACGAGATGCATTCAGAAAATGAGGTTGTAATTGTGACAAAAATAACGTACTGTAGCGTACATACAACAAATAAATATTATGAGCTTGCCAAAGTAAACTTTGAACGTGCAAAAGGCGTTTGAGGTAGTAAAATCTTAGCCAAACAAATCTTTAAACCAAACAAAATTTCTGAAAATTAAGTAAAAATAAAGCTATTGAATGATAACAACAAAATATGTAAATTTTAATTTAGGGAAGTAATGAAGATGTTTACTGTAACAATATTATTGGAAATGGTGCCGATGAAATAAACAAAGCGTTACAATTTTTTGATGAAAATAATGCAGTTTGTGGCAAACCTATCAAATAGGATGAAAGTGTATTTAAATTAATTGGAGATGAATTAAGAAATATCCTTATTAAATATTGTTACGAAAATGGAAATGTTGTCATTAAAATAATAAAGTAAAGCTCCAAAAACAACACAATGGACTTGATCATGTTATTAAAATAACCATGCACTTGTTTACATGATCAAAGAATAAACAAGAATATAAAACAACATCAGTGTATAAAAAACGGGATAAACAAAATAAAAGCAACAACAACACTACAAGCCAAACGTAAACCAGATACACAAACAACAATAATGAAAACAACTTGTTTACATTTTTAGATGTTTCGCGAAGGCAGTCATCCTCCTTCAAGAGTATTCATCAGAATGTGGATCCAGCGATATAAAAGCGAGCAACGAGGAGAAAGAATTCAGTCAGTCTTGTGTTAAGACACATTGCGTAGCGTGCGAAGAGAATTGCGGCTTGAAGTTCTAACGAACGAGTGTACAGAAAGAATAACAATTTAAGTAAATTGTTGCTGTGTAAATCAATTTTACCAAAGGTGGCACACGGAATTGTGCGAACAATAAAGAATTGATTTAAAATTAAATACAATTTTATTTTATTTGCAATCTACGAACTCATAATTTTAAAAGGGTAAAAACGTAACAATATGTTCCGACAATTCGCTGAAAAAAACTACATTAAAAGTTACTCAAAAGACTCATATACGGAAGAAGAATTTAGGCAGCTTTTCAAAAAAAAATATTTGAAGATGTATCAAAAAGGTTGAAGATTCGGAATATTACATCAATATTCGCGTGGCATTCTAACTTCGCGAACAACGCTTTTGGCGGCGTTTTTGTGGTTTTCAGGACATGAAGCTTGTAGTTTTCACGACCTTTCCGATAGGTTCAAACAGTCCCTGTATTAAACATAAACTTTAACTGTATTAAAGATATAACATCATTTTTTATAGACATTTTAGTCAACAGAAGAAGAAATAAAAACAATTAACGAAAGGTAAAAATATGTGAATTTTCCTATTTGTTGTTCGCGTCTTTATTTCAACAGCTGTTTGGCTCTGGTATTTATTGACGTTTACTTTTGGGCAAGAAATTTCGTTTTTCGCTTTCGTGGTAATTTTGTCGTTTAGTGGGAATTTTTTTTGTTTTATTCTCATGTTGCCGAACTTTACTAATATTGAAAGTAAAACGTCTGTTTTATATAAAGATGCCTTTTCTGGAAAACATAACTGTTAATAAATACTTCCTTAATCTTTAAATATATTACATTAAGAAAAATATGAAAAAATTTTCTAGAATTTTAAAAATACTATTAAAATGGTAACCTTAAATTCTAACAAATTTGTATATTAAATGATTGCATCGTGTGGCAACATTAATTGTTAAATTGTTTGCAAACAAAATTTGTAACTTAAAATTAGAGCGAAATTTTCGAGTTATAAAATATATCTTATTCGGTATTTAAATTACTGTGCTAGAATCATGTTTAAAAACACATTTCAATCAGGGTTTTTGTCCATATTGTATAGTATAGGAAGTAAGCCTTTACAAATCTGGGATAAAAAAGTAAGAAACGGACACATTAAACGCATTACAGACAACGATATTCAAAGTTTAGTATTGGAAATAGTTGGGACAAACGTTAGCACAACATTTATAACATGTCCAGCAGATCCGAAAAAGACATTGGGAATAAAGTTACCTTTCTTGGTCATGATAATAAAAAATATGAAGAAATATTTCACATTTGAAGTACAGGTAAATATATGGATTATTTTAAAAATACGTATATGTACACGACTACCACGTTTCCTAATTTGCATTTTAAGGTGTTAGATGACAAGAACGTAAGGAGACGTTTTCGAGCAAGTAACTACCAGTCAACAACTCGCGTAAAGCCATTCATTTGCACCATGCCAATGCGCTTAGATGAAGGGTGGAACCAAATCCAATTCAATCTTTCGGACTTTACCAGGAGGGCCTATGGAACTAATTATGTCGAGACTTTAAGGGTGCAAATACACGCGAACTGTCGTATTCGACGTGTTTACTTTTCAGATCGACTCTATTCGGAAGATGAATTACCTCCAGAGTTCAAGCTTTTCTTACCTATACAAAAACCGACACAAAAAGTTACGCAACAAGCGATTTGTACTTAAAACTAGTCAATAATATATCCTGCCTACTGTGTTCTTTATTTAAAATCGAAAATAAAATATAAAGAATTGCTTTTTAGTTAATCGGGTATTGTTAATATCTCATTACCATTTTCGGTAATTAGAATTGTGTGCTCAAACTGAGCACTTCTAGCCCCATCGACGCTCACAGCTGTCCACCCATCCTCTTGGATTTCTATTTCGGGTCCACCCAGCGTTAATATTGGTTCTATTGTAAAGGTCATACCTTTTAGCATCAATCCTGGGAGATCGTTTTCTAGAAGGATTTTAAAAATTAGAAATGAGGTTAATAATTCAAGAGAATAATTTACTAAAATGAAGAATTTCTGGTGGTCCATGAAAATAACTCCCAATACCGTGACCAATAAATGCTGGAATTGTATTTAAACCCACATTTTTGCAAAATTTGTCTACATGTCCTCCAATCGCGTTAAAGTTTACATTAGGTTTACATAAGCTTATACACTCCATCAGACATTGTTCAGTTTTCTCTATCAAATACCGACCTCGATCATCAACTTCACCGCAAACATAAGTTCTAGAACAGTCACCATGATATCCATTAAAAAAAACAGTTATGTCTATGTTTATTATATCCCCATCCTGAAGCGGGCGATCATCAGGTATACCATGACAAGCAACATTATTTACGGAGGTGCATACTGATTTAGGGAATCCACCATAGCGTAGAGGAGAAGGGTATGCATTTGATAGTATTATCTTTTCATGTACGAAGCAGTCTATTTCATCAGTAGTAACCCCTACCTAAAATGAAAGCCTTTATTTCATCACTAGTCACTTTATGTAGCCCAATTACCTTAACAATGTTTTCGCATGACTTTAGAATGTTGGCTGCCAATCGACAACTATCACGCATTTTTATTATTTGATCTTCAGATTTTATTTCAGGTTCTCCCAATGTACTACTTGATCCCACTTCTTTGTGATAATAATCAGGAACTTCTATATGATAGGGAACAAATCGCTCTGGTGAAACATTTCCTACAGTAACAGTATTGCACTTTCCGAAATTGCTTAATATTATTATTAAATGTGTAAATTTGTTACGTTATCTGGCAACTTACTTTTTACTTCTAAATAAACTGTGATTTATGCGACGTGCCGCAATATAAAACAAATTAGATGCCATTACAGAATTCCTCAACTTTTTCCGAATTCGATTGAAAATGTTAAATATTGTACGTGTATTATTTAAAACACAAACATCTATTAATAATTATATTGCAAGTACTTCATATGTAGTGTAGGGATGAAAATAATAATACTTTGATTTTGTACCAATTTTAAACAAAAAAGGTACCTATATATTGAATAGTCTCCCTATCCATACGGAAAATGTTTTCTTTAAAATTATGGAAATTCTGTTCTTTTTTTGCATTTATTATTTTATTTTGTTTTATAATAACCAAGGCGAATTCATATAAGGCGGTGTTATCAGCCCACGTGAGTGCTTTTTTCAGTACACATAAATGTCAAATATTTACATTGTATATTTCATGGCGAAATCAATAAGGTGATGGCAATAGTACAACAACTCAATTCGCAGTGATTTTTAACAAAAACAACATGTATTTTCTGTTATTTTTGTGTGACCACTAATGTCAAATAAAATTCGCCGTAAGCCAGAAATGACAAAGGTGAATCCATATATTGGCATAAAGTTGTTATTTTGTGTTTCTTTTCGTTTATAAAAAAAATTTTAAAGAACAAATTTAAAAAAAATAAACTTTTGTAAATGCGAGCTGATTTGCGCTACCACTAAGGTATGACGACCTTCAGAGGAATACTGGAAAGCATAGAAACAGATTCTAGAAGAAAAGTTGTGCCCAAACATCCAGAATATTTAATTAAATTATAAATTGTGTAAAATAGAAATGTAAAAAGAAATAAAAAATAAATAAACAAAGTAATGTGTATACAGTGAGCAAAAAAAATGTGTACACTTATTATAAAAAACTAACAAATAGATTATTCCAAAGGATTTTGTTTAACATGACTTTCTAGGAAACCCGTTAGCCATAGTCAAAAAATCACCACTTTTTTGCCTAAAAATGTGGGAATTTTTAAATTTCTACAATTATTTTCTTTATACTTAACCAATAGAGAAATGTTTATAATCAGAATATAGTTTTAAAGCTTTTTTAGTCTTAAGGACAATAAATTTCTTTTTATAGCTAAATTTTTGTTCAAAAGTTATTTCGAGGTAGTGGGTGTAAGTTTTTTCTGCTCACTGTACTCAAACAATATGTTTGACATTTATGTGGACTGAAAAAAGCAATCAGCTGGGTTTTTAACACTACCTTATTGAATTTGCCTTGGTATATTTTTTCATTTAAATATAAATTTAAATTTGTCAATGATATAGTGCAGAAAAAAACTTACACTTACTACCTCGAAATAACTTTTGAACTTAAGACTAAATAAAAATTAAAAAACTATATTCTGTTGGTTATGTATGAAGAAAATAATTGTCAAAACTAAGAAATTCCCATATTTTTACGGGAAAAATTGTGATTTTTTGACTATGGCGACCGGATTTTCTAAAAAGTCATCTTAAACAAAATCCTGTGGAATAATTTATTTGTTATTTTTTTATAATAAGTGTACACATTTCTTTTGTTCAGTGTATATACATTCTTTTGTTTATTTATTTTTTATTTCCTTCTATATTTGTATTCTACACAATTTATAATTTATTTAAATATCCTTCATGTTCTGGCACAACTTTTATTATAGAATCCGCTCTTATGCTTCGCAGTATCCCCCTGAATCATGACGACCTTAGTGGTAGCGCAAATCAGCCCGTATTTAAAAAATTTGTTTGTAAATTTTTTTTATAAACAAAAAGAAAAAAGAGATATAATGATACAAAATAACAACTTTATGTCATTATATGAATTCGATTCTGTCATTTCTGGCTTACGGCGAATTTCATTTGACAATAATGGTCACCCAAAAAAAAAACGCAAAATACGTCTTGTTTTTGTTAAAAACACTGCGAATTGAGTTGTAGTAATTTTGCTATCGACTTATTGAGTTCGCCCTGATAATAACAAAACGATATGAATAGTATTTAAAATTGAATTCGATAGTCGAAAAATAAAATGGACTGTTAATTAAATGTAGTAAATTGCACTCTGGGAACAAAATTTCAGTTTTGTAATTTTACAAACTAAGCGCAGCAAATCTCAGATCAGAATCTCTCAGCAGATTAGGCCTATGTTATGCCCCAGTTACGCTACCGGAACGTAGTGTGACAGTAATGTCTACTGAACGTAAAAATGTAAGAGCAATTATAGAGAACGTCAAAGCCCCAGTTATGCATCCGTAATGTAACCGCAACAGTAAGAAACAGCTGATCGTTTTTGTTATATATAAAGCAATACGAATGATTATAGAAATGTAAAGTAACGTAACCGGAAAGCAAGAATCTGTAAAAAATAGAATTTTCTTAAATTTTTACGTGACATCTGTTTAGCAGTGTTAACAACATTAAAAACCACCAAAACTGAAAATTGAAATTATAAACAGAATTTACATTTTGTACGTATGTTATGTTTGTCTGTATGTGGAATTTTCTTTAAATAAAACTTCACATATTTTAAAAACCCAAATTATTATTTATTTCATTATTAACTTTTATAATTTAAAATAAAACTAAACACTATTTTACTATAACTTTACGTAGGTAGTGTTTATTTTTATTTTAAATTAGAAAAATATAGTCATCAATTTTTAATTAATTAAAGCGTTCGAAAAGCATTTCAGTTTGCATTTTACTTTTCCTAGAGAAGATAAAAACGTTTTAACATTAGTACAAATTTGGTTTCCGAAATACCTGACCTGCTTCTGTAGGATAAACGATTTCACTTGCTTGTCTATTTATATGGAAAATACAATCAAAAGCATTCAATTTTAGTTTTTGTTTGTGTGAAAGTAAAATTGTTTGGCTGACAGAAACAGTACATGAAACTTTTAATAAATACCTTTAAATAAATATAAAATCGTTGAAATGAATCCAAAAACGCTATAGTGATAACACTGGTTAACAGCTGAATTAAATAAAAACAGCCCTACAAGAACAGTGACAGTCATTTGATTGGTCATTTGACTGTCACTACTGATGAAAATATCCATCATCGCGTAGAACAAAGTTTCTATCAGTTTCTTAAGGCAAATGGACAAAACTGATGGAAACATTTGTGTACATGTGACATCTCCCTTGCACTTATGAATTGTACTGACTTTAAAACATATTTGAGCTGCTCACTCTTTTGTTGTTTACCAATCAAGGATGATAGAAATGTAACTCAGGGTTGACTAATCAGGATTGATGGATATATCCATCACTGTTGATCAATCATACTTGATGTATATATCCGTCACTGTTGACTAGTCCTACTTGATGAATATGTCCGTCACTGTTGACTTGTCATACTTGATGAATATATCCGTCAAATCTGGCCGGTATAACTTTTATAATAAAACTCGATTTTTATTATAAAATGATTAGTTTTTATTTTTCTATTTATTATATGAATGTTGATTTTTTAAATATTTTTTTGTTTTAGTCTGTGGTGGCTCCTTTCTACCGCTTTTTTAATACTTTTTTCAAAGTCTAAGGACCCTTGCAGATTGAAAACTTCTGAAATTTGTAGAACATACATATATGTATAGTACAGATGCTGATACATAAATAATATGTCTTTTTCATAATTTATATATAAAAGTATCGACATACCTCGTAGAACTTTTTGGAAAAGGGAAAGCTTAGCAAGCGCTTCTTTTCCCCACCTTCCTTCCCAATTGTACTTTTCCAGCAGGTCATCAGTTAACACTGCACGAATGACACTGCTGACATCCTCAGATGTGCCTTTTATTTTATGGAAATATGTAATCTGTAAAGAAATATGGTTATTAAATATTTTAAAAAAGAAATAATTTGACTTTATTACCATTGCTTGGCAAAACTCAGGAGATTCTAACTTCTGCTCTACCTCTCCCACCGCTTCTATTGATTTCAGTGGAAGCATGCTGGCTACTTCGTCCAGATGCTTATCCTGCTTTTCACCAGTCATGCGACACACTGAATTTTCAACCTTTTTGATGGCTACCTTACATTCCATCAACACCCTGGACTTTGCCAAGGCTTCGGGCTTTGACAAAATTTGTTAAAATATTTATTCTTTAAATAGTTATAAAAGAAGGCTAATAATACTTACGCTTCACTCTAGTTTCTCCAATTTATTGCCAATCTCTTGTTGGTTGCAGTATGCTCAGTATGCTCTGGTTTAGCATAATAGTTGTTTGCTTATACGAAATAAGAAAATAATATTAGATTTCGGAACATGCATATGTATATATAGGTTAGGTTAGGTCGGAGTGGTAGCTCTGATATCACAAAGCTCACTTGAGCACGCATAGCGGCCCGTTGTGATGCCACGGTGAACGCAGGCCCTGTACTAACCAAGTTCCTCCAAAATCAGAGAAAAGGAGGAAGTTGGTCAGCGCAAGGTCTGCACAACAAAAGCACGACTACCCCGCACTGGAAAACCATCCAGAAAGTTTGATGAACGAAGCTATATTCTTGATGTCAATAGATGATAGCTCCGTTAAGCTAACCAGGAATGGGGAACCAAATAACCTATATCTACACCTAGCAAGAGACGGGCACTGGCAGAGAAAGTGAACAACAGTCTCCTCTTCCTCAGTGGACCTGCATCCACGGCAAAAGTCGTTGAAAGGGAGCCTCATGCTTTCCGCGTGTCTACCCATGACGAAATGGCCTGTAAGCACCGCCACTGTAGTCGAGATGACATCACGACCGAGACCAAGTAATCGGTTGGTACGCCTTCTATCCATCCTGGGCCAGGTGAATCTAGCGGTGGAGCAGGACTCCTCATTGACCCAGGATAGGTTGGCGTCCCGAAAGAACCTCTGCGCAATGGTCAACTTGACCGAGGCAAGTGGCATACCCAATTCAACAGAAGAGGATTCCGGAAGGAGCGCACCAGCTCTGGCGAGCTCGTCTGCCCTACAGTTTCCCGGAATTCCACTGTGGCCGGGGACCCACACCAGAGAGACACTGGAGAAGCGCCCAGAAAGAAGGTCAAGACAGCGGCGACAATCCCTAACGATCCTAGAGTTAATCACGGAACCCGATAGAGATCCTATCGCGGCCTGACTATCAGAGAAGATCGAGACGAGAGTGAAAGGAGCATCGTTGACGAGGATCCATTGCGCGGCTCGGTAAATCGCCATCACCTCCGCCTGAAACACACTGCAGTAGTCCGGCAGACGGAGAGAAATATTCAGGTCCAGTTTCCCAGAGTAGACACCGCTCCCAACCCCATTATCGAGTCTAGAGCCGTCGGTATATATATCCAGAACTTCCGGGGGGACGACCGTATCAGGATTCCAGTCATCCCTACTTGGAATCAGAGAGTGGAAACATCTGTCAAGACAATATTCAGCAGGGAAATAGTCTATGTTCACTGGGGCCACTGGATCAGCCTCCAGAATAGTGGAGTGACCAGAGGGTACGATGTGCCAACGAGAGAGAGCGTTAAGTCTAGTCGCAGCAAACTTGGCTACCTGCTTAGCGAGAAGCACAGTAGGAAGCCAGTTTAGCATTGCGAACAAGGCTTTCGTGGGGGTGGTGCGAAGAGCGCCAGTTATATAAATGGCAGCAGACCTTCTGACCTTGTCAAGAAGTCTGACGTTGTATTTCTTGTCCAGGGCAGTCCACCAGAAAGCAACACCGTATAAGAGGTTGGGTTCGATGACCGTGGAATATATCCAACGCATGATCCTTTTGCGAAGACCCCATCTGGTTCCGACCGCTCTACTGCAGCAGTAAGCAGCACATGCCGCCTTGCGTGTCCTAGCAGCCAGATTCGCCCTCCAGTCGAGTTTGGGATCTAGGATCAGGCCCAGATATTTAACCTCGCGACTCAGCGTGAGTCTGGTCCCACCTATGCTGGGAAGGGAGAAGGTCGGAATTTTATATTTCCTCGTAAAAAGAATCGTATCGGTCTTAGAGGGGTTAATAGACAGTTCAAAATCCCTACACCAGTCCAGCACGATTGACAGCGCCAAGTTCAACTTATCCGACAGTGTCTGCGCACAAATTCCCGACGCAGCAATGGCAATGTCGTCAGCGTAAGCTATGGCCCCATTGTCAGAGTGTTCCAGCCCCCTCAAGAGTGAGTTGACTGCAAGATTCCAGAGAAGTGGTGATAGAACACCGCCTTGCGGTGTGCCTCTACGAACCATTCTCTGACAATTCGTGGCCCCCACTGTGGAGGTTACTATCCTCGATTTGAGGAGAAGCTCAATGAACCTGACCAGATTCTGTCCCAGGTTCAGAGAACCAAGAGCCCTAACTATGGCGTCCGGGTCGACGTTGTTAAATGCACCTTCAATGTCCAGAAAAATGGCCAAAGTGTATTCCTTAACGTGCAAGGACTTTTCTACCCGAGAGATAAGAGAGTGAAGTGCAGTCTCCACTGATTTACCTCTCGTATACGCGTGTTGGGAAGCGGATAGAATCGCTGGATCAATCGAGGTCCTGATATGAACATCAAGAACTCTTTCCAGCGTCTTCAGAAGAAAGGAACACAGACTTATGGGTCTATAATCGTTCGCCCCAGTGTGAGACGGTTTCCCAGCCTTGGGAATGAAGATAACCCTAGATATTCTCCAGCTCCAAGGGATGTAAAGGAGCCTGAGACTAGCGTTATAGATGGCAAGCAACCAAGGGAGGGTTATCTCCTCCCCATGTTGAATGTCACCCGGGATGATACCATCCGGTCCTGGTGACTTGAATGGTTTGAAAAACCTAACAGCCCACTGCACTTGGCCAAGGGTGAGGGTCAGGGGGGAATAGTTCCCAGATGGTGGTTCGTTAACCTGATAAAAGGCCTGGCCACCAAGTGTGTCACTTCCTGGAAAGTGAGTGTCAAGGGGAAGCTCAAGCGTCTCCAAACTGGAAGGAGTCCAGCGTCCGTCAGGTCGTCGGATACAGTCAAGGGATTTGTGAGTGGAACTTAGAATTTTACGGAGACGGCCCGTTTCGGCGGAGGATTCTACGCTTCCGCAGTAGTTCCTCCACGATGCCCTCTTCGCTCGCCTTACAGCGTATTTAAGTTCCCTCTTTTTGTCCTTGTAGGCTGACCATTCGCCTGTCGTCTTCGCCCTGTTAAAGAGCCTGCCACAAGACCGGCGTAGATCATCGATCTCTTGGCTCCACCAGGGCGGTTTTCGCTTACCCCTATGGGCAGCGGGTTTGACGGAGGAAGTGGCTGCCGCCCTAAGCGCAGTCGACAGTGTGTCCGCAGCCCTGTCCACGTCGAAACGGGTCGTTATAGTCGGGGGGGGTAGAGTCTCTCTCTAAAAATGGTCCAATTTGTGTTCCTCCTATTGACCGGAGGGGTCATGAAAGGAGTAGGCTCGTTCGTGTCAATGGTAAAGGTAATGTATCTATGGTCCGAAAAGGAGCATTCATGAGATACAAACCAGCCCTTAAGGTTAGTAGAGAAACCTGAGCTGACCAGAGTGACGTTCAGCACCTCCCTTCTGTTCGAAGTGAGGAAGGTTGGTTCATCGCCCCGATTAGCTATATAGGTCATTACTAATAATAAAATCAAAGAGGCACTCACCCCGCTCGTTGGTACCTGAACTGCCCCACATCGTGTGGTGGGAGTTGGCATCTGCTCCGATTATGACCGGAACTCCGCGTTGTTTCGCATCCGCTACCAGTCGACCGATGGGCTCCTGAGGGGGAGAGAGCCCATAGTCATGCGCCAGATACGATGATGTGATCCAGAGGGTCATCAAGTTCATTTCGACGACCATGGTGACGGTATCCTTGTCGCTGAACCTGTGGAGGAGAAGAGCGTTAATACTATTCTTAACCATGACACAAGCCCGAAGCTTATCTGAGTTCTGGATATACGCTAAGCGATATCCTTTGGTGTTTAGTCCGCAAACCTTGCCGTCTACAACCCAGGGTTCTTGGACCAGAATGAGCTCTGCATCCTCGGCTGCTAGTCGGAGGAGCAGAGCGGCAGAGGCAGTTTTAGAGTGTTGCAAGTTAATTTGGATGACTCTCAGCATTGGCCAAAGAATCAACCATTGTCACATCAGTGTCCTCTTCGTCCGACAACGGAGAGGTTGCGCCCGCGTCAATATCAATGCCGTCGAAGAATTCCCCCACCAGCTCAGAATTGGACTTCTTGCTGGATGAGGAGCGTCGAGAAGAATGACTGCACACGCTTCTACATTCGACGTCTTCGGCGGGTTCGAGGGGTGGGGTCGGATGGAGTAGGGTCAGATGGGGTAGAGTTCTGTGGCATGGGTTGCGATTTTCGGGGATGGGTTCTGTAGGGGGATGTGCGGCAGCGCGGGAATCCGACTTATAGACCCTTAGCTCAATTGAACTAAAACCATATTTTATCACGCCCCCACGGGCAGTAATAAGTGGAAGTGACTCCTCATTCAGGATAATCACCGCCTCGCGGTAATCACCCCACTGGTCATCAACTTTAGCCACTCTCCAGTTATGAGTGGGCAGGTCGGTGTTGCTGGCCTTGAGGATCCTCAGCATGGTTTCCGGGTCTGATGGTCCGATCGGAATTCTCGCCTTAGAACGGGGGCGGTTGGGAATCCGGTCTGGAGGGACGGCGGCAAGCCTAGCTCCTGGCCAGACTTCACCAATCCTACTGATAGCCTCCTTATATAGCTCCATAGAACGGAGGTCAGAGCAAGCCACTAGCTTGATATGCCCCTGATACCACCCCGCATCAGTGCAGCCGGGTGAGGGGCCAGGATTGGAGTCCATTACACCTAGGAAGACGTCCAAGAGCGCATGTTCCACCAACTTCCACTTAGTGGGAGCAATGGAACCATCAGGGTGGCTCTGGTCAACGACCGCCCTGGTCAGACCTGTCTTTAATACCTCACTGAGAGGCTTAGAAGGTTTTCTGGGGTCAGGACGTCTAGGTTGTGTCGACGAACGGGGTCTTGTAGGGGGGGATGTTAGGGTTGGTCACCTTAGAGCGTTTGGGAGGCTGGAGCGGAGCGTTTAGCTCGATTGATCTTTGCCTCTTTGGGGCCGTCTCTGCCGTGATGGGAGAAGCGGGGGGCGATCATCACGATGGGCCTTAGCCCAGGCAAGGCGACCCTTCTCGTCCTCTGAGAGGAGAGCCGGGTCGGTCGAGCCAAATTTCGCAATGATACGCATGGCTGATCTGCGAGTTCTATACGCCCTCACGCTAGCACACACTGTATTCTTGACACCCGAAGATGGACGGGTGCCGGGGGCTTGCGCGCCAGACTTGTCTGCCAATGCCTTGGCGGCCGCCAAAGAGTGCGAGGGCTTATTCGCAGCAGCCTTAGAGGTAGACGGAGCCTCGGTAGAAGGTGCCAGGGCAGGAGGTGTGGCGACACTTGTGACCGGTTTCGCAGCCGAAGCCTTGTGTGCCAAGCGGGGTTTTACCAAAGTCGAAACTTGGGCCATAGCTTTCGAAGTAGGGGCAGCTGCATTTTTGACAGGTGCCTGCCATTAGAGGGTTGTGCGTCCACCGGTTACGGTAGATGCTTTGCGCTCGCCAACTTGAGTTGGCGCTGGTTTGTGTCCTGGGTTGGGTCGGTCGATTGAATTCATTGCGGGAGGGTCCCCACTCAAAGCCGCTATCCTTGCCCGCAAAGTGTAGTTACCCATAAGTGGTCCCTTGGTTATCTATGCGAGCAGGGAGGCCACGCGAGGGTTGGCACCAGCCCTTATGGGGTCAGGTGCTCAGAGCCACACCGGGTACTAATCGGGAGTCTTCTCAACCGAACCTACACCACCAACTTAACAGCGACGGACAAGGAACGTACTTTGAGGCCTGCCAGGGTTTTAGCGGGACGGGGGCAGCCACACAGCGGGTTTCACCCCGGTGCTACCGTGCATATGCAACTAGGTCCAGAAAGCTACAGCCACCAGCTCAGGGCAATCAAATCAGAAACAGGGGGGAAAGAGTGGTCAGAAGAAAGAAAAGGGTCGTGCCAAAAAAGGGGGGGGTCAGCCATAGTCACCCCGGCTGAGAGGGAGGTGTTTATTGACTCCCCAGTCTAGATCCGTAGTGTTCCGTTGAAGAGCAGGGCCACCTCTAGCAGGATGTGACAATGTCCCGCACTAACAGTCTTGATAGGGAAGAGGCTGGAGGCTCCGAGGGAGCTATAATTGCATATCCCTATCCTGCGGAAACCGCTTGACCCCATGTGTATATATAATAAGGAGAAATAATTCTTTATTTAAAATAAATCATAATTTAAATATAATATAAATCATAATTGCATACTTACAGTTTCTTCAATCTTCTCGAGGCGAGATGAAATATTTTTTAATATTTCCAAAATGTCTTAAATAAAAAATCCAATGATAATAAGAAAAATTAACTTAACACATACCTGTTGACGTTGATGGTAGGTTGTCAGTAGGATTTAGGGAATATGATGTCCTCGGTAGGATTGACTGGTTTGCTAAATAGTTAAATTTATTAAGATTTACATATGTAAATATTTGTACATTGTTTCTTACTTACTAATCATTTCTTGGGTATATTCTTCCCCAAAACCCTCAAATATATTTTGGGAATCCATGTAATTATAAAAAATGGGTACATTACTATTTATTTTATTTGAAGTTTTATTAAAATAATGCCAGTGAATATGTGCCGAAACAATTAGTGAGAAAATTCGTGAAAAAGGTGGTGAAGAAGGGGAATAAGAAGAAACTTACTATCGTAGGGTATGCAAAAATATTTAAAATCTATATCTTCCCTTTAAATTACAAAAGTTTCAGTACTTAAATTACTACCAACGACTATCCCTAGATCACTGAATGACTTAAACGGTTCATCGAAATAGTTCTCAGTCTTTAGGAAAACTTTGCATACAAATTCGCATACATTTACAACATTAACTACTTTAATTGGTCCTAATTCTTTGCTAAAACAAAAACTATCTTTCTCCTTTTTATGGTTAATATTAAAACTTCCCAATTTTGAAACCAAGTTCGAATCCGAATTAAGTCCCTGCCTTTCTTCTTACCTAAGGAATATCTGCTGCAAAATTCTGTTTGGTTTCTTAACAAGGCCTTTAATATAGTGCATGTAATTTTCAAATTTGTATGCTGAAAAAGAATCTAAGGGTCCGAATTGTTTAACACAATCTGCTAAATGTAGTAAACCATGAATGTTGAAACTGACTAATTCATCACCATATAATCTACCGAAAAAATTTACGAAATCTTCTAATACACTTTGGGAAATATCTGCCTCTCTAACATGCGACATTTCACTAGACAGAGCCTTATAGCACAATGTAATAATAGAAAATGATAATATTGATCACTACTAACACAATCTTTCAAAATATAAATACCTGTGTATAGTAAAAACTTCCTAAATTCAGTGGATTTCCAATTACTAATTTCATCTAAACTCCTGGGTGTACGTCAAAATTCTGATGGAACATACTGACCTATAAAACCAATCTTCTCATTCTTACCTGTTGCATTCCTCTTATTGACTAAAAGCTTAAGTAATTTCTTCGTGACTCCTAAATCTACTAAACGCATACCGTCTAACGGAAATTGAGAAACCATTTCAAAACCTGATTCTTCTAATGTACTTCGTTTTTCCCTAAACTCTTCTGTATGGTGAAAAGGACTACATCCAAATTCAAATGTCATATCTGTTCTTGGAATGCCAACTTCTTTCGAAAAACAAACTCTTCTCTCCTTATATAACCCTTCCTGACAACATTTGCAGCAACCATTTTTGCTATTGTGGGACATTACACCTGTAACAAAAGCCCTAGCTGGAGAATCACAAATAAACAGGCGAACATCAAATCTAAACAACCTTTCGCTATGGCCTACCTTTAAACCTTGTTCTCTAAGCAACTTTACTTCTGGACAGAAATCTGTCATAAAGCTATCCAAATTCCGTGACTTCATAAAACCTGAAAAACAACCAATCATGAAAGGATTAACGCTATCAAAACCTACAATTTTCCCTAAAATGGGTCACAAAACTCTATTTGAACTCTTGAAAAGTTTAAGACCGTCAACGCCTACAACAATCAAACTTCATCTTTACCATACAAATATTTAAAAGAATCTGAAAGAACAAATTTCTGAATACCTAAATACAAAAATTCACCATTTGCTATTGTTGAAATTTGAATATTTTCCCTACTTGTACTAAAAAGAGTTTTTGCCGACAATGGCAAATCTTCCACTCCTACCCTATTTAGCGTATGCAATAAGTCCTCCACAGCAGTCTGAGAAATTTTATTCCTAACAGCCCACGATTTAATCTCCTCACACTTGCCTTTAATATCTGAATTTCCCTGAAAACTAGAATTGTTTCCTATAATTTCAGATGGCTCTAGCTCTGAATCTACGTTATCAATCCCTACAAATCCCGTCTCAGGATCTTCACTATCAATTTCTCCTACAAAAGCGGATAAACTACAACCTGGCTCAGAATCTACATTACCAATTTCCTCTAAAATTGCGGATACACTATAACCTGGCTTATAATCTAAACTACCTATTCCTACAAAATCGTCACAAACAATTCTTTCAATAATTTTCTTCACTTGTTCAATTTTTAATTTTTTCAATTTTCACTAAGTTATTTGCATTAGGTTAGGTCAGGTTAGGTCGGAGTGGTAGCTCTGATATCACAAAGCTCACTTGAGCACGCATAGCGGGCCGTTGTGATGCCACGGGTGAACGCAGTAGGTAAACAAAATAATAAAAGAGATAAACAAAAACAAATAAAGAAATAAAAACTGCAAAAACTTAAAGACAAAAATTTAGATATGGATACAGAAGACATGTTTTTGGGTTTGAGTTTTTATTTTATTATTGTTTTTTAAACAGCATACGTAATTGGCCATTACAACCTTTCAGTCAGGATTACAGCCTAGCTTCTCACACCACTCATGTTGTGTGCCTTAATTTTATACTTGAGTGGCGGGACCTACATCTTAACGTCGACTCCGAATGACAGATATTTTTGAGAAACTTTTTCATGGCAGGTTTATTTACTCTCAGAGTTTTTGCCAGAAATCTGCAGAGAGGAAGTCGCCGAAGAAATATTTTTTTTTTCATATTTCGTTTTGATGTCTGACCCGGGATACGAACCCGGCTTTACGTCTAATAAGCGAATACACTACCTAGATTACGTCGACTTCGTTTTTTAAACAAACTTAATATTAATTTCAGATTTTAAAAACTTCGTTTTCACTCTTTTTATCACTTTTAATATGGCGCCTTTTTGTTTTTCTTTAATTCAGCTGTTTTTTTTTTACCCCGAGGAGGGGTGAATGTTCCTAACCGCACCATAGAGAAAGTCGTCACATCCTCCGTGTGTAGGGCCCTCACCCACTAAACTCCCCCCTCGTCTCGTGGACTCGTGCCCACTCCGGAACTACGGTGGTATTACTTCGGAGTGGACTCCTTTTGGCCATTTGGCCCCTGCGTGTTCATATCCGCGTCCGGATGCGTGTCGTAAGTTGAGGAGACATTTACGTGTCTCCACTATTCCTTTAGACCAGGATCCCGTGTCGGTTTCCTTTGACACATGTGTCCGTATCTATTATGCCGGCGTGCCTGCCTGTTCTGCAGCCTCAAGGTCTCTCTTCTTCAGCTTTAGAATGCGCTCTACGTAATAAACTGAGGCCCAATTTTCTCTGCTCGAAGTCATAACACCGACAATATTAGCGGCCGTGATCGTTCCAATTTCCGACGTCAGTACAGAGCGATAGCTCTGCCAGCGTGCACATTCGAAAACCGTGTGCTCTGCATCATCAATAACTTCCCCTTCTTCGTAAAGACAGTAAGGGGAAGCGGTCTTGCCCATCCTGTGCAGATATTTCCTAAAATATCCGTGACCCGATAGCATTTGCGTAACGTAATAATTTACCTCTCCAAATTTCCGACCAATCCATGGCCTTATGTCCGGGGTAAGTCTCGCCGTCCACCTTCCTCTATCTTTATCGTTCCATCGTCGTTGCCATCTTGAGATGGTGTTTTCTCTGAAGTGCCCGGTTATGTGATTTCCAGCCGATTTCGCTCCAAAAAACTCCATCCGCTCTGCCGCCAGCAGATCCACAGGGATTGTACCAGCTATCACAAGTACGGCTGGGGCGGATACTGTGCGATATGCCGACGTGATACGCAGTGCAGTCGTTCTCTGTACCGATACAAGTGAGCTTGCCCGCTTTTTGACATCTAGCGTTTCGGCCTTAATTTCACTTCCATAGAGCATAATGCTGTTTCCGACCTCCATCAGGAGTCTCCTTCTCGTCGATATCGGTCCTCCAATATTCGCCATTAATCTGCTGAGCTGTCCAACGATCTTCTGGGCTTTGTTAGCAGAGTACTGAATCTGGTACGAAAATGTCAGTCTGGGATCCAGCCTTATTCCCAGGTATTTTACCGAGCTCTTGGTCCTGATTACCTCGTTTCCAATACTCATGTCCACGTGCAAAGGGATACGACGACCAGTGATCAGTTGTAATTCCGTTTTATGCATGGCCAGCTCTAGGCCGTGGGAATCCAACCATGTTTTCGTTCATAGTATGACACGTCTAAGTTTTCGCTGTGCCTCTTCCGTATTTCTGGCCGTAATAACAGCTGCAATATCATCCGCGTATCCAACTAAAAAAGTTCCCTCTGGCATATCCTCTCTCAGAATTCCATCGTAGTTAACGTTCCATAGGTCGGGGCCTAGGATAGATCCTTGTGCCGCACCTGATGTTATAAGCTTCACCTTTGGTCCCGAGCTTGTGTTATACACCAGCTGTCTGTTACTCAGATAACTACTTATCATGGCCAGGATGTCGTGTGGCACCGAGAATTTGTACTCCAAAGTATTTAATACATCGCTCCATCTACGACTGTTGAACGCGTTTTTAACGTCCAAAGTCGCAAGCAGTAGCACAGGCCTCGAAAAGTGATTTCCTCGCTGTGTGACCATGGCCGCTTCAGTCACCTCTCTCAAGGCGCCAATTGTAGACCGACCGCGTCGAAAACCATATTGTCTATCCGACAGTCCGCCACTATTCTCAAAGCAGCTGTAAGCCTTGGCTTCAAAAGACTCTCGAGCAGCTTCCCTGAAGTATCCAGCATGCACAGTGGCCTGTAGGCGGATGGGTCCTCTGGGTCGCCCTTTCCTTTGCTTATTAAGACTAGCCGTTGTTTCTTCCATATTTCGGGGAAAATACACTCTTTTAGGCACGCATTGTACATTCCCAGTAGGAGTTCCGATCTTTGACTGGCAATCTCCCGCATAACTTCAGGCGGGATGGCATCGGGCCCTGGTGCCCTACCGGGTTTTAATCCGGCTGCAGCCTCTTTCAGCTCCTCTGCGGAAAATGGTAAAAATTCCGTATTGGGCGTATTCTGTCGTCGTTCGTTCACCGGTTCATGAGTGGGGAATAGTGTATCCACTATATTTCTCATTACTCGCTCGTCCATAATTTCCATTGGTTTCCTCCTGTTCAGTTTGTCCATTACAATTTTGTATCCAAGTCCGTAAGGGTTTACGTTCACGTCGTCGCGTAGTTCTTGGAATGCCTGATTCTTCTTGCGCGTTATAGCCTTCTTCAGTGACTTTTTTGCTTCTTTGTATGCCCGCATTTTCTCTTCAGCTGGTCCGCCGGGTCTAGTGTACCGCCGCCGTAGTCGTAGGCACTCCCGCCTGATTGCTGCGATGTTGTCGTCCCACCAGTACACTGCCTTCTTCCTGATATTCGGGGGTCTGACTAAGGGCATTGCCTTTTTACATCCGCGTTTTATTATCTCCATGGTTTGTTCTACTCACGTCCTCGCATCGTCCGAGAGTTCAACTCTGCTAGTTATATCAGGGATGCTCCCCTCGCAGCCTGGTCGTCTGAAGGTAGCTACGCTCCCCTCATTCGCGGAGACCAGACCGGTTCGAGCTGCCATATCCACAATTCGCCTGCCTGTTGGGTTGGTATTCTGCATTCCCCACTCTACAGCTCTGGAGTTAAAGTCGCCTGCCACTATGAGGTTGCCGCCGATCCGCGCCACTGCATCCTCGATTCTGGCCAATTTTTCCTCAAAGGTTCCCACGTCGTTGGGAGTCAAATAACAACTAATTAGAGTAATCTCATCAAACTGTACCCAGGTGAAACAATCTCCCCTACCAGATCTTCTCGGTCGGGGACCCTGGTTATCCGGTATCCATATAGCTGCTGTAGATGTTTCATCGCCCAGCCAGAATCCGTTATTTTTTGATGCATATTGTTCGCTTATAATGGCTACGTCAACGTCCTGCTCCCTGACTATTTGCGATAGCAAAGAGAAAGCCACCTTCCCTCGGTTCATATTCAGCTGCAATATCCTCATGCTGCCTTTCGTAAGCTCATCTCATAGCCCCGCGATCCCGGGAGATGATCCAGAGATTTTCCCGACACTCTCCGAACGACAGAATTTTTGAGATGCTTTTCATGGCAATTTTTACTCTCAGAGTTTTTTGCCAGTAATCTGCAAAATTCATTAATCAAATTAATCTCTCAGTAATCTGGAAATCGCCGAAGAAATATTTTCATGTTTTCGTTTTGATGTCTTTATAAAATAGTATTTATTTTTATTTTATATTAGAAAAATACAGTTATCGATCTTTAACTAATTAAAGCGTTCAAAAAGCATTTCAGTTTAAATTTTACTTTTAATAGAGAAGATAAAAACGTTTTAACATTCGTACAAATTTGGTTTCCGAAATACCTGACCAGTTTCTTTAGAATAAACGATTTCACTTACTTGTCTATTTATATGGAAAATATAAAAAAAAAATCAATTTTGTGTTTTCCTCAACAAACAAACACAAACTAAATTGAGTGTTTTTGTTTGAGTGAAAGTAAAATTGTTTGGCTTACAGGAACATAAAACTCTTATGCCTCGATTATGGTTTACAACACATAAATGTTGTGTTGTAACAGAGACAACACAACATTTATTACTTTCTTGATTATGGTTTACAACATCTAGATGTTGTGTATGTCACAGTGTTACTCTTCAATGTTAGTATACTTTTCCTAGAAAATACAACCCTGTGTGTATAAAACTGCCAATTGAATACAAAAATTATTACGTTTAAAAAACAAAAAGCCTACATAAAACACAAATTTTAACTCTTGTTAAAACATAACAATTAAAAATAAAGGCTAGTTTTATTACCGTTTATATTTTATGTATGTATTGCAATAAATTCATTTCAAAAGTACTTCAAACTAAAATATATAAAAAAACCTTCTTATCACATTAAAATTTATTTAGATCACATAGGTACTTAAAGCTAAAATACAAATTCATAAATAGTCTAAACACACTTCATGAATTCGTTCGCACACGTATAAAAATGGTCAGTGATAGAATGAAAGTCAGATATGATCGTACAGCAAATACGAAGGGCTTCCATGAGTGACAACTGGTTCTACTTTACAACCCAAAGTGGAAGAAAAGATTATCTCCCAAGCTACAAACTAGCTGGGATGGACCTTATAAAATAATTAGGTTAAAACGATATCGTGTACAGGATACAGAAAGCTAGCAGCCCCCTAACAAAAATGAAGGTCGTACACATAGAGCGACTGGCAAAATATGGGAGAAGAGATAATGAGCCTGTTCGGCAGCAGTGTTACGAAAATGGAAACGGTGTACATTGTTTAACATTAAAATGCTACACTAACAAATATAACGAACTTGTTGAAAGTAAACCAACATCAGTGTGAAAGAAAAGGGGATAGACAAGTTAGCGAGAACGCAACAACAAGCAATGTGAACTAAATACACAAACAACAATGACGATGACAACCGAGGCATTTGTTAATGGTATACGCGACCCAGACATCAAACTAGCGGTATGTTCCACACAAAAGACAACCTTTGCACTAGCCCAGGAGATCGCTCGCACGGTTTTTAAACCACAAGCAAAGAAGAGTGCCTTTTAAATAAATTTAGAGAAATGATGAAGCAAGTTTTGGAGGAATATGGACTGAAGGCCAAACTCAAATGTTTTAATTGTGGAAAGGGCGGTAATTTCCAAAGGAACTCCAAGGCGCCACTCAAAAGGACAGGATCCGTCTCACCGGCAAGGGATAATAAACGGTCGAACTACCAACCATCCTCAGAAGAGTCCCCGTTAAACTAAAACGAGCTAGCACTGAGGGGTACGTGCTGGCTCCCACAAGCAAGGGCCCCACAATCTCCATATCAGTGATGCATCAAAAAAACAACAACATAAACGGCAGACAACACACTTTCACTATAGACACCGGAGCGACGCAGTCCATCATCAGACCAGATGCAGTGAAGGGAAAGTGTGAGGCACTTAGCAATGTAAGGCTTCGGACAGCTATTGGAGAGTCTGCCACCGTCCACGGAAAAACAGAGGTGAAGGTAACTATAGCCAACATTAGCGTAAGCCACGTCTTTATTGTTGCCGACGAGGTTATTATTGGTGCCGATTTTATGGCATGGCTTCAACTTGAATATGGGGCAACAGATAATGAGTTGGCGCAATGTGGAGATACCGCTTGACATGGGATACAAGCATCAAGTTCACGCCAGAAGGATAGTTGCTGCCGAACAACTGAAATTACCACCTCAGAGTGAATCATTGATATGGGCGCGTATGGAGGGAGATTGTGAGGAAAACCGCTTGTGGGTTGTTGAACCAGCAGGAATTCAGACGGATTTATTATCAGCAAAGGCCCTCGTTAAATCCACCAAACAGAGAATAGTCCCCGTGAGAGTGCTAAATTTATCTGGACACGAAAAAGTCATCTCTAAAAACCCCGATGTAGGCCAATGTGTTCCAGTAGAGGCGGTAATAAACAGCGAACAATCACCGCAACCTGCCGATATGTCAACCAAGGATCAAAAGGAATTTGGTGAAAATATGCTGTAATGGGTAGCAGGTTTAGCAGCTCCAGAGATAAATAAAGCTATAAAGCTGCTAAAGAGGTATGCTTTCGCTTTCGCCACGAACAACAAACGGCAAGGAAGAACAACCATGATCAAACATGAAATTGATACTGGCGAAGCGAGATCAATAAAATAGGCACCCTGAAGCATACCGCTGGCGAAGCGTAATGAGGTTAAGGAGTTAGTGGACGAAATGAGGAAGAGCGGTGTAATCGAACCATCATCTGGTCCGTGGAGCTCACCTGTAGTCTTAGTGAAGAAGAAAGATGGCAGTACAAGATTCTGCGTAGACAACAGGAAGCTGAATGATGTCAACAAAAAGGACAGTTACCCGCTACCGAGAATTGACGACACACTCGACACGTTAGCCGGAACGAAGTGGTTCTCCACATTGGATCTGCAAAGCGGGTATTGGCAGGTGGAGATTGCAGACAAAGACAAGGAGAAAACTGGATTCAGTGCGAACGGCGGCTTATGGCAGTTTAAAGTGATGCCATTTGGACTCTGTAATGCTCCAGCCACATTCGAGCGGCTTATGGAACGTGTACTTAAGGGACTGCATTGGAAGACTTGCCTGGTGTACCTCGACGGCATTATAGTGATGGGCAGAACTTTCGACGAACACCTCAAGAACCTGGGAGAAGTTCTGCAAAGAATAACAATGGCTGGACTAAAATTAAGCGTGAAGAAATGTGCATTTTTCCAGAAGCAGGTGAAATATTTGGGGCATCTTGTTACAGCAGATGGCATATCCACAGATGAAGATAAAATACAAGCAGTAAAGGACTGGCCTCGTCCCCAGAATCTTCATGAACTACGCAGCTTTTTGGGACTATGCACATACTATAGACGCTTCGTACCAAACTTCGCCAGCGTGGCTGCAAGCTTGCATGAACTCACCAAGAAATCAAAAGCGTATCAATGGGGTGAGTCACAAGAAAAGGCGTTACAGACATTAAAAGATTTATTGTGTGCTGCACCAGTTTTGGCGTATCCGGTCCCAGGGGGAAAATTCATTTTGGACAGTGATGCTAGCGGGTACGGTATTGGTGGCGTACTTTCCCAAGTGATCAATGGGACGGAAAAAGTCGTAGGCTACTATAGTCGCGCACTGTCAAAGCCAGAACGGAACTATTGTGTGACCCGACGAGAGCTTAACATTTCCTGTTAAGGACTGATCATTCCGCACTGAGGAGGCTGCTGCAATTTAAGAACCCCGAAGAACAGTTAGCACGTTGGATTGAGCGCCTCCAGACTTACGACTGCAGCATCGAACACCGAACAGGCATAAAACATGGAAATGCTGATGCTCTCTCACGCCGACTTAATTTGGAGTGTAAGCATTGCGTGAAAGCCGAGAAGAAGGAATCCATCGTTGATATCCGGCTAACGAGGATCGAAGCTAACGAAGACTGGACCGAAGCGACTAAATATTGGCGAAGATAACAGCGGCTAAGGAAGAGGACAAACGACCTACCAGAAATGAGATATCCGCAGAAGGTCCTCTTACAAAAGCATATTGGGCACTATGGGACACTTTAAGGTTGATAAACGGATGCTTATATCGGCATTGGGAAAGCGCTGATGGCAAGACCTCATCCAACCTATTAGTAGTGCCGTCCTCCAAAATGAAAGAAGTGTTAGAGGAGATCCATAATGGAGCCAGTGGAGGACATCTTGGAGTGACAAAGACGCTGGAAAGACTAAAACAACGTTTTTACTGGGTTGGATGTCAGCAAGCAGTTGCGGATTGGATAGCAAACTGTACCCAGTGCATTGCAGCTAAAGGTCCAGCAAGAAGAAGTCGAGGTCAGATGCAGAAATATAACTTAGGCGCACCTTTCGAGCGGATAGCGATGGACGTAGCAGGCCCTTTTCCAGTCAGCAATGCCGGAAACCGATATGTTCTCGTTGTGATGGACTACTTCAGCAAATGGCCGGAAGTGTATGCTATACCCAATCAAGAGGCGAACACAATAGTTAATGTTTTTGTGAACAATTGGGTATGCCGCTATGGGGTTCCAATAGAACTACATTCCGATCAAGGCAGAAATTTCGAGTCAGCTGTATTCAAGGAAATGTGGAACGTCTACGGTATTAAGAAGACTCGAACAACGCCGCTTCACCCACAGTCAGACGGAATGGTAGAGCGATTTAACCGAACCCTGGAGGAGTACGTGCGGAAAGTAGTGAGGGAGCAACTGAAGGACTGGGATGAACACATTCCGAGGATTCTACTGGCTTACCGATCTGCGGTCCATGATTCAACTGCTAGATCACCTGCCAAGGTTATTTTTGGGACTGAAAATAAATTGCCCGGTGACTTAGAGTTTGGTGTTAAGCCCGGCACAGAGAGAGATGAAACATACACTGGAAAAGAAGAAACCCTGAATGAACTTTATGAGTTTGTGCGCACCCGTATAAAAATGGTCAGTGACAGGATGAAAGCCAGGTATGATCGAGCAGAAAACACGGAGGGCTTCCAAGAGGGACAACTGGTTCTAATATACAACCCGAAGCGGAAGAAGGGTTTATCTTTCAAGCTACAAACCAACTGGGATGGACCATATAAGATAATAAAGCGGTTAAACGATGTCGTGTACAGGATACAGAAAGCTATCAGCCCCCGAACAAAAATGAAGGTCGTACACATTGAGCGACTGGCAAAATATGAGAGTAGAAATAATGAGCCTATTCGGGACGAACAGGCTTAAGTGGGCGGCAGTGTTACGAAACGACATAATATCGTTTAACATTAAGATGCTACAAACACACAAACACTAACAATACAAAGAACATCGTTTAACATAAACAATAACCAAAAGCTACTAATACAAAGACCTTAGTATGCGTAAGTGTACATACGACACAGATTCACACTAAGAAACAAATCGAGCATGTTCTAAGTAAACGCAACAACAACAAACATGAGAGACGATCAACAACGTGGACAAAATACACAAACAACAATGTGGTCGCAATAGAATTCTCTAGAATGCGGGAACAAGAACCTTCCACATCGAGAACGTTCATCATACTGATTTTGCGGACATATAAAAAGACGAGACGTGGCAAGCGGCGAGTCAGTTATAATCCAGTCAGTCTTGTGTGAAGTTGCGTGTGAAATAAACAAGTCGTGTTTGAAGATCGCGGTCGTTAGTGTTGGCGCGAACCAGCGTTGCCACTGAACAAATTTTAATCCTACCAAATTTTTGTCAAAAAACTACCAAAATCGTTGAAAACCTACCAGTTTTTTAAATAATGTAAATATATATATTTTTTTGAGAAAAAGTATGACTTTTTTATTAAAAAAGTATTACACCCAAACCTTTTTTTACACGGTAGATACGTTCCAGTGGATACCGTGTAAAAAAAAACGGGTAAAAAAGACAAATATTATATATGTATGTAAGTGTATGAACAAACTGAAAAGATATACATATTATTGATGCAGCAGCCTACATATGCCTATAAGATTGAATAATTTTATAAAAACAAGTAAATTTGTTAAAAAAACCTGTTATATCAAAACCTGTTATATCGCGTAAAAAAAATCCGTGTAAAAACAGGTTTGGGTGTACATATAATTGTACATGTATTAATAAGCAACAAAACACAACAATACAACAAAAATAATGTTCATTTAATTTGCGTGTTTTATTTAACTTGCTAAACGTTTTTAAATAAATACTTTTTGATCCAACCTACCAAAAATCAATTCTACCTACCATCCTACCAAATTAAAAAAATCCTACCAAATTTGGTAGGAAAAGCCCAAAACGGCAATGCTGGCGCGAACATAATAGCACTACATAATTTACACTACAGCGAAATCTAGTAGATTAGATTTCAAATCTTGCTCAAAATCTAGATCGTTTACACTGGATTTATTTGACAGTAGCAAGATTTCATTTTAATAACAAAAACAGCTGACTGAAATTTAAAAGAAAATAATATTTTCAAATTTAGTTTAATACCAAACAAAACTGAAAACTATAGGATATTTAGTATCGTTTTCATCAAGACCAAATAAGATCCAATTAGAAATAATGTTTTAGAATGAGCCACCAAACTTTTCAGTTGTTATGCTGGTGTGAGAACATTATAAAGCTAACATCCATAAACAAAACTGATAAAGGGTCCGCCAAATAACTTTTTTTTTTTGAAAATGCTTTAAAAAAACTATTGAATATTTTCTCAAATTCTTTTTTTACTTGAAAGTACAATCCTTCCGGTTAATAATGTAAAATAAATTCATTTCAAATGCAGTAGGCTACACGATCGGTCCAATTTTTAAGCACATTAATGATTGTGTGCAGCTGTATTTCACCAATGGCTTCACGAATATTGTCCTTTAAAGCGTCAATTTTCTCTGGCTTGTCGGCGTAACACTTATCTTAGACGGCACCCCCTAAATAATAGTCCAACGGTGTCAAATCGCAGCTCCGAGGTGGCCAAACGACATCAGCTCTGCGGCTGATAATGCGATCTTCAAAAACAAGGCGCAAAACATCCAGTGTAGCTTCGGCTGTGTGGCACGTAGCGCGGTCCTGTTGAAACCAAATGTTGCCAATATCCTCCTCTTCAATTATGAACAAAAATTCGTTCAACATGGCCCCAAAAACGATCGCCATTGACTGTAACGGCCAATGGCCCAATTATGCCTCTCGATCATAATCCGCACCAAACTCGACTCGTTTTGGGTGCGTCGGCTTTTCAATGTATGCGTACGGGTTTTCTGTGCCCCAAATACGACAATTTTGCTTGTTTACATACCCGCCAAGATCAAAATGAGCTTCATCTGAAAAGATGTTTTTTTTTTTGCCAAAATCGGCATCTTCTGTAGGCTACTCGTGTAGGCAGCCGTTTTAATAAAGTTATTTTCCATTATTAACCGGAAGGATTGTACTTTCAAATAAAAAAAGAAATTTGAGAAAATATTCAGTAGTTTTTTTTAAGCATTTTCAAAAAAAAAAGTTATTTGGCGGACCCTTTACAACATTTAGAAAACGTATTTTTAAATTGAAATGTCATTTTTTTCCTGTGCAGCGTTGTATTTTTAAGTACTATTTGGCGAAACACATAGTTGCATTTCTATTTTTACTAGATTTTGAGTAGATTTTGCCGAAATCTACTAAATAAGTAGATTTTGTTTTGTATGGGAAATCTAGTTAAAATCAACTAGATTTGGCTCGAAATCTCATAAGTACTAGATTTCGCTGTAGTGTAAATGGGGTATAAGTGTGAAATAGAATAATACAAGCAATTTGTTGTGCATAGTGAAGTTGTATACAGTGACACAAAAGTAGTGTGAATAATAAAGAGTTAACTGAAATTAACACATATTTGTTTGTATTTTGGTTTGCAATCAACGAACCCACAATCTAAACGTTTTTAAAAGGGTAAAAACGTAACAATACATTTCAAGTTTTTTTTTTTTTTTTTTTTTTTTTGGTTAAAAGGAGTTTGGCTTTTAATAATTAATTTTGTAGTTCAGCCTTTTCTCTATTTATTTCTAGCGTTTTTTATTTATTTGATAATTTTTATATGAGCCCTTCTCAAGACGTTTTAACGTAAGCAATATCTCCTGTAGGTTCTTTTCTTGCCTTTTTAAGGTTTTTAGGCGCTCATCCCCCATCTTATTTTTTATATTTTGTAGATTTTCGGCAACTGTTTTTCCAGTTTCCACTGGTTAGTGCTAGTTGAAGGCCCTTCAATATCGTATGACGATTCGTCTTGAATTTGCAATCCCATTGCAGATTCATTTGGATTTACTTTCCATTGCATAAACACCAACTCTACGGTGCTCTGCTCCAATTTCCTGCTAATTTCGTTCGACGGACCACCACCAGTAACTTGTAAGTTTTTTCTATTGGCAGAGAATTTTCTCTTCAAATTGGCTTTATAATAAGTCAATGCCTTAAAAATGCTACAATTCATCTACTAACTCTTTGCCATTCTTTTGCAACTCTAATGGGTGGACCCAAGCCATTTAACTCCAATGAAAATTTCTCCCACGTCCCTTTATGCTGAGTCTTATTTGCTCCAAATGATAACTTGCTAATGTCAGGATGATTAGCTGTCATGAACTCGACCAGCTTTTCCTTCTGCTTCTTAGTGATTTTTCTATAAAATATTACCAGTTATTTATAATTTTTAAAATTTCCACATAAAATTATATTCACTGTTATATATACTTACAACATTTTTTCCATTTATTTTTTTAATCATACCGCGGCAACAATACAACAGCTAATGAGCTGTTGTAAGTTTTTGACAGTTCTGACAATACTTAAAAACAACTGTTGTGAATCATAATCGCAATTTTAAAACTACAACACTAAATTTACAACTGTTGTGAACCATAATCGGGGCCTTAATAAGTACCTTTGAATAAATATAAAATCGTTGAATTCAAAAACGCTGTAGTGATAACACTGGTTAATAGCTGAATTAAAGAAAAACAAAAGACGCCATATTGAAAGTGATTAAAGGAGTGAAAACAAAGTTTTTAAAATTTGGAATTAATATTAAATTTGTTTAAAAAACAATAATAAAAATAGTAAAATAAAAAGTCAAACCCAACATGTCTGTTAAGAATAGCATTCTTAATCTCATTTAATTTTTTATCACATATATGTACATACTTATGTATACATATATTTACCACATACCATATATTTATAATATGAAACTTTATTAAATATTTACATCTTTTTTGACATCACTGTAGAATACTTTTCATTAATTAACCATTACATTAATCTGTTATATATATTCAAGAATTAGTCCTTAATCTGACCTTATCAAGAGAAGTTATAACTCTGTTCTCATCGCACCAAAAAACAATTTTTTATAAAATAAAGTTTAAGAAAAATTTATCATCTGTTTATTTTTTCGAACTTTAACATGGCGACCGTGACAGGACACGGCCAAGGAAAGGGTTGAAATTGTTTAAGTGGATTAATATAGGAATAAAAAATATATATAAAAAAAAAAAATCAATGTTTAAAGATTTAAATAAAATAATATTTTCAATTACTCTTAATAAACATAATATTTAACATACATAACATACATACGTATGTAACATAATTGAACACTTAACATACAATCCACAAACGATTCAGCATAACTTTGGCAATTGTGAGAGCAACAGAATTGCTCTCTTGTGATTGGGAACAATAACAATATTGACTAGAAAGCACTCATCGCTGTAACAAAAACAAGTACCTATAACGGATCACTTTGTTGTTATACTTTAAAAGTAAAGTAAAAAAAACTATGCATTTTTCTGGCAAAACAAAAACTCAAAGCAGTGTACCAACAAAGATAGAACGCTATTTAACGAAATTTTCGTGGAATTTAATAAAATTTTGGATGCTTAAGAAGCAGATAAAAGCAATTTTTTTAGTCTTTTACAAACAATTAAGAGGAGTACAGTTTTTTGTTGTCAAGTATCAAAGTTATTACGAAGACCTCAAATAATCCACATGGCTGAAGCAAAATTATCAAAATTAAAGGTAAAACGAAACACTCTTGTTGCACAGCAGCAACGTGTGAAAGATTTCGTCGACACCAAATTAGACAAGGCTTCACTATACGAACTAGAAACAAGACTTCAAGCGTTGGACAAATATTATAATGATTTTCAATGCATTCAAAGTGCAATTGAAGAAGCTGAAGATCCATCAACTGCTGACAAATATAGAACACCATATGAGGAATTATATTTTGTTTTTCGCCCTGCATTATTACTGCGTTTGGCTGATATCAAAAAAACTTCCAAGGAAGAGACAAGTGCCGATGACGTTGCCAACCAATCTCTCAGCAGCAGTTCCCCCTTGCGGTTACCAAAAATTAATTTGCCTACATTTTCTGGCGCCTACACTCAGCGGACGTCATATTATGAAACATTTTCTGCACTAGTTATTCGAAATCCAGGTTTGGACAATGTCACCCGTTTTCATTATTTGAGATCATCCTTAAAGGGCGCTGCCTTACGTCGCATTGAGTCCATTGAAGTCACAGATGAAAATTATGAAGTGGCTTTAAAATTATTAGTCGATCGATATCAGCGAAAAAATGTTATTGTTAGAGAACATGTGCGCCATTTGTTCAACATAACCCCAATTGCACAAAGGGCATCAGCTACAGCTTTGCGGAATCTTATAGACAGCTTCAATGTTCATTTAAGAGCTTTAACAATGTTAGGAAGGCCAGTGGCTCATTGAGACGACATCATAATAGAAATTGTGGTGCAAAAGTTGGACCACCTTACTTTGGACAAATGGAATGATGAGTGCCCAGTTGATCGTATACCTACAGTTGAGGAATTATTTAAGTTTTTAGAAAGACGGTGCAGTCATTTAGAAGAAAGATCATCTTCGCGGCCAAAGGTTGGTTCTCAGACTAGTAACAATCAAACCAATGCAAGAACAGCTGTAAATAAAATAGTATTAACATCATCAACGCAATCAACACCTAAGGTATGTACTTATTGCAAAGGCAATAATCATTTAATTTACCGATGTCGCAAATTCTTGGTGCTTGCTCCTATGCAAAGGTTTGAAGCCATTCATGAGCGTAATCTGTGCAATAATTGCCTTAAGGTTGGTCATACACATCAAACTTGTGCTTCGGAGAAATGTAGAGAGTGTAACTCATCTCACCATACACTTCTCCATTATAACACGTTTTATTTAAATAGAAATAAAGAAGGTGATATGTCGAAAAATAAAAACGACAGCCAACATAATTGACAATTACTGCAACAGATACCGTCAACAAACAAATCGACTGCTTTATCAGCAATATCCTTATCGGAATCTAAAGGCTTGGCAAACAGAGGAACACCTACTGTTATCTTAGCCACCGCACTTATTTATATTCAAAATCAATATGGTTCAACTCTAGTATGTAGAGCATTACTGGATTCTGGTTCTCAGTTAAATTTTATTACTGAGCAGATGGCTACCCACCTTGGAATTCGACGTCAAAGATCAAACGTCAATTTAAGCGGTATTGGCTCTTCTACATAGTTTATTCGACATTCAATCACAACAACAATAAAATCACGCACAAGTTCGTTTACAACTCAACTCGAATTTTTGATTATGCCTCAAATATGTGATCAACAGCCCGAAATTGCAATTAATGTGTCAAATTGGGTATTTCCTGCACAAATTGAGCTTGCTGACACCGAGTTTTTCAAGCCTCACAAGATTGACGTGCTCATTGGTACTGAAGTCTTTGGTGAGATCTTATTGCAGCAACAACTGCGGCCTTCCAGTGATATGCCTTTACTGCAAAATACTGTTTTCGGTTGGATGGTTATTGGAAAAATTATGACAAGGAGATGTAGTTTACAGTGCTCAAGACAACCAACAGTTAATTCCTTGGAAACTATTATAAGGCAGTTTTGGGAATTAGAAAGTCATATCTCCTCATGCAAACCACTTACAATTGAAGAAAAATCGTGTGAAGATCATTATTTGGCACATATTGCTCGCTCTGATGAAGGAAGATTCGTTGTGCGTTTACCGTTAAAGCAACCTCCTTCAGTCTTGGGTGAATCCCTTTCGATGGCGAAAAGACGGCTTATTTCAGTTGAACGGCGATTAATGAAAAATCCGCAAATATACAATGAGTATGCAACATTTATGACAGAATACGAGACGCTTTCCCATATGACCAAAATTGGAACAGTAAGCGACGTTTTGCCGCCGTATCACTATTTTTTTCCTCACCATTGTGTAATTAAAGCTGAAAGCTCATCTACAATACTTCGTGTCGTATTCGATGCATCTGCAAAAAGCTCTTCCAACATCTCGCTCAACGACATACTCATGATTGGCCCAACCGTCCAATCAGATTCATTCACTGTCATGACACGATTCAGAGCCTATCGCTATGTTTTTACTTGTGACATAACTAAGATGTATAGGCAAATCGAAGTTGCAGAATGTGATCGTAATCTACAGCTCATTCTCTGGCGTACCAATTCAAATGATGAAATGAAAGTCTATAGGCTAAATACGGTCACATACGGTACGGCATCGGCTCCCTACCTAGCTACACGCTGTTTAAGAAACTTGCTGAAGATGAAAAAATTTCGTTTCCACTTGCATCGAAAGCTCTGCAGTATAACACGTATGTGGATGATATCATGACTGGTGCAGACAATATCGATGAAGCGAAAAAGCTTTTGAAGGAACTAACTGATATGCTTAGCACAGCGAAATTTCAGTTACGTAAGTACGCAACATATCCGTTTCATTTATATGCTCCAAATCAAGAGTAGCCCCAGCTAAATCAATATCGATAGCAAAACTTGAGCTACAAGCTGCCCTTCTGATGACGGAACTAGTCGAAAGATTGATGGAGATACTACCATTCTATATTCACAGTAGGCATTTTTACACTGATTCCAAAATAGTGTTGGCATGGGTCGCAAAACCATCATACACGTGGACGACATTTGTTGCCAATAGAGTGGCAAAAATTCAAGATTTAACCCGACTAGAAGAATGGCATTATGTACACACTGATGAAAATCCTGCAGACTTAATCTCTCGAGGAATGCTGCCTAAAGATTTTGCATTGTCCCAGCTTTGGAAAAATGGTCCATTGTTTTTATCAAACAGTGTCATAGAACAGCAAGTACCTCCTGAAGATGACACTATAATTCCCGAACAGCGCACAGCCAAGAGCATATTAACTGCATCAAAGTCTTCTTTTACGGAGCTTATTAAAACAACCAACATTCCTTTACAGAAGTTAATACGTATTTTTGCTTATTGCTTTAGATTCAAAAACAACAGCAAGGTGGCAAAAGGTGAACGACTTACAGATTCTTTGAAAATTCATGAGCCCCGAGCAGCTTTAAACGGAATTATAATCAATGCTCAACGCACCTACCTTTGGGATGACTACATTCACTTAGTGAAAAATATGCCCTTGTCGAATGGCAGTAAATTGCGAACACTTTCTCCATATCTTGAAGAAGGCATTATACGAGTCGGTGGAAGGCTACAGAATAGTAACCTGACACATCATGCTAAACACCCCATCGTGCTACCACAAGATTCAAATTTTACTAAGGTTTTAGCAATTAATTTCCATATAATAAATTTTATTATGTCTAATACGACAGCAATATTCGCCAATAAACGGAAAACAATTATGCAAAAACGTAGTGCATCGATGCATCAAATGCTTTCGAACCAAGCCTAGCAAGACGGACACCTTAATGGGTAATTTACCATCTGAACGTGTAGTTCCAGGGCGAGCCTTTCTTACAAACAAAGCGTACTTGGCAATCTTCGTTTGTTTCACCACAAGGGCGGTTCATATAGAAGTTGTGAGTGACCTATCTACAGCAGCATTCATAGCCGCACTAAGACGATTTATTGTGCGAAGAGGAATTTGTAAGACTATAATCAGTGACAATGCAACCAACTTTATTGGTGCCAAAAACGAATTAGCAGATTTGGCAAGGCATTTTAACAGCGATACCTGTCAAAAAGAAGTAATTAATTTTTGTCAACAAAACTTAATTGAATGGCGCACTATACCACCGCGTTCTCCTCATTTTGGTGGGCTATGGGAGGCGGCTGTTAAGCAAGCTAAGTACCACATAATCCGTGTTATAGCCAATGCTAAGTTAAGTTTTGAAGAATTGACGACTATAACTTCTCAAATTGAGTCTATATTAAATTCACGGCCATTGACACCGCTCACTTCAGATCCGGCTGCCTTACAAGCCCTGACGCCAGGCCATTTCCTTATTGGAGAACCATTAACCTCATTTCCGGAACCAGATATAACTGATTACAACTATAATAGACTGCATCGATTTAAACGGTTACAACAGCTACAACAAATATTTTGGAGGCGTTGGTCCACAGAATACTTACATTTGCTTCAACAGTGATATAAATGGCAGTCAAAAAATTCTAATATTACACCAAATACCCTTGTACTTGTTCAAGAAGAAAATCAACCTCCATATAAATGACCATTAGCACGTGTTTTGAAGACTTTACCTGGTCGGGATGGTGTTGCTCGAGTAGCAGAAATTAAAACTCAACATGGAGTTTATCAACGCGCTATTGCTAAATTATATCTGTTACCAGTTGACAGTTGAGACATTCCGAGGAACATCTCAAGGAGGCCGGCATGATAAGAATAGCATTCTTAATCTCATTTAATTTTTTATCACATATATGTACATACTTATGTATACATATATTTACCACATACTATATATTTATAATATGAAACTTTATTAAATATTTACATCTTTTTTGACATCACTGTAGAATACTTTTCATTAATTATCCATAACATTAATCTGTTATATATATTCAAGAATTAGTCCTTAA
This sequence comes from Sarcophaga rosellei, assembly GCA_930367235.1. Lineage (NCBI taxonomy): Eukaryota > Metazoa > Arthropoda > Insecta > Diptera > Sarcophagidae > Sarcophaga > Sarcophaga rosellei. The sequence goes on from OV884019.1 coordinate 57,997,247, forward strand.
TCTGACCTTATCAAGAGAAGTTATAACTCTGTTCTCATCGCACCAAAAAACAATTTTTTATAAAATAAAGTTTAAGAAAAATTTATCATCTGTTTATTTTTTCGAACTTTAACAATGTCTTCTATATAAAGATCTGGATTTTTGTCTTTTAGTTTTTGCAATTTTTATTTCTTTATTTGTTTTTGTTTATTTCTTTTATTGTTTTGTTTACCCAAAAACATATGATACGTTTTTACATTCTCTATAATTGCTCTTACATTTTGCGTTAAGTAGACGTTTCTTACTGTTGCGGTTATATTCCGTTACGGTAGCATAACTGAGCCTTAAAGCCCCGGTTAGCGAGACGTAACGAAACGTAACGTAGATTCGTTTTTAGCACACGAAGAGCAATGACAAAACTGAGCGATATGTAAAAAACAGAATTCCATAACGTTTTTACGTGACATTTGAATATGTGTGATTTATGTTGAGTTGCATTGTGGCACAAATGCACACTGGTTTCCTCCATAGGCCAAAAATTAAAAAAAGTTAGGTTTTTTTCTGAGCTTTTTTGGACTAAATCTATTGACAACACTCTAAATTTTATGAATCTAACAAATTATGTTTTTTTTTTTTTGCGACATTTAATATTTATTCGCATAGTCCTACTGTAATGGTACAATAACGTCCCATCACTGACCTGTACTTTTAGTACAACGAAACGATAGGAATTATTGTAATATTGATACTTTACTATAAGTACAACTCTGTAATAAAGACGTGCAGTAGTACACCACAAAGTATTTGTAAAACAAATACACCATGGTAGATACCATGTACCATTGGAGAATGAGTGTAACTGATATTGTCTGCTTTTGCTTTTACTCATCTACTCTACCCACAAAAACAATAACAGTTCTTTATAGTTTTGCATTGAGTATCGTATTGTATTTGTTTCTTCCTCTCAAATAACTGTTGTACTACAAGTATTTTTGGGTGTTTATTGTTATTTATAGTAGTGTGGATTAGTGCATTAAGTTGAAGTATATATACATATTAATATAAAAATGAATAATTTGGAAATGAAAGAAAAAATTATGTGTGATGAATATAAAATTTGCGAAAAAAGAGAACGAAGCAAGATATGGGATTGCTTTGGTATGGTTAAAGATCAAAATGATTCGGATACTGTTTACGTCAGAAGATCGAAAAACCCCATCTCCGACGATCAACCAAAAGACTCGTAATGTTAATCTAAGCTTTCTTATTATTTTTAACATAATGTAATGTAATTAGAGCTTTTTGGGACTTTTTAACATTTTTAATGTAACCTAATTTACCTTAGGCCTTGACCTATATAATTTTTACTTAAAGAGTCATTCGTTTGTGAACCAGCATAAAAACTGGGTGTTTATTTAAAGGAAGAAGAATTGTTACAAAAAATAAAGAAAGGAATCCAATTATACTAAATCAAAAAACTTTTTCTAATAAATAAAAATATTGTAAATTGTTAAAAAAAGGAAATTATATAAAATAAGAGTGTGTTGTGCTTGCTTACTATGGAAATTGGACGTGAGTTAACAAAGAATAGAAACAATAATTAGGATATTGGTCGTGTGCACAAAAATATAAAAGGAAAGTGTTGCTTTTTTTTTGTTCTCCAATTTGGAAGCCTTTTTTATTGTCTTTCGCCTTTTTTATTGCCAGCAATTAGAGCAGAAGTTGGGTCACTAGGAGTCGCCATTACCACCAGCCCCAACAGCTTCCATCCCATCAGGTTATTCATCGTTTCATTGGTCTTTTTTTTTGGTTTATTAACCGCAGCATACAGTCCACAGTTCAACATTTGGTCCAGACGACCCGGATTTGGAACCTTTTGTTTTTATGCCACCAATTTAAACAAGGTAAAGTTGTTTTTGTTTTACTTTTTTCAATTTTCTATTTGGTGGTGATTCATGTACTTGTAAAGTTTTGTTGTCTAATCTAACAGAACTTTACTTGTATATAATATAACAGTGTATGCTTCTATAAAGTATTGGTGTTATAACTTCCATAGCACGGACATACTTTAGGAATTTATCAAATATTAAAACCAGGCTGGTTTTGATCGATCTGATTTTAATATACACCCAAACCTTTTTTTACACGGTAGATACGTTCCAGTTGATACCGTGTAAAAAAAAACGCGTAAAAAAGGCAAATACAGTCGAACTTCCCTATAATGAATCTTGACGGGAACAGAAAATTACTTCATTATATAGAAACTTCATTATACAGAAATTATATTTTTCCCCCACTTTTGATTTAAAATAAATCAATATCCTCAAAAAGGCAGGTTCGAAGCCTTTTGCGTTTAGTGCTTAATTGCTCGTCTTCTAGAATTCCAAACTGCCTAGCCACATCTTTTTTTTTAATCCTTCTTCAACTTTATTAATAATTAATAATTTTTTTTCAAGAGAAATACTACTTCGCTGCGTCATTTCCGATCACTGAACACCGGCAACTGATGTTGACATTTTGTCACAAATTTTGTGACAATTGTTATTGATGTGGCTTTCTTCTTTTTTTGTTCTTATTTTCCTCTTTTGGGAATAACCTCATTATATGTGGCATCTTTCTCGATACACAGAGTTGTTAGTATGCGTAACAGAAAATTGTTTGAAAAATTCATTATATGGAGACAAAAACGCATGTGAGTCAAATATTACACCTGCAAAATTGCTTCATTGTATAGAAAACTTCATTGTATGGAAATTCATTATAAGGAGATCAAAAACAATGAAATTGGAACGGAAAAAGTTGTGTTTGAAATCAATTCATAATAGGGCGAGCTTCATTGTATAGAAGTTCACTATAGAGAAGTTCGACGGTATTATATATGCATGTAAGTGTATAAACAAATTGAAAAGATATACATAGGATTGATGCAGCAGCCTATATATTCTTATTGAATAACTTGATAAAAACGCACAGATTTAGTTCAATAGTATACACAGAGTTTTTATTTTATTTCATTTTATGATTATAAAAAAAATAAAGAAAAAACTTAAAAATTCTCTTCCATTTATAAAAATAAAATTAGTTATCAAACCCTTAAGATAATTAGGATCGGAATTATTTTCAATAAAAATTTTTTTTAATTTTATTCGGAGTCAGTTTCTGATAGCAAGCGCATTCTCTTTTGCTGGGGTGACTCAATATCAGTCTCGTCAGTAGAAATACTTATTACTTCTACATCTTCAGAAGCTGCTTCTGGCGCTGGTTTATTTCTTTTGACAGCAAATTCTGTTATAGTGCGTTGTGATCCAACTTTGGAAAGCTCTTTATAGAGCTCTCTGTATCTAGTCATACATGTTTGTAGGTCTGATTGAAATTTCACAGCTCTTTCAATTATGTTATCACATGTCAAAAAGTGTTCTGCCAACTTATTTACCATTTGAAAAAAAACCGTGTTATTTCAATTTCGCTTAAAAAAACCGTGTAAAAACAGGTTTGGGTGTACACTGACTTTTGTCTTGGATTATAGGGAAATAAGTTTCCAAATGAAAGGATCAAATTAGGAGTAGAATAAATAGTTGAGTATCGAGGTCAACAACCTAATTTGATTTTTGTCCAAACTTTTGTAATTATTGGTAATGGTGCGTTGGCTGAATAGCGTAGCACATTACCTTTTATACTGAGTTTTCAAATGCACCGGATACTTGAAAAAGGGCACCCATAACTAATGTTACTCACTTTTATTAGTGGCAAATCTGAAATTTTTAGCAGATTTGCAGTGTATAAAATGTTTTGATTTATAATAAAGTAAAGTGAGATGACACACTAAATTTTATTTATGGGTTTCCGTTTTACTTGTTTTTTGTTTTATTCTTTTATTTACTTTGGAATAATTTTTTATTTATTGATCATTTTACGTTCAAATAAAATTTATAAATTTGTTATTTTGTATTTAATTTTGAATTTGATATCATTAATATTTAATATAATCTGGCAATTTATAGGTTTTTAGTCTCAAATTAAAGATTTTTGCACACAAATTAAATTTTTTTTAAACCAAATTAAATTTTCTTTAAAACAAATTAAATTTTATTAGAATGAAATTAAATTATTTTCAACACAAATTAAACTTTTTGTGTGTCATATTAAATATATTTAATTTTAAATTAATTTTTTTTAATTTTTAATTAACTTATTTTAACTTCAAATTAATTTTTTAGTTAACGCAAAATAGTTAAAAATATATAAAACTTTTTATATCTTAAATTAAGATTATTTATAAATAGTAATATAGTTATAAATTTAATATAAAATATTCATTGTAACTGTTGTCCAGATGCAGCTAATGATAATGACATGGTCATGTCAACATAGTAATTATTACAATCAGACGATGTTACCGATTCGACGGAGTTTTTAATTACAGTTACTAAATCCATATTAATATCAGGATCAGCTAGCAAATTGCGTGCACACAGTTTAGTTTTTGAGAATACTTTTTCTATTGGGTTTAGCATGGGGGAGTATGGAGGAAGAAAAACTAATGTATGCCCAAACTCGGCAATTTTTTCTTTCACTATTTGTGTTTTATGAATTTGTGCGTTATCTAGTATTAGCCAAGCACCTCTGATGTTGGATTCACTTAACGTGTGAAATAATTCTTCAAGAAAACTAATGAAAATATTAGTATTAACACAGGAATTGGCAATTATTTTTTTATGTAAAACGCCATGTATGTTCATAGCGGCAATAAGAGAAACGTTTCGTCCTCTAACAGTAGGAACGATAACATGGGCTGGTGTATTCACTCTCGACCTTGCCTTGTTTCTGCGCAGGTGGTAGTTGAATCCAGATTCGTCAATGAATATTATTTTCTCTCTTACTTCTGGGGCGTTTTGCGAAAAATGTAATGCATACGGTTTACGCCGTTGGATTGTAGCATCGCAATTTAAGCGGTCTATGTTAATCGTTGCTGTTTTTAGGGTTATTCGTAAAGTTTTTAATGCAGTATATATACTTGTTGTACTTAATTCCACATTATGTATTTCAAGAATTTCCCCACGTATGCCTTTTAATGTTATGGACGGATTTCTTTCTATGATATCCTCAATTATATTTAATATTTCAGAATTTAATTTTGAGTGACGTCTTCCACCACGGTTTTTTACGGCAATACACCCATCATTTTTGTAACGATTTATTATAGATGTAGCAGTATTTTTATTTATTCCAGCTATTTCGACAGATTCAGCAATTGTTTTTCCTTCTTCATAAAATTTAATTAAAATATTTTTTGTATCCAAACTTATTTAGTTATATTTTCCACGTTTTCTACGGCGACGTTCAGGCACAGATATTTCAGATAAATTTTCTTCGGAAGAACTGTCTACTAGAAGCCGAATACGCCGATTATTAAGCACAATCCGTTCTTCGGAACTACCGGAGTGACCACTTTCTGATATGGAAATCATTGTTTTATATAAAGTTATTAGTAAAACGGAATAACTATTTCATGAAATTTGGCACAAATGAAATTTTATACGATCAATAAAATAATTGACTAGTCAAAATTAGTTTACTGTTACAAAATGTGCTTTTGTACGCATAGTTGCCAGATTATTTTGAAAAAGAAATTGTTAAACAGTGTGATTCAAATTTCTTGTTGCTGAACTCATTACCAACAACATCAAAATGTAGATTCTATGTTCAAGGAATACTGAAACTATGCGTTGGTAACAATGTTTGTAGGGTTAACGGTTATAGCACGTTCACATATAAGAAGGTTATGGTTATCTAAAATTAACCTTGGATATAACCTTGTGGCGTTCACATATGACAAATATAACCTAAACATATGCGAGAATGACAGAAATTGACAGCTGTATGCATTTGTATGTTTTTTTTATTGTATGTATATGTTTATCTATCTACATTCATCAATGTTGTCTGCCCAGTACTGCACCAGCATATTCTCAGCATCTGGAGTCCACCGAACACGAATTTTTCTTTTTCTACAATATAAAAAATTGATATATTTAAGTATATACATATAAAAAATAAAAATATAAATTTACCTCTGTGTCTTCTCCATAGAAAATGTTTTTTTTTTCTATTGCTGTCAAATTTTAGTAAATATATTCACAATAGATATAAAGCGTTGCATTTTTAAGTATTTTATTGAATACTTTTCAATGCAACAATGCGTATTTTACTAGGTTATGAGGTAACCTACAGCTGAACTTGGTTATCTTTTCATACAAATTGTATGGCTAACCTCATACATTTATGGCTTGGTTACGAGATAACCTCGATAACCACGATAACCTAGCTAACCTGCTTATATGTGAACGTGGTATTAAACCTTTTTGAAACATACTGATGAATGGCAAAAATTATTTTGTCACCTTTAATTTGAAATGATATAAATTGAAATTGAAAAGAAATAAATTTAAATATAAATGAAAAAAATTAATTTCAAATGAAAAACAATGAGTTTGTATTAAAAATTAATTAATTTGTGTTAAAAATAATTTAATTTGTTTCGAATAAAATTTAATTTAATTTGAAAAACATTTAATATTAGTCGAAAAATCGTGAATTTGAGATTAAAAACCTATATATAATATATACATATATTTACACATACATTTTTAATACAAAGTGAATACAAGTAGTTTTTCTGAACTGCTTTTCATCCTTGTATTTTATATTCCTTTTTTATGTTTTTTGAATTTTGAGACGATAATAGATATCGTGTTATTGGCCATTGGGAATTCGTCCTGTTGGTTTTGTTTCGCGAAGTGCGTGATTTTTGCTTTGAAATTTTTTTTGTCCGTTTTGTTGGACATTTATTACATTTTTTGGGGTTTGCGGTAAGGCGCCAAGTTGGGCGTGTTGGCGCGTTGTAAATATCAGGGTGATCACGGTGACCTTTTGTTTTTTCATTTTTTGAAACGGTTTTTGTTGCGTTTCGCGAGATTCGTTGCGATCGGGACATTTTCGAGTTTCGCTCTAGTGCAATTTATTATTTCTTTAATTTTTGATATTTTTATTTGGTTTCATTCCGCAGTTGAATAGTGAGGAACAGAATCTCGATTCTGTTAATTGCCTTTGTTTCCACTGTTATTGTTGTTGGTAGCCACTTTTAATAATAGTCGATATGCCGAAGTCTAGGAGATTATTGACGTTTGAGAGGTTTGCTCAAATATTCCTGGAATTTGAGAGGGAATTCAATGCTACTCCTCAGGAAGGTAATACGACCTTCTCGATTGAAATTCAGAAAGAGGAGTTCAAGTCGCTATGGGCGAGAGTTAGGGATTCCTATGAGGCCTTTGCAACGGGTGATGAAGAGGATCTGGAAGGTGATCGGGAAGCGGCGCGTGAACTTTTTGGACATTGTAGGTTGGGGTTGGGGTTGGGGGAAGATAAGCACGAATTCGGATGCGGCTTTGTGGTTAATAAGAGACTTCGTCACCTCGTCTCTGGGTTCACACCTGTGAACGAAAGAATAGCCACAATCCGCATCAAGGCAAAATTCTTCAACATAAGCCTAATTTGTGCCCACGCCCCGACGGAAGAAAAGGACGATGCGGTTAAGGATGCCTTCTATGCTAAACTCGAGGACGTATATGATAAGTGCCCGGCCCATGACGCCAAAATCGTCCTCGGAGATTTTAATGCGAAGGTCGGGCGGGAAGGTATCTTTGGCCCCACTGTCGGACAGTTCAGCCTCCACGCGGACACTACCTCCAATGGTATGAGGCTGATCGATTTCGCCGCGGCGCGCAACATGGTAGTATGTAGCACCAGGTTTCAGCATCTCGACATTCATAAGGCCACATGGATGTCCCCCGATCGATCAACATCCAACCAGATCGATCATATTGTGATAGACGGAAGGCACGTTTCCAGTGTACTAGATGTGCGTACATTCAGAGGTCCAAACATCGACTCGGACCACTACCTTGTCGCAGCCAAGTTCCGATTGCGCATTAGCGCCTCGAGATCTGCGCGCTCTAGTACATTGCGAAAGCTGGACGTCAAGAAGCTGCGATCACAAGGGGCAACTGAGGCGTTCTCCGCTCAACTCTCGGATAAGCTCCGTCGCTCCCCATCCAATCTCAGCGACATTGGTGGACTGTGGGCCAACATCTCCCACTCTTTGCGCACTACTGCGGAAACAGTCCTTGGTTTCGAGCGCCCACCCCAACGAAATCAATGGTACGACGAGGAGTGTCGCGAGGCTGCTGCAGCGAAAAACGCCGCATACAAGAAAACGCTGCAGTCAGCCGCAACGCGAGCCATTGTCGAGAACTATAGAGAGAGGAGAAGGGATGAGAGACGCCTTTTCAGACGCAAGAAGAGGGAGCAGGAAAGGCGTGAGCGCGAGGAAGTCGAGATGTATAGGTGTAGGAATGATGCTCGAAAATTTTATCAAAAGGTTAAGCGTCTAACCGAAGGTTTTAAGCCCGGAGCGTCTTCCTGCAAAGACGAAAACGGAAACCTGATAACAGACTCGCAAGGGGTGCTGAGGTTATGGAGGAAACACTTCTCTACTCTGCTGCAAGGTGATGACGACAACAATTCCGCCTTTAGAGATGATGTTTCGAACCCGATCGACGATGACGGCGTGGAGATTCCGCCGCCTAGCCATGAAGAGGTCAAAGTCGCGATTATGCGTCTTAAAAACAATAAAGCGGCGGGTCCTGATGGCCTCCCCGCTGAATTGTTTAAGACCGGATGTAATGAGTTGGTAGGGCGCATGCACCAACTTATTTACAAAATATGGCTAGAGGAAAGTATGCCCAACGATTGGAACCTCAGTGTCCTCTGTCCTGTCCTGAAAAAGGGAGACCCTACGATATGCGCCAACTACAGGGGTATAAGTCTTCTCCCTATCGCATATAAGGTTCTTACAGGCGTATTGTGTGAACGATTGAAGCCACTCGTAAAAACACTGATTGGACCTTATCAGTGCGGCTTCAGACCTGGCAAGTCCACCATCGACCAGATCTTCACACTACGCCAAATCCTGGAAAAGACCCACGAGAAACAAGTCGACACACACCATCTTTTTGTCGACTATAAGGCAGCCTTCGATAGCCCCATAAGGGATCGTGTTTTTGCCGCAATGTCTGAGCTCGGTATACCTGCGAAGCTGATAAGGCTATGCAGAATGACGTTGAGCAATTCTTGCAGCTCCGTCAAGGTAGGAAAGGACCTCTCCGAACCTTTTGATACCGTGCGAGGTTTCAGACAAGGCGACCCCTTATCATGCGACCTCTTCAACTTCGTCATGGAGAGTGTTCTGCGAAAGGCGGGAGTGCATCGCAATGGCACTATTTTTCAAAAAAGTGTCCAGTTGCTTGCGTACGCTGACGACATTGACATTATAGGGCGTACCAAGCGAGATGTTACTGCTGCCTTTAGTGCTATTGAACGAGAGTCTAGTAAGATGGGTCTGGCAGTAAATGAGGGCAAAACAAAGTATATGTTATCGACAAGTAGAGACGCGCGGCGTATTGATTCTCAGATTACGGCCGATAACTATACTTTTGATACGGTCAAGGAATTCATCTATCTTGGCTCCGCCGTTACCACCAGAAATGATGTCAGTCTGGAGATCAAGCGTAGGATCACTCTTGCCAACAGGTGTTACTATGGTCTCAGTAGGCAATTGAGTAGCAGAGACCTCTCTCGCGCGACAAAACTAACACTCTACAAGACGCTCATCCTCCCCGTGCTTCTCTATGGCGCAGAGGCATGGACCCTATTAAGAACAGATGCAGCAGCCTTGCGAGTGTTCGAGAGAAAAGTCCTACGCAAGATCTTCGGTCCAGTGCGAGTTGGCGATGATTTCCGTATCCGATCCAACAGTGAGCTGTATGAGCTCCTCAACGACGTAGACGTTGTACAGCGCATTACTATCCAGCGGCTGCGCTGGCTCGGCCATGTCGTTCGAATGGAGGAGGATGCTCCGGCGAGACGGGTATTTGATGCGGGAATCTGCGGAAGTCGGCGAAGAGGACGACCTTGTATCCGTTGGAAGGACCAAATCGAGGAGGCCCTGTCATCGATTGGTGTGACCAACTGGCGTAGGCGCGCAAGAAGCAGAGGCGCCTGGAAGGATGTGTTACGGCAGGCCGAAATCCGTTAAACGGGTTGTTATGGCCAATTAAGTAAGTAAGGTTGGGGTACATAACTGTTGTCTCACTAATGGGTGAGCTCTCCCAGACTTTGGTTAATCAAGCCGGGATGTCATCAACCCAATGTCAGAATGGTCAAGGCAGCGAAAGTCGGATTCGGCATAACATGCAACTGCCCCCTTGTACTATGGAGGTGTTTCATGGGGATTATAAATCTTGGCCGTCTTTTCGCGACATGTTCACTGCTGTTTATGTGAACGGGGCTAACATTTCACCAGTTGAACGGTTATTCTATTTAAGACAGTTTACGCGCGGCGAAGCATTGGAAATAGTCAAAAAATCACCTTTGACGACCCATGGGTTCCAGGAGGCCTGGAACAATCTTAGAGATAGGTATGAGAATAAGAGAATTTTAGTGAACTCGCAGTTGAAAGTCTTGTTCACTCTTACACCAGTCAAATCCGAGGCTGCCCAGGACATCAAAAGGTTGCAGCGAGATATCAATAATTCCATATCGGCACTCCGGATGCACGATATTGATATCTCCAATTGGGATCCGATTTTTGTTTATTTATGCTCCAGCAAGTTGCCAGTGTTGACTTTGTCTCTTTGGGAACAGACAGTCCAAAACAAGGTATAGATTCCCAAGTGGAAGGATTTGGACAATTTTTTGACCTCACGGTTTCAGTCTCTGGAAACTGTGTCCGAAATTCGCAATTTTGAACCAGTTGGTAGTGGTTCTAGGCCCGCCCCTGAAACTCGTTTAAATCCGAAAAGGGGAGTTCGATCCTTTTCCACTAAGTTGAATAGGAAAGTTTGTAATTATTGTTCGCGAGACCATTTGATGAATATTTGTCCGACATTTTTGGATTTATCTCCCGAAAGACGGTTTTCGTTGTGAAGATTTACAATATTTGTAACAACTGTCTCACAAGTGGTCATAGACTCAGTGAGTGTAAGAGCACATTTAGTTGTTCAGTGTGTGGGTTGAAACACCACACTCTACTGCATCGAGAGGTGTCTGGATCCTCTTCAGAAATGGGCGTTTTGGATGCGTCAAGTTCTAGCGGTGCAGTTAAGTCTAAAGGTGAGGTCCAGAATTGTTTCGCTGCTACATCGGGGCAGATACTTTTGGGGACAGCCATGGTTGGTATTTCCCATCGAGGGCAAACGTTTAAGGCTAGGGCCCTGATAGATTCTGGATCTCAGGCAACTTTCATTTCGGAAAAGTTGCAGAAAAAATTAGGACTGCCAACAGTTCAGATGAATGCCAAAGTTTCGGGTCTGAACGGGGCTTCTACTGGTACAGTTCAGGGACAATGTTCGTTTGTCCTGACTTCACTTTTGGATGATAGGTTTACGGTAAAGGCAACGGGTTTAGTATTACCCAAATTGACTGGCATGTTGCCAAATTCAGCGGTTGGTGTTTCGAAATCAGCACCCTTTTCGGGGATATCGTTGGCTGATCCGAAGTTCGATAAAAGCGGTCAAATTGACATTCTTATTGGTGGTGACATATACCCTGACATCTTATGGGAAGGTGTCAAGAAGAATATTTTAGGAAAACTAATGGCGCAGGAGAGCATATTTGGCTGGATTGTAACCGGCCCTTTACCAGAACTGAATTCGAAAGAGCTCTCAACCTTGGTATCAGGTTACGCGAAAATAGGGGTTAGAAGAAAATCCGGTGGAATTTTTAAGCCGAATGATAGGGGGCCTCGGGTGTTGCCAAACAGGCCCAAGTCCCACTCCAATGTAGTGGGCCTACTACTAAGTGGCGCTTAGGTCTCATTCATAATTTACATTTGGATAATAACGGTTACGTGAAAACTGTGGATTAGGCAACTGAACGTGAAACAATTACAAGGCCGATTAGACACCTTGTAATTCTTCCAGCGAAGAACTAATGAACACCTATAGCTTATAGTATCATGGTACCTCGAGGAGATCCAAGAGAGGTGAGGATGTCGAAGACGAAGGATTATAAGGTAGCTTGAGCCACGATCATACCTGGCGGACGTGTGAGAATACGGGCCGCTGAAGTTAAACCTTCCATTTACGGGGCAATAGACCTAGTCCGTCTGTCCCTAGGAAGGTTGGATTAGAAAACTGAGGCATCGAAGGGGACAACCCGTCCACTAGCCCGGAAAAATAACGGACCTCGTTCGTCCTAATAATCCACCAGGGAACCAAGTTCGTTCAATGGTCGTGAGAGCGGAAGACCTAGTTCGTCGGAAGCTCTAGTTCCGATTTAGTAGTGGAACAATAAGACTCAAGTTTTCGATACCTAATTTTAGACCATGATACTTATTCCTGAATATATCTTTCCATTGTAACTTTTTTCTGGCTGGCGGATCATCAGCTAGCTGCCAAAAAATTTGGTGAAATTTATTATGATGTTCATGCTAATACAAAAGTTTTTCTCTTTTTTCGATTCTCTAGAAATAGATTTGGAGCCGATCACTTTCGATTGCAGTACTGCAAGGGCGGCGGAATGTTTACGTCAGAAGATCGAAAAACCCCATCTCCGACGATCAACCAAAAGACTCCTAATGTCCAATAGAGGGCGCTACATTAATCTAAGCTTTCTTATTATTTTTAACATAATGTAATGTAATTAGAGCTTTTTGGGACTTTTTAACATTTTTAATGTAACCTAATTTACCTTAGGCCTTGACCTATATAATTTTTACTTAAAGAGTCATTCGTTTGTGAACCAGCATAAAAACTGAGTGTTTATTTAAAGGAAGAAGAATTGTTACAAAAAATAAAGAAAGGAATCCAATTATACTAAATCAAAAAATTTTTTCTAATAAATAAAAATATTGTAAATTGTTAAAAAGGAAATTATATAAAATAAGAGTGTGTTGTGCTTGCTTACTATGGAAATTGGCCGTGAGTTAGCAAAGAATAGAAACAATAAATAGGATATTGGTCGTGTGCACAAAAATATAAAAGGAAAGTATTGCTTTTTTTTTGTTCACCAATTTGAAAGCCTTTTTTTTATTGTCTTTCGCCTTTTTTATTGCCAGCAATTAGATCAGAAGTTGGGTCACCAGGAGTCGCCATTACCACCAGCCCCAACAGCTTCCAGCCCATCAGGTTATTCATCGTTTCATTGGTCTTTTTTTTGGTTTATTAACCGCAGCATACAGTCCACAGTTCAACAGATATTATAAATTTTGTTGCGTATAAAATTGTCAAAATGTATACAAGTACAATAAAAATGCCCTTTCAAATTTAAATAAACATAAGTGCGTTAATGGAAAATCATTTAACGAAATATTGTTTGTAAATATAAATTCCAAAGAATAATACCATTTTAACTGAATTTTAGTTTCCACTTTTAGTTTTGTTTAAAAAACATTTTTAAGTACTGAATTATATTTTTTTGTATTATTTTATAGCTGAATGTATTTAGTTTTGTTTTAAAAACATGGTTAAGTATTGAATTATATTATTTTTTTCTACGTTTTTATCAACTGAATTTTTATTTTTAGTTTTGTTTTAAAAACATCTTTAAATACTGAATTATATTAATTTTTTGAATTTTTTATAAAAAAAAACATAATAAAACGTATCGTTTTAGAATTGTTATACAGTGAACTCGCGAAAACCTGAACACTCGAAAGTGTGAACGTCTCAGAAACGTGAACGAAATTATTTCTCCACAGAGTATTCTAAAACGTGAACAAAATCTGAAACCTCTAAAACGTGAACACTTTTTTTTATTATTTTAATCTGTTTTTAAATTGGGAAATCTCCGAATTTCAGTTTATTTTTTTGTTTACTTCTTTTGTTTGACCTTCTTTTTCATAGTACTCCTTTACGTATGCTTTGACCTGTTAGTTGCTCTTTGACATTGCTATTAAGATGTTATAAGTGAATAAAAAATTAATTTGGGAAAGTGAAAAGCAGCAGTTCCATTCTTTCACTAAAAAGAAAAACCGGGAAATTAATAATCGTGTAAATAATACACTTTATGGCACTGGAAAGTGTAAAACATTACGTGCATCTGTATTTCCAAGAATGGAAAAAGTCTTTATAAGTGGTTTCTTCACATGCGAAACAAAAAAATGCCGGTAAGTGGACTGATGTTAAAAGCCAAAGCTTTAGAAGTTCACGATCAAATTAAAAAAAAATGATCGTGGTTTTAACGCCAGTGGCGGATGGTATCAAAAATGTAGGCAAAGGTTTGGTGTTCGCCTTCTTAAAATTTTCGGAGTAAAGCTTTCTGCGCAGTCGCAACTTGTTGACCCATTTAAGGAAAATGGAAGAATTCTCTTTTTGTTAAGACCAGATTTATAATGCTGATGAATGCGGGTTATATTTGAAGCAGTTGCCAGATAAAACATATGTGTCATCATCGGAGGAAAATGCTTCAGGTGCAAATATAGAGAAACAATGATTAACTTTCATCGGGCGTCCAAACTTAATTTACTGGTATTTGGAAAATCTAAAAATCCACGAAGTTTCAAAAAAAAAAAATTAGAAATTCTCCAAGTCAGCATGGATGATATGTAACATTTTTTATGACTGTTTTCATCAATGTTTTGTTAAAGAGGTAGATTTCAACGGACAAATTTAAAACTGAAAACTTTGTTATAATTTTTGGTTTTAAGTTACTGAGTTCTTGACTAATTAATAAAATAAATTAATTTAAAATAGTGTTTAGCATTTTTACTTATTAAAATATAATTTTTCATATTAAAATGACCCTATTTTTTGTTTTAAATTGGGTACTCGATAACGTGAATAAACTCGAAAATGTGAACTGCCTTGGTAAAAATTAGTTCACGTTATCGTGAGTTCACTGTAGTTGTTTTATTAGTGTTCGTATTCTGCTGGTAATTTAATGTCCATATGCATACAGCACACAATAAGTTACTTATTGTACCACGCTCATGATCTATTTTATTTGTTTGATTAAAATATAGCAAAACAAATATGTTACTCTTATTCTCTTTATACTCACGCATACTTACTATGTTTGAGGAAGTAACAATACCAACTTGTACAAGAACTACTCAACTACTCATCAATACACACACAGCAGTAGACACTACAAAACTTGCGAGGATGATGCCAAATATTGGACGACCAGGTCCATTCAAAAGGAGAATAATTTCGGCGGTTGTAACGTCGATAATGCTATATGCATGCCCAATATGGTCGGAGGCACTCTCCGTGGGCACGACGAGGAGAATACTGTCCTCGGTGTATCGTCTAAGCGCGATTAGACGGATAAGCAGCTTCAGGACAGTATCTGATGAAGTGGTATTGGTATTGGCAAAGACAATACCGATAGACATATTGGCGGATGAGATGAGGAGGATATACTTCCGCCGTCTCGAGAATCCAGAAGAAATAGCAGCCATAAAAGCGGAGGAACGAAGGACTTCCATGCACAGATGGCAGTCACGATGGGAGAGCAGTTTAAAGGGAAGATGGACATTTCGCCTTGTCCCTGACGTAACCCTTTGGATGAAGGACAAACATTGCAAGCTGAACTATTACGTGACCCAGTTCCTAACTGGTCATGGGTGCTTCAGGAAGTACCTGCACAGATTTGGTCATGACACTTCCCCTATATGCCCAAACTGTGTAGATGAGGAGGAAGACGCGGAGCATATTCTAACATGCTGCCCCAGATTTAGATGGCCCGGAGAAACGAGTTTAGGACCAAACCGGCTAATGGAAGAGCTGATGAACTGTAGGAACCTATGGAGCCAATATAGTCAGAGAATGGCTGAAGTTATGCTGGAACTCCGAAGACTAGAGAAACGGAGGCGAAATCTGACTTAACGTGATGAAGCTTTCGAGCTAACCAGCCCTCCGCGAAGTAATACCTTACGGCAGCCCCGCGGGGGGAGAGTGGTTGAAGTGTGTAGGGGGTGGGTTTAGTACGTAGGCACCAGTGATGGTGAATCGTGCACTCTTTTGTTGGAACAAAAGTGTCTTTAGAAGATTCCCACCTCCGGCTCAAGACAAAAAAAAAAAAAAAAACTACAAAACTTGTGTATTCAGTTGTAACTGTGCACGTCTTTACCCTGTAACATAGTAGCATTAAGGATAGGATAGGATAAGATGATTGATGAGAAGAAATAAAGACATTCTGTTTTTGATCGTGAACAAGTAAAGTCTTCTAGTTTAACTAATTTACTATATGGCGACCGTGAAAAAAAAAAGAAAGAAAATAACGGCAAAATAAAAAGAGGAAAAGAAAACGTTTAGAGTGTCAAATTGTGAAAACTAAAAGAAACGATGTTTTGTGACAATATATAAAGGAAAAGTGTTCTAGAAAAAAAAAGAAACGTGTGGTATTAAAAACTGGCACAACCAATGAAAATAAGTTATAAAAAAAAAATTAAAAATTAAATACTCACAAATTCTTACATTACTTACAAATACTTATATGAAACTTGAAACTGAAATAATTTACTATAACTTATACAACAAATATATTCCCAAACGTTAAAAAAAAAAATTAAATATGAATGCTACATATTCTAAAATAAATGCCTGTTCTAAAAATCATAAAGAAACTATGTAAACTATAACAATGAGCAACACATAACCTTAAAATTAAGGAAACAGCAAACCCCATTTTTTTTAAAGCAACAGAAACTCGCACATTATAAAAAAAAACCAAGAATTATTTTAAGAAAGAATATATAATTGAAAAAAACCATACAAAGATTTATACAAATAAGAAATTAAAAACCTAACATGAGAAAATCTAACCTATAAACATTACGTACAACTAACAATCAAACATAACCTTAAAAGTAAAAACTAAACAAGGACTAGAATCTTCCAAAAAAAATTGTTGTACAAATGTAGAAAGCAGTTACATAAAAATAGAAAGAAGTAACAAAAGAAAATAAAATTCACAATCACAAATAACAGAAAAAATACCGTTCTTTTTTACATGTTAACTATTAACACGAATTTCGAAAATTTAAAATCAAAATTAAATAAATTACTAAAGAATTTAAAAAAAAGAGAGAAAAAAAGGTTAAGTCACATAAACGGGAATAAAAGTAACGGAGAGATAACGGTGGGAAAAAAACTCCTATTGGAAACAAAATTTAATTTTAAAATCGTAACCTTGCATACAGTTTAAAATGCATACATACAAATAAACAGTAAGAGAAAGAACGAGAGAGAAAACCCGGTGTCAAGGAATGGGTAAAGTAAAACAAAATTTAAAATAAAATAAAAAAAAAAATTTTGAACATTAAATCATACGCTAGTTTGGTAACAGTTATAAAGCAATAACAAGTGAAGCAGAGAACAAAACCAACAACAAAATTTATGTCAAAAAGCATAATAATATAAACAATTTTTTGTTTTTTTACAATGAAACAAACAGTCTTCAAGTAACGGCAAAATTAAAACAGAAAAATATAATAATAGCATATTCGTCAACCAAGTGCGTATAAAACCAAACTTTTTTTAATGAAACATTAAAAAGAGAAAATTGAAAAAGAAACTTACAACCAAAATAAACTCAATCTACTAATAACTTTTTTTTGCTTCAAAATAACAATAAAATCGAGGTATAAACCTAAAAACTTCAATAAAAGAACAGAAGATGCAAAAAAATATGGGAAATAAATTACAATAAACTGAGACCACAACAATTTAATCAACATCATTATTATCACAAGTACAGTCATCATTCAGACGTCATCAACAAGAAATATTCAAGCAACATTATCGTGGAACAACAGAGAGGCATGCAACAAACGAAAATAATCAGTATTTATTTTTACATATATACATATATATTTATAAATTTGTAATAAATGTTATTATTGTATGTATGAAATTATATTTAGATTTTAGTACATTATTTCTGACTACTTTAATATGATTAACATAGTGCAGCAATATTTTATAGAAATTTGAGAAAAATTTAAAATTATTTTATTAATGAAATCAAAATAATGAAGGTAAAATATAATTGATACAAATACAAATTCACAGAATTTTACAAATTAAAATTATATAGCATTTAAATTAAATTATTATGATCACATAGGGGCAATTTATCCAAAGTCTAAATTTGGGAATCTGATAAGGGTGTAACGAGTTTTAAAAATCTGATGCCAAAATTTGATGATAAAGTACTTGAGGAACATTTGAACGAGTTTTACAGGATTAAGAAACGGATCTTGCAGAATCGGCCTGTATCGACGAAACAGGGAAAAAGGGCAGAGTATATAAGACTACTTATTAGTGCATATAATTACATTTTATCGTACACCAGTTTACACATTGCTGAACTTGCGGTTGTTACAAGGACAACTACTCTTAATAGTATAGAACATTGCAGGGAACTTTTAGTCAGGTGTTTTGGAAAGCTAGACTGTCGAATTAGGGTGCCCCGTAATGTTGCTGACCTTGAATTATTAAATGAGGAATCGTTAACGGATTCCGAGGCTGATGAGTTGAAAGGAGTACATAAGAAGGAGCGGAAATGGTTTAGTACGAATATAGTTGTTGGGGAGGAAGATGGTTCGGATTTGAAGCCGGAAGAAAGTTATGTTGAGTATAATATTGAAACATTGTATAAACTAGGTTCGACAATGGCGACTGCCGAGCAAAGAAGAAATTTTATTAGTATGTGCTCCAATTTGATTAGGGAAAACTATAGTGGTGACCCGCTGGCATTAGAAGCATTCTTGGATAAAATTGATTTGATAAGAGACCTTGCTGAGGATAATTTAGTTCCCACTTTGCTGACTTTTATAAAAACTAAACTAGAGGCGAAGGCACGTGAGGCATTACCCGAGGGTGAACTGTCGGTCGACGGAATAAAGACCGCTATGAGGACCAAAATTAGATCGGAAAATTCAAAGACAGAGGCAGGGAAAATTGCAGTCGTGAAAGTTAAAGGAGATGACTATTCGGAATTTGCAAAGAAGGTAGAGGATTTGGCTAACGCTCTTGAACGATCATTGGTAATGGAGGGTGTTGCCCGTGCTAAAGCCCATGAGATGGCGGTCGAACGTACGGTTAGCCTATGCCGTCTGAACGCCAGATCGACATTAGTTAAATCAATTTGGTGGCAAAGTTAGTTGTGGAACAGGCTAATGAACTGGATGAAAGACAGGTATTGGCTTTTAGGTCGCAGGACACTTATCAGAATTTTTCAAATAGGGGCAGACCAAGACAATTTGAGCGTAATTTTATCAGTGGAAATGGCTTCAACAATGGTAATTACGGACGCGGTGGTAAATCGTCTAGAGGGTTTGGTCACAATCGTGGAAATTATAATAATTATAATGGACATAATAGCGCATACAATCGTGGTAGCAGGAGAACGCGAAACAACTATAGTAACAATAGAGGTAACCGATCGGGCAATAGGGATGCAAGGGCTCTGCCTTTAAACGCGGAGAGCCCCCAGCAGGTGACGTTAGGGGAGATGGAGGAGACTAGTCATTAAATCTGCAGAAATTGCAACCACCTACTATCGATTCGGGCGACACTAAGCGATCATTATGTAAGGACCATCATACCTATACTGGGGCAGTTTACTGCCTGAATTTGAATTATTCGGATTTCATAAGTCTCGATGGTATCGGATTGAATGGAAACTGTAACTTCTTGGTTGACTCTCAAGCAGACACCTCACTGATTAAACAATCTTGTATAGATTCAAATATTACAATTGATCGTAGTGATATTGTGAACATTATAGGTGTAACTTCCAATTCCATTTCAACCATGGGAAAAATAAGGGCAAACTTGATAATTGGGGACAATTTAATTCCGACCAAGGACTTTCTCAAATTAAATAAATGCTGTATTAATTACGACAGAATATATCAGTATATCAGTAGCATGCGGTAATCAAAATTTTAAACTTCCCATTGAGCATGGTACAACCACTGACAATTGCATAATACCACCTAGATGTGAGGTCTACAGGGCTTTCAAATTTGACGTCGAGACATGTGGCGAGTCGATTTTTGTTGAGGCACAATAAATCTGTGAGGGAGTATTTGTAGGAAGATGTGTAGTAGAATCGGATAGTCCAGTATTGAGAGTAGTTAAAGTGACGGATGAGTATAAGTGTGTCAATGATACAGGAATTAAATTTGAGAGACTCTCGAATTATTATGTCTACTCAATTGATACTGTGGTATCCGGATCCAATCGTATGGATGTGCTAGGGGAAATATGGAAGACGCGAACGCCACTTGGTGTTAAGGATAAGCTTATGCCTTTGTGTGAGAAGTATTCGGATGTATTTGCACTTAAGAGCGCTAAAATGACGGTTAACAATTTTTACATACAGAAATTGAAATTAAAATATACCTCTCCTGTTTATGTAAAGAACTATCGTTTACCACATAGTCAAAAGGGTGAAGTGGAAGAACAGGTTAAGCACCTTTTGCAGAACGATCTCATCGAGCCAAGTCAGTCAAATTATAACAGTCCTCTTATTTTGGTACCGAAAAAGGCGGTGGATGGTAGAAAATCATTCAGGATGTGTGTGGATTATAGGGCAGTCAATAAAAAATTAGTGGCTGGCAAATTTCCACTACCGAGAATAGACGAAGTATTGGATAATCTTGGTCGCGCCAGGTACTTCTCGGTACTTGATCTATTTTCGGGTTTCCACCAAATACCCTTCACGAAGACTCCAGAGATATCACATCGTTCAGTACTAATTCGGGTTCGTTTCGTTGGAAGGTCTTGCCTTATGGGTTGAATATCGCCCCGAACTCATTTTCGCGTATGATGCACATTGCACTTTCGGGCCTTCCACCCAATCAGGCTTTTTTGTATGTGGACGATATTATTGTTGTAGGTTGCAGCATAGTACATCATTTGGGAAACTTGGAAACTGTTTTTGGAATTCTTAGGAAATTTAACTTAAAGATTAACCCATACAAGTGCAATTTTTTCCAACTTGAAGTTACTTTTCTCGGACACAAGTGCACACCTAATGGGTTGTTACCGGACCTTTGGCCGTTTGAACGTTTGAAATCAAGTCTAAAGTCCCCAGCATTATTACAATACCCGGATTTTTCGAGACAATTTATAGTGACTGTAGATGCATCCAAGATGGGATGTGCCGCAGTATTGAGCCAGTGCGTTGATGGTTACAACTTACCGATTTATTTTGCATCGAAATCTTTTAATAGCGCGGAACAGAAAAAATCCACAATTGAGCAGGAACTCCTGGCAATCCACTTCGCAATAACGCAATTCAGGCCACACATTTATGGCACGAAATTTATTGTAAGATCCGATCATAGGCCTCTTGTTTATCTTTTTAATTTGAAAGACCCTACGTCAAGCTGACTAGAATCAGGCTAGAATTATCGGAATACAATTTTACGGTCGAGTATATAAGAGGTAAGGATAACGTGACGGCGGATGCGCTTTCACAAATCTCGGTTGACGAACTAAGGAACGGAAGCGTTGAAGTCTTCGCGGTGACAACCCGTGGAATGTCAGCGAAAAAGTCGGTTGAACAGAAGGAACAGGATAGGGAGACAGAAGAGTTGCCGGTATACGACAAATTTTTTCAGGAATTTAATACTAGGATACCGAGAGTTAGGTCTGAACTTAATTATGAGGATGAGACACTGGTTAGGGTAAAAGTGAAAATATATAGAAAATTTAAACTACTAGGATCAATAGATATCGCGACTGATAACGAAACGTTGAATTTAGGTGATATGCTTTCGAGGCTGGAAAAGGAGGCCGTCAGTCACGGTGTTTTTAGGATCGAGTGGCCAAAAGATGACGTAATTTTTAGAATTGTGAGTATCCAGGAACTGAAAGAGCATGGTATAAGACTAATGAAGAAAGTGAGGATATTGTTAACAGAGCCAATTCAACATATAAGAGAGGACAGTGAAAAGGAAAAACTTATGAACGTCTATCATAATGATCCACTTTCCGGAGGGCATTGTGGACGGCGAAGATTGTACGCGAAGTTAAAATCGAAATTTTTCTGGAAAAATATGTCTAGGGATGTAGCTAGGTTTGCCAAGAACTGTGGGAAATGCAATCTGAACAAGGTTCGACCAGGAAATAGGGAGAATTTATTTGTAACACAGACGCCTGCGCGTTCATTTGATGTGATTGTCTTGGATACGATAGGTACATTTGTGGAATCCAAGTTCGGAAATAAGTACGCCTTGACGCTTATGCGCGACCTCAGTAAATACTTGGTTACTATTGCTATACCAGATAAGACCGCGAACACTGTGGCTCGAGCCATTTTCGAAAAATTCATTTTGGTGTACGGCCCGATGGGTGTAATTAAATCGGACTTAGGAACTGAATTCAAGAACCAGATTCTGGGTGAATTATGTAATTTACTGAAGATTCAGTTAAATTTTTCGACAGCATACCATCACGAGACCATCGGCATTGTGGAGCGAAATCACCGAGTTTTTAATGAATATTTACGCGCTTTCGTGGAGGATAATATAGTAGAATGGGACATTTATCTTAAATACTTCACATTTTTCCACAACACAACATCGAACACAGTCTTTGATAACAAGTATTCACCATACAAATTGGTCTTTGGTAGAACGCCTAATATGGCCGCGGAGCTTTTGGAGAAAAATATTGACCCAGTATATAATATAGAGAATTATAGTAAGGAAGTTAAATACCGTTTACAAAAAACGAATAAATTGGCTGGAGATCTCATCAGAAAACATAAGCTGCGGAACAAACAATATTTTGACAGATATGCGAAACCATTATCACTGAAGGTTGGTGATAGTGTTTTGATTCAGAGGCAACCGTATGATAAGTATAGAAGTATATACGAGGGTCCCTTTATTGTTAGGAGTTTTGACGATTGTAATTTGAAAGTAGATGATAAATCGGGAAAGGAAAGAATAGTCCATAAAAATAGAATCAGAAAATTTGGATATCAGATTTATTTCAATTTACACACCATAATTTCTAGTTTAATGATACAACTGATATATGGATATATACTTACATATACATGTGTCTTTAAAAGGTTTCATGTATATGATGTGATCAGAATTTATTTGCTATAGAATTTATTTGAAACCAAATTTTGTCTGGTTATATTTACAAATACAGGAAATAATATATATGTAGGAACTAAATCTTAGCAGGATAAGTAAATGAACGGGGAAAAAAATTATAGAAAATATATATTAAGAAAAGAAAAAAAAAAAAGAAAGAGATGAACAAAGGAAAATAAAAATGTATATATGTATATACATATATGAATATATAATTGTAATAAACAAACACACAAAAATGTACATATGTATATAATAATTATTTAAATTTAAGATTTTCAGGCCTGTCACACATTCCGATCGGAATTGAATTCTGTGACATATGTACATGTTTGTATATGCATAAGGATACAATTTAGTTATTATGAAGTAAGATACTCATTAATGAATAGCGCTATTCTAGATATAAATATATAAATATGTTCTTAACATAAGACTCTATGAATTAATTTATAACTATCAAGAAGAAGTAAGAAGTGGCCAAAGCTGGTACCCTTGATGACTTCTTATCTCTTTTTCATTTTTGATATATGTAGCCATGAATTGATAAGCATAAGAAAAAAAAAATATCATAAAATGTAACACTTTATAATATTTTTCTCTGTACGGAAAGGGAGGAGTGTATTTGTATACAACACATCCTTTTCTTCTTATTTGTAATATGTTATTAAATTATAATAACTATAACTGAAAAAAAATTTTAAAATATGTTGTGCTGTAATGAAGAATGAGCGAAAGGAACAATGTAATATTTTACCTTTTTTTTATATGAAAAGGGAGGTGTGATGGTACAATAACGTCCCATCACTGACCTGTACTTTTGGTACAACGAAACGATAGGAATTATTGTAATATTGATACTTATAAGTACAACTCTGTAACATAGTAGCATTAAGGATAGGATAAGATGATTGATGAGAAGAAATAAAGACATTCTGTTTTTGATCGTGAACAAGTAAAGTCATCTAGTTTAACTAATTTACTATACTACAAAAAAACTTAAGTTTAATTAAAAAAATTTTGTGTTATTATGACAGAAGTCTCCAAAAACCCAAAAAAAAAAATAACATTTTAACTCGTTTTCTACCAAATTAAATGATAAAAGTTGCAATAATTTAAGCCCATTAAAAAATCCCTGAAGAATATTTTTTTGACCTTTTCAAAGCACACGTTTCTTAAAAACTAATTTTTCACGTAGACTTTTAGTTATTTGACCCTCATCTGCCCACAACTTATTATACATCAAATTGTAGATTTTTTATCCCTCTTTAAATTCAATAATATTGTGGCCGCGGGTTTTTGCATATTTTCGCATATGGATGTGATTTGCATAGTCATCCTACGAAAAGAGGTAATACTTTACAGTGGCTTAAAAACTATCTTGAATGCAGATCATATCGAGTTAAAATAAATAATGAACTAAGCGATGAAGT
Organism: Sarcophaga rosellei; assembly: GCA_930367235.1. Classification (NCBI taxonomy): domain Eukaryota; kingdom Metazoa; phylum Arthropoda; class Insecta; order Diptera; family Sarcophagidae; genus Sarcophaga; species Sarcophaga rosellei. Next base: position 58,021,847 of record OV884019.1, read on the forward strand.
ACGAATAGATTGTGGAGTACCACAAGGATCCAAACTCGGTCCAATTCTTTATATAATGTATGCCAACGACGCTTTGCATAATAGCCAAACTTTTGCATACGCTGATGATACAGCAATTGTGGTATCGAGTGAGTCTATCCAAGAAGCTACAAAGATAATGCAGAACCAATTAAATATTGCATCCAAATGGTGTCACGATAACGGTCTTATCATAAATGCACAAAAAACAAAACTTATGCATATTAAACCACCACATTTTACTGACTCTAACATTATAATCAAGTTTCATGATACAAATTGTCTGCATAATAGCAACAGCAACAATGATACATGCGTCACGCAAATAGAACTTGTGCCATCTTACAAATATCTGGGAGTCTACGTTGATAGTAAATTTAAATGGAATTTTCATGTCGATTATCTTCAAAACAAGCTGCGAAAAGCCGCCTTCATGTTATATCATTTAAGCAACTGTGCCACCTACGATGTATTAAGGCAGGCGTATTTCGCAATTGCTGAGTCGTACATTAGGCATGGTATTGCGGAATGGGGAAGTGCAACTCATTGCAGATTACTACAAACAACTCAAGATCGGCTATTAAAAATCCTGAAAAAAAATCAACGCTTCAACACAAACAATAATAATTACACCGTAAGTAACAACATCAATAACAATAGAATGATCAGCAACAACATAGTTCATAACAGCAGCTTCATCAATAACAACCCTATAAATAACATTATCAATAACTATAACATACACAGTTACAACCATAGAATCAACATTATCGATACCAACAACTTCCGGCAAAACATCTACATAATCAACAGCAACAGAATCAACAGCAATGCCAGTCATAACAGTACCAATAGCAGCAATCTTAGCACCTACAATTACAACAAAAATAATAATATCGCCAATGGATTCAGATACCTAAATTACAACAACAGAATAATCAACAATACACTTCAAAATAGTAGCCTCGCAAAGGAACAGCGTATTTAAATTAAATCTATTTTTAATTAATAAATCTATTTTTTATATAACACTAGCGACTGAATTCTATAATGATTCAAGGTTTCTCAAAATGATTGATCATAAGTACAACACGAGACGAAGAGCGACAGGTAAATTTAAAACTGGTAGCTTCCACAATAACTACAGCAGAAACACATTAGAAGTAATTTTACCACAAATTTTCAATATGTTACCAATAGAACTTTTAAATATTCAGCACAAACAAAAAAGAAAAAAACTTTTGAAAACTTTTTCATAAGCTCGCAAAGTTAACTTATTTATGTTACCACCTTCTCATTTCATTTTATTTTGTATAATCTTTATTTATTTTTTTTTTCTCAATTAGTTAATATTTTATTACTTAATTTTATTTTATTATAAATCTTCTGCAGACAAGCTATATTGCTTCGCTGAACTATTAATTAACAAAACTTCTTGTTTAAACAAATTGACTAATTTTATATCCTTTAATTATCTATTGGAATCAATGGATTTGTTAAAAAGTATATATTTTATAATATTTTTGAATTATATATTATAATTGAATAGCTTTTCTTCCGTATAAAGGTTTTCCTTCCTATTTTTAGTGTATATATTAAAAAAAAAAAAAATTATTACCAATATCTTAGGAATCCTAGTTTTAATCGTTAAAATAAGATCTCAAAATGTACAACGCATGAATATTGTAAATAAAGGATAAATAAAGGAAATAAATCAATTGTGATGAAAATAAAAAAAAAAAAAAAAATAAAAAACGCATTTTGTTTTGTCCTATACCTTTTTAAGAACATGAGTAAAGAGAAATAATTTTTTTTAAATGTTGTTATTTTAAACTTTATATTGCAATTTTGTGGCATTTGATACAGTTATGAATAAAAAACATTTGTATAAGAAATTGTGGTTTTAACTTTATAATGCAATTTAATTAATTGATTTCGCGATAGTGTAAAGCCGAAAGTCCATACCATCCGTTTCATGCGATTTTTGCATTCTATGCGGTTTTTATTGCAAGTTACATACAATGCGTTTTACGCGACTGGTTTTTTGTTTTGATCAGCTGTTGTGGTAAACAATAAAAAAGCAAACAAGAACATTTTTGGGAAAAATAGAAAATCAAATTGTAATTTTAAAAGAGTTATGCCATTAATTACAAATTTATGAGTTTACATATGTGATATTTTGTGCTGTTAAGGCCTACGAAAATCCTCAAAAGAACACAAGACGAGTGTTTTCGGTTAATTTATCCTCCATTTTTCTTGTTTACAAATAAATAAATTCAAAATAGATGACACTCGGTACATAAAAACAATCGACAACTAGTAACATTTATTTATTTATTTTTATTTATTTATTTATTACAATACAATTACAAATTATATTCTAATTTTATACGAGCGGAGTAACTTGACCATATGCTCGGTGTAGTGTCGCAGACCAGAGTCTCTGGTGGGAATCGAACAACTAGTAACATACATATTTTGTTCATGAAAGAAATGTGTTAAAAAATGTATTTTAATGTATTTTTCTCTTAAATTAGAAGTAAACTTTATTTTGAAATATGTTTTTATTAATATTTTTATAATGCAAAAATAAAAATGCGAAAATAGTAATGCGCTTTTTAAACATATTTATCGAAACCATTCACAATAGTATATAATTTGGAATGCAAAGTTTAAAAAACTGCTGACTTTTTCCTGCAGTGCATGTGTCGCATAGAAAAGTAGAAAGCAGACCTACTTGATGCGTTCTATGCGTCTATGCATTCTATGCATTTTCTTATGTTTCTGTCACAAACAACTACACTCAAGGCAAATTCAATAAGGTAACCGCAACTCTACAACAAGTACAACAATGCAAAAACAACACGCATTTTGTTTTTGTTAAACCTCCATTTGGATGTCAAAATAATAAGAAAAAAAATGGAAAAGGAAAAAAAATGAACAACAACACGCACACGCACAACAAACACACACAAAAACAACAAAATTTTGACAGCCCAAAAGAAGTCAGCTGTTGACTTGGGGTCACTTGTTATGAATTCGCTTTGACCACACTGATTCTACTTTTTCGGTATACGCATGTAATGCAAGGTTGCATGAAACGGATGGTAAGGACTTTCGGCTTTATACGTTTAGAAAATATCAATATGAAAATTAGAATAGAAGGTTTATTCTGTCAGTACCAATTTTCTAGAATGTATGTGCTTGATATTTGGAATTCCACAACTGGTAATTATCATTCGAAAGAAGAAAAAAATATTTCAAATTATGGAGGCAAAATTGAAGGCTGAAAAGAATAAAATTTGACCTGAGCAATTTAACAAAAGTTTTAGAAAGTCTTTGTAAGCGGATTGGTAAACTTTGGACTAAAAATTATCGAAGCAAATTAATTATTCTGAAGGAGCATAAAAAATGGTTTGAATGTTTTGAAACTATGCAGCTGGAAGCAAAATCCCTTCGAAAAGAACTAACTGCACCTAGCCAAAAGCGTGGTCATCCTGCTAAGGAATTTTTCAAGTCTTGAGAAAGAACAAAGCCAATTATCTCTTCCGAGATCAAATGGCTACTTTGGCTACAGTTGTTAAAATTTTTTCCTAAAAATTAAAAATGCTTCAAACTCTTAGGACATGCTATGCGCAGACTAATTTTGAAGACCCTAGCTTTTTGGAGATACTAATTTTTGACCGCTTGTCCATATAAGGGAAATCACTGTGAAATGTATAAAATATATTTAAACTTATTATATGTATATAATGATTTTTCTTTAATTTTTGATTAAAATAATAAGATTTTTTAAGAGATAAATACTTATCGTTATGATTGTATTGTGCACACAAAAAAATTTTAACAAAATAAATAATAAATAAATAACATATCGTTAGTATAATTCGCAAAGACGCTAAGTCCACTTTTTTCCAAAATTCAGATTTTAATGCAAAACGGTAACATAATACAAAATACATATTTTACAACAACAAAAAATGTAATTTTGTAGTTTAAAGTTGTTGTAATTTTGTGGTTGGCAAAAACGCTAAGTCCACAAAATTACGAAAAATATTAAAACACGTGCAAATTTTTTGATTTGATTTGATTTTTTTGAATTGTTTTTTGATCTAGATCATTTAAAGAGAGCTATTTTGTAAAAATAATTGCGTTTAAAAAGTTTACAAATTGTAAAAACTGGAAATGCTACAATGTTTTTTGTGTCTCCTGTAATATTTGAAAAAATGGACTTAACACATTTGCGAATTAGACTAACGATATGTATATGTATTTTGAGTGACTAGTTGGTACGCATGACCTTTTTGGTACTTTCATATGTATTAATAGTATATATTAATCTTTCATATTTGTACATAAAAATTATTTTTTTAATTATTATTATTATGATTGTAGTGTGTGTAAAAAACTTTGAAACAAAATAAATAAATAATATGTGTTTTGAGTGACAATGTGAGACGAAATAAATAAATAATATGTATTATGAGTGGCAATGTGGCAAAAATGGTATTTTTTATTTAAGCATACATTTTTTAATTTTGGAATACATATTGTTGTGAATGTAAGCTGTATATAGAATTATGTCTTTTCGATTATTATTATTCTAGATAGAGGTATTATATTGAAATTTGTTATAAGAACGAAAAAATCACTTTGATTAGAATAACATTCGACAGCGTGCTTATATGTAAATTCAATAAATATTGACGCAGATTAAATGAAAAATGTTATATTCTATAATATTACAAGAATAAATATTTGTAATATCATAAAACTTAAGAAGCAAATATAACTCTTTCCGATTAAGGCCTAATTGGTACTTTTTAATTTTGCATTATATATATATGTTCCTCTTACTCCTCTAGGGAGCATAGGGCCGCAACAAGTTGGTTCCAATGAGCTCGATCGTCAGAGTAGTGTTTGGCTTCGTTCCACTGTAGACGTATTTTGGATAATTCCATTGTGATTTGGCGTTTCCAGGTGTGTGATGGTCGTCCGATGCGCCTGCTTCCCTGGGGGTTCCAATCTATGGCTTTCCTTGGGACGTCGTCCAATGGCTTGCGAAGAGTGTGCCCAATCCAACCCCACTTGCGTCTTCTTATTTCTATCTCTATTGGTTTCTGGTTTGTGTCTGACCAGAGTTCGGCATTGGATATTATGGAGGGCCAGTAAACACGCATGATTCTACGCAGGCATTTATTAACAAATACCTGAAGAGACTGGGAATCGCAAGGTGCCATATTCCACGTTTCGCAACCGTAAAGTAGTGTGGATTTAACGTTGGAATTGAAAATTTTAATTTAATTTTAATTTTGATTTCCAAACTGGGTTAAGTTGGGCAAAAGCGTTGCATGCCTTATTAATGCGGCTGGCAATATCTGCTGATGAGCCACCGGATTTATCAAAAAGGACTCCACTTCGTCCTTGCCGTATATTCTGAATTTCCCCGTTGCGTTGGCATTCATTCTGAGTGATTTAGTTTTGTGAATACTCATCTTTAGTCCAGCTAACTTTGCGGTTTCGCTAACTAGATCCAGTTTCGACTGCATGTCGGAGAAAGAATGGCTTAATAAACATATGTCATCCGCATAGTCCAGGTCTTCTAATCTGTCTTGTAAGCCCCATGTAAAACCTCTCCTGTGACTTGTTGACTTTTGCATCACTACATCTAGGACGCAGTTAAAGAGGAGTGGTGACAGCACACATCCTTGACGTATTCCGGTTTTTACCTTGATGCTCTTACCTAGTTGTTTCTCATGTATTACGCGGCATGTTGCGTTGTTGTACAGTGTCTTTATCAAATTTATCATTTTAGTAGGGACACCTTTGCTAGCCAGTGTGTTCCATATGGCCATGTGGTTGAGCGTATCAAAAGCCTTTTCAAAGTCAACATATACGAGATAAAGAGGCGACCTCCATTCAACTGATTGTTCCACAATAATCCTGAGACTATTGACCTGGTCGACGCAAGATTTGTTGGAGCGGAAGCCAGCTTGTTCCCCTCTAAGAGAAATTGCTTTCGACAGTCTTTTGTTTATAATATTCGCTACAACTTTGTTGACCATGCTCAACAAAATAATGCCTCTCCATTTCTTCCTGTCGGTCAAATCGCCTTTTTTGGGAAGGTTTATAATTGCGCCTGGTATGGATTCTTCATTCCAGAATGCCCTTATGACGGGTTCCAATAAGCGAGCGCTAGTAGCTGGGTCGGTTGTAAGGAGTTCTGGGGAAATATTGTCCAAGCCTGGAGATTTGCTGTTTTTAATTGACCCAATTGCTTCGCTGATCTCAGTGATTCCTGGACACTCAGTAGGTATATTCAGATTCGGCACGTGTGAGGAGCAAGTGCAGATTGAATCTTGTGGAGCAGACGTTGTATTCAGCATATTGGCGTAAAATGTTTCCCACAAGCTGAGTTGCTGCGTTTTCGATGTTATTATTTCGCCAACGTCATTTTTCAGGCGTCTGCCAGCCGAGAATGTTCTGTTAGTGAGCTTGTTCACAGCAAGATATTGGTGTCTCGTGCGATGGGTTGCTGCTGCTGCTTGTAGCTCGTTTGCAATATTGTTTACCCAATTCCGCTTATCTCGCCTCGCATTACTCTTAACAGCTCGGTTAATTCGGTTGTACATTTCCTGGTGTTTGATTCTATTCGAACGAGTTTTGCTCGAATTTAGTGCAGCTTTAACACCCTTTCTGTTCTGAATTAAATTCCAAGTATTATCGCTAATCCATTCCTTTCGGTTGTTGTTTTTGAAACCAAGGCGTTTTCCGCAACTTTGATGAATATCTTTGATTTCCGGCCAAGTGCGCTCAAAGTTGTTGTTTGTATAAGTTTTTAATTCGTTAGTAAAAGCGTTGGAAATAGCCTCAGTTTTTTGTTTAGCCACGTTAAATTTTCTTTGTGATACGAGGAAGTTATTTTTGCTGGCAGCGATTTTAACGCGGATATGAGCGATTAGAAGGTGGTGGTCACTTCCCATATCCGCACCACGTTTGTTTCGCACATCTAGTAGCGAACCTCTCCACTTCTTGCTGATCATGATGTGGTCTATCTGGTTTTCTGTCACGCTGTCAGGAGAAATCCAGGTAACTTTATGAATCCTCGGATGGGGAAATAGAGTGCCGCCAATAACAAGGTTGTTAGTTCTGCATGCGTCTAGGAGCAGCTTGCCATTTTCCGTCAGACGTCCCAACCCATGTCTTCCCACGGTGCTCTCTGCTGTTGAGTTATCGGGTCCCATTTGTGCGTTGAAATCGCCCATCATTATTATAATATCACCTTTGGGTAGGGTTGCGAGTACGCTGTCGAGATGGTTATAGAACGTTTCCTTCACTGACTTTTCAGATGTGTCTGTAGGGGCGTAACATTGTACAAATGTGATATTTCCGGCATGGCCGCGTATTCTGGCGGTGATAATTCTATCTGAATGTGGCTTCCAGTCCATAAGCGCACATTTGGCCTGCTTAGAGAGAGCAATTCCAACTCCGCTGGATCGGGGAAGATCGTTTGATGGTTTACCAGAGAATAGAATGGTGAGTCCATTTGATGTTGTGAATTCACCAGACTCACTCCATCTGATTTCACAGATCCCAAGTAAGGGGAGTTTGTAAGTCCCAAACTCTTTGCATTGCTGTACAAGCCGTGTTGGCTCCAAGGGGGTACGTATATTCCATGTTCCAATTCTAATCCAAATAGTCCTTTTTCATGCCAAATTCCGTCAACTTTATATCGGGTTCATTATTTTTCCTTCTTGTATTGGTTTCGGTAATAAGAGTTATTTAAGACGTACAGCTTACTAGGCTATAGCGTCCGATCCTGGTGTTGGGGCTGCCAACATCGCCTCCAGGGATGCAAATTGCCGGAATTTAGCCGTGCAAGAATTAAGGTTATACCGATCATGGTCGGTCGTCAGAGCCTCGTCAGCGTGACAGGGGACACCAAGCCCTTGAAGGACAGTGGGTGAGGTTGACATTTGGAAAGGAGTGGCTGTGTGAGCGCTTCACTTTCCCATTAGTGCATTACTTTAACATTTTGCATTACCTTAACAATACTCATCATTGTTCTGAACAGCTGACTTCATGCAAATGTCTGTAAATGAATTTCTTTGTATTGTGCATTGTGTTGTGTTCTTGTGTGTGTTTTGCTTTTGTGTTTTGGTACTTTTTAATTTTGCATTACCTTAACAATACTCATCATTGTTCTGAACAATTGACTTCATGCAAATGTCTGTAAATGAATTGCTTTGTATTGTGCATTGTGTTGTGTTCTTGTATGTGTTTTGCTTTGTGTTCTGTGCAGCGTTGCCATTTGTCAAGTTTTTCCTTTTTTGCAATTTTTTTTTGAAATGTGAAAAAGTTTTTATTAAATTTGTTTTCTAACAAAACAAATTTTGCAACAAAATTAAATTTTAAATTTTTTCAATAAATTCAATAATAATAACATGAAATATTTACATTTTTAAATAAAATGTTGTGTATTTTATTAGTCCTGGGCAAACGTAGATAAGAAACACCAACAGTGGGCAAAAAAGTTTTCTCCAAGAATAAAAAGTTTTTATAAAAAAATTTCGTATGTATTTATATTCTTCGTTGACAGATGTCACGTTCACGACAATATCAGCTGTTTTGTAGTGCTAGAGATGACAAATTATATTCTATTGTGAATGGTTTCGATAAATATAAATAGTGCATTATTATTTTCACATTTTTTTATTTGCATTATAAAAATATTAATAAAAACATTTTTCATAATAAATTTTACTTATAATTTAAGAGGAAAATACATTAAAATACGTTTTTTAACACATTTATTTCATGGACCAAATTTGTATACTAGTTATCGATTGTTTTTTGTGCTGAGTGTCATCTTTTTTGAATGTATTCGTAGGCCTTAGCAGCACAAAATATCATAAATGTAAATTCATAAACGTGAAATTAATTCCATAAACATGTAATTAAAATCAAAATTTGATTTTTTCAAAATTGCTTATTATTTTACCACAACAGCTGAACAAAACAAAGAACCAGTCGTATAAAACGCATTGTGTGACTTGCAATAAAAACGGCATAGAATGCATTAATCGCATGTAACGCAAGGTCGTATTAAACGGATGTTATGGACTTTCGGCTTTATGCTCTTTTGTATACAAACAAAAGACAATCATTACAACTTGCTGTTTGTTATTATTGTACACACACAACACCTAAAACAATTGTGATCAGTTTAGTAATGTACTGTAAGGCCCTAATCCTGACTGAAGGGCTCTAATGACCAATTGTGTATGTATGTATATTTATACAAGTTGTGGCCATAGCTTCCAGATAAATGAGGCACAAAATCGACAAATATTTGAGAAAAATTGTCCAAGATTCAGTGTAATGTTGGCTGGAACCGTCATATTTGTCAGTTCCGTTAGTTGCTTCTTAAGATCTTATCATCTGATCTTACTATTTACACAATTTATAACCGACTGAGAATGGAATACAACTCTCACGTATGGGTTAAATCTGGCAGCTATGGTTGTGGCCCCATTACAACAACTTATTTCGCTTTGAATTTTGTCGAAAGCAACATGTATTTGTTGCTTTTTTCAACCCAGAGGACCGTCAAATTTTATTCGCCTTGCCTATTTCGCAAAAAGGTAATAAAAAGTAAACATAAGCAAACATTCACCTTATTTTCGATAATATTGTGGCAATAGAACAATAAAAGAAATGGGTATAATATTTATAATTTTAAAATTTTATTCGCCTTGCCTATTTCTCCTACTAAAAATTAAATTTTTTTTATAAAAGCAACAACAAATAATATAAATAGTAAACATAAACAAACATTCACCTTATTTTTGACAAAATTGTGGCAATACAACAATAAAAGGAATGAGTATAATATTTCTAATTTATAAATATATTATCGTAAATGAACAATATAAATTTATTTTTACTAATAAAAAAAAAAAAATAAAAAATTATATAGAAAAATGCATACATTTCAATCGTATTGTTACGTTTTTAGCTTTTTAAAAACGTTTAGAATATGAGTTCGTTGATTGCAAACAAAATAAAAATAAATTTGTGTTTAGTTTTAGATAAATTCTTTATTGTTCTCACTACTTTTGCGACACCGTTCACACTTGACGAATACAACAATAATTGCTTGCTTACAACGCATATCTTTTCAACGGCGATTTTCGAACCACGACTGTTCTCTTCACATGCAATGCGTCTTCACTCGTTGCCTGCTTTGTCTTGCCTTTTTATGTGCCCACGCAAACAGTCTGATGAATGTTCTTAATGAAGAACGTACGCGGTTTCGCCTTCTCGATAACTCTATGATGACTTCATTGTTGTTTGTGTATTTAGTTCACATTGCTTGTTGTTGCGTTCTCGCTAACTTGTCTATCCCCTTTTCTTTCACACTGATGTTGGTTTACTTTCAACAAGTTCGTTATATTTGTTAGTGTAGCATTTTAATGTTAAACAATGTACACCGTTTCCATTTTCGTAACACTGCTGCCGAACAGGCTCATTATCTCTTCTCCCATATTTTGCCAGTCGCTCTATGTGTACGACCTTCATTTTTGTTAGGGGGCTGCTAGCTTTCTGTATCCTGTACACGATATCGTTTTAACCTAATTATTTTATAAGGTCCATCCCAGCTAGTTTGTAGCTTGGGAGATAATCTTTTCTTCCACTTTGGGTTGTAAAGTAGAACCAGTTGTCACTCATGGAAGCCCTTCGTATTTGCTGTACGATCATACCTGGCTTTCATTCTATCACTGACCATTTTTATGCTTGTGCGAACGAATTCATGAAGTTTCTTTAGACTTTCTTGTTTTTCAGTGTATGCGGCGGGCTTAACATCAAACATTAAGTCACCAGGCAGTTTTATCTCAGTCCCAAAAATAACCTTGGCGGGTGATCTAGATGTTGAATCATGGACCGCGGATCGGTCCTTCTGTTGCTTGCTAACTACTTTTCGTATGTATTCCAGGGTTCGATTAAACCGTTCTACCATTCCGTCAGACTGTGGGTGAAGCGGAGTTCGAGTTTTCTTAATACCGTATACGTCACACATTTCCTTCAGTACAGCTGACTCGAAATTTCTGCCTTCATCGGAATGTAGCTCTATTGGAACCCCGTGGCTGCATACCCAGTTGTTCACAAAAACATTTACTATTGTGTTAGCATTTTGATTGGGTATCAATCACAACAAAACATATCGGTTCCCGGCATTGCTGACAGGAGAAGAGCCTGCTACGCTATCCGTTCGAAAGGTTCGTCCGAGTTTATTGTTGCAACTGACCTCGACATCTTCTTACTGAACCTTTAGCTGCAATGCACTCTGTACAGTTTGCTATCCAATCCGCCACTGCTTGCTGACATCCAACCCAATAAAAACGTTGTTTTAGCCTTTCCAGCATCTTTGTCACTCCAAGATGTCCTCCACTATGGAACTCCTTTAACACTTCCTTCATTTTGGAGGAAGGCACTACTAATAGGTTGGATGTCATCAGCGCTTTCCCAATGTCGATATAGGCACCCATTTATCAACTGTAACACGTTCACTGCCTTCTAGTTGGCATCCTACGCAATCTACGAGTTATCTCGTACTCACTAAATCTGCCATTTTTGTGTAATGGTATTATAGCAGTGCTAGTATCGATAAATGCCTTCTGGGAAAAGAACAAAAAGTCAATGTTGGCTTGCGTGGCCAGTTTTCTGAAAATTTTTGCGACAGTGAACGGGTTAAACTGTCCCATAGTGCCCAATATGCTTTTGTAAGAGGACCTTCTGCGGGTATCTGATTTCTGGTATATCGTTTGTCCTCTTCCTTAGCTGCTATAATCTTCGCCAATATTGCGTTCCTCCTTTGTGCTTCAGACCAGTCTTCGTTGGCTTCAACCTGCTTTAGCCGGATATCAACGATGGATTCCTTCTTCTAAGCTTTCCCGCAATGTTTACATTCCAAATTACAGGGTCGGCGTGAGGAGCATCAGCATTCCCATGTTTTATGTCTCTTCAGTGTTCAATGCTGAAATCGTAAGTCTGGAGGCGCTCAATCCAACGTGCTAGCTGTCCTTCAGGGTTGTTAAATTGCAACAGCCATCTCAGTGCGGAATGATCAGTCTTTAGAAGAAAATGTTGGCCATACAGATACTTATGGTAATGTTATACGGATTCCAGCACTGCAAGGACTGTATACACCAAAACTGGTGCAGCACACAATAGGGCTTTTAGTGTCTGGAACCCCTTTTCTTGTGGCTCATCCCATTATACACTTTTGATTTCTTGGTGAGCTCATGCAAGCTTGCAGCCACGCTAGCAAAGTTAGGCACAAAGCGTCTGTAGTATGTGCATAGTCCCAAAAAACTGCGTAATTCATGAAGATCCTGCGGACGAGGCCAGTTCTTTACTGCTCGTATTTTTCTTCATACGTAGATATGCAATCTGCTCTAAGAAGATGTCCTAAATATTTCACCTGTTTTTGGAAAAATTCACATTTTTTACGCTTAAATTTTGTCCAGCCATTGATATTCGTTGCAGAACTTCTCCCAGGTTCTTGAGGTGTTCGTTGAAAGTTCTGTCCATGACTATTATGTCATCGAATTAACTTTAAACTGCCATAAGACGCTGTTCGCACTGAATGCAGTTTTTACCTTGTTCTTATCTGCAATCTCCACCCTCTAATACCCGCTTTGAAGATCCAATAACTGTCCTTTTTAGTGACATCATTCAGCTTACTGTAGTCTACACAGAATCTTTTACTGCCATCTTTCTTCTTCACTAAGACTACAGTTAAGCTCCACGGACTTCTTTAACCTCATTACGCTTCACCAGCGGATGCTTCTTGGTGAATATTTTATCGGTCTCGCTTCGCCAGCATCAATTTCCTGTTTGACCATGCCTGTTCTTCTTTGTATTTATTGTTCATGGCGAAAGCGCAAATATACCTCTTTAGCAGCTTTTGGCTTTATTTCTCTCTGGAGCTGCTAAACCTGCTACCAATTTCTCCACATTTTCACCAAATTCCTGTTGATCCTTAGCTGACATTTTGCCATGCTCCGGCGTTTGTTCGCTGTTTATTACCGCCTCTACTTTAATACAGTTTTACATCGACGTTTTTACAGATAACTTTTTCGTGGCCTGATCAATTTAGCGCTCTCACCGGGACTATTCTCTGTTCGGTGGATTTGACGAGGGCCTTTGCTGATAAGAAATCCGTCTGAATTTCTGCTGGTTCAACAACCCACGAGCGGTTTTAATCACAATCCCTCTCTACACGCCATATCAATGATTCACTCTTAGGTGGTAATTTGTGTAGTTCGACAGCAACGATCTTTCTGGCGTGCTCTTGATGTTTGTATACCACGTCAAGAGGTATCTCCACATTTCGTCAACTCATTATCTGTTGCGTCTTGAAGTCGCCGTGGTCTAGTAGGTAGTGTGTTGGCTTATTAGACGAAAGGCCCGAGTTCAAATCTCAGGTCAGACATCAAAACGAAAATATGAAAATATTTCTTTGGCGACTTTCGCTCAGCAGATCTCTGGCAAAAATTCTGAGAGTAAAAATTGCCCTGAAAAGCTTTTCAAATATCTGTCGTTCGGAGTCGACTTTAAACAGTAGGTCCCGCTACTCATGTATAAAATTCACACACACAACACGAGTGGTGTGAGAAGCTAGGACGTTGTACAATGGGTCAATTCGACCTCCGGGTACCGTACTTGTCACAGTCGACAAGTACACGTCCTCTAACCTAACCTTATCTGTTGTCCCATATTCAAACTGATGTCGTGAGCTATCACAAAATTGACACCAATGATAACCTCGTCCACAATATCGGCAACAATAAAGACGTGACTTACACTAATGTCCTCACACTTCCCCTTCTCTACATCTGGTCTGATGACAGACTGCCTCGCACCGGTGTCTATAGTGAAGGTGTGTTGTCTGCCGTTTATGTTGTTGTTTTTTTGATGCATCACTGATATGGAGATTGTGGGGCCCTTGCTTGTGGGAGCCAGCACGTACCCCTCAGTGCTAGCTCGTTTTAGTTTAACGGGGACTCTTCTGAGGATGGTTGGTAGTTCGACCATTTATTATTCCTTGCCGGTGAGACGGATCCTGTCCTTTTGAGTGGCGCTTTGGAGTTCCTTTGGAAATTACCGCCCTTTCCACAATTAAAACATTTGAGTTTGGCCTTCAGTCCATATTCCTCCAAAACTTGCTTCATCATTTCTCTAAATTTATTTAAAAGGCACTCTTCTTTGCTTGTGGTTTAAAAACCGTGCGAGCGATGGGCTAGTGCAAAGGTTGTCTTTTGTGTGGAACATACCGCTAGTTTGATGTCTGGGTCGCGTATACCATTAACAAACGCCTCGGTTTTAAAGTTGTCTATCAGTGGGTGGTTTTCTCCTGGGTATGTAGGTAGTACTAATTTCTCGACTTCCATTGCAAAGGCTTGAAGTAACTCTTTAGCCTTTCTCGCACAGCACCTTAACTCAATACGGTACAGTTTTCGTTTGTGTTCGTCGCCGAATTTACGCAGTAACGCCACCATTAAGTCGTTGTAGTTTGATTCTGCAGCTGGTTGGCATGAATTCTAGGCTCTACTCTGCAACACCTTCTAACGCCAAAATTATTTCCAAAGCCCTATCCCCATCGTCTCATCCGTTTCTGCTGGCTACTGTCTCGAATTGGAATTTGAATACGGATAGGGGTGAGCTGACATCAAAGCAAGGTGGTTTTATCCTGCCGGCACCTTCTGATGCGACTAGCACTTGTTCCGGTCGCTGTCCCTGGAGGTTGTTGATCTTTTCCTCCATTGTAGCATGATTTTACAGTTGTTAATACCAGCACAACATTTCATGTGCATAAACAAAAGAATATCAAATTGCATATGAGCAACGACCACTTGACTCAATGTTGCTGACCGTCGCTGCTGCGTATAACGCCACAATAGTATGCGCACACGCGAAGATCATTTGACACTTTGTTGAGTGGCCGCCGGCAGTATTGATATGCATATAATATACACAATATGTGTGTAACGACACGTTTCCGCTCGGATGCTGGGGTAGGTCAGCGGCGTCCAGTGGTTACATAAAAAACACTTAGTTTAGTTTTTAAAGCTATTTATTAACAATACTGAAGTAGCTTACGCACTAAACTAAGTAAAACTAATTAAAAGGCAAAAATAATTAAATTCGAAGTTTATTAAAGTGCCCTAGGCCGGCCAAATAACGGTTCGTCAAGTTACAATACCGAAGGCGTCAAGGGGGGTTGGGTCAGAACAACAGTCAAACGGCATGCGCCCTGGATGACTGCGGTCCTACTGGTCCTTGCTGTTACCTCGTTTCGGTCAGTCAAGTCAATCAAAGGAGGATGTCAGAGCAACAATCAAACGGCCTACGCACAGGATGATTGTGGCTCCAAGATCTCCCTTTGTTCGTCCGGTCAGTCAAATTCCCCGGAGGAGGTTGTCAGAATGTCAATCAAACGGCCTACGCACAGGATGATTGTGGTTCTGAGGTCTCCGGTGTCCGTCCAGTCACAGTTGCCAATGTTTTGCTGGCTGTAAATAAATCACAAGTGGGGACAACCACTCCACTTGGGATTTATCATATTTCTAGCACAGCCGATGTCTAGATCGACCTGCCTTACCAGAAACTCATCACCAACTGCCCCGATCGCTGAAGTCACGATTGCTTTTATACACAAAGGTAACGAGTAACGGATCAAACGTGATCGAACATCAATCATGTTGTGTCCTACTCTACAACCTACCAATGTGAGAGCATCAATCTAATTCAGCAGAGAGGTCTTGTAGGTCAAATGTGAGTCGTACGACAACCGTTATAAAGAATAATAATATTTCTAAAAATAGATCATAAGAGCTTAGCAAAATTACTTTACATATTTTAGGCACAGTGGGTCTCCGCCTTTTGTCGTCACATGTGTTGTCGTTGTATTGCATTGCTAGTGATCGTGTGTGGCTCTCTTCACACTTTACCGTGGGAATTATTGTGGACAGCGGACGCGTGTCATATGACATCCACTTGTCCCATGATTAATACACACACAAACCTATAGAATATAGTTAAGCATTTAATACACACACAAATCTATAGAATATAGTTAAGCATTTAATACACACACAAACCTATAGAATATAGTTAAGCATTTAATACACACACAAACCTATATGTTTAGTATTAAGCCACAACAAAATTGTATTAGAATTAAGGGGTTGACTTGGAATTGTCAAGTCAACAAAATTTTAGTATAAAAGAAGGGACATTTTCCCTCAAAGAAATCAATCAATAAAATAAAATCAAGTCGTGCGCTTCTGGCGCACTTGGCATAAAACCAAATAAATTTTGTATTTTTATTTACATGGCGATCCTGCCAAACTCTGAAGTGCTATAATAGCTAGCTCTTAGAGTGCTCACGGACAAAAGTCCTGCACTCAGAATAAATTAAATCCTGTAGTGCTACAGATTTTATCTAGCACACAGGAAAATAAGAATAATAATAATAAAAAAACAGGAGCCTGGTGGATCAGCCAAAAATATCCACCAGCTGCAATTGAAGGAAGAAACTGTCTGGCCGATAGACAGTGGGTCCAAAGGACAATGAGACCACCCAATACAAAGGAAGGACCCAAACCACTGTCCATTGAGGAATACCGGGCCAGGAACAGGAATCCAGCACCCTGTGGAAAAGGATGGGCAACATTGAAAGAATGATGAAAGTACTATTAAATGAAAAAAAAATAAAAATTAACATAAAATCTTTTCAATTTTAAACCAACGTGCTCCTCAAGGGTTGCACTGGTAGGGCCTATAAGCGTAAACCGCTCGAGGCAACTTAGAATTTTTTTTAATAAAAAAAAAAAAAAAATAATAAATATCTTTCATTACATTAATATCTTTAAATAAATTAATTAAATATCTTTAAATTAAAAATTAAGTATTTAATATGACCAAATAAAATTAAATTAAATATATTATAAGAAAATTAACTAAATATTAAGAAAATAGAATAAATTTCAATTGTAGGATGAATAGGGTAAAAATTAGGCCTAAGAACCCCATTGAGGATAGTCCTCAGACAAAAACAAAAATTACTAATAATACATATTTAATATGGTTAACCAAACATTGACAAATGATAGGAATGGATAGGTCCCCAACTATGAAGGATGTTACTGATAGGGACTCAATAGAAGAAAAGACTATTAGAACACTAAGGCATTTTAAAATGTAAAATCCTTTTCTTTACTTCCAAGTAGTGAACAATAACTTCCCAATACCAATCGATGGAATCATTGGTATGGATTTCATTAGGAAAAGATAATTACGTAGCCGACGCTCTGTCGCGCATTACAATTAATGATTTAAAAGAAATAAACAACAAAAACAATAATGTATACAAAATAACAACTCGAGCAATGACAAATAAGGCATTTGAAAAGTATCAGGTTTCACACAATAAAAGGCATTTAAATGAGAAGCCCAATATATTTGTACCAATTACAAATTCTGACGTCAGAAAATTCTGTAAGCTAAAGATTACCCCACAAAAATTTTACATCAAACGGGGAAAATCTATAAAATGAAGTGGCCGGTAAACTAAATATTCATAATTTACAAGTGGCACCTAGTGAGAAAATTTTCGAATTTGTCTCTATTAATGAATTTAAAGAAATGGATAATAAATTATTAAAATTATTAAAAGTAGCGCTACTTAATGAGGTGATCCACGTAACAAATGCCAAATCTATAGGAGAGATCATAAAACAATACAACAATGACCCCGCAGAGGGCGGACATTCCGGTATTTCAAGAACTCTCAATAAGATAAAAATATACTAATATTTGAAAAATATGATTCGAGATGTTGCAAATTATGTTAAAACGTGCCAAAAATGCCAAACAGCTAAAATAACAAAACATACAAAAGTACCATTGACATTGACAAACACACCAACCAAACCATTTGATACGGTGATTGTGGATACTATAGGTCCACTACCAAAATCATATTACGGAAACGAGTATGCCGTCACAATAATATGTGATATGACAAAATATCTTGTAACGGTACCTATACAAGATAAAAGCGCAAAATCGGTTGCGAAGGCAATATTTGAACATTTTATTCTTACCTATGGTCCAATGAAGACGTTCATTTCGGACATGGGTACAGAGTACAAAAATACAATACTTACTGAACTGTGCAACCTACCAAAAAATGGAAAAAATTACATCAACCGCTTACCACCATCAGACGTTAGGAACTGTAGAAAGAAGCAGTGTTGCCAAATTTTTTTCTAAATTTCCCGTCAAATTGGGCTTTAAAAATCGCCAGAAATCGCTAAATTAAATTTTTACAAAACCGTCAGAAACCCGTCAAATTTTGTTTTTGTTGTTTGACTAATTTTTTATTTATTCTTCTGAAACAGTGTTGCCACGAAAAAAATTTTGTAACCAACATTTGTGAAAAAAATCACCAAATAAGAAAAAATATAACCAAAATTAAATTCATAGACTTTTGTTTTATTTTTTTTTTCAAGTTTAAATTATCTTATATATAAAAATGAATGTGGGTTTGTTTGTATGTTTGTATGTTTGAAGTTTATAGACGATTAAACGGCTGAACCGATTTTCTTGAAATTTTCAAAGTATCTTCCTGTATGTCTGGAAGGAGTTATAGGCTACTTTTTATGTTGATATTCCAAATGAGCGAGGGCCCATGCCCACGTATGCTACATACTACATCTTATATATAAAAATGAATGTGTGTTTGTTTGTATGTTTGAAGTTTATAGACGATTAAACGGCTGAACCGATTTTCTTGAAATTTTCACAGTATCTTCCTGTATGTCTGGAAGGAGTTATAGGCTACTTTTTATGTTGATATTCCAAATGAGCGAGGGGCCATGCCCATGTATACTACATACTACATACTTAATATTTAATTGCATTTGAAATATATTACTCATACGCATAGTTACCCCTAAAGTATGCTATCTATGATTCTTGATGTATAAAACCAAAGAAAAGATAATAGAAAGTATAAAGAATGTG
Source organism: Sarcophaga rosellei (assembly GCA_930367235.1). Taxonomy (NCBI): domain Eukaryota; kingdom Metazoa; phylum Arthropoda; class Insecta; order Diptera; family Sarcophagidae; genus Sarcophaga; species Sarcophaga rosellei. The sequence continues at coordinate 58,040,960 of OV884019.1, forward strand.
CATTTTGGCATATTTTGGAATTTCACGACGCGGGGGAAAGATAGAAGGGAAGGAAAAAAATTTTGTAACCAACATTTGTGAAAAATAACCAAATAAGAAAAAATATAACCGAAATTAAATTCGTAGACTTTTGTTTTATTTTTTTTTTCAGAAATAACCAAAAAAGGCAACATCATTACTAGATTCAATCTTTGAGGATTTTTTGCAAATTACAATACATTTTGACTTTTTAGAGTTAATCCTTAAACCATTTGCAGTCGCCCAAAGAGAAATATTATTAAGGTCAGTGTTAAGATCTTTAACTCCAGTGTTGCTGGAAGCTATAGAGCATTGATAGCTCTAGAGTTGAATATCATCAACATACATTTGAATTCTAGAATGTTTGAGCTGCTCAAACATATAACCCTTAAATGGTTGAGTTTGAAATTTTCAACTCATATACATAGTAAGTACTGAAATTCATACTATTGAAATATTTATTTGAAAAACATATACATATGTAATAATTATGTTATTGTTTACTTCTAATAATGGGTAATTAATAAAAATAGTATTTATTTGTCGCATATCTTGAAAACCACATTAGGTAAATTTTGTAATCAGCATTCTATTGGGCGATGAATGGGCATGTAACAATAGGGAGTAATATTTTCATTCATTACTTTTAATTACCTAAGTAATAAAATGTAAACTGTCACTATTGTTCCCAAATAAAATAAGTAGTTGCAAAACTCATGAAAAAAATTACCTGTGACTGACGCAAACACAATTATTTGTTAAATTTTAATAACCTTAATTTCTTTTTCAAAAGGTTCATGACCTGAACCGATTTTTTACCTATTCATATTAGGTAAAATATAAAGGAATACATATAACACCCATTCGGTTTTGGAATTAAGTTGAATCTTTGATTCTAATCAAGTTAAATGTTATTTGAGTGACATTTATTTTGCAACAATTTATAAAAATGCCCCCAATAAAAGCATCCCTTTCCAGAAGCACTAAAAATGCATTGCGTTTGCAATCCCAGAGAGCAAATGAAAGTTCGAAAGAGCGTGAAAGTCGCCTCAGGGCTGAAAAGAGTTTCAACCTTTAGAGCCGGAACGCCATCACAACGCGAAGAACGCCTTGAAGGCCTACGACAACGTGTCACACCATCAAGAGCTACTGAAACACCTTCAGAAAGCCAAGAGTGCCTTAAAAGTCAACGAAATCTTACCTCTTTAGCACGAGCTTCTGAAACGCCGTCAGAACGCGAAAGATGTCTTGAAGGTCTTCGACAACATGCCACTACCGCATGAGCTACCGAGACATCCTTGGAACTTGAAGGTCGGATACAAAGCCAACGAAATCGTACCGAAACATCACGAGCCACAGAAACGCCTTCAGAACGTGAAGGACGTCTTGAAGGTCTTCGACAACATGCGACAACCGCACGAGCTACCGAGACACCTTTGGAACATGAAGGTCGGCTACAAAGCCAGCGAAATCGTACCACAGCATCACGAGCTAATGAAAAAGAAGTCCAACATGAATCACGAGTAGAAAGTCACAGGATTCGAACATCAACAAGAAGAGAAGCAGAAAGTATATAGCAATATGATTTGCGTCGAGAACAAAATCGTGAACGAATGGTGGTGAATCGACGTAAAGTTTTTCATGGATACTCAGGTATTGCATTTAACTACAGATCTGATACAGATTATACCGAAGACGAATTAGTGGCAATTGGTGGCATGAATGAAGTTTGCCAATATTGCAATGCACTCATGTACAAAAATGAAACACCTTTGGCGACATGTTCACACTCTAAAGTTAACTACTAATATGCGTGTACAGTTGGAACGTGATGCTTCAGCTTCAACTTTTTCCAAAAAATTGCTTGATTTAGGTAACAGAAGAATTCCAATGGATCCTATAACAAAGTATATAAAATTTCCTTCAGACTTTTGCAGAATGACACAATCCAAAGAAGAATTAATAAATTGTATATTTCCCAATATCGTGAAAAATTTAAAAAATATGCAATGGTTATATGAACGTGCGTTACTGGCATCCAAAAATATTGACGTTAATTCCATCAACAGCAATATTCTCAACAAGATCGATGGGAATCTAAGAACTTATAAAAAAACGGTGTTCACATTATTTTACTTAGAAATATTGACCCTCCACGACTTTGTAATGGCACTCAACTAACAATAAAAAATGATGAACGACCATTATAACTAGAAAGTTTAAGGGAACTGATGTATTGCCGCCATGTCCTATGACCACATCGGAGATGCCATTCGATTTCAAGCGCCTTCAATTTCATATTCGCCTAGCATTTGCAATGACAATTAATAAAGCTCAAGGTCAGTCCTTGCAAGTTTGTGGACTTAATCTAAAAAATCCATGTTTCTCACATGGACAGCTTTACGTCGCATGTTCGCGAGTAGGAAAACCCGCAGAGGGGAAAACAAAAGATATTGTGTATCCAAGGCATTGGAATAAGAATTATTTATTTAAGAAAAAAAGTATATTTTAAATTTTAGCAAGTAAGAAATAAATAGCCCATTAATGTATTATTTTAGAATTTAAATGAAATATATTGTCATCAAATGAAATTAGAATAAACCTTTAAGAAAAATTGCATAGTTTAATTACTAAATAAAAATTTTTTTTAATTATTATGTATTTAATTTCGATGGGGGGTAGCGAAGCACACCGGGTATTAGCTAGTACATTTTATAAAAATAAATCAATTTTTTTAATTTTGTCCTAAAGATTTTTGAATTTAAACATTTGTTTCTGTAAAGTTCTTGCATTTATATTAATCTTTTTTCTTGAAAAAAAAATAATTTTACGGTAGTGCTGAAAAAAAATATTTTTTATTATATATTGCATTGCGAAATGGCAATTTTTTTTTAATAAAATATTAACAGATGTACATATTTCAACAAGAGTTTAATAATAATATATATATTAAAAAAAAAATTTTCATTACATATGTATAATAATAATTATAAATATTTTTTTTTAATATATTTTTATTGAATTACAATTTATTACATAATAAATATTTTTAAAAAACACTTAAAAAAATAATTTTAATTACTATTGTGAAACTGCTGCGATACTTACGAGTCCCTCCAGTGGTGTAAAGAAAAAAAAATATATATATTTTGTGATTGGCCTATTCAGATATCAATTGGAGATATCTGCTATATACCATCGCCTTGGGAGACTATATCTGGTGGTATGGTATCCCAAAGCCATGATATATAGAATTTTTTTTTTTTTAACTAACCTGACGTAAGGGCAGACTTACTAATAAATACTGACAAGACAGTTCTTAATTATTAATTAATTCTCAAAATCAATTCGAAATGGGAGGTACTGAGTCAAAAGTTGAAAAACCAAATGCTAATGTCATAAACGACATTGTGGTTAAAATTGACTTTCCGTACATATATTTTGTTGTAATAATTGTCCTGTTAGCCGCACAGCTCTTAGTAATAATTTATCAGTTGCATAAAAGATCACTGAGAAAAAGTTACATGAGAGCTGCGTCATTGGCGAACAACTTGGACAAAGTCTAGTCGTTACACAAAATTTTTGTTGTTTTTTTTTAATGTTTTTTCTCTTTGCGCCAATTTAAATTTTATTTTACCGTTTTAACCAGTTTCTGCCGCTTAATTTAAAATATTTGTTCACGCTGGCCACCCTACTTTTAAGTTTAGATTTAAGTTTTGTTAAAGTGTAATAAACCACCCCTGTACTTACGTTATAATTATTGTGAATTATAAAATATAAACGAAAAGAGATCAATACCCGATCCACCCCCGAAGCTAAAGGTACGTTTTGTGTACATGAAATAAATAATAATAGATTATTACACTAATTACTTTTGTATATTTATTTTACCCCGAAATCTCGCCAAATATTTTATTTTGGATACTTACCCCAATTCCCCCCGAAACATTTGGTCCTTCGAGCCGGATCATCCCCTAAATAAAATATTTGCGAGACTCTCTTTGCAGATTGTGGAAGATCGCCATACTTATTTCTATTGTTGGATAACTACACCCTTTGGATAAAAAATAATTATTTTTCACCTATTACAATATATTTGATTTAAAAAGGTATTTAATATATTTGTTTTTTTCTGTGGTGATACATTTTAATTTGGTGCTATTTGTGTTAAAAAAAATAATAAGTGAAGTGCAAAAATATAAGAAGAAAACAAAGACGAAATAAACAAAACAAATATACACAAACAACACAGTATTAATATAGCCGTGTTGTTGTTGTGAGTTACATATATTTAATTAATAGTTCGAGTTTGTCACTGACTAGGTGGCCGCGGTATTTTCCTTTTTTGCTGAATATTCGTCTTTGTTCTTTCGATAATTTCTGTTGTATATTTTTGCACAGATATCAATACTATTTTAATATTTTTATTGATTTTTCCAATTTATTATTTATCTTTTGCGAACAAATATTGTTTGATTTTTTTGAAATTGATATTGAGATCAAAATATATTTAGATTTTTTGATTGATCCCTACCCTTTCTGAATATTGTTTTGCTAGATCTTCGTTAACCCCTTGTTGCAATTTTTTGTACCCTTCTATCGCGAATATTTCTTTATTTTTTATATTGAAAGCGACATTTTCATTCAGTCGTGTTTGAATATTCAATATTTTTTGAGTAACTATTCTTTGGAGCTTTTGTAATTAGGACTTCGTCGTGAGACTTTTTGTTGAAATTTTTTAACCTTTTTTTTTATTTTTGCTCGTTGAAACCCGAAGTTTGATAGGAGAAAAAATGGCCACTTTAAGAAATTTGAATAGAAATTATAACCGCTTAAGCGATTTGGAAAGCTTTATTCAAGCTATTCCGCGAGAGGAACATTCGGTTCACTCTCTAGGTGTTCATCGGCAGGAGTTGACTCGTTTGTGGGAAGTCTTTCGTGATAGTTACGAAGACTTGTTGGAAAATGCCGAAGACACCAAAGTCTCAACAAAAGACGCGAAGGCCAAATATATGTCCGGATATACCTTGTATTTTCAATCTGCCTCGTTTATTGACGGACTGATTGACAGCCTTAAGAATAAGGCCGCGAACCCGATTGCTAATACAGTTCCCATTCACCTTCCCCCATGCGACACCCCGACTTTTTCTGGCGATTATGCCTCATGGCCAACATTCCGAGATATGTTTTCGGCCATTTACGGAACTAACCCCCATATTAGCAATATCCAAAAGATGTACTATCTTTTGCAGAAAACTGAAGGTGAGGCGAGGGACATTATACGAACGTGCCCCATGACGAATGATGGTTTCGACATGGCTTGGCAGAATCTCGTCGATCGTGAGTAACTATTCTTTGGAGCTTTTGTAATTAGGACTTCGTCGTGAGACTTTTTGTTGAAATTTTTTAACCTTTTTTTTTATTTTTGCTCGTTGAAACCCGAAGTTTGATAGGAGAAAAAATGGCCACTTTAAGAAATTTGAATAGAAATTATAACCGCTTAAGCGATTTGGAAAGCTTTATTCAAGCTATTCCGCGAGAGGAACATTCGGTTCACTCTCTAGGTGTTCATCGGCAGGAGTTGACTCGTTTGTGGGAAGTCTTTCGTGATAGTTACGAAGACTTGTTGGAAAATGCCGAAGACACCAAAGTCTCAACAAAAGACGCGAAGGCCAAATATATGTCCGGATATACCTTGTATTTTCAATCTGCCTCGTTTATTGACGGACTGATTGACAGCCTTAAGAATAAGGCCGCGAACCCGATTGCTAATACAGTTCCCATTCACCTTCCCCCATGCGACACCCCGACTTTTTCTGGCGATTATGCCTCATGGCCAACATTCCGAGATATGTTTTCGGCCATTTACGGAACTAACCCCCATATTAGCAATATCCAAAAGATGTACTATCTTTTGCAGAAAACTGAAGGTGAGGCGAGGGACATTATACGAACGTGCCCCATGACGAATGATGGTTTCGACATGGCTTGGCAGAATCTCGTCGATCGTTACGAGAATAAAAGATTATTAGTCAATTTTCAATTGAAAACTCTTTTCAACCTCCCTTCCATTTCCAAAGAATCTGGCCCTTCAATTAAAAGTTTGCAACGAACAATTAATGATTGCATTTCTAATTTGTCGTTGTTAGGCATCGAAACTAGAAATTGGGACATAATTTTTGTGTAGGCTTCCCGAACACACCCTAGGTCTTTGGGAGCAGTCTCAAGGGCCTTGCTCCGACCTACCTAAGTGGAGCAAGATGAATGAATTCCTGACTGCCAGATACCGAACTCTGGAATCAGTTTCGGACATCATCGGAAGCCACAATTTTACCCAGGCTACTAACCAAAGCAGTTCTGGTAGCCCCCGAAAATTCAAAACTTATGAGACTGTGGCCCCTAACTTACCCCAAAGAAAATGTCCAGTTTGCAGTGGGAATCATCCCATTCGTTTATGTTCGGACTTTTTGAGAATGACGGTTAGTGCTCGTTTGGCAACCGTTAAAGAGCATAAATGCTGCACGAATTGTTTGGCAGCCTCTCATGAATTCAAAAGATGCCAGAGCTCAAATGTTTGCTATATTTGCAAACAAAAACATCATTCGCTACTTCATCGTACCGAATCTTCCCCCCGGGAGGAACCGAGGACTGGAACTTACCCCGCTAACCCTTCTACCTCATATAGTTCTCCAGATATCCCTCGGCCCTCTCCTGCACAATGGCGGAATGAAGTGGATAATGGCGCATCTACATCCGCTGCTGCTCGATCTTTTCAAAACTTCGCCACCCGTCTACAGTCCACCCCGTCTTCAACAGTTCTGTTAGGAACTACCCAAGTTAATATAAAGTTGAATAATGCTATGTTTTCTGCGAGAGCTCTGATAGACCCAGCGTCTCAAGCTACTTTCACCTCTCGAAATTTGCAACGGAAGTTAAATCTTCCAACATATTCGGCACCTGCTGCCACTGTTGTGGGCCTTAATGGCGCAGTGGTAGCAAACTCTACTAAATTTTGTATTGTTTCGTTACGATCTCCTATTGATCCATCGTTCAAATTGACCACGGAAGCGTATGTTGTTGAAAAGCTCACTGGTCAATTACCCACATGCTGATTTTGCTGCACCCGATCTCTCGTTAAATGATTTTAAATATGCTCATATGGATTTGCTATTAGGTGGAGATGTATACTCCCAGATAATGCTTTCGGGAGTTCGAAAAGACCCCGGAAACCCTTTGATCGCCCAACGAACCGTTTTCGGTTGGATTGTGACTGGCAAAATACGTCAGTCAAATTCGTTTCCCTCTACGTCCAAATCCCCTACGGACTTGAGTCTTAGACCCTCTCGTAAAGGTGAATTTGCTCAAAATTTGAGATCCGATTGCTACCGAGCCCCGAAATTGAAACTTAAATCGAGGAAGTTATTGGGGAATACCATTCCCTAGACCACACGCGGACCCTGAATATTTTACTCTCCTCCTAATCAAGTTTACCTCATCATGTCGTTTTAAGTCCCAACACTATTCTTTTCTTTTATGCATTCACTGAATTCCGAATTTATTAAAATGTCAGACGCCAGCACCACTAATACTCTGGGTTCTCGTTGGAATGCGAGCATTGAAACATTTCTCTTCAAGCCAGCTCCAACGCCCTGTTTCTCTATAGTCACAAACCGTTCTGTCTTGTATCAGATAGCCAAAGCTATTTGACCCCGTTGGGTGAGTGGCACCTATAATCGTAGTTGCTGAGAATTATTATGCGACAAATTTGTTACGTCAGAACAGATTGTGACGAATGTTTGGAACCCATGACGTTTAACAGATGGCTTGAGTTTGTCGCTGATTACTCGTACATCGACAGGATTAACATCCCCCGTTGGGTTAATTTTAACCCTCAGCGTGAACTAAGTTGTGATGCTTCTGAGAAAGCATATGATGCCATTCTGTATAGTAGAGTCCTAACCCCATATGGTAAATTTGTCACCCACTTGCTCGTTGCCAAAACAAAGTTCCGCCTGTATAAGTGTAAACTTTACCCCGTTTAGAGCTTTGCTGTGCAACTCTGTTGGCAAAAAATGGTATTTTCACTTTGTAAGAAGCTGAATCTTACCAGATCGAAAGCCATTGTGGGACAGATTCGAATATCGTTCTGTCCTGGTTTCAAAAACCCCCGTGCCATTGGGCAACTTTTGCGGCAAATCGAGTATCGTTTATCGTGGACCAGGTAGGCACTGACATTTGGAATCACGTGGATTGTTGTTGTCGATCTTGTTGTCATTCCTCATGACAAATTACCCCTAACGATCGGCAATTTGGTCGAATCCAATGGATTTATTTCGTCCCTGTTTCGAAGCGCGAGTGGCTGCAAATGGAGTTCTAATTCGGCCAATTGTGAAGCTCGTGCCGCTCCTAGTCAAGAGCATTACTAATTCGTTCTTTCGTTTCCTGTTGTGTGCTTGTCGTTTTATTTACAGAGAGTCTAATACCCCGCAGGCTAATTTTCGAACGCCTAAGAGACAAACTCCTCGGAAAAAGTTGGCGGCAAAAAGGAACCCACTCACATCAAGCGGAAAAGAAGAGCGCAACCCACAACCAGGCTCTCATGTTCAGCGCCAGCTAAAAACTACATTTTTTATACACCATTCTATACGTTTATGCTCAAAATTGTAATATACAGAAATCTAAATCGATATATGTATATACCCCTGAAATGTTAATTTTTATCTCTAGCCAGGTGACTTCTCGGTCCTCTTGTTGCAATGTTGCAAGGGGGGCGGGATGTTCACGCTGGCCACCCTACTTTTAAGTTTAGATTTAAGTTTTGTTAAAGTGTAATAAACCACCCCTGTACTTACGTTATAATTATTGTGAATTGTAAAATATAAACGAAAAGAGATCAATACCCGATCCACCCCCGAAGCTAAAGGTACGTTTTGTGTACATGAAATAAATAATAATAGATTATTAAACTAATTACTTTTGTATATACTTACCCCAATTCCCCCCGAAACAATATTAATTCCCTAACCTATGGAATGGGAAACGATTGTATATAGAGCCAGAACGATTAAAGAAGAATTTTTAAAATCATATAAATGCCTAAATATTGACAGGGATATAAAACATGAGACAATCAATAGGCACATGAATATTCTTCTACCCCTCTTTGAACAATTACGGGTGTTACTAAACACAAATTACAGCAGACTAACAAAGGCTCACCAAACAGCTGCTGAAGGTTTTTATTGGGACTTACGTGAAAAATTGAATTCCGTTAGTTACCGAAGGAACTTCAAAATAAATGTCCCCCAGTCAATACAAGAACCAATATCATTCAATATCTTACCAGAGACGGAACAGAGGAAGAACTCCAACATGCCTCAGACTGTTGTGGAGTTCTTAAATACCGCCTCCAGGTTAATTCCTGAATTCGATGGGAATTCCGAAAACCTACAAAGCTTCATTGACGCCATTAACTTGGTTGATTCCATTAAGGAATCACACGAATCCGTAGCTATTAACCTCGTTAAAACCAAATTAAAAGGTTCAGCACGCAACCTTATTTCTCAGGAGACAACGCTCCAAGAAATTATTAGCAAACTTAAAACCATAGTAAAGGGAGAATCTGTGGATGTACTGGTAGCAAAGTTGATGAGTATACGTCAACAAGGAAAACCAGCCAATACATACGCAAAGGAAATCAAGGACTTAACAAAGAAACTCGAAACTGCGTATATAAATGATGGCCTACCAAACATGAATGCAACAATATATGCGACCAACTCTGCCGTTAGAAGCATCATAAAAAATGCCTCTAATGACAGAGTAAAGCTTATTACGGAGTCGGGTACCTTCAATGACCTAAACGAGGTTATTGCAAAATTCGTAGGCAGTTGCACCGAAGCCTACAGTCAACCCAACTCAATTTTAACCTACGGCCAAAACACTGACCCCAGAAATCGTAGCAAATATTATAGGCGAACAAATAATAGAAATCGTAATTTCAATACGAATATGAACTACGGCAACGGTAATATTAATAACAACCGTTACAACCGTAACCAGAGAGGTAACAATAACCGCAATAGAGGCAATGGCGGTTATAGGAACAATCCCTCTCATAACCGTAGTATTCACTACAACACCGAACAAAATTCGGAAAACCAATAAAAACCCCTAATGCTTCCAATAAAACATACAATATCAATCTAAACTTATATAGTTATTTGAAATGTAGATTGTCCATGAACAATTTCATCTCAATTTTTTTAATAGACACAGGCGCAGACATTTCTGTGGTTAAACACAATAAAGTTCTAAACGAACAAATAGATACCAGCAAGATCTGAAGTAATCAGACAAATTAATTTTCAATCAGATGTTGAGGATGTATTGGTGCCCCAGCAAATACTCCAAAATGGCGTAAACATAGCTAACACCATTACATCTAAATCACAACCGTTGGTCAGAATTATTAATACTACCAACAAGGACCTTGTCATTGATAACGTTAAAATAATAACGGAAAATCTTAATGACTACAAAATGGTCCAAACAAGCTTCAATCCAAAGTCCTACAAAGAAAAGATGAGAAAATTATCAAAAAATTTTCCTGAATTCGTTAACAATGAACTACATACACTATGTTCAGAGTTCATTGACATCTTTGCCTTAGAATCGGAAAAAATAAGCGCCAATAATTTTTATAAACAACGGTTGAGACTTAAAGATAATCAACGAGTCTATATAAAAAACTATAGAATACCAGATTCACATAAAGAAGAAGTAAATAAACAGGTTAATAAATTGATAAACGATGATATTGTAGAACCTTCAACCTCTGAATATAACAGTCCAATACTCTTAGTGCCTAAAAAATCGTTACCAGGTCATACAGAAAAGAGATGGAGACTCGTTATTGATTGCAGAGGTATAAATAAGAAACTAATCGCTGACAAATTCCCTCTGCCTCGCATAGATGACATATTAGATCAATTAGGGAGAGCAAAATATTTTTCATGCCTTGACTTGATATCGGGCTTCCATCAAATAGAGCTCGAAGAAGAGTCCAAAGACATCACGTCTTTTTCTACTGATAAGGGCTCTTACCGATTCAAAAGACTCCCTTATGGTATTAAAATTGCACCAAACTCATTCCAAAGAATGATGTCGCTTGCCTTTTCAGAATTAAAACCATCCCAAGCCTTCGTATATATGGACGACTTAATAGTTGTCGGGTGCTCTGAAAAACATATGCTACAAAATTTAAGAGATGTGTTTACCTTGTGTAGACAACACAACCTAAAACTACACCCGGATAAGTGCTCATTCTTCAGTCACGAAGTGACATTTTTAGGACACAAATGTACAGATAAAGGTATATTACCAGATGACAGCAAATTTTCTATAATTCAAAATTATTCTACTCCAAAAAAATGGAGAGGAAGCTAAACGCTTCATTGCATTCTGCAATTATTATAGAAGATTTATTCCTAATTTTGCTGAATCATCACGTCACATTACTAGACTATCTAGAAAAAACATACCTTTTGAGTGGACTCAGGAATGTGAAAAGGCCTTTCAGTATTTGAAAAAACAACTCCTTAGTCCACAAATACTACAACATCCGGATTTTACAAAAGAGTTCTGCATTACTACAGACGCTAGCAAAAAGGCATGCGGGGAAGAAAAACAGGGTATTCAATTACCAATTGCGTTTACGTCCAGAGCTTTCACAAAAGGTGAAAGTAATAAATCCACAATTGAGCAAGAACTCACTGCCATACATTGGGCAATACAATACTTCAGACCATACATATATGGAAAAAAATTCCTAATTAGAAGTGACCGCAGGCCACTCACCTATTTGTTCTCACTTAAGAATCCGTCATCTAAATTAATACGCATGAGGCTAGATCTAGAGGAATATGACTTCGATGTTGAATTCATTAGGGGTAGAGACAACCACGCGGCGGATGCGCTGTCACGAATAAATTTCAATGATATTAAAAACAACGAGTTACAAACAATACTGAAGGTAACAACTAGACTTCAGGCTAAAAAGAAAACAAATTGTGCTGATAAAATAGCACAGCCTAGTTCATCGGTTGAACTAAAAGTATATGAAGGGATTAACGCCCTAGAGCACTGGAAAATGCCATGGTTGCATTTATCAAAGAATAAATTAATTATCCTAAAAGGAAAGAAAAAACTTCCCAATTTATGTTGCATGACTTTGTTATTAATGGAATAGTCGATCTAGATCTACTTTTTCCAAAGCTTGAAAAAATAGCTGATAACATGGGTCTGACAACCTTGCGACTTTCTATAAATGATAGTCTGCTCAATACTCCGGGGATAAGTATTGAAACCTTTAAAAATAAAGGTAATGGTCTACTGAAAAGATTGACCATAGTGCTCCTACCAAAAACAGAAAAAATAACAACCGATGCTAGAAAAACTGAAATCATCCAAAAATATCATGACGACCCCATTAATGGAGGTCATATAGGAATCACTCGGATGATTAGAAAAATGCGACTTCATTATCATTGGAAAGGCATGACAAGAGACATTACTAAATATGTCAAGAAATGCAAAGCGTGCCAAATGAATAAACCAACAATTAAGGGCAAAGAACCCTTTATTTTAACTCCTACTCCAATAAAGCCTTTTGAGATAGTCATTATAGACACTATTGGACCCTTACCAAGGTCCGATTCTCAAAACGAATACGCGGTATCAATAATGTGCGATTTAACAAAATATTTAATTGCCATACCTATAGACAACAAGTCCGCCAGAAGTGTAGCGAAAGCTATCATGGAAGGATTCATCTTAATATATGGTTCAATGACTAAAATAGTCACGGACATGGGTACGGAATATATGAATCAAGTACTACTAGAGCTATGCACACTCATGAAAGTGGAGAAAGTAAACTCTACTCCATATCATCATGAAACACTGGATACTGTTGAAAGGTCACATAGAACATTCAACGAGCATCTGAGATCGTATATTTCAGATGACGGGTCTGATTGGGACAACTGGTTAAAATTTTTTGTGTATTGTTACAATACAACGCCTTCCACGGCTCATAACTATTGCCCTTTTGAACTTGTTTTCAGAAAAATTCCACCTGTCTTGAATTTTACAAAAGACACCAGCATAGCTCCCTTGTATAATATTGATTCTTATGAAAAGGAGGTCAAATTTAGGCTTCAAGTTGCGCACCGTAGAGCCGCTAGTTTCGTGGAAAACGCTAAATTGAGTAGGCAGAAAGTTTCCAATGATAACGCTAATCCAGTAAATTTTTCATTAAATGACCTAGTCGTCCTTAACAACGAAGCAGGTCACAAACTGGATAGTATTTACAAAGGACCCTTCAGGGTCACAGAAATACGAACAGATAACAACATTAAAATTGAGGATGATAACGGTAAAACAGCGCTTGTACATAAAAACAGACTTAAAAAGTTTATCTGAAAATTGTACATCATGTTTATATAAACGACTGCTTTCACAACCTCTATGTCTTCAACATTTTGGCCGAAAAAGGCATTGAACAAGCGCTTACTTCTTTATAGGGTCAGATTGCTCAATTTTATATCCTCTATATCCTTTTATATTCCAGGCTTCGGCTTAAATGGGATAATAATAATATCTAATTATACATTTTAATACATGTATATATATATACAATTATTATATTTAGTATAACGATTTAAACCATACATTTATTTATGTTTTTGTTTTTTTTTTTTGTTGTTATATACGAGTACTTCTGAATAGTTTTTTTAATTAATTACATTTAACTTTGACTTTATTCTTTCAATACCCAGAGACTTGTATTATTGAACAATCACCTACTTCTTTGTATAGACGGATTGCTCAATTTTATATCCTCTATATCCTTTTATATTCCAGGCTTCGGCTCAAATGGAATTCTAATTATTTCTTATTTTATTTTTAAAGATCTTCTTTAAGAATTGTGTTTATGTCTGACGATCCACACTTCCCATTACTGGTGACATAAACGGGATTGTTTGAATGATGGGAAGTCACCAACAGAGGGCGCTATATGTTACATTTAAGCTTTCTGTAATTAACATATAAATTTAATTTAATGTAATATTAGGGCTTTAGTCTATATAATTGTTTCTATTTATTATCATTCGTTTGTTAACCAGCATAACCTAATATTGTTCAATCAAAGGAAAGAACCTAAAATTGTGTTAAACAAAAAGTGAATATAATATAATAATAAAATATTTTAAATTTGTTTATGAAATATACCAAACAAGATCGTTCTTTTGTGCTATCGTTATTTGAAGTGATTGGAAAGAAAAAGGAAATTGTTCGTGTACCAAAGGAACATAAGAAGGAAAGTGTTGCTTGTTTTTATTTTTTATTTGGAAGCATTTTTTTGTTGACAATTTTCCTTTTGTTTGCAAGAAATCTGAGCCCAATTTTGGTTTCGAGGAGTCCCCACAACTACCCAACCCTTTACATACAGTCCACGGATTTAACATTTGGTCCAGACGACCCGGATTTGGAACCTTTTGTTTTTATGTCACCAATTTAAACAAGGTAAAGTTGTTTTTGTTTTACTTTTTTCAATTTTCTATTTGGTGGTGATTCATGTACTTGTAAAGTTTTGTTGTCTAATCTAACAGAACTTTACTTGTATATAATATAACAGTGTATGCTTCTATAAAGTATTGGTGTTATAACTTCAATAGCACGGACATATTTTAGGAATTTATCAAATATTAAAACCAGGCTGGTTTTGATCGAGCTGGTTTTAATATACACTGTTAATCCCCTTTGTCTTGGATTATAAGGAGATACATTTTTAAATAAAAGGATCAAATTGGGGTGAGAATGAATAGTTGAAAATCGAGTTCAACAACCCAATGTGATTTTTGTCCAAGGTTTTGTAATAACTGGTAATAATGTGTTGGGTGGATAGCAAAGTCTATCACCATTAATAACGATCCTTAAAATGAGTAAATATTATTTATTTTTTTTGATTATTGGTAGATCTGAACTTTTAATCGATTTTTAATTGAATGGAAATTTTGAATTTTTTCTTATGGAATTTTTGAATTGAATAACCAGGCAAAATTTGTTTGTGGGTTTCATTTCGTGTTCTTTGATATTTTGATCTATTTACATTTTTATTATTTGTAACTTTCAATTAAATTTGAGTTTATTGGGCTAAATTTATTGAACAAGGAAGGTTCACATATATGTATATATGTATTTTTTTTGGAACAAAGTAGGGATAAACAGTTATGCGAAACGGAACTCAGTGAATGAGTCACGATTTATTGGATGTTTTTCCAGTTTTGTACGTGTTTGATACTTGATTAACAGAGCTTTTGTCATTTGAAACTCGTCCTTTTGGCTCGATTTCGAATTGCGCGTAACATTATAGATATTTATGTCCGTCTACTGGCGAACTTTCAATTTCGTTATTAACGTCAAAGTGGTGGCGGTATCAATTCGATTATATAATTAAGGTAGCCGCGGTAAGAATTTGGGAAAATTTGAATATTTTGAAATAGAATTTTGTCCTTCCATTGCTTTAAGTTTTCCGTTAGGGGTATATAATATAATTTGTGAATTTAATCAATATTTGGGATTCGAATTCAATATGCCAAAGTCAAGGAAATTGTTGACTTTTGAAACATTTGCCCAATTGTTTCTAGATTTCGAAAGGGAATTGAATACGACTGAGGAGGGTAATACGGCCTTCTCTATAGAAATTCAGAGGGAAGAATTTAAGTTGTTATGGACAAAGGTCAAGAACGCTTATGAGGCTTTTGCCACAGGTGATGAGGAGGACTTAGAGGGTGATCGAGAGGCAGCGCGGGAACTTTTCGGCCATTGTCGTTTGGGTTACATTACTGTAGCTGCCCTAATGAGTGAGCTCTCACAAGCTTTTGTTAATCGATGTGCGATGACCTCCACTCACTGCCCTCCCGGTCAAAGTAACGAAAATCGAAATCGGAATCACATACAGTTACCACCATATACCATGGAGGTATATCATGGTGACTACAAATCCTGGCCATCTTTCCGGGATATGTTCACAGCGGTGTATGTGAATGGTGCCAATATTTCACCTGTCGAGCAATTGTTTTATTTGCGGCAGTTTACACGAGGTGAGGCATTAGAAATAGTCAAAAAATCACCTTTGACGACCCATGGGTTCCAGGAGGCCTGGAACAATCTTAGTGATAGGTTTGAGAACAGGAGAATACTGGTGAATTCTCAATTGAAGATTCTTTTGACTCTGGAACCTATAAAATTAGAATCAGCTCAGGCGATTAAGGGAATCCAAAGAGATATCAATAATTCGATATCAGCACTTCGGATGCATGATATTGATATCTCTAATTGGGATCCAATTTTCGTTTATTTATGTTCCAGCAGGTTACCAGTGTTGACTTTGTCACTTTGGGAACAGACAATCCAGAACAAGGTGGAGATTCCCAAATGGAACGATTTGGACTATTTTTTGACGTCACGGTTTCAATCTTTGGAAACAGTGTCTGAAATTCGAAATTTTGAGCCAGTTAGTACTAATACTAGGCCTGCCACTGAAGCCTTTTCTAATCCGAAAAGGGGAATTCGATCCTTTACCACTAGGGTGAATAGGAAGGTTTGTAAATATTGTTCGGGAGACCATTTGTTGAATATTTGTCCTAAATTTTTGGATTTATCTCCCAAGAGGCGGTTTTTGATTGTAAAGAGGAATCGTCTTTGTATCAACTGTCTCACAAGTGGTCATAGACTCAATGAGTGCAAGAATACTTTTGGTTGTTCGGTGTGTAGGTTGAAACACCACACTCTACTGCATCGTGAGGTGTCGGGATCCTCTTCAGAAATGGGCATTTTGGATGCGTTGAGTTCTAGCGGTGCAGTCAAGTCGAGTGGTGATGTCCAGAATTGTTTTGCTGCTACATCGAGGCAGATTCTTTTAGGGACAGCCATAGTTGGTATTTGCCACCGAGAACAAACGTTTAAAGCTAGGGCCCTGATAGATTCCGGATCTCAGGCAACTTTTATTTCGGAAGAGTTGCGGAAAAAATTAAGGTTACCAACAGTTCGAATACATGCTAAAGTTTCGGGTTTGAACGGAGCTTCTACGGGTACAGTTCAGGGACAATGTTCGTTTGTCCTGACTTCGCCTTTGAACGATGGATTTAAAGTAAAAGCAACTGGTTTAGTACTACCCAAATTGACTGGGATGTTGCCAAATTCGACTATTGATATTTCAAGATCAGCAGCCTTTTCGGGGATTTCGTTGGCTGATCCGAAATTCGATAAGAGTGGTCACATTGACATTCTTATTGGTGGTGATATATACCCTGACATCTTGTTAGAAGGTATCAGGAAGAATATTTGTGGGAACCTAATGGCACAGGAAAGCATTTTTGGCTGGGTTGTAACCGGGCCTTTACCAGAGCTGCATTCGAAAGAGCTCTTAACTTATGCGTCAGGTTACACGCGAATAAAGGTCAGTCGAAAATCTAGAGGGATTGTGAAGCCGAATGATCAGGGGCATAAACTGTTGCGAAATGGGCCTAGGCCCCATTCCGGCACTCGTAGAATAGCCTACCGCCAATATATAGGAGATTATGTTGATGTTGGTGACACAGTAGCCGTAAGAGAGGATACAGGGCTTACCTCCAAATGGCGCTTAGTTCGCGTTCGTAATTTGCATTTGGGAAATAATGGTTCCGTGAAAGCTGTGAATTTGGTGACTGGACGTGGAACAATTACAAGACCGATTGAAAATCTTGTAATTCTTCCAGCGAAGAATTGATGAACAACTGTAGCGTATAGTATCATGGTACCCCGAGGAAATCCAAGAGAGGTGAATATGTTAAAGACGATGGATTGTAAGGTAGCTTGAGCCACGATCATACCTGGTGGGCTTGTGGGAATATGGGCCGCTGAAGTTAAACCTTCTATTTACCGGGTAATAGACCTAGTCCGTCTGTCCCTAGGAAGGTTAGATTACAAAACTGAAGCATCGAGGAGGACCACCCGCCCACTACCCAGGAAGAATATCGGACCTCATTCGTCCTAATAATCCACCAGGGAACCTAGTTCGTTCAATGGTTGTGAGAGCGGAAGACCTAGTTCGTCGGAAGCTCTAGTTCCGATTTAGTAGTGGAACAAGAAGACTCAAGAATTTGATACCTAATTTTGGACCATGATACTTAATCCTGAATATATCTTTCCATTGTAACATTTTTCTGACTGAATTGGAATTGGTGCAAGCTGGCAAAATTTGGTGTTCATGTTAATTCAAAAGTTTTTCTTTTTTTGATTTAGCTTCTCTAGAAACAGACTTGGAGCCGATTACTTTTGGTTGCAGTACTGCAAGGGCGCCGGTATGTTTATGTCTGACGATCCACACTTCCCATTACTGGTGACATAAACGGGATTGTTTGAATGATGGGAAGTCACCCACAGAGGGCGCTATATGTTACATTTAAGCTTTCTGTAATTAACATATAAATTTAATTTAATGTAATATTAGGTCTTTAGTCTATATAATTGTTTCTATTTATTATCATTCGTTTGTTAACCAGCATAACCTAATATTGTTCAATCAAAGGAAAGAACCTAAAATTGTGTTAAACAAAAAGTGAATATAATATAATAATAAAATATTTTAAATTTGTTCATGAAATATACCAAACAAGATCGTTTTTTTGTGCTATCGTTATTTGAAGTGAGTGGAAAGAAAAAGGAAATTGTTCGTGTACCAAAGGAACATAAGAAGGAAAGTGTTGCTTGTTTTTATTTTTTATTTGGAAGCATTTTTTTGTTGACAATTTTCCTTTTGTTTGCAAGAAATCTGTGCCCAATTTTGGTTTCGAGGAGTCCCCACAACTACCCAACCCTTTACATACAGTCCACGGATTTAATCTTATATATAAAAATGAATGTGTGTTTGTTTGTATGTTTGTAAGTTTGAAGTTTATAGACGATTAAACGGCTGAACCGATTTTCTTGAAATTTTCACAGTATCTTCCTGTATGTCTGGAAGGAGTTATAGGCTACTTTTTATGTTGATATTCCAAATGAGCGAGGGGCCATGCCTACGTATACTACGTACTTAATATTTAATTGCATTTGAAATATATTACTCATACGCATAGTAGTTACCCCTACAAGTATGCTATCTATGATTCTTGATGTATAAAACCAAAGAAAATAAAGTATAAAAAATGTGCATTTCAACATATTTTGGAATATTTGTCAAAAATATTTCATGACGCGGGGGGAAAGATAGAAGGGAAGGATAAAGAAACCAAGAGCGTAACAATGTTCTCAATTGTTCTCATCGTGCGTTTTTGTTGTTTGACTAATTTTTTATTTATTCTTCTGAAACAGTGTTGCCACGAAAAAAATTTTGTAACCAACATTTGTGAAAAAAATCACCAAATAAGAAAAAATATAACCAAAATTAAATTCATAGACTTTTGTTTTATTTTTTTTTCAAGTTTAAATTATCTTATATATAAAAATGAATGTGTGTTTGTTTGTATGTTTGTATGTTTGAAGTTTATAGACGATTAAACGGCTGAACCGATTTTCTTGAAATTTTCAAAGTATCTTCCTGTATGTCTGGAAGGAGTTATAGGCTACTTTTTATGTTGATATTCCAAATGAGCGAGGGTCCATGCCCACGTATGCTACATACTACATACTTAATATTTAATTGCATTTGAAATATATTACTCATACGCATAGTAGTTACCCCTACAAGTATGCTTTCTATGATTCCTGATGTATAAAACCAAAGAAAATAAAGTATAAAGAATGTGAATTTTGGCATATTTTGGAATATTTTTCAAAAATATTTCACGACGCGGGAGGAAAGATAGAAGGGAAGGATGAAGAAACCAAGAGCGTAACAATGTTCTCAATTGTTTTCATCGTGCGTTTTTGTTGTTTGACTAATTTTTTATTTATTCTTCTGAAACAGTGTTGCAGCGAAAAAAAATTTTGTAACTAACATTTGTGAAAAAAATCACAAAATAAGAAAAAATATAACCAAAATTAAATTCATAGACTTTTGTTTTATTTTTTTTTTCAAGTTTAAATTATAATTAATAAAAAATGAAACAAAAAATAGGTCTTTTTTAAAGAAAAAGAAAAAAACCAAAAAAATCTACACATCTGCACATTGATCAAAAAATAAGCAATTTTGGTTAGAAGTAACCAAAAACGGGAACACTGTTCTCAAATCACATATTCTCAGAAGTCGGCACAAAGAGGACATGAGAAAAATTATGACAGGCATGTTTAACCTAGAGGAAAATTGTTAGTAATATTTTCAAGTCTACTTATTAACCCAATAATATGTATATGTGAGCGAAAAGTATAGAAAAATTGTACTGCGCTAAAAACCTAAAAACACCGTATTTTACTTGACAAGTATTCTTCCAAAAATCGAAATCATTTCTCATTGATATTAGTGAATCATACTGTAATATTTCTTTGGGTGTAAAATTGAAGTCTGAAAAAAGCGACATGAACATTTTCCTTTAGAAGCTGACAAGCAACTGAATGCATTTTTACGCTCTCATGATGAGAGCACACATTGTAACGCTCCAGAACAAGATTTTGGTGAGAGCGGGTCGTAATGCTACTTCTACATAAAGCGTATTCTTTATATCCATATTCTTTGATAAAACTTAATGGAATTGGATATCACTCATACGTCACATATGTAGTTTTTTTTAATGAATTTTACATCTATATAATCAAAAATTAATGTGTGTTTATTTGTTTGTGGGTTTGTTTGTCTGAAGTCTATAGACGGCTAAACGGCTGGACCGATTTTCTTGAAGTTTTGAAAGTACCTTCCGGCATATCTGGAAGGAATTATAGGCTACTTTTTATTTTAAATCTTCAAGAAGGCGGGGTGCTACGCCCACATATTCAATAAGTATTTAATGTCGCATATCTCATAAACTGCGAATTTTGTATGGGCGACTTTGACGTATATATAAACAAAATGGGCGGATTGGCTATAGTGGGTGTGTCACCTCCAATATAAAAAATATTAAATTATCACAGTTAGAGTCCTAAAATTTTGTCGAGTCCACTTTAGTATCAATATGAATATTTTAGACATAAGTGGGTTGACTAGGAAAAGGGTGTGGTACTTCCCATATGAATTAAATTTAAAACTTCTTCTATCTCGGAAATCACCTATATATAAAAATTAATGTGCATTTGTTTGTATGTTTGAAGTTTATAGACGACTAAACGGCTGAATCGATTTTCCTACTTTTTATGTTGATATTTCAAATGAGAGAGGTGCCACTCCCACATATACTACATAACCTACTATTGTAAGATAATAACAAAATGGATATATTGGAAAAACTATATCAGCAAGATACCTCAAATTTTGTACAAGTAACTACGGTTTTAATATAAATATTTTGGACAAAAATAGGCGACCTATCATTAGAGGACAATGCACCTTCCATATGAAGTAAATACTAAAATCTGCCTAACTGAAGAACTTTAACAGTTAGAGTCCCCAATTTTGTATAAATAACTTTTGTTTAAATATAAATATTTTGGACAAAAATAGGAAGTTCAGCAAAAGCGGGCGTGGCACCTCCCATATGAAGTAAATACTAAAATCTGCATATCTAGAACACCAGAACAGTTAGACTGCAAAAATTTTGTACGAATATCTAAAGGTTCAATATCAATATTTTTGTTAAAAATGGGCTATCAAGCATTAGGGGCGTGGCAAACTCCATATGAACTAATTATTAAAATCTGTATAAAAAACTATAAAAGCTAGAGTCCCCAATTTTGTATTCCAGCTATAGGAAGGTGGTGCCTCTCTGATTTGTGGGTGTAGAAATTATTATATCTTGAAATATGCAATAGTAAGGTATATGACCCTTAAATTATTGAGTTTGAAGTTTTCAACTCATATAGATAGTAAGTACTAAAGTTCATATTATTTAAATATTTATCTTGAAAAACATATACATGTACATATGTAATAGTAATGTTATTGTTTACTTCTATAAACGGGTAACTAATAAAAATATTATTTATTTGAAAAATAGATTAGGTAAACTTTATAATAAGCATTTAATTGGGCAATGAATTCATTACTTTTAATTACCTAAGTAATAAAATGTAAACTGTCAATATTTTTCCCAAATAAAATAAGTAGTTGCAAAACTCATCAAAAAAATTACCTGTGACCGACGCAAACACAATTATTTGTTAAATTTTAATAACCTTAATTTCTTTTTCAAAAGGTTCATGACCTGAACCGATTTTTTACCTATTCATATTAGGTAAAATATAAAGGAATACATATGTATAACACGCATTCGGTTTTGGAATTCAGTTGAATCTTTGATTCTAATCAAGTTAAACGTTATTTGAGTGACATTTATTTTGCAACAATTTGTAAAAATGCCCCGAATAAAAGCATCTAAAATGCATTGCGTTTGCAATCCCAGAGAGCAAATGAAAGTTCGGAAGACGTGAAAGTCGCCTCAGGACTGAAAGGAGTCGAGCTTCAACCTTTAGAGCCGCCGAAACGCCATCACAACGTGAAGAACGCCTTGAAGGCCTACGACAACGCGCCACAAAAGCAAGAGCTACTGAAACACTTTCAGAAAGCCAAGAGCGCCTTAAAAGCTTCTGAAACGCCGTCAGAACGCGAAAGACGTATTGAAGGTCTTCGACAACATGCCACAACCCCACGAGCTACCGAGACATCGTTGGAACATGAAGGTCGACTACAAAGCCAGCGAAATCGTATTGAAACATCACGAGCCACAGAAACACCTTCAGAACGTGAAAGGCGTCTGGAAAGCCTTCGACAATATGCGACAACCGCACGAACTACCGAGACACCTTTGGAACATGAAGGTACCACAACAGCACGAGCTAATGAAACAGAAGTCCAACATGAATCACGAGTAGAAAGTCAGTGGATTCAAACATCAACAAGAAGAGCAGCAGAGAACAAAATCATAATCGAATGGCGGTGAATCGACGTGATGATTTTCATGGACACTCAGGTATTGCATTTAACTACAGATCTGATATAGATTATACCGAAGATGAATTAGTGGCAGTTGGTGACATGAATGAAGTTTGCCAATAGTGCAATGAACTCAGGTACAAAAATGAATCACCTCGAATGTGTTGCTCTTATGGTAAAATCGTTCTATCTGAATTACTTCCACCTCCAGAACCATTGCAATCGCTGATTTCAGGTAAGTTTTTCGAAATATATACTTTTTTTAATTTAACAAAATATTAATAAAAAATATTTTTTTCATTTAGGAACTAATGTGGACTCACAACATTTTCTTAAAAATATAAGATAATATAATTCGTGCTTCAAAATGACATCTTTTGGTGCTACCAAAGTAATTCGAGACAACTTTATGCCAACGTTTCGTGTTCAAGGTCAGATTTATTATAAAATAGGATTATTGTTGCCAATTCCAAATGAAGATCCTAAGTTCTTACAAATTTATTTCATAGGAGAGGCGGATAACAGTGACCAAGTGCACCACCGCCTGCATTATAACCCTGACACAAAACAATGGATTGTTGCCGATTTACAAGTGATGTTTCATGAAATCAACGAATTGGTAAGGATCTTTAAGCAAGCCAAAGATGACCCACGATTAAGTTCAGATGACCACATAATCGCAATTCATGCTGATAGAACTCCAGAACTCCAACAATGGCGTAACAATTTTGATGGTGGGCGATCCAGTTGCATCACGAGATATGTATTTAATTCCGATGGGGGTAGCGAAGCACACCGGGTATTAGCTAGTTATTTATATTTATAATTAATTATGATTTTTTTTTCTTTTCTTACATTCTTTATTTCTTTGTTACTTGATTAATAGTAATTACAATTTATTTAGTTACGACTATTTATATTAATTTAATTGATTGCAATGCATTGTAATATTTAAACTAAAAATACTCTTCAGTTATTTTTATTTTTTAATTCATTGTCTATTTGTTTTCTGTCACTATTAAACTCATTCTGTTGATCATCTTTATTGATCATCATAGTAATCTCGCTCGCCATCTTCATTTTCATGAGGATTATAGACCTTAACTGGTATACTGTCATATTTAGAGAAATTAATACCACTGGTAAAACGGAGGCAAATATTTCATCTTCATTATCTGTTGGTTCTGGTTTTATATAAAAGTCTTTTGTTTTTTTCTGCTCTTGGAAATAAAACGTTGTATAAGTGAATGCAACTCTTTAGGCTTTCCTTGCGTTTAAACCAGTGATGCTCAATGATGGCTTTCGTCTAATAAGCCAACACACTACCTACTAGACCACGGCGACTTCTATATATTATCTATTGTTGGGGTTGATAAATACAACTTTGGATTTAAATTTTTGAAGAATTGTTGACGCGAATTAAAAATGTTGGACACGTTGATAAGATATGGTCCAAGTTATTGAAATGACTAATACTACAGTTACATACATTCTGAATAGATTGGTTCATAAGGTGAACATGTGACATTCTGGTATGACCCAATCTCACTTCGAAAATTACGATCAATTCTGCAGAAAATATTGATGAATAGCTTGGTAAAATCGAAGATTTTATAATTTCATGTTCATTTACTACACAATCATCATTTCTTGATCCATCAGTATAAATAAAATTAAAGTGTTTTAACCGTTCCTTCATCTCACAAAATAATGCTTTAAACTGAGAGGGTGATGTAATATCCTTAGAAAAGTTTGCAAGAGTTATATCTATAACGTCTTTTTTGAAATTCCATGGTGGTTCTGCTTTGGTTTTAGAACAAACCGAATATAGCGAGGGTAGTTGTAGCGTTCTACAAATTTCTAAAGTTCTTTGGATCGTTGAATTTATTCTTAAATTCTTTTTCCTATTTTTCATGTGTTTACAAATTCGTTGTATTGATGAATTGTTCTGTATTGATTTAAATCAGAGCCCGGCATTTCCTATGCACGCGTGCATGTCAGCCATTACTAAATTTACAACGTACTCTCACGATCAAAAACACACTCAGTCTCCTTTGAGCATTCATTGAAAGAGGTTGTGTTGTCGCATGTTTCTTGCTTATGTACACGAAGATCTGCAAATGCAGGGATGGAAAACTTAATGTTTTTAACATCAGCGTATAGTGTGCGTTTTTAGAATTATATCCTTTTTCAAAATAAATTATTCTAATTTAGTAAAACGAATTTAATAAAACAAAAACAACTTATATTTCACTATTCATAAAAACTATGTACATATAAAAAAAGAAGTACGGCAAACCTCACTGCATGAAACCTCGAGCGAGACTGATCGATTTTTTTTAAATATCCCAGAAAGTTTTCTATTAGATATGTACAGTTTGTCAAAAAAATCTTTGCACAGAAAAAAAATATGTGAAATGTGATCTTCATTGAAGAATTCCAAGAACAAAATCTTTACCTAGTTTTTTATTATTGCACACATTTTATTACTATATTTGTTTACGACTATAAGGAGCCAATAGTTTTCTAATTGCCCCACACATTACAATAATAACAACAACAAAAGAAGTTTACACAGTATAATGAGTGTCAAAAAAATCTTTGCATATTGAACAATGATAATAAAAAAATAATAAAAAATGACGTTATTTCCCAAAAATGTTGTGCATTTTGGGTTTTTACAAATGATATGGGATGTGAAAGTGGCAAACAAGGTCTTAGTAATGAAGTGATCGTTCTTAATGCAACACCTGTCCTTATATTTGAAAACAAAAAATGCCAGGAAGATGAGTTTCAAAGAATATTATACAATTGGTCTATTTCAATTACTACAAAGGCATATCTGCCAACGAAATCGCCGATATGTTCTCAGAAAATCAGAACTGTATATAATATTATATCCCGTGCTGAAAAAGACGGACGACTAGACTTAAAAGGATCCACAGGCAGGCCAAAAAAGGTGACGCAGCAAGTTGAAAGAAAAATTGTTAGAACTGTTTGTGATAGCCCCCAATCCAGTACGTGAGGATTGGCTCTTCAAGTGGAAAAAGACTTGGGGCAAAGACTATAAATATATAAAGATGTTGCACTGCCATACATTGTACTGCCAGTGCTAAATTTGTCGATGGCAGTACGGCTACTGCCACTTATTGTACTCAGAGAATTATTATACTCAGAGAACGTATTGCTCTCTTCTCTAAGCAATTTATTTTCATATTCGTGCATATGTGTGTCCATGTATGTCAGCATTTCAAAGCACAATCAGAGAGAACTCACACGCATTCTTGTGTTTTTCATTTAGTTGTCGATCAGATTGCGACAAGAACACATGTGTGGCGGATGCTTAATCATTTTATTTCAGGATGACACTCAAAAAATGTTTTATGTTAAAATGGTCTATGTCATTAGCTTGGCGTATTTCATTTTATTTTGCCGAATAGTATAATTTTTTTTAAATGCTTTGAAATTCTCGGTTTCTTCTTTTAATAAAAAATGGGTTATTTATTTATCTAAAAAACATGACCTAATTTTTAAGCCAAAGATGGATAGTTTTATGTTCTTTCAATAAAAAAGAAATATGTAGTGGAAAATATAAAAAGAATGTACAGCTTTAAATCCCCAAAGACTGTGTTTTTAACTTGAGAAATATTCTTCAAAAAATCGAGATCATTTCTCATTGTTATTAGTGAATTTCAATGAATATCAGTAAATCCTACCGAAATATTTTTTTGGGTGTATAATTCAAACATGAAAAAACTTCCTTCGTTAGAAGCTGCTGCGACTGAATTCTTTTTTACGCTCTTTTTAAAGAACATTGTTGATGTTCGTATCCTAAGTGTGTAAAAAGCCGAAGATATTCTTGCCCTGAAAGGTATTGGTGCCGACGTCTGATGTATACATACATTGCCAAATAAAAAAAACAAACAAACTAAAAGAAGTCTTGTTTTCACAAAATGTATGTGCAAATAACCTTTGATAAAGAAATGTTACCGTTTGTTTTATTGTAGGGTAAGAATACGAGTTTTATTGTTGTAGGAATGAAACTGGCTGACTTCATAAACGCAGTTTGCAATGCAACACTGCAAAGAAATTCATTTACAAGGCAAAGCAATGTTTTATTGCAACACTGCTTTGTCAAATAATGAGATGACATTTTAATATGTTTATGAACACGAAAACTTTTGATCCTTGCATGACTTTTTGTATAATTTAATTTTTTAAAATGAATGTTCAGAAAAAAGGGCTTTTTTTGAAACCCGTTTTCGGTTTGCCTGATAATAAAAATTCAAAAAGCAGTTTAATCAAAAATATTTTAAACAGAAGAAAGCGCCGTCGTATAGCATTATTAACTAGCCAAGCCTCAAAGAGAAAAATTCCTAAAATGTTTGTAAAATTATCGCAAACATGCAGGACGATATGATTTATTCTCATTTTCGAATAAATACATTTCAGGTATTTATTACCAAATGGTATAATTTGATAAAACTAATTAATATTTTAAATTTTAAGAAGTTGCAGGTTGCGATTAAGCTCTGGTGGCATTCAAAGCATTACAAATAACAATTTGGAAACTGAGCAATAATTGTTGTTTCAAAGGTGTGCTATCAATTTCCTTAATATCCCGCATTATTTGTTCCCAAATTGAGTTTCTTTTCTTTTTTTCGCTATGAAGTCTGGCTCATGTCTCAAACGCACTTCTATGAGTAGGTTTTTTCTTTCATGATTCCATTTTTTTCTCTATATACAAAAAATTAAATGCTAAATCACACTTGTACTTATATTAAAAAAATTCAAATTACCACACAATTTTTGTCGCCAATAAATGTTTACAAAACATCATAAATAAAAACCATGCACGAATTAGACAAATAATGCGCACTGAAAAGCATTGCCATGCAATAATGAACATGAGGCATTGCCAAAACAAATTTTACTGCTTTTATGAACACCATGCATTGTAAAGTTACATTGCAAACTGCGTTTATGAAGTCAGCCACTATATCGATTCGCACCGAAATAAAATTTAGAATTAAATATTTAGAAAGAAACAAAACTAGCATATTATGAAAATAATCTTTTAATTATTACATATATTGATTAAATTTTAAAACTTAGTAGTAATTTTAAGCATTATTTTAAAACAAATTTTGCTGCAATATATATTCACATTTGGTTACTATGGTAAAAATATAGAAGGTGGACACTGCAAAAATCCATCGGTTCATGAATTTAATATTGCTGTAGCTAAGATGTTATCTTTAAAAATGACTCAGTTTAGCACCTCATCTAATTGTGCACACGACGATGCAATGTTTTTACCCATTAAGTTGAGAACAATTTTAGAAGATACTGAAAGGACTGGAAATATATCAGAAAGTACCCATGCCCCTGAAATAGATGTCGCAGATATATACAATGAAAATGAAGAATATTTTAATGAAGACGCCGATTGTTTTACGTCCAACAATGTGCCAATAGAATTAACATCAAGTCGTTATTTTGTTGGTTACATAGCTCAACGAATATCTTGCGTTAAATGTCGTGTGGACATAATTAAACTAGCACAAATTTTGTCATATCCTTCAGAAATGTTTGTACACGCAAAAAATTATACAAAAGATTCCGACTTTGGAAGTTTGTGCGCTCTATCTGACATATTTTTTGAAGTTTGTAAAATTCACATAAAAGTCTTCGAAAAAATATTTTTAAGAAATAAAGCTACTAAAAACATAAAAACATTTATTGTTGAGCAATGCGTAAGTTGCACCAAAGATACAATGTATTCCTTCTGGTTCGATGAGAATAACGAATGTTATAAACACAGAATGGAGATGCTTAATTTAGTAGTTACTATTTTACTACGGAAGCATTCCACATGGGAAACATACAAATTTAAATTATCCAGTATGGAAAAACTTAAAATTTTGAAACATTAAAATAATAAATGAATTTAAAAAATACTAAACAAAAAAAAACATTCGTTTTATTACAACTTCATTCCACACAAAAATAGATTATATAATAAAAAATAGCATTATAATTCGGTGCGAATCGATATAGTTTCTTTCTACAACAATAAAACACGTATTCTTACCCTACAATTACACAATCGGTAACATTTGCATTTTCGCAGGTTATTTGCACATAAATTGTATGGAAACAAAACTTCTTTTAGGTTTTAAAATTATTTAATCTGAATGTTTAGATAGATGTTCTTAGATAAGATAATAGATCTTGTTATTGATATTAAGGTAGTTGTGTTGCAATTAAATCTCTTACTTGGCAAACATTTTATTATATTCAATTGTTTCGAAAGTGATGACGTGAGGTTTTCAACGTGTGTGCTCCATTTATAACGATTATTAAAGTATAGTCCTAAAATTCTGAGGTTATTTACCTCTATTAGTTGAAAATTATTTAGTTGCAATAATGGTCTACACCAGTGATGCTCAAAATCGAAATATCCTATCACATGTGATAGGCAAAGAAAAATCTGCTGACGCTCCGTTGGCACACGTACACTATAAGCTTAATTGTGTGGTTTCTTATAATGATCGTGTGTTTGTTGCTTTGTTTGTTGTTTTGTGTTCATCTCAGAGAACAAAATCAATTCAGTTGACGTTTAGCACTTGATGAAGCAAGACCACGCTACGCAATTTTTTTGAATGATTTTTTGTTTTTTGCAAATACACGCAGCAAAATGTTTAATGAAAATTGGGAATATGATTTTTTTTATAGAGAATATGGATGGTAATACAAAATGTATTGTGTGTTATCGCACTTTATGTCGTCATTTTTTTTTTTTTATAAAAAGACATTACGAGGCTAGCCATGGATTTTTCGACAACATTAAAGGGAATTATAGGACTTTAAAATTATTGCAATTAAAAGCAGATTTTTTTTTAAATTCATGGTTGACGAAACTCACGTACCAAACTACAATAATTTACCATGTAGTAACGAGAAATTGTCTTAAAAAGCCATCATATACAGTTGCTATGGCTTTAGCAAAGCAGGGCCGTCCATTCGATTATGGAAATTTCTTCTTGAATTTGACGACAGACGTATTGAGTTGTTTTGGCGAAAAATGTGTTTTGTTTTTTGTAATAACATACACACAACACAATAAACCAATTTTTTTCTTTTTTTATTATTTTCCCAGTGTACGATTCTCAAAAATTAAGTTGAATTTTGCTCTCCGCTGCTTTACCAACACACCCAAACCTATGATAGTATGTGTTTGAGCACCACTGGTTTAAACATTATACGTATTTCAATGTCGGAACCACCGGCTTCTTTTAGTAAAAACGGTGGTTTCGTCTCCTCTTTGCTGCGGCGGAGTTTCAGAAACTTATATCGTCAGTTTTGGTAGCAATATTTCCTAATTTCATCATCGCGGTTTCTATTAAAGTCGTTTCTCTTTTTTTTTTAGTGAACACCTCAGTGTATCGACTATTTGGGTAAACTTTAAGCGAACTATTTTTTTTACATATTTTACGTTAATATTTTCATATGCGCGTGGTTTTACATATAAAAGGAAATTCGTCGATAACTCATAGAAGACCGTGAATTATTTTCTAACCGCATTTGCGCCACTTGCAGGGTTGTTAATATTGCAACTCCTGCAGATTTTTCTCTCTCTTTTGTGTACACTGTTTGGTTGGATTCAAATTACACATTTTATAAATGAAACACTGATAATTTTTTGTTTAACTATGATGTGTTCTTCTTTAATGTGTAAAACAGAATGATCTTTATGCTTACAGTATGATAGAATTTAGCTTCAAAAATATAAGTAAATAGAAACAGTTAGGAATGTGAAAAGTTAAGAAAGAGCAAATAAAGAAATTCCACAATAACCGATAAGGTATTTAAAGGAGTGAATTAATTATAAACAGATAATGGTAGTTAAAGGAATGAATTAATTTACAAATAAGCGATAATTATTAATTAGGTAATTTTAAATGCAATATTAATTTAATGATTTAGATCTGACCGAACATACTCCGCCCCATTGAAAGACCTCTTTCAATTAGCTTCGTCATTTGGTAAAGGTGCAATTTTATGTATGGTTCGTCTAAGGATACCCTTTGGAGTTTTAGAGTCAACAACTCGTACTTTTCCATCTCGATCTGGGAACATTTTGATAACACAAGCGATAAGCCAGAATTGTAGTGGAATGTTTTCTTCGTGAACGCTTTTGCTTTGAAGGAACGTATCTCCATGAAATGTTATGCGTTAAGTATTGTATCTCTGATACTCTTTTCATATCTTTATGTTTAGCTATGACATTGCAGGATAATGTTCGTGGTGTAGACTGCATGTTAATACTGCCACCGACAACCCAACCGAGTGCTGTGTTGATCAGATAAGGTAAACCACTTCCAAAGGTAATTTTGCCGTCAAGAAGTAACTCAAAAAATACTTCAGATCCCAGTAACATGTCAATACGTTGAGGTACATTAAATTGCGGATCTGCTAATTTCAGATCATTAGGTATAGACCAGTTGGAAGCATCTATCTTTTCAGCTGGATGATGAGAAGAAATAGGTTTTATTACAGGAAAACATGTTGTGTATTCAAA
The DNA here is from genome assembly GCA_930367235.1 of Sarcophaga rosellei. Taxonomy (NCBI): domain Eukaryota; kingdom Metazoa; phylum Arthropoda; class Insecta; order Diptera; family Sarcophagidae; genus Sarcophaga; species Sarcophaga rosellei. Next base: position 58,072,627 of record OV884019.1, read on the forward strand.
TACAGAATCGCGTGATTTAATAGTGGCAGTAACAGTATACTTTAAATGGGTCCGAAGTTCTGAAACGCCGGAAATGTTCACATTAGATTTATTTTGTTTTAAGCGAAGCCGATTGGCTGCTTCTTGGGTAATGAGGTTAACTTCTGAACAGGAATCCAATAAGACTCGAAGAGGTTGGAGAGTACCAAAGCAATCTTTGACGAAAGCAATAGCCGTTGGAAGTAAATTTATACGATGATTGCGTGTGACAAGCGAAGTGAACTTTGTAAAATGAGTTGAAGCTGAATTAGTTGATTGATGAGTTTCTACCTGCGACGAAGATGATGAAGGTTGAAAGGACAATGAGCGTGATTGTTGAAGATGAAGCACGGACCTTGTTGGACCGATGAGCTGGAAGATGATTGATGTGGTAAGAACGACGAATTTGAATATTGTTGCGATGAATGTGAAGAGATATTTGTATCATTTGAGTAATGAAGTGATGTATGATGCGATATGCGACAAATACGACAACGAGATTTTGAGGGACATTGAGATACAACGTGCCCCTTTCTAAGGCAGTTAATGCATAATTTTGAACTTTTTACAAAATCGAAACGACGAGGTATAGGTAGTGACAAATAGTTACGACAGCTTCCAATAAAATGTTCTTCACCTTTGCAAAATTCGCAAAACGTGCTTGATACAATAAACGATGACCCTGGACATTTGGGATTTTGTTTAGGTTTGGTATCACGAACTTGAAGAGACTCTGTTTCTGCTGTACGGCTTTCCAAATACTGGCAATGACGACTTAAAATCGAATAGCAATTATCCCATGAAGGCAAACAACTAAACTCTTGTTTTTCGTCGTATACCTTTTTTGCATCTCCATCGATTTTTGAAAGGACAATATGAATTATAATAGCGTTCATAACATCAAGTTCTGATCCTAACGCGAGCAATGAACTTCTAAGAGCGGATACAGTATCGATTATTGAACAAAGTGATGAAGCATTTGGTTTAGATATAGGTGAAATTGAAAACAAGGAGTTGATATTATCAATGAACATTAAAGCCTTATTATCGTAGCGTTCCTTTAGACGATCAATAGCCTTTTGATAATTTGCCTCAATAACGTGAAAAGGTTCAATTACTGCCAAAGCCTGGCCCGATAGACAGTTGAGTAAGTAATTGAATTTGTCAATAGTTGGTATTTGTGATTCATTATGCACTAGAGTATTAAATGTACTCATGAATCTCGAAAACTCCGAATATTTTCCATCAAACTTAGGTAATTTAAGTTGCATTAAACGATGTTGTCGCGATAAGATAGGTTGAGTAGCATTTAGAATGCTTTGATCCATGTCGCTGGGTGTTCGCTTATGATTCATAAGAGTTACCAATTGTGTCTTCACAGAAATAAAGAGTTGTTCTATATCGGAGCGACTGGTGTCATTTTCATCTAGTCTCTCAACCTGTGTTTGGATATGGCATATTTGCTTAAAATATGACTCAAGAATTTGAAGTCTACATTCTAATGTTGTAAAATCCGATGATTCACCATGTTTCTCAATTTTACCCTTCATCTGCGCAATATTCCGTTTCATTGCTGCCCGTTGCGACTTTAATGAAGTCAAAGTTTCTGGTTTTTCTGTACTCATCTTGTAGTAAATTGTATCTAAATTCTATAAAAGTTGCTAATTTCGAAATTTAATATACGCCAGACAATTTTTATAAAGTACCAAGAGGCCGAAAATTACCCAACACTGACGCAATTTGTGAAAAGGTCCAGCACTGGTGGTTTGTTGTTGCTGGTACAATGTGTATGTATATATGTGTATGTATGGTCAACTTTGGTTTGTTATGTTTAATAAGAATAAAGAAATGATGAGAAAACGAAGAGCAATTATTTCTCCTACTTACGTTTGTTGTTGTTTTATTTTGACCTACCAGAAGGTGACGAAAAAATGCATTTGCTTGTATGTGAATAACGGACGATGATGATGTTGATGATGATGATGATGATGATGTTGATGATGATGTTGATGATTATGATGATGGTGGTGGCTTCAAATGATGATGACGATGGTGATGTTGACGATGACGACGATGTTGTTGATGATGATGACGATGACGATGATGATGATGGTGATATTGACGATGACAACGATGTTGTTGATGATGATGACGATGATGATGATGATGTTGATGACGATGACGACGATCTTGTTGATGATGTTGACGATGACGACGATGTTGTTGATGATGATGACGATGATGATGATGGTGATGATGTTGATGATGGTGTTGGTGCTGGCTTGCAAATGATGTTGATTTGATGAAACTTGCAAATAATGAAGGTGGCTTGGAAATGCGATGACGATAATTTAAAGGCTTTTATTGTAATTTGCCAATATTGCTGTTGTTGTTTTCTTTTTACTATTTGTTGAATTTTTTTTTAACACATTGCCTTTCTCGATAAGTGTTTGTTGTTTTTTAACACACTGTCTTTCTCAATAATTTTTATTGTCTATAAATTTGATTAGACATTTTTTTTTTAATTTAAATGTCCTGTCACGGTCGCCAATTTTATGTTTGGCTAGATTCAACTTACACATTTTATAAATGAAACACTGTTAATTTTTTGTTTAACTATGATGTGTTCTTCTTTAATGTGTAAAACAGAATGATCTTTATGCTTACAGTATGATAGAATTTAGCTTCAAAAATATAAGTAAATAGAAACAGTTAGGAATGTGAAAAGTTAAGAAAGAGCAAATAAAGAAATTCCACAATAACCGATAAGGTATTTAAAGGAGTGAATTAATTATAAACAGATAATGGTAGTTAAAGGAATGAATTAATTTACAAATAAGCGATAATTATTAATTAGGTAATTTTAAATGCAATATTAATTTAATGATTTAGATCTGACCGAACATACACTCTTAATTATAGCGGGACACTTGGCCAACTGGGCTTTACTTACTTCATCTGATTTTTTATATAGGGCGGCCCAATTAAGTAAACCACCTGCCTCTTCACCATAATCATTATGTGAAACACTGTTGCAAGCAAGTCAATTAATATGAACTGTTTCAGTAAAGACAACTGCTTCAAAAAAAAAAAAAAAAAAAAAACAAGTTTCAAACACTATAAATCCTCCTTAAATCCAATATAGAAACTATCTCAATCTAGTTGCTGTTGTTTTGCAGCCTATTATTTTGGTTTTACAGTAATCGTAGTAATTTAATGCAAAAGCATTAAAAAGTACCTTTTAAAAAGTACCCTTTTAAAAAGTACCCTTTTTAAAAGGTACTTTTATTTTGTAGTTTATGGCAACCCTTTATTTAACTTTAATTATTATCTTTCTACAATTATTTATAATCTAGTTATCACCATTCTCTTTATTACACTTACTTAAATTTATCTTAAGAACCGTTAGTTTTTAAGTATAAAAGGTTGTAAATAAACTACGCAGACTGAGTCTGCTGTGAACCAACGAAATATTAAGACGTGTTTCATTATATGGCGACCGAGCGAAAAAAATTAAATTATGAACTAAAGTGAAAAAAAAAAAATTATAAACTAAAGTGATAAAAAAAGAAGAAACAATTATGAACTAAAGTGATAAAAAAATTATGAACTAAAGTGAAAAAAAGGGGACATAAACTTAGGTTTAATGAAAAAATAACAGTATATATTAATAATAAATCACATTATTATAAAAAAAAAAGCACAACATCCCTCACCATCTGAAAAGTAAAACAAAAAAAATTTTTTTTTAATTTGTTCCAAAACTATTTAAATTAAGCAGACCTAAAAAAACAAAAAAAAAAGAAATTTAAAGAAAAAAATTGAAAAAAAGCACACGCGCGTAAAATGCTACATAACCTAAAATATATGATACAAAAACAAAAGAAAAACAGTTTATTTTGTACGTGAAAAAAACAGAAAATGGTAACATAAATCGAAGTGTAAAAAATCTAAAAAAAAATCAGTGTTGCCACGAAAAAAATTTTGTAACCAACATTTGTGAAAAAAATCACCAAATAAGAAAAAATATAACCAAAATTAAATTCATAGACTTTTGTTTTAATTTTTTTTTTTCAAGTTTAAATTATCTTATATATAAAAATGAATGTGTGTTTGTTTGTATGTTTGTATGTTTGAAGTTTATAGACGATTAAACGGCTGAACCGATTTTCTTGAAATTTTCACAGTATCTTCCTGTATGTCTGGAAGGAGTTATAGGCTACTTTTTATGTTGATATTCCAAATGAGCGAGGGGCCATGCCCATGTATACTACATACTACATACTTAATATTTAATTGCATTTGAAATATATTACTCATACGCATAGTTACCACTAAAGTATGCTATCTATGATTCTTGATGTATAAAACCAAAGAAAATAAAGTATAAAGAATGTGCATTTTGGCATATTTTGGAATATTTGGAAGGGAAGGAAAAAAATTTTGTAACCAACATTTGTGAAAAAAATCACCAAATAAGTAAAAATATAACCAAAATTAAATTCGTAGACTTTTGTTTTATTTTTTTTTTTCAGAAATAACCAAAAAAGGCAACATCATTACTAGATTCAATCTTTGCGGATTTTTTGCAAATTACAATACATTTTGACTTTTTAGAGTTAATCCTTAAACCATTTGCAGTCGCCCAAAGAGAAATATTATTAAGGTCAGTGTTAAGATCTTTAACTCCAGTGTTGATGGAAGCTATAGAGCATTGATAGCTCTAGAGTTGAATATCATCAACATACATTTGAATTCTAGAATGTTTGAGCTGCTCAAACATATAACCCTTAAATGGTTGAGTTTGAAATTTTCAACTCATATACATAGTAAGTACTGAAATTCATACTATTTAAATATTTATTTGAAAAACATATACATATGTAATAATTGTGTTATTGTTTACTTCTAACAATGGGTAATTAATAAAAATATTATTTATTTGTTGCATATCTTGAAAAATAGATCAGGTAAGTTTAATAATCAGCATTTTATTGGGTGATGAATGGGCATGTAATAATAGGCAGTAAAATTTTCATTCATTACTTTCGATTACCTAAGTAATAAAATGTAAACTCTCAATATTTTTTCCAAATAAAATAAGAAGTTGCAAAGTTGCGGTTTTGGAATTCAGTTGAATCTTTGATTCTAAACGAGTTAAACGTTGAGTGACATTTATTTTGCAACAATTTATAAAAATGCCCCCAAAAAAGCATCGCTTTCCAGAAGCACTAAAAATGCATTGCATTTGCAATCACAGAGAGCAAATGAAAGTTCGGAAGAGCGTGAAAGTTGCCTAAGGACTGAAAGGAATCGAGCTTCAACCCCTAGAGCCGCCGAAACGCCATCACAACCTGAAGAACGCCTTGAAGGCCTACGACAACGCGCCACAACAGCAAGAGCTACTGAAACGCTTTCAGAAAACCAAGAGCGCCCTGAAAGTCAACGAAATCTTACCTCTTTAGCACGAGCTTCTGAAACGCTGTCAGAACACGAACGATGTCTTGAAGGTCTTCGACAACATGCGACAACCGCACGAGGTACCGAGACACCGTTGGAACATTGAAGGTCGGCTACTAAGCCAGCGAAATCGTATCGAAACATCACGAGGCACAGAAACGCCTTCAGAGCGTGAAAGACGTCTTGAAGGTCATCGACAACATGCGACAATCGCACGAGCTACCGAGACACCGTTGGAACATGAAGGTCGGCTACAAAGGCAGCGAAATCGTACCATAACATCACGAACTAATGAAACAGAAGTCCAACATGAATCACGAGTAGAAAGTCAGCGGATTCGAACATCAACAAGAAGAGCAGCAGAGAGGATAGAGCAATATTATTTGCGTCGAGAACAAAATCGTAATCGAATGGTGGTGAATCGACGTAATGTTTTTCATGGATACTCAGGTATTGCATTTAACTATAGATCTGATATAGATTATACCGAAGACGAATTAGTGGCAATTGGTGACATGAATGAAGTTTGCCAATATTGCAATGCACTCAGGTACAAAAATGGAACACCTGGCATGTGTTGCTCTAATGGTAAAATCGTTTTGTCTGATTTAGTTCCACCTCCAGAACCATTACAATCGCTGATTTCAGGTAAGTTTTTCGAAATATTTTTTTTTTTTTTAATTTAACAAAATATTAATAAATGTGGAATAATGTGGATTCACAACATTTTCTTAAAAATATAAGAAAATATAATTCGTGCTTCAAAATGACCTCTTTTGGTGATACCAAAGTATTTCGAGATAACTTTATGCCAACGTTTCGTGTTCAAGGTCAAATTTATCATAAAATGGGATCATTGTTGCCAATTCCAAATGAAGATCCTAAGTTCTTACAAATTTATTTCATAAGAGAAGCGGATAACAATGACCAAGTGCACCACCGCCAGCATTATAACCCTGACACAAAACAATGGATTGATGCCGATTTACAAGTGATGTTTCATGAAATCAACGAATTGGTAAGGATCTTTAAGTTCACGATTAAGTTCAGATGACCACATAATCGCCTTTCATGCTGATAGAACTCCAGCTGGACAACACCAAGGATGATACAATGCCCCAACAATGGCGTAACAATTTTGATGGTGGGCGATCCAGTTGCATCACGAGATATGTATTTAATGCCGATGGGGGTAGCGAAGCACACCGGGTATTAGCTAGTTCACAATAAATTTCAATAATAATAATAAGTATCTTCAGTTCAAAATTCAATTTAATTCAAGTTTAAAATTAAGTACAAATTCTTATTTGTACATGGCGCCGCCCTTGACGTTAGTCCATTTTGTTATTATCTTACAATAGTAGGTTATGTAGTATATGTGGGAGTGGCACCTCTCTCATTTGAAATATCAACATAAAAAGTAGGAAAATCGGTTCAGCCGTTTAGTCGTCTATAAACTTCAAACATACAAACAAATGCACATTAATTTTTATATATAGGTGATGTCCGAGATAGAAGAAGTTTTAAATTTAATTCATATGGGAAGTACCACACCCTTTTCCTAGTCAGCTCATTTTTGTCTAAAATATTCATATTGATACTAAAGTGGATTCGAAAAAATTTTAGGGCTCTAACTGTGATATTTTCATAGATATAATAATTTAATATTTTTTATATTGGAGGTGACACACCCACTATAGCCAATCCGCCCATTTTGTTTATATATACGTCAAAGTCGTCCATACAAAATTCGCAGTTTATGAGATATGCGACATTAAATACTTATTGAATATGTGGGCGTAGCACCCCGCCTTCTTGAAATTTTAAAATAAAAAGTAGCCTATAATTCCTTCCAGATATACAGGATAGAATATGTGAGCGTAGAACCCCGCCTTCTTGAAATTTTAAAATAAAAAGTAGCCTATAACTCCTTCCAGACATACAGGAAGATACTGTGAAAATTTCAAGAAAATCGGTTCAGCCGTTTAATCGTCTATAAACTTCAAACATACAAACAAACACACATTCATTTTTATATATAAGATTCTTATGTTGTTCTGTATGTTATTGCAATATATCAGTTCGAACCTAATGGAGAACCCAAGGGAAAATATTGTTGGTGGTGGTGAAAATATCGTAAGTTTTACAAAGAATTTGATATTTTAAAAATTTTCATATTTACCTCTTTACCTACAACGCCACGCCTATTTTACCTACAACGCCCACTTTTGGTACAAACAATGCCTTCAATAGGAAATACACAACTCCAAAATTTCATACTTCTAGCTGCTTCCAAAGAGAAGTTATGACTTTTTTCCAGCTAGATGCTAGATTTTTCCGATGCAAGGAATTTCGCCATTTTCGCCGTTCTTTCACAAGAAGGCCATCCAATTGCATATGCCTCTCGAACTCTAAGCGTAACCGAAAGCAACTACTCAACAATTGAAAAAGAATTGTTGGCGATAGTTTGGGGCAGGGTTTGTTTTTGCTTCACTGTGTTTTGCTTTTTCTTATATGCTTCACTACAGCTAAGAGAAAATAAAACAGCAAAGGCAAACAGCACAGTCAAAAAACAAAAATAAACTCATTAGCTGTAGTGGTACAGTGAAATGTTTTCTACTAACGCAGTGAAGCACAGTTGTTAATTTCAAAACGATCACTATTGCTTACAGCGTTTCAGCTCTTGTGGTTTCTCTTGTGCTTTTGCTATACTTATTGGCTGTGCTATTTTACTTTGGAAAGAACTGCTTAAAGGTTTTATATGATAAAAATGTGGGTGTATTTGTGAGAAGCATGTGTATATAACCCAGAGGAAAATTGTTAGTAATTATTGCTTCAAGCAGTGTTCGAACAAATATTGTTTACAAAATATTGTGCTTTTTGATCCCATTTATTACTCTTCGGAATAATAGAAATATTTCACTTAAAAATTCAAAGAAAAATCTGTGAATTTTACCCATTGCAAAGGATGGTAATATTTCACTAGGCAGAAAATATCATTATGGAAAGATTTACATGCGTAATAATGTATGGAAATTTTGTAGTGACCAATTTGAGGACCATAAAATATAACCCTTTGGAATATTCAGTTACCAGAATTTTTAAAACTGTGATTTTCAATGTAGCCAGTGCACTTTTTTCAAACGACCGACATTGGTATTTTTCGCACAAGTTTTTATGGTTTTGTAGCAAGAGTCATCATTACATATTGCAGGTACCTGGATATGTCAAAGGGTTATATTTAATGGTCCCCCGTTTCGCAAATTGGTCACCACAACATTTACATACATTATTATGCATTTAAATCTTTCCATAATGTTTTCTGCCTGGTGAAATATTTCATTTACAATGAGAAACAGTTCTTTTGCGAATCTAAAAATTCCATGAGTTGACCAATGTTAATTTCTTTGTCATAATTTTTTTATTTTTAATAATATTTCTAAATGACTATTCGTCAATTTGCATCTATGTTATGTTTTCTTTCCATAATGATATTTTCTGCCTAGTGAAATATTGCCATCCTTTGCAATGGGTAAAATTCACAGATTTTTCTTTGAATTTTTAAGTGAAATATTTCTATTATTCCGAAGAGTAATAAATGGGATCAAAAAGCACAATATTTTGTAAACAATATTTGTTCGAACACTGCTTGAAACAATAATTACTAACAATTTTCCTCTGGGCTATATACACATGCTTCTCACAAAACATCCACATTTTTATCATATAAAACCTTTAAGCAGTTCTTTACAAAGTAAAACAGCGCAGCAAATAAGTACAGCAAAAGCACAAGAGCTGAAACGCTGTAAGCAATAGTGATCGTTTTGAAATTAACAACTGTGCTTCACTGCGTTAGTAGAAAACATTTCACAGTACCACTACAGCTAATGAGCTTATTTTTGTTTTTTGACTGTGCTGTTTGCTTTTGCTTTGGGTACAATTGCTGAAAAACTGTAAGCACAGCAGAAATTTAGGTGATTTTGTTAATTTCAAGCAAGCAATACAAACCCTGGTTTGATGTGTTAAATACTTCCGACCATATATCTACGGAAGAGAGTTTGATCTTGAGTGCGACCATGAGCCGTTGAAGTGGTTACAAGTAAAATATACTGGTAAGGATATCTTCCCACGTCTTCAGAGATGGTTGGTCCAATTGGGGGAATATAATGTGCGAGTGAATTATATAAAAAGTGAACTAAACAAAGTTGCCGATTTCTTGAGCCGTATTAATCCCGATACAAATGAAATTAATAATTTAACGGAAAATTAATTCGGCGAAATTAATGAAATTGAAGAAGAAGATTCATCATTGATCCAAACCGTCCATCCACAGGAAGAAGAAGCTAATGACCACATACCAATTTTGGATACAGTGGTAAACCGTTTTAAAACACAAATTATTTTGGTGGACCAAAAAAATATTCCAATACAGGAGGTTTTCGGGAAAAACGAATACTTATTGATAGGAATGATTGTGCAAATGGTAATGTCGTGAACATTCTCAGAAGAGAAATTTCTAGTGTAAAAATTGCTATATTTTCCGAATTGAATGATCATGAGTACAACACCTTACAAAAGATAATTATCAAGGAATTCTCTGGGAACAGCTCATTAAAATTAATTAAATGTTCTAAATTTGCGAGGGATATTGTAGAGGAAAGCGACTTAAAGAAGCTAATAGCATTGTTTCATAAATTTGAAGCGGGTCATGCTGGTACAATTCCAACTTTCGAAAAAAACCGAAATATATTATAAAATATATAATCCTAATTTGAAAGAATTTATTCAAAGAATAATCAATAATTGCGAAACTTGTTCCGCGGCTAAATATGACACAAACCCTATAAAAAATAAATTCAGATTAACTGAAACCCCTTCCACCACCAATGAAATAATTCATGTTGATACCTATGTCAACAGTAAACATTCATTCATAGTGAAATAATTGGTATTATTTTTAAAACAAATTCTCTTTCAAAAGATTGGAATGTAGGGATTAGAACAATTGGGCCAATCTTTTGAAGAGAAGTTGTTATTATAATTACTCGAAGTAATTACTCGAAGTAATTATAATGGGGATTGCGAAAAGAGAGCTAAAAGAGAAAGAAATATTAATATTTATTTCTTTTTAAGATTGTTAAGTTACAACTTACCCTTTTGAGATGTGCCAAAGAAGAGAGGGAGATCTTTTTAATTTCACAGATATGCAAGTACATATTGCAGTTTTATTTAAAAACAATATTAGTTGTAACCAATCAGTTGAGCGTTGTGACAATGAGTGATTTTAAAGGTACAAATTTGATTTCAAGAAAGTTAAAAAATTATCCAAAGGATAAATTACAGATATAAAAAGGATTAAGATAAATTTGGAATGTTGGAATGGTTGAGTGTTAGAAAATGTTAAATTCATTTAAAACAGTAATTCTTTTCCAATAAATTTAATTCAACTAATCTTATATATAAAAATGAATGTGGGTTTGATTGTATGTTTGTATGTTTGAAGTTTATAGACGATTAAACGGCTGAACCGATTTTCTTGAAATTTTCACAGTATCTTTCTGTATGTCTGGAAGGAGTTATAGGCTACTTTTTATGTTGATATTCCAAATGAGCGAGGGGCCATGCCCATGTATACTACATACTTAATATTTAATTGCATTTGAAATATATTACTCATACGCATAGTTACCCCTAAAGTATGCTATCTATGATTCTTGATGTATAAAACCAAAGAAAATAAAGTATAAAGAATGTGCATTTTAGCATATTTTAGAAATTCACGACGCGGGGGAAAGATAGAAGGGAAGGAAAAAAATTTTGTAACCAACATTTGTGAAAAAAATCACCAAATAAGAAAAAATATAACCATAATTAAATTCGTAGACTTTTGTTTTATTTATTTTTTTTTTTCAGAAATAACCAAAAAAGGCAACATCATTACTAGATTCAATCTTTGCGGATTTTTTGCAAATTGCAATACATTTTGACTTTTTAGAGGTAATCCTTAAACCATTTGCAGTCGCCCAAAGAGAAATATTATTAAGGTCAGCGTTAAGATCTTTAACTCCAGTGTTGATGGAAGCTACAGAGCTATCATCAACATACATTTGAATTCTAGAATGTTTGAGCTGCTCAAACATATAACCCTTAAATGGTTGAGTTTGAAATTTTCAACTCATATACATAGTAAGTACTGAAATTCATACTATTTAAATATTTATTTGAAAAACATATACATATGTAATAGTTACGTTATTGTTTACTTCTAACAATGGGTAATTACTAAAAATATTATTTATTTGTTGCATATCTTGAAAAATAGATCAGGTAAGTTTATTAATCAGCATTTTATTGGGTGATGAATGGGCATGTAATAATAGGCAGTAAAATTTTCATTCATTACTTTCGATTACCTAAGTAATAAAATGTAAACTCTCAATATTTTTTCCAAATAAAATAAGAAGTTGCAAAGTTGCGGTTTTGGAATTCAGTTGAATCTTTGATTCTAAACGAGTTAAACGTTGAGTGACATTTATTTTGCAACAATTTATAAAAATGCCCCCAAAAAAGCATCGCTTTCCAGAAGCACTAAAAATGCATTGCATTTGCAATCACAGAGAGCAAATGAAAGTTCGGAAGAGCGTGAAAGTTGCCTAAGGACTGAAAGGAATCGAGCTTCAACCCCTAGAGCCGCCGAAACGCCATCACAACCTGAAGAACGCCTTGAAGGCCTACGACAACGCGCCACAACAGCAAGAGCTACTGAAACGCTTTCAGAAAACCAAGAGCGCCCTGAAAGTCAACGAAATCTTACCTCTTTAGCACGAGCTTCTGAAACGCTGTCAGAACACGAACGATGTCTTGAAGGTCTTCGACAACATGCGACAACCGCACGAGGTACCGAGACACCGTTGGAACATTGAAGGTCGGCTACTAAGCCAGCGAAATCGTATCGAAACATCACGAGGCACAGAAACGCCTTCAGAGCGTGAAAGACGTTTTGAAGGTCATCGACAACATGCGACAATCGCACGAGCTACCGAGACACCGTTGGAACATGAAGGTCGGCTACAAAGGCAGCGAAATCGTACCATAACATCACGAACTAATGAAACAGAAGTCCAACATGAATCACGAGTAGAAAGTCAGCGGATTCGAACATCAACAAGAAGAGCAGCAGAGAGGATAGAGCAATATTATTTGCGTCGAGAACAAAATCGTAATCGAATGGTGGTGAATCGACGTAATGTTTTTCATGGATACTCAGGTATTGCATTTAACTATAGATCTGATATAGATTATACCGAAGACGAATTAGTGGCAATTGGTGACATGAATGAAGTTTGCCAATATTGCAATGCACTCAGGTACAAAAATGGAACACCTGGCATGTGTTGCTCTAATGGTAAAATCGTTTTGTCTGATTTAGTTCCACCTCCAGAACCATTACAATCGCTGATTTCAGGTAAGTTTTTCGAAATATTTTTTTTTTTTTTTAATTTAACAAAATATTAATAAATGTGGAATAATGTGGATTCACAACATTTTCTTAAAAATATAAGAAAATATAATTCGTGCTTCAAAATGACCTCTTTTGGTGATACCAAAGTATTTCGAGATAACTTTATGCCAACGTTTCGTGTTCAAGGTCAAATTTATCATAAAATGGGATCATTGTTGCCAATTCCAAATGAAGATCCTAAGTTCTTACAAATTTATTTCATAAGAGAAGCGGATAACAATGACCAAGTGCACCACCGCCAGCATTATAACCCTGACACAAAACAATGGATTGATGCCGATTTACAAGTGATGTTTCATGAAATCAACGAATTGGTAAGGATCTTTAAGTTCACGATTAAGTTCAGATGACCACATAATCGCCTTTCATGCTGATAGAACTCCAGCTGGACAACACCAAGGATGATACAATGCCCCAACAATGGCGTAACAATTTTGATGGTGGGCGATCCAGTTGCATCACGAGATATGTATTTAATGCCGATGGGGGTAGCGAAGCACACCGGGTATTAGCTAGTACTTAATATTTAATTGCATTTGAAATATATTACTCATACGCATAGTAGTTACCCCTACAAGTATGCTTTCTATGATTCCTGATGTATAAAACCAAAGAAAATAAAGTATAAAGAATGTGAATTTTGGCATATTTTGGAATATTTTTCAAAAATATTTCACGACGCGGGAGGAAAGATAGAAGGGAAGGATGAAGAAACCAAGAGCGTAACAATGTTCTCAATTGTTTTCATCGTGCGTTTTTGTTGTTTGACTAATTTTTTATTTATTCTTCTGAAACAGTGTTGCAGCGAAAAAAAATTTTGTAACTAACATTTGTGAAAAAAATCACAAAATAAGAAAAAATATAACCAAAATTAAATTCATAGACTTTTGTTTTATTTTTTTTTTTCAAGTTTAAATTATAATTAATAAAAAATGAAACAAAAAATAGGTCTTTTTTAAAGAAAAAGAAAAAAACCAAAAAAATCTACACATCTGCACATTGATCAAAAAATAAGCAATTTTGGTTAGAAGTAACCAAAAACGGGAACACTGTTCTCAAATCACATATTCTCAGAAGTCGGCACAAAGAGGACATGAGAAAAATTATGACAGGCATGTTTAACCTAGAGGAAAATTGTTAGTAATATTTTCAAGTCTACTTATTAACCCAATAATATGTATATGTGAGCGAAAAGTATAGAAAAATTGTACTGCGCTAAAAACCTAAAAACACCGTATTTTACTTGACAAGTATTCTTCCAAAAATCGAAATCATTTCTCATTGATATTAGTAAATCATACTGTAATATTTCTTTGGGTGTAAAATTGAAGTCTGAAAAAAGCGACATGAACATTTTCCTTTAGAAGCTGACAAGCATTTTTACGCTCTCATGATGAGAGCAACACATTGTAACGCTCTTTGTTTGTATTTAATTTCCTTCTGTCTTTCGCCCCCCTTATCCAGAAATGATTTTTTAAAAAGATTTTGGTGAGAGCGGGTCGTAATGCTACTTCTACATAAAGCGTATTCTTTATATCCATATTCTTTGATAAAACTTAATGGAATTGGATATCACTCATACGTCACATATGTAGTTTTTTTTAATGAATTTTACATCTATATAATCAAAAATTAATGTGTGTTTATTTGTTTGTGGGTTTGTTTGTCTGAAGTCTATAGACGGCTAAACGGCTGGACCGATTTTCTTGAAGTTTTGAAAGTACCTTCCGGCATATCTGGAAGGAGTTATAGGCTACTTTTTATTTTAAATCTTCAAGAAGGCGGGGTGCTACGCCCACATATTCAATAAGTATTTAATGTCGCATATCTCATAAACTGCGAATTTTGTATGGGCGACTTTGACGTATATATAAACAAAATGGGCGGATTGGCTATAGTGGGTGTGTCACCTCCAATATAAAAAATATTAAATTATCACAGTTAGAGTCCTAACATTTTGTCGAGTCCACTTTAGTATCAATATGAATATTTTAGACATAAGTGGGTTGACTAGGAAAAGGGTGTGGTACTTCCCATATGAATTAAATTTAAAACTTCTTCTATCTCGGAAATCACCTATATATAAAAATTAATGTGCATTTGTTTGTATGTTTGAAGTTTATAGACGACTAAACGGCTGAATCGATTTTCCTACTTTTTATGTTGATATTTCAAATGAGAGAGGTGCCACTCCCACATATACTACATAACCTACTATTGTAAGATAATAACAAAATGGATATATTGGAAAAACTATATCAGCAAGATACCTCAAATTTTGTACAAGTAACTGCGGTTTTAATATAAATATTTTGGACAAAAATAGGCGACCTATCATTAGAGGACAATGCACCTTCCATATGAAGTAAATACTAAAATCTGCCTAACTGAAGAACTTTAACAGTTAGAGTCCCCAATTTTGTATAAATAACTTTTGTTTAAATATAAATATTTTGGACAAAAATAGGAAGTTCAGCAAAAGCGGGCGTGGCACCTCCCATATGAAGTAAATACTAAAATCTGCATATCTAGAACACCAGAACAGTTAGACTGCAAAAATTTTGTACGAATATCTAAAGGTTCAATATCAATATTTTTGTTAAAAATGGGCTATCAAGCATTAGGGGCGTGGCAAACTCCATATGAACTAATTATTAAAATCTGTATAAAAAAACTATAAAAGCTAGAGTCCCCAATTTTGTATTCCAGCTATAGGAAGGTGGTGCCTCTCTGATATGTGGGTGTATAAATTATTATATCTTGAAATATGCAATAGTAAGGTATATGACCCTTAAATTATTGAGTTTGAAGTTTTCAACTCATATAGATAGTAAGTACTAAAGTTCATATTATTTAAATATTTATCTTGAAAAACATATACATGTATGTGGGATTGGGACAGTTACGGACAAGACGGACGAACAAGGGTTAATAGAGAGAAAGAGACAGACGGATGAACACTCATTTATCTACGAGAGAGAATGAGTTTTAGTGTATTTGCATTGTGAGTTCTTTTTATGTTTGATATTATATAGTTAGTTTTTGTGTGTTGACCGTGACGAACATAACGCGGCTGTTTGTTTTGATTCTTTTACCCTTTAAACCTTTTAAGTATATTTTTTATTCTACCGCCTAAGCCATTTCTTTTTAAATAAAATGAATTCAATTTAAAACTCAACCGTGTTTTATTTAATAATAATAAAGAAAAAAGGAATCGTCAAATTCCCACAAAATTGGGGGCTCGACCGGAATGGTCCTGGCGGAGAAGTGAATGTGTGAAAATGCGAAATTGAAAAGTGATGAAATAATGGAAAAAACTGTGAAAAAAAACTAATAATTGCAAAAAGAAAAGGTGACGAAATTATGTAAAAAACTGTGAAAAAAAACTAGCAATTGCAAAAAGAAAAGGTGACGAAATTATGTAAAAACTGTGTGAAAAAAAAAAACTAATAATTACAAAAAGAAAAGGTGATGAAATGATGGGAAAAACTGCGAAAAAAAACCAATAATTGAAAAAAGAAAAGACATATTCAAACTGTTTTTCTGTTGAAATTATGTATGTATGTATTGTGGTGCACAAAAAAAAAAACAAACAAAACTTCTAGAAGAAAAAAGCCGTTAAATTTGGAATTATGTGCTGTATGTACACAGAACACAAAACAACAACAACATGAACAAGTGCCGTTGGTGAAAAAAAATGTGTGTTGCATGAGAAAACAAAACTCCTCGAAGCCAACATTGCGAAAAAAAAATTGTGAACTGTACCACTCAACTTATTTACAAAAACAATACAGTGTGCATATGAAGAGAGAAAACCACGAGAGACATAGAGTACAATAAAATAACAAAAAGCAATGTATTTACAACAACCAGACGAAAAAGCAGACGAAAACAACCCTTATTTTGAAAGATGATCGGAGCAAAGAAGCTGTTTTCTACATTTTGAGTTCTTTGAAGGTTTGCATTCTTTAGACGTATAGACGATATTTCTTTGTGATGATAGATGATTTTAGATGTTTGAGTGCTTGAGATGAATGCATTCATTTGTGATGTGTAGATGTTAGTATTGTATACTGAATTTGAATTTGATGTTTTGTGACGTAGTGAGGAAATAAAAGCCTCTCATATTTGATTTGTGAATTGCATACATGGTGTAATGATAATTGATGTTATTTGATGAAAATAATTTAAGTATTTTGATTAATTGAATTGGATGTTAATTTTTATTGGATGTTTAAGTTCGTTAGGGATAATTGATATAATTTGGACTATTTTATTAATTTTGATTAATTTGAATACAGAGTTTGATGTTGATTGCTGAATACTGATTTTATGAGAATAATTTGTAATTCGTGGAGAGTTTGATGATAAAATTTTAATGTTTGAATTATTCAAAGAGAATTGATAATATTTATAAGGATAACTGATAAGATTCATAATACTTTAATTAATTTTAACGTAAGTTGATGGAACAATTTTATACTTGAACAATATTTTGGATAACACTGTATTAATACTGAATATTTTATTTGTAATTTATTTAATTTTTATAATAATATTTCATTTAATTTTTATAATAATATTTGATTTGGATTTATATGCCGCTGACAGATAGAATGAACCGAGACGAGATTTTAGGTTTGAATTTAGAGGGCTTGAGGGCCAAATTGGACGAATTAGGACTTTCTAGGACGGGTAGTAAGAGTATTTTGCAGGAAAGACTTTTTGATCATTTTAATGTCGAGGTTGTAGGTGATAATTCCGACCATGGTGAAGCTTCTTCTGTAGTTGCCGGCAATGTTGCGACATTACCCCATAGTAGTTTTACTTTAAGGGACGTTCAGGATTCGGTTTCAGCTTTTTCAGGCGATGGTTTGCCGGAAATTGAACAATGGTTAGAAGAGTTCGAAGACTGTTCATGCGCTGTGAAATGGAACGACCTTCAAAAGTACATATACGCAAAACAATTGTTGACGGGTGCCGCGAAGACTTTTGCTAGAAGCGAATCTGGTATTAAGGATTGGTGTTCCCTGAAGCAAGCTTTGAAGAGAGAATTTGGAAGAAAGCTGTCATCGTTGGAAGTTCACAGGACATTGAGAAATCGGAAGAAGAAGCCTGGTGAAACATTACGCGAATACCTTTATAGTCTGCGAGAGATTGGAAATCCTATTAAATTAGACGAACAAAGCCTGATTGAATATTTCATTGATGGAATAAGCGACTATAGGTCGAACAAAGCTATTTTATACCAGTCGAGGAACTTAGACGAACTTAAGGAGAATATCGGAATATATGAGAAGATACGAGTGTCAGAATCAAGTTCAAAGGGAGCGCGACCAAAAAGTTTTGTTAAGAAGATACCTGAAACCAAGGATGATAGACGCTGTTATAAGTGCGGTGACAAGGGACACCTATCGAACGCGTGCACAAATCCGCAGGTGAAATGTTTCAAGTGTCATGGCTTTGGACATAAGTCTTTTGAGTGCGAACTAGAGGTCAAGAAGGAGAAGAACGGGGATAAGAAAGGAAGTGGAGGCGGAGGAAATGGCAAGAACACCAATAATATTCATACATTGTCTGATGATGTTATCATCCCATCAAGGAGAATATTCAAGGACATCTCGATTTTGGGTAAGACGATCTCTGCTTTCGTTGACACTGGTAGTGACATTTGTGCTATTTCTTACAATACCCTATTGCTTTTGGGCGATTTTGATCTCGGACCCGATAGGAAAACTTTGGTTGGAATAGGTGGAAAAAGGATTACTACGATGGGCAACTTTACGGTTAAGATACGTGTAGACGGAGTTGAAATGGATGTGACATTCCACGTTTGTAGGGAAGGTGATCTGTTGTATTCTGTTGTTTTGGGTAACGATATTTTTGCTAATGTTGATTTGGTCACTGACTCGGATGGAGCGAAATTCCGATACAAGGACAATTCTACGGGAATTAGGGAAACGAATGATTTGGAGAATGCTAGTCCGATAGCTGAATTACAGGGCGAGTATGCAGACATCATTCATTCCGCATCGTTGGATTTTACGTGTGATGATCTCTTAGACGTGCAACCCCTCGAGGGGAATGTTCGGACGGAATTGCAGAATATGATTGAGATGTATAGACCAACCAAACCTGAAGTTTACCCTGTGAAGATGAAAATAATATTGAGTGACGAGGTTCCTGTTACGCTAAGACCGAGAAGAATGCCCTACACCGATCAATTAATAGTGGACCAACAGGTAAACGAGTGGCTTAAAGAGGGTATAGTCAAACCAAGTTGCTCGGAATACGCTGCACCTGTGGTATTAGCTGCGAAAAAAGACGGAACCAAACGACTTTGCTGCGACTACCGTAAGTTAAACGAGAAGATAATACGCGATAACTTTCCAATGGCTGTAATAGACGATGTTATTCAAAGACTACAGAGTGCAAAAGTATTCACTACGCTCGATCTTAGAAACGGATTTTTCCATGTGCCGATGGAAGAAGATTCGCGGAAATATACTGCGTTTGTGACGCACAACGGCGTTTATGAATTTTTGTTCGTCCCTTTTGGCATATCGAATTCTCCAGCTGTGTTTTGTAGATATATTTCTTCAGTTTTTAGGGAACTTATTAATGATGGCACGATGGTGATTTATATGGATGATCTGGTAATACCTTCGAACAGTGAGGAAGAAGGAATCGAGAAGTTAAGGAGAGTATTGAAAGTCGCGGGAACAAACGGACTGGATATAAAATGGAAGAAGTGTCAGTTCTTAAGGAAAAGGATCAATTTCTTAGGTTATATTATAGAGGATTCGACAATAAAACCTTCCGACGAGAAGACAAGGGCCGTGACAAATTTTCCCCTACCGAAAAATCAGAAAGCTATTCAGAGATTCCTGGGACTTACATCGTATTTTAGACGTTTTATTCCCAACTACGCACTAATAGCAAAGCCGTTGTCGGATCTTTTACGAAAAGATGTGAAGTTCGAGATGAAGGAAAATCAAATAATAGCATTCGAGCAGTTACGAAATTCGTTGGTGACCGCTCCTGTCCTTAGGTTGTTTGACCCGAAAGCCGTTACGGAAATACACACTGACGCAAGTATGCATGGGTATGGAGGTGTTTTACTGCAAAAGGATAGAGATGACCAACAACTCCATCCAGTTGAATACATGAGCCGTAAGACGACTGCGGCTGAACAGAAGTATCACTCCTACGAGTTGGAGGTTTTGGCCGTAATAGAGGCATTGAAAAAGTGGAGGATATACGTGTTAGGATTGAAAATTAAGGTGGTAACGGATTGTAATGCATTCGCGTTAACGATGAGAAAGCAAGATGTTCCCCCAAGAGTTTCACGATGGGCTCTATTTTTACAGGAGTTTGACTATCAGATTGAACATAGGACCGGTTCCAAAATGAAGCACGTGGATGCTTTGAGCCGTGTGTCATGCCTTATGATGGAGGATTCTTTGAGGCATCGTATAAGGGAAGCACAACTCAAAGACGATTGGATAAGGGCAGTACGAACAATTTTAGAGCATAGTACGTACGAGGATTATTATTTGAAGTCTGATATACTGTACAAGGTCCCTGACAAAGAGTTAATCGTGGTACCAAAACTTATGGAGCAGGAGATAATACAAATTGCGCATCGTCAAGGCCATTTTGCATCACGTAAAACGCAGGATTTAGTGGAGAAATCATTCTACATACCTAATTTGAACGTGAAGGTGGATAAAGTAGTAAAAAGTTGTATCGAATGCATTGTTTCAGAGGCAAAAAAGGGCCATAAGGAAGGATTTCTGAATCCAATAGATAAGGATGATAGACCTTTGATAACGTACCATTTGGATCACGTGGGTCCAATGGAAGCCACGCAGAAACAATATAATCACATTTTAGTTGTAGTGGATGCTTTTTCGAAGTTTGTTTGGCTGTATCCAACCAAAAGCACTGGAACTAATGAGGTTGTGGATCGTTTAAGCAAGCAGTCAGCAGTGTTTGGTAATCCAGCAAGGGTGATAACGGACAGAGGCACAGCATTTACCTCGAACCAGTTTAAGGAGTACTGTGAATCGGAAAATATACAACATCTAATGATCGCTACAGGAGTGCCACGAGGTAATGGCCAAGTCGAACGGATGCACCGTGTGATAATACCGATGCTGACGAAGCTCTGTGTGGACAAGCCTGGTAACTGGTACAAACATGTTGATCACGTGCAACGGATAATAAATAGTACACCTCCAAGAAGTACTGGAATTGCTCCGTTCAAATTATTAACTGGTTTGGATATGAGAATTGGTGAATTACCCGATTTAAGAAACTTATTGGATGAGCTGTCCATACGAGAATATGATGAAGAACGTGATCAGTTAAGAGAGCAAGCTAGGACGAATATATCGCGCATCCAACAGGAGAATAAGAAGACTTTTGACAGAAAAAGGGTTCCTGAAACAGCGTATGAGGTCAACGAACTAGTCGCCATTAAGCGGACACAATTTGGTTCGGGAATGAAGTTGAGACCGAAGTTTCTTGGTCCTTATAGGGTGGTGAAGAGGCTTGATCACGGTCGGTATGAGGTTGAGAAGGTGGGAGACTCAGAGGGAAGTAGGAAGTGTACGACTGCGTCGGAGTACATGAAAAGATGGGGACAACATTCGAGACGAATGTGAAGTCAGGAGTGGCCGGATGTGGGATTGGGACAGTTACGGACAAGACGGACGAACAAGGGTTAATAGAGAGAAAGAGACAGACGGATGAACACTCATTTATCTTCGAGAGAGAATGAGTTTTAGTGTATTTGCATTGTGAGTTCTTTTTATGTTTGATATTATATAGTTAGTTTTTGTGTGTTGACCGTGACGAACATAACGCGGCTGTTTGTTTTGATTCTTTTACCCTTTAAACCTTTTAAGTATATTTTTTATTCTACCGCCTAAGCCATTTCTTTTTAAATAAAATGAATTCAATTTAAAACTCAACCGTGTTTTATTTAATAATAATAAAGAAGAAGGGAATCGTCAAATTCCCACATGTACATATGTAATAGTAATGTTATTGTTTACTTCTATAAACGGGTAACTAATAAAAATATTATTTATTTGAAAAATAGATTAGGTAAACTTTATAATAAGCATTTAATTGGGCAATGAATTCATTACTTTTAATTACCTAAGTAATAAAATGTAAACTGTCAATATTTTTCCCAAATAAAATAAGTAGTTGCAAAACTCATCAAAAAAATTACCTGTGACCGACGCAAACACAATTATTTGTTAAATTTTAATAACCTTAATTTCTTCTTCAAAAGGTTCATGACCTGAACCGATTTTTTACCTATTCATATTAGGTAAGATATAAAGGAATACATATGTATAACACGCATTCGGTTTTGGAATTCAGTTGAATCTTTGATTCTAATCAAGTTAAACGTTATTTGAGTGACATTTATTTTGCAACAATTTGTAAAAATGCCCCGAATAAAAGCATCTAAAATGCATTGCGTTTGCAATCCCAGAGAGCAAATGAAAGTTCGGAAGACGTGAAAGTCGCCTCAGGACTGAAAGGAGTCGAGCTTCAACCTTTAGAGCCGCCGAAACGCCATCACAACGTGAAGAACGCCTTGAAGGCCTACGACAACGCGCCACAAAAGCAAGAGCTACTGAAACACTTTCAGAAAGCCAAGAGCGCCTTAAAAGCTTCTGAAACGCCGTCAGAACGCGAAAGACGTATTGAAGGTCTTCGCCAACATGCCACAACCCCACGAGCTACCGAGACATCGTTGGAACATGAAGATCGACTACAAAGCCAGCGAAATCGTATTGAAACATCACGAGCCACAGAAACACCTTCAGAACGTGAAAGGCGTCTGGAAAGCCTTCGACAATATGCGACAACCGCACGAACTACCGAGACACCTTTGGAACATGAAGGTACCACAACAGCACGAGCTAATGAAACAGAAGTCCAACATGAATCACGAGTAGAAAGTCAGTGGATTCGAACATCAACAAGAAGAGCAGCAGAGAACAAAATCATAATCGAATGGCGGTGAATCGACGTGATGATTTTCATGGACACTCAGGTATTGCATTTAACTACAGATCTGATATAGATTATACCGAAGATGAATTAGTGGCAATTGGTGACATGAATGAAGTTTGCCAATAGTGCAATGAACTCAGGTACAAAAATGAATCACCTAGAATGTGTTGCTCTTCTATCTGAATTACTTCCACCTCCAGAACCATTGCAATCGCTGATTTCAGATAAGTTTTTCGAAATATATACTTTTTTTAATTTAACAAAATATTAATAAAAAATATTTTTTTCATTTAGGAACTAATGTGGACTCACAACATTTTCTTAAAAATATAAGATAATATAATTCGTGCTTCAAAATGACATCTTTTGGTGCTACCAAAGTAATTCGAGACAACTTTATGCCAACGTTTCGTGTTCAAGGTCAAATTTATCATAAAATGGGATTATTGTTGCCAATTCCAAATGAAGATCCTAAGTTCTTACAAATTTATTTCATAGGAGAGGCGGATAACAGTGACCAAGTGCACCACCGCCTGCATTATAACCCTGACACAAAACAATAGATTGTTGCCGATTTACAAGTGATGTTTCATGAAATCAACGAATTGGTAAGGATCTTTAAGCAAGCCAAAGATGACCCACGATTAAGTTCAGATGACCACATAATCGCAATTCATGCTGATAGAACTCCAGAACTCCAACAATGGCGTAACAATTTTGATGGTGGGCGATCTAGTTGCATCACGAGATATGTATTTAATTCCGATGGGGGTAGCGAAGCACACCGGGTATTAGCTAGTCTACTAAATAAAACAGTTAAGAACAAAATTAAAGTGCAAGTGGTGAAAAAACTTAAATTTGATTATAGTTAGTTGCTTGTTAAATGAAACAAAATAGTCAATACGGTGGTGCCTTAACAAAAACAAAAGCAAAATTTTTAAAAATAACAAAAATCAATTATTCTCAAGTTTCATAAAGAAGTGGATGGGAAAATATACAATATTTATTACATATTCAAATACTTTTTCTATGTTAATATATATATATTTTCCAATAAAAGCAAAGTTATTTTAAAATAGAAATATTATTTCTAACGGTTTCGTATATAAAATACTCTGAAAGTACAGTCTGTATTTAAAGTACAGTTCGTACAGTAAACCGCTAACCGAAAAAAACAAAAATAGATAAAAGAACAAAAACAATGTACATATTAACGTGCCTATTAACAAACGAAATTTTTTCAATAAAACGGTGAAATGTTAAAAAAAAACAAAAAAGAAAATTAAAAGAAGAAAACCAATTCACAATTAAGATACCAACAAGTAAATAAAAAGGAGGAAAAACTGAACAAAAGTGATGAACAAAACTAAAAACTGCAACAACACAAACATCTAGTAACATTCGGCACCACCACAATAGTCGCAATTATTTAACGGACAAATAAACGGTAGAAATCTATTTTATGCCGAACATTTAAAAAGCAACAGCTATCATCCCCGCCTACATATGTTAATATGTCTGAATTGGCTAATATGGCGGCTATGAAAATTACTAATCAACAATTACAGCAGCAGCAACAACAACAGTCACCCATTACCATACACCAGCAACAGCATCATATATAGCAACAACAACATTCACCCATTACCATACACCAGCAACAGCAACATATATTGCAACAACAACACTCTATAGATTTCACTTCATCTATACACTCAAATGATTCGGCAGCTGCCATCGCTCAACAACAACAACAGCATATCGAAGTAGGAGAAACATCAAGGGCAGAAAAATAAAACTTTGCAAAACGACGACCAAAGAAGAAAAACAGTGTGTAACAAAAGTATATAAGAGTAAGCTATTGTATAGTAACATTGATATTATCATATTATTAAATTATATTCTTAAATAAATTTATAATACTTTATATAATCATTTAATTACATAAATATTACTTTATATCCCATGTTAATTTTTTTTTAATCCTTTAATACATATATAAAAGAATAGAAAAAAAAATGAAGAAAAATAGAAATTACACAAAGAATATATGAAAATGAATAGAGAACGTATGTATGTAACGTATTTAAGAGAAACAGCATTTCTTTTGGTCTAAATCAGAGCCCGGCAATTCCTATGCACGCGTGCATGTCAGCCATTACTAAGTTTACAACAACCTACTCTCACGATCAAAAACACACTCAGTCTCGTTTGAGCATTCATTGAAAGAGGTTGTATTGTCGCATGCTTCTTGCTTTTGTACATGAAGATCTACTAATGCAGGGATGTACAGTATAAATATCCCAGAAGAAAAGAAATATTTCAAAAAAAAAAACAAATTTTAATCTAAAATGCTTTCTTAAATCAATATAATCAAAGAAGTCTAAACGAATTTTACAAATTTTAATTTAATAAACTAATATTTTTAATTAAAATACCACCATTTAAAAATTTAAATTTTCCATGCCTGCATTGTAGTGAATGTAAGAGTATACATTTTTCTCTTTTCTTATTTTTCGCTCTCGCAACAACTGACCAATAGCAAGTGTTGCCGGGCTCTGGTCTAAATATTCTCTTATGTAAGTCATAATAAGAGCGATATAAATTGAAAATTGATCAAATAAACAACAACGCAAATATACATAGATTGATAAAAAGAAGAACTTTGGGCAGAGGAAACAATTATAACTTCTGGGACCGTAGGGGAAAGAGAGTAATTGTTTATTAAATTAATGCAAATTTTTGTTGCATATCTATTTATGTATTTATTCTTTTTTCGCATACATACACTCATACATTCACCGTACATATTAGTATTATTATCTCTATATTCTTTTTGAACATTCGTGTATTTTTTTTTTATATATTTTGGAATATTTAGGAGAAGAGTAAATAAGTTTAAGAGAAAGTAAAGTCTATGTTTATATATTTTACACGGCTCAAATTAGAATATATACCGCAACGTTTTTCCCCATTCGAACTTTGGATATGTTAACAACATGAAATGGTATATTAGATGACAGCATTTAGTCAGGAAATTTTCAACGAACTGATAATTAAATTTTATAAAGTGAAGAAGAGGATTCTTCAAAACCGGCCATTGTCGACAAAACAGACCAAAAGGGACGAATATGTAAATCTCCTTATCGACACATATAATCCTATTTTATCATACGCTAAACTTCATATTGGAAGTATATCAATTGACACGGGAGATAACAATTACAGAAGATTAGTACATTGCAGGGAACTTTTAGTGAGATATTTTGGTAAATTGGACTGCGGGATATACGCATGTTTTTCTATTTAAATTAGTTAACAGGAATGTGATGACGGAATCTGATTCGGAATTAGGTGAAGTATTAGGAAAGTGTTTCGACAGTGATCAGGAACAAAATACAGCCGAACCAGAACTCAAACAAATAATAATAGGAAACTCAAAAGGAATGAACCAGACAGGATCAGAAATGGCTACTACAGATCAGAAAAAATCTTTCATAACCATGTGTGCTAGTATAATAAGGGAAAATTACGACGGGAATACCCTTACTCTGAATTCGTTTTTAGACAAAGTTGACCTAATTCAAGATTTGACTGACGAGAATTTGAACACGACTTTTATTTCATTCGTGAAATCAAAGTTGGATGGAAAGGCTTTACCAGATGTAGTGAAAAGTATTGATGATATCAAAATCGCTTTAAAGAGTAAACTTAAACCCGATAATTCGAAAATAATTGCGGGCAAACTTGCTGCTTTACAGGTTAGGAATAACAACTTTTCGGAGTTTTCGAAGCAAGCGGAAGATTTGGCAGACGCACTGGAAAGATCTCTTATCATCGAGGGTATTACTAAACCCAAAGCACACGAAATGGCAGTCGAGCAGACGGTTACTGTCTGCAGAATGAATGCGAAAACCAATTTAGTCAAATCAATAATTGCCTCTACCGTTTTTACTGACCCCAAAGATGTAGTTGCAAAATTAGTGGTGGAGCAGATGAAGGAATCTAGTGAGAAACAAGTTTTGGCATACCAGTCACGCAATTTTAACCCTGGTAATTATTCAGGCAGTGTTAGGAATCGTTTCAATAGTAATGACAACTTTAATAATAGTTTCACTCGTTCGAATAATAATAATAATAGACGTTACAGTACCAATTCAAGAGTTTTAGGCAACTATAGAGGTAATAATAGGAATCGAGATAGAAATACCAACAGTGGCTGGAATCGTTACTACACCGGCAATGACAACCATTACAGCAATGGTAATAATAGTTACAATGAAAATAGAAGGAACAATAGAAATGCGAGGACTTTTCCTTTAAAAGCCGAAAGCCCTCGGCAGGAGATGCTGGGGGAAGCGAATCGCGAACAGTAAACCAACATAAATCTTTTCAAAAGAAATCTATATAGAGTTTGAATTTAAATTATTCCGATTTTATCACATTAAAATGTACGGACTCACATAAATCATGCACACTATTAGTTGATTCCCAGGCGGACATATCTATTTTAAAAATATCTTGTTTGAAACAAAGCACCAAGCTAAATCGTAACAACATTGTTTCTATTACAGGGGTGACAACTCAATCTGTATTAACGCTGGGTACGATACGAACGAATCTCATAGTACAGAATTGTTTCGTTCCCCAGACTTTCCATATCGTTGACGAAGATTTTAATATCCCTACGGAGGGAATACTTGGTAAAGATTTCCTTAAGGCCAATGGGTGCACTATAAATTATGACAATATGACTGTTTCATTCTGTTCTTTTAATACAAGGTTGAAAATCCCAATATTACATGGCACGGAAAATGACAATATTTTGGTTCCACCTAGATGTGAAGTTTTTCGTATGTTTAAGCTAAATGGAGTAAATGAACCACTTTTGGTAGTTTCGCAGGAAGTATGTGAAGGACTTTTTATTAAGAGAAGCATAATAGATTTGAATATGCCAATATTAGGGGTATTGAATGTTACAGATGAGGTAAAAAGTATAGGAAGTTACAATATTAAAACGGAGAAACTTTCGAATTACGAAATTTATACTATTAATGAGACTAGCAACGATAAGGAACGTATCGGGAAATTAAAAGCTATTTTGAAAACACGAATGCCAAATGAGGTTGAGCGGAGACTAATGCCTCTATGTGAGAAGTATGCAGACATCTTCGCACTGGAGGATGATAGGATGACTGTGAACAATTTTTACACGCAAAAACTTAGGTTAACCAATATGTCTCCGGTATACATAAAGAATTACCGAACACCACATACCCAGAAACAGGTGATAGATAGACAGGTGGATAGGTTTTTGAAGAACGATTTAATTGAGCCTAGTAAGTCAAACTACAATAGTCCTCTAATTTTAGTTTCGAAGAAAAGTGTAAATGGACAGAAATCATTCCGAATGTGCGTTGACTATAGGGCGGTGAATAAGAGGTTAATAGAGAGGTTAATAGCCGACGATCCTTGTCTTGCTGTATTCAAGTTGACACGCAGCCTCCTCGTGGCCCCTCCTGGATGGCATTCTAGCACCCGCTAGATGTTAACTAATGCGTGCAGCGAAGTCCAATCCCCTGGACGTTAAATTTGGGTTGTGCGTAGGGCTTGGAACCCACCACGTAAAAATCCCCCTCCAATGAAAACCAGAAATACAGAATCCGATAAGATCCCCTTAAAAGTTGACGACCACGGCAAACGTATAAAGGACTACGATTTACGTATTGGCACATGGAACGTCCGCACCCTTTACAGGGTAGGCGCTTCCGCCCAGCTGGCGGATGCCCTCATTAAATGTAGGACTGACATCACTGCCATACAGGAAATGCGGTGGACAGGACAAGGATGCAAAAGGCTTGCATCTTGTGATGTTTACTACAGCTGCCATGAAGATAAGCACGAATTCGGATGCGGCTTTGTGGTTAATAAGAGACTTCGTCACCTCGTCTCTGGGTTCACACCTGTGAACGAAAGAATAGCCACAATCCGCATCAAGGCAAAATTCTACAACATAAGCCTAATTTGTGCCCACGCCCCGACGGAAGAAAAGGACGATGCGGTTAAGGATGCCTTCTATGCTAAACTCGAGGACGTATATGATAAGTGCCCGGCCCATGACGCCAAAATCGTCCTCGGAGATTTTAATGCGAAGGTCGGGCGGGAAGGTGTCTTTGGCCCCACTGTCGGACAGTTCAGCCTCCACGCGGACACTACCTCCAATGGTATGAGGCTGATCGATTTCGCCGCGGCGCGCAACATGGTAGTATGTAGCACCAGGTTTCAGCATCTCGACATTCATAAGGCCACCTGGATGTCCCCCGATCGATCATATTGTGATAGACGGAAGGCACGTTTCCAGTGTACTAGATGTGCGTACATTTAGAGGTCCAAACATCGACTCGGACCACTACCTTGTCGCAGCCAAGTTCCGATTGCGCATTAGCGCCTCGAGATCTGCGCGCTCTAGTACATTGCGAAAGCTGGACGTCAAGAAGCTGCGATCGCAAGGGGCAACTGAGGCGTTCTCCGCTCAACTCTCGGATAAGCTCCGTCGCTCCCCATCCAATCTCAGCGACATTGGTGGACTGTGGGCCAACATCTCCCACTCTTTGCGCACTACTGCGGAAACAGTCCTTGGTTTCGAGCGCCCACCCCAACGAAATCAATGGTACGACGAGGAGTGTCGCGAGGCTGCTGCAGCGAAAAACGCCGCATACAAGAAAACGCTGCAGTCAGCCGCAACGCGAGCCATTGTCGAGAACTATAGAGAGAGGAGAAGGGATGAGAGACGCCTTTTCAGACGCAAGAAGAGGGAGCAGGAAAGGCGTGAGCGCGAGGAAGTCGAGATGTATAGGTGTAGGAATGATGCTCGAAAATTTTATCAAAAGGTTAAGCGTCTAACCGAAGGTTTTAAGCCCGGAGCGTCTTCCTGCAAAGACGAAAACGGAAACCTGATAACAGACTCGCAAGAGGTGCTGAGGTTATGGAGGAAACACTTCTCTACTTTGCTGCAAGGTGATGACGACAACAATTCCCCCTTTAGAGATGATGTTTCGAACCCGATCGACGATGACGGCGTGGAGATTCCGCCGCCTAGCCATGAAGAGGTCAAAGTCGCGATTATGCGTCTTAAAAACAATAAAGCGGCGGGTCCTGATGGCCTCCCCGCTGAATTGTTTAAGACCGGATGTAATGAGTTGGTAGGGCGCATGCACCAACTTATTTACAAAATATGGCTAGAGGAAAGTATGCCCAACGATTGGAACCTCAGTGTCCTCTGTCCTGTCCTGAAAAAGGGAGACCCTACGATATGCGCCAACTACAGGGGTATAAGTCTTCTCCCTATCGCATATAAGGTTCTTACAGGCGTATTGTGTGAACGATTGAAGCCACTCGTAAAAACACTGATTGGACCTTATCAGTGCGGCTTCAGACCTGGCAAGTCCACCATCGACCAGATCTTCACACTACGCCAAATCCTGGAAAAGACCCACGAGAAACAAGTCGACACACACCATCTTTTTGTCGACTATAAGGCAGCCTTCGATAGCCCCATAAGGGATCGTGTTTTTGCCGCAATGTCTGAGCTCGGTATACCTGATAAGGCTATGCAGAATGACGTTGAGCAATTCCTGCAGCTCCGTCAAGGTAGAAAAGGACCTCTCCGAACCTTTTGATACCGTGCGAGGTTTCAGACAAGGCGACCCCTTAT
The DNA here is from genome assembly GCA_930367235.1 of Sarcophaga rosellei. Lineage (NCBI taxonomy): Eukaryota > Metazoa > Arthropoda > Insecta > Diptera > Sarcophagidae > Sarcophaga > Sarcophaga rosellei. The sequence continues at coordinate 58,103,382 of OV884019.1, forward strand.
CATGCGACCTCTTCAACTTCGTCATGGAGAGTGTTCTGCGAAAGGCGGGAGTGCATCGCAATGGCACTATTTTTCAAAAAAGTGTCCAGTTGCTTGCGTACGCTGACGACATTGACATTATAGGGCGTACCAAGCGAGATGTGACTGCTGCCTTTAGTGCTGTTGAACGAGAGTCTAGCAAGATGGGTCTGGCAGTAAATGAGGGCAAAACAAAGTATATGTTATCGACAAGTAGAGACGCGCGGCGTATTGATTCTCAGATTACGGCCGATAACTATACTTTTGATACGGTCAAGGAATTCATCTATCTTGGCTCCGCCGTTACCACCAGAAATGATGTCAGTCTGGAGATCAAGCGTAGGATCACTCTTGCCAACAGGTGTTACTATGGTCTCAGTAGGCAATTGAGTAACAGAGACCTCTCTCGCGCGACAAAACTAACACTCTACAAGACGCTCATCCTCCCCGTGCTTCTCTATGGCGCAGAGGCATGGACCCTATTAAGAACAGATGCAGCAGCCTTGCGAGTGTTCGAGAGAAAAGTCCTACGCAAGATCTTCGGTCCAGTGCGAGTTGGCGATGATTTCCGTATCCGATCCAACAGTGAGCTGTATGAGCTCCTCAACGACGTAGACGTTGTACAGCGCATTAATATCCAGCGGCTGCGCTGGCTCGGCCATGTCGTTCGAATGGAGGAGGATGCTCCGGCGAGACGGGTATTTGATGCGGGAATCTGCGGAAGTCGGCGAAGAGGACGACCTTGTATCCGTTGGAAGGACCAAATCGAGGAAGCCCTGTCATCGATTGGTGTGACCAACTGGCGTAGGCGCGCAAGAAGCAGAGGCGCCTGGAAGGATGTGTTACGGCAGGCCGAAATCCGTTAAACGGGTTGTTATGGCCAATTAAGTAAGTAAGTAGCCGACAAATTTCCGCTTCCACGAATAGACGACATCTTGGATAATCTTGGTCGGGCTAAACACTTTTCGGTGATCGACTTATTCTCCGGTTTCCACCAGATTCCGTTGCATCCGCATTCAAGGGATATAACTTCATTTAGTACAAATCGCGGCTCCTATAGATGGAAAGTATTGCCATTTGGTTTAAACGTGGCCCCGAACTCTTTTTCAAGAATGATGCACATTGCTTTTTCCGGCCTTCCTCCCAACCAGGCTTTTCTTTATATCGATGATATAATTGTTATAGGTTGCAGTATGCAACATCATCTAAATAATATCGAAAATGTTTTTGACACTTTCAAAAGACACAATTTGAAAATCAACCCCTTCAAATGTAACTTCTTTAGACCAGAAGTAACTTTCCTTGGGCATAAATGCACCTCAACCGGCCTACTACCTGACGATTCCAAGATAGAGACAGTTAAAAACTACCCTACCCCTACTGATAAAGATTCTACGAGAAGATTTGTTGTTTCGCAAACTATTATAGAAGATTTATTGACAATTTTGCTTCACTAGCAGCCCCTTTAAATTACCTTACCAGGAAAAGAACCTTATTCAAATGGGACGAAAACTGTCAGAATGCTTTTGAGGAACTAAAGTCAAGCCTTATCTCTCCCAAACTTTTACAATACCCTGATTTTTCAAAACCATTCATTATAAACTAGATGCGGTGCAGTTTTGAGTCAGAATATTGACGGCAACGATTTGCCAATATACTATGCGTCAAGGACTTTTAATACGGCGGAGCGCAAAAAGTCGACTATTGAACAAGAACTCTTGGCAATTTACTTTGCGATAACACAGTTTAGACCATATGTTTATGGTACCAAATTTACTGTCAGGTCAGACTACCGACCATTAGTCTACTTATTTAACATGAGAGATCCATCATCCAAACTGACAAGAATCCGGCTGGAACTTGAGGAGTATAATTTTGTAATAGAGCATATAACAGGTAGGGACAATGTGGCAGCAGATGCACTCTCGCGTATCTCGATTGACGAATTGAGGACGGCGAGTAAAACAGTTCTTGCAGTGACAACCCGCGGAATGTCCAGACAAAACCCGCAGGAACCAATCCGAGCAGACGCTGACGTGGTGAGAGTCCCAATTTATGATAAATTTTCACACAATTTTAGTAACAAGATATCAAAAATCAGATCTGAGCTTATGTATACCGATGATAAATTGAGTGCGCTACGTTTAAATATTTACAGGAAATTTAGGAGAATATTGTATGTGGACATTCGTATTGATAACGAGACATTTAATTTGGATGAAATGCTTTTGAGGCTTCAGGAATTAGCTGTCAGTAATAATATTCACATATTGGAGTGGCTGAAGGATGATAAATTTTTTACAATTTGTAGCATAGGAAAATTGAAGGACTATGGTTCGAAAAACTTGAAAAATTTGGAAATAATGTTGACGAATCCCATTGAGGAGGTTTTTGAAAGGGAAAAGAGGGAAAAATTTATGACAATATATCATAATGATCCGCTCTTAGGAGGGCATTGTGGTCGGAGTAAATATATGCTAAATTGAGAACGAAATATTATTGGAGGAACATGTCTAGGGACGTGGCCAATTTCGTAACGAATTGCAGCAGATGTAGTGTGAATAAGGTAAGACCCGGGGGTAAGGAAGAATTAGTTTTAACACCAACACCAGCTCAGGCTTTCGACGTAGTCATTTTAGATACTATAGGCCCATTTAGTGAAACGAAATATGGAAATAGGTATGCCCTTACATTAATGTGTGATTTGACGAAATATTTGGTTGTGACTGCTATACCTGATAAGAGCGCTGACACAGTCGCGCGTGCGATTTTGAAAAGTTCATCTTAATTTATGGACCAATGAATACCATCAGATCGGACCTAGGGACAGAGTTTAAGAATCAGATAATGCAAGAGTTGTGTGAATTATTAAAAATCAGTATGAACTATTCGACGGCTTATCATCACGAAACCCTAGGCACTGTCGAACGAAACCATAGAGTTTTCAACGAATATTTGAGAGCATACATCTCCGAAAACATTGAGGAATGGGATACTTATTTGTCTTACTTTTGTTTTTTTCATAACACTACTTCGAATACAGTTTTCGACAATAAATTTTCACCGTATGAGTTAGTTTTTGGTAGATCACCTAACTTACCTGAAATAACGTCAGGAAGAGCAATTGATCCTTTGTATAACGTAGAAAGTTATTGTAAGGAGATTAAGTACAGATTACAGAAATCGCACAAGTTGGCAAAGGAACTAATTAACAAGCATAAATTGCGGAACAAGAACATGTACGATAAGTATGCGAAACCATTAATGCTACAAGTGAACGACAACGGTCTAATACAGAGACAGCCCTACGACAAATTTAAGAGCATTTACGAGGGACCATTCGTTGTCAAAAGTGTGGACGGTTGTAATGTTAGAGTGTATGATGGAACGAAGAAAAAGGAAAGAACTGTTCATAAGAACAGGGTTCGGAAACTGTAGAGTGTGAATGAGGAACATGATTCTCAAGCTCTTATTCGGGATAGAGTCCTATAAAATTATGAAGTTATAAAGAGGCAAATTTGAACAAATATATAAATAGATACCTATAAACATAAAATACAAAAGAAATGCTGAAAAAAAAGAAATGAAATATTACAATAATATGAAAATTACAAATTAATTAAATTTTGTAATTGAAAAGAAATTGATGAATTAAAAATATTTAATAAATAAATAAATAAAAAAAAATATGAATAAAACATAATGAATATATATGTATATTGCATATAAACAAAAAAAAATTCAAATAAATACAAACTATGTACATAGTATAAGCATAAATACGTATAATTATAATTAATCACTGGAATTTTATAAACATTTATTAAAAAGATAAAAAAAATATTTTTGATAGAATAAGAAAGACTAACAATAATAATAATAAAAAAAAAAATTATTGAATCGAAAATAGCCTGATCACCTACTTTTCGATCCAAAAATTTTTTTTCCTCAGGAAGGGAGGTGTAATGCAAAAACATCACCCTTTTTAAAAAGTGCTTTTATTTTGTAGTTTATGGCAACCCTAACTAATTATTATCTTTCTACAATTATTTATAATCTAGTTATCACCATTCTCTTTATTACACTTAATTAAATTTATCTTAAGAACCGTTAGTTTTTAAGTATAAAAGGTTGTAAATAAACTACGCAGGCTGAGTCTGCTGTGAACCAACGAAATATTAAGACGTGTTTCATTATAGGTATATAATCAAGCTACCATTACATATATTAAACCATTTTTTCCCCATTCTATATTGCGGTACTTCTTTTGTATTGTTCTCCATTCTCTCTCTCCTCGATATCAATCATTTACAGGAATAGCCAGAAAGTACTAGTTTAATTTCGATTTATATGATTTTTCATTAACTTCATGGCCCTTCAAGAATAAAGTTATTCCTTTTAGATGTTCGCAATACTTTCCCAGCCTTAATATAACTGTCATCCGTAATCATAACTTTTATGGTACTATCGCCTTCATTTAAAGGGATAATTTCGAATGGAGGTTTCAAACATGCTTTAAGACCCTATATTTAAAATAGGACTAATCTGTTTTAATTGTTGTAGCGGTGCTCGACAATATATTAATAATCCCAATCATGTATGGTTTCCTCCGATACTATTCAATTTTTGTTCTCTCTTTCCTAAATCCCTAACATTATACATTTTGCTTGGTTGGGTAAGTTCGAAAATGATTCATTGTTCCGCCTTTTATATTATTTGCTTGTTTCTTATTGTTGGTGAGCTCTGCTATGTTTCTTGATTGTTCATCCATTCTCTACTTTTATCAAGCTACCAATCTCAATGGTCCTACATTAAGCACGCCGTAAATTTCTTCCTCCTCAGTCTTTGTTTGCATATTTGGACATATAGATCCAACACATTCTAATACTTCTCACAATGACGTGAAGTTCTCATTTCCCTACATCAGTGGAGAAGGACAATTGATTTCTTTTAAAGGAAAAGAAATTTAATTTCTTTCTCTCTTCTGAGGGGAAAGTGAATGACACACTCTAGATATGACAGAATTTTAATTAAAAAAAAAAGTATATTGGTAATCATTATTTTTCTATATTTTATTCTTATATAGCTTTTTTGTGTTGTATAATATTGGTAAAAAAAATCGTGCTTTTTATTTTTTCTATATTACTGTATAATTATAATAATTATAAACTTATTATAAAAATTATAATTAAAAATTATAACCACAAAAAAAAAGTACTTTTATTAAGTAACTATATATATATTTCATTATATTTTTTATTATCTTTGTGAAAGAACAATCAACTCAACTTGTGAAGAAACAATCAACTCAACTTGTTCTTTGTTAAGAGGGAAGGTGTAGTGTGTTTGACTAGTCGAAGTTGCCATACCTTTTGTATGAAACTTAATATCAACACATTCCTGCTGATCTTGTCCACACTGCAGTTTCTGCCCAGACATAAACAATTCGTGTAACTTGCTATGTTAGCATTTTCCCACGAATTGTTTACTGTATGCTAGCATTAAGAATTTAGTGTAAGTTTAGTTTTATGATTTTATTAAATAAAGTACAACCAAGATGAACAGTCGCTAAAGCGGCTGTACAAATTAAAATAAATGTGTTTTATTATTTAAACATATTACACCGCCACATCGAGGCTAAATTAGCGGCCATTAAGCTGAAATCCGCTCAAATGCATTGGATTATTGGTCCTAATTCAACACTAGACCTTGAATACAAGGTTCTTTTATACAAATGCATTATAAAGCCAATATGGACCTACGGCATTCAGCTTTGGGGCAGTGCTTGCGCGTCCAACGTTTTGAAATTGCAAAGAAGACAGTCCAAGATTTTACGACAAATTGTCTGCGCTCCATGGTATATTCGTAATGACAATATCCACAGAGATCTCAACATTCCTACAATTCAGGAAGAAATTAAAAAATTCGCCATAAAATACGTCGGTAAACTAACGATTCACCCCAACGTTTTGGCAAGGGACCTGCTTCAATTCGACGCCCATCAGAGGCTAAAACGGAGTGACACATTGTGCCTCGCTCGACGGCTGCACTGACCCCAACTTTTAAGATTTAATATTTAAGATTTGAATACAATATATAGCTATCACGCTGGTGTTAACTATTAACCTTCAAAACTAGTTGTAAGATTTGAAAACTATTGTAAATTTCATTAAGAAAGATTCAATAATAAAAAAAAAAAAAAATTTGAGATTCTTTTCTTTTGTTGCCAAAATAAAAGAATTCTAAAGAATTAACACTGATAAAAAGGACAGTTACCCGCTACCGAGAATTGACGACACACTCGTCACGCTAGCCGGAACGAAGAGGTTCTTCATATTAGATTTCCAAAGCGGGTATTGGTAGGTGGAAATTGCAGATAAGGACAAGGAGAAAACTGCATTCATTGCAAACGGCGGCTTATGGCAGTTTAAGGTTATGCCATTTGGGCTCTGTAATGTTCCGGCCACATTCGAGCGGCTTATGGAAAGTGTACTAAAGGGACTGCATTGGAAGACTTGTCTGGTGTATCTCGATTGCATAGCAGTGTTCGACGAACACCTCAAGAACCTGGGAGAAATTCTGCATTGAATATCAATGTGCATTCTTCCAAAAACAGGAGAAATATTTGGGGCATCTTGTTACATCAGATGGCATCTCCACGGATGAAGATAAAATACGAGCAGTAAAGGACTGGCCTTGCGGCCCTATGCTCCCTAGAGGAGTAAGAGGAACATATGTATAAAGGACTGGCCTCGTCTGCAGAATCTTTATGAATTACGCAGCCTTTTGGGACTAGCACATGCTACAGACGCTTTGTGCCTAACTTTGCTAGCGTGGCTGCAGGCTTGCATGAGCACAAATCAAGAAATCAAAAGTGTATCAATAGGGTGAGCCACAAGAAAAGGCGTTCCAGAGACTAAAAGACCTGTTGTGTGCTGCACCAGTTTTGGCGTATCCAGTCCCAGGGGAAAAATTCATTTTGGACAGTGATGCTAGCGGATTTGGTATTGGTGGTGTATTTCCCAAGTGGACAATGGTACAGAGAAAGTCGTAGGCTACTATAGTCGCACATTGTCAAAGCCTGAACGGAACTATTGTGTGACTCGACGTGACCTACTTGCAGTGCTGGAATGCATAAAACATTACCATAAGTATTTGTGTGTATAACATTTCCTGCTAAAGACTGATCATTTCGCACTGATATAGATGCTGCAATTCAAAAACCATGAAGGACAGTTAGCACGTTGGATTGAGCGCCTAAAGACTTACGATTTCAGCATTGAACATGTATGAGACATAAAACATGGGAATGCTGATGCTCTCTCCCGGCGACCCTTTAATTTGTAGTGTAAACATTGCGTAAAAAGAAGGAATCCATCGTTGATATCCGGCTAATGCAGATCGAAGCCAACGCGGACAAGAGCGAAGCACAAATAAGTGGCAAAATATTGGCGAAGATTATAGCAGCTAAGGAAGCGCACAAACGGGCTACCAGAAATGAGATATCCCCAGAAGGTTCTTTTACAAAAGAATATTGGGCACTATGGGACAGTTTAAGTTTGATAAACGGGTGCTTATATCGACATTGGGAACGCAATGATGGCAAGACCTCATTCAACCTATTAGTAGTGCCTTCCTCCAAAATGAAAGAAGTGTTAAAGGAGTTCGAAAATGGAGCTAGCGTAGGACATCTTGACAAAGACGCTGGAAAGGCTAAAACAACGTTCTTGGGTTGGATTTCGGCAAGCAGTGGCGGATTGGATAGCAAACTGTACCCAGTGTATTGCAGCTGAAGGTCCAGTAAGAAAAAGTCGAGGTCAGCTGAAGCAATATAACTCGGATGCACCTTTCGAGCGGATAGCGATGTGTTCTTGTCGTGATAGATTATTTCAGTAAATGGCCGGAAGTGTATGCCATACCCAATCAAGACGCGAACACAATAGTAAATGTTTTTGTGAACAACTGGGTATGCGGCTACGGGGTTCCAATCGAGCTACATTCCGATCAAGGCAGAAATTTCGAGTCAGCTGTATTCAAGGAAATGTGTGAGGTATACGATATTAAGAAGACGCGAACGACTCCGCTTCACCCACAGTCTGACGGAATGGTAGAACGGTTTAATCGAACCCTGGAGAAATACTTACGAAAAGTTGTGAGCAAGCAACAGACGGACTCGGATGAACACATTCAGAGGTTTCTACTGGAATACCGATCCGCGGTCCATGATTCAACCCACCTCAGAAAGGGATGCCACATACACTGGAAAACAAGAAAGTCTAAATAAACTTCATGAATTCGTTCGCACACGTATAAAAATGGTCAGCGATAGAATGAAATCCAGGTATGATCCTGCAGCAAATACGAAGGGCTTATATGAGTGACAACAGATTCTACTTTACAACCCAAAGCGGAAGAAAAGATTATCTCCCAAGCTACAAACTACCTGGGTGGACCTTATAAAAGTATTAAAAGGTTAAACGATATCGTGTACAGGATACAGAAAGCTAGCAGCCCCCGAACAGAAATGAAGGTCGTACACATAGAGCGACTGGCAAAAGGTGTTCAAGGTGACTGTCTCGAAAATCCGGTCGCCATAGTCAAATAATCACGATGGTGGGAAAATGAACGACATGGAAGATGGACATATAAACAGATTCCAGAGTTGCAAGTGTGGAAAAACAGAAAAAACGGAGAAGTAGACTACTACATAACCCAGATGCTGACCAGTCACGGATATTTCAGAGAGTACCACTCGCCATTCTGTATCTATAAAGAGAAAGAAACGTTAGATGATTCCGAACACACTTTCTTCAGTTGTCGTCGATTGGCCGAAAGCCGTCAACAACTCGAAGCTGAAATCGGCATTATTAGTAATACAAACGTAGTGCTGACAATGATAAACAGTAGAGAAAGCTGGAACGCAGTAAAAGAATTTATGCACCATGCCCTCCGAACGAAGAAATATGACCTAGACGCAGTGGAATAGAAGAAGCGGAGCCTGGACGCAGGTTGACGATGAAGGAACTGGCATAAGTGCCAAAAAGGGGTCCACCTCGAAGCAATACAACCGTGGTTCCGAGGTGGAATAATACCCTGGTGAGGAGACAAGGTGGGTTTTTAGTCGGTATACCCAGTGAGAGAGTCCGACATACCATGTATGGTACCATGTATGGTATGTCGGACCTTCATGAATGCATGAAGCATTTCCCCTCCTTCCTGCAAAAAAAAAAGAATTGTCAAATAATCATCACTTTTTTTTGCCTAAAAATTTTGGAATTTCTTAGTTTCGACAATAATTTTTTTTACGTAACCAATAGAAAAATATTCATAAGCAGAATATAGTTTTTAAGCTTTTAAGTCTTAAGGACCATAAATTTCCTTTTATAGGTAATTTTTTGTTCAAAAGTTATTTCGAGGTAGTAAGTGTAAGTTTCTTTGCGCACTGTATATACATTGACAAATAAAATAAAATGTCAAATGTAAATATTTGACATTCAGGTGTACTCAGAAATGCACTTACCTGGGCTGATAACACCACCTTATATGAATTCGTCTTAGTATTAGTGTCGAGGAAAAGGTGTCAGATTTGGAAAAGACCTTTGATGGAAAACTCTCGTAATCGAGAACTTTACCGCATGGAGTTAAGGTGTCGTACGCAAAAGGCTAATGAGTCACTTCTAGTCTTTACAATGGAGGTCGAGAGACAAGTGCAGCTTACATACCCAGGATAAAACCATTCGTTGAGAGACAACTTTAAAACCGAGGTGTTTGTTAATGGCATACGTGACCCAGACGTATGAATTCTCACGCTTTGCGTGACCAAATTGTAGGAACAAGAAATATTGAAATATTATTTTAATTCAATGTGAGATTCTTTTATTTTGTTGCCAAAATATAAGATTTATAATGAATTAACATATTGGGGCCCCCAGCGGACCACGAATTCTAGTAGGTTAGCATTAATATCAGGCAATTTATATTTAATTGTAGTATCAAGCTACTGGGTCTAAAGAAGTATTCTAGGTTGATCTCGGCGCAGACTCTGGTGCTTCAGTGGTAGACTTAGTTCTTCTCTTCAGTAATGTTTTTATAAGAAGGATAATGATAATTGTTAAAATGAGAGCAAGCCCTGTATAACTGACCGCCAAGCCGTGTGCTTTATGATCGGCTATTGTTGTTGGTATATTGTGTTGCTGCGCTTTGACTTCTTCCTGCAATCGGTTTATGTTTAATACTCGAAAGGTATAGTAAGGGTTGTGTCAAGTTATTTCCATTCTGGCGTAATTGGGAGAATGACATCCCGTTGCTTGTATGGGATTGGCGCAGACTTGATGTGATAGTTTGGTGCCCGTGGATCGTGATCACATCGCTTTTCATGGTACACACTGTCACTGATTCTTTTGATATAATTAGTACCAAACGTTGTTATTGACTATCAACTCTATATTGCAACTTGAGTCAGATTCATTATTAAATAAGTGTATTTCGCAGCTATATATAGTGTGCACCTTTAGTGTATATTGCTTGGGTATTTGAGCATAAGAATGTGTTGTGTTCGAGAGTATTGCATTCAAGGAGTTTAGTATTATCCATGGCAAAATATTCATCACGGTGAGGGTTGAGAGTAGGGTTGCCAGATTCCGATTCGCAAAAAGCTGGACATTGGGTTTTAAAAAGCTGGACAAATCAAAAAATAGCTGGACATAAAAAATACTGAGAAAATGTTAATTTTGGTTTTGTGTAAATAATTTTTATAAAAATATCTATTGTTATCAACATATATACATATGTTATATTATTTAAAAATATTACAATTAAATAAATTAATTGCATTCTTTAAAATTTATTTAACTAAACTTAAATTTTTTCGGTTCAGTCCGTCACATGCATATTTGCATATGCATTATTGCAGTGTACTAAAAAATTTCTATTTAGCTGGACAAATTAAATTTTAGCTTGAAACTGGACAAGCATCAAAAAAGCTGGACAATCCAGCCAAGTCCAGCCGGGCTGGCAACCCTAGTTGAGAGCCATCATTTTTGTGGTCGGTATAATGGCTACTAAGGTAATATTTACTAGCTGTGGAACTGGAGTGAGGTAAAATAGATCATTTTGATGTGTCAAGGGGATGAGCAATGTGCAAATAATGTGCTGGTTTGAAATTGATGCATGCGCTGTCACTATGCCATATAGATGAATGATATCCACCACTGGGAGTGATATATCTGCTGGAAGGTTTGCCTTTATATTATCAATTGGTGTGGGGTCAACATAACTGGGCTGATTCGACCATGATAAGTATCCGCTAATAAATTAATCATGGACGTGTGCATTCGTTATAAATTGTATGCTATGACAAACAACTGCATGTTGAGGTACAAGATTTATTTATTTATTAATTACAATACAATTACAAATTATATACGAGCGGAGTAACTTGACCATATGTTCGGTGTAGTGTCACAGACCAGTGTCTGTGGGTTTCGAACCCACGACCCTCACGCTAATAGTCTAGCACACTACCCACTAGACTACCAGGGCACCCAAACAAGATTAGTTGCGATTGATTATTGGTATCAATGTTTGTGAGGTTTCTGAGGCTATTGATTTTAAAATTAAGTTTTTCAAAATTGGCTTGAGTACGGGCTTCGGACTGCTTCATAAGATTAAGGGTAGAGTCGAGAAATGATGTTTGGTTCCGCAGAAGACCTTGCAAGTGGGCCTCAATAGTTTTTTGGTGTTAATGGTGTCGGTCATTTGTTCAGCATATGTTGAATCAAGTACCCCGAATAAGTAATTCACGACATTGCCAACGATATCTATTGCCCCGCTTTTTTCTATTTTGCGAGATTATTTAAACCGGCCTCCATTTCGTCCTTGAGATTGTGAAAATGGTTAATTAATCCGGTGCATTGAGTGGTGAGGTGTGAATGGTTGCAGGCTTCCACCAAAGCAGATGTTCCGTTAACCAAAAGCTGCAATTCATTATAGAATGGTGCCAATTCAAAGTAGATATGAAGTTTTCATTCTGATATGATCGGCTTGATTTGACCAATATGTTCAAAATGTAACCCAGGATTACTAATAATTTGTGTGCAAGTAACCTGAGAGCACATTGCCGATGGAACGAACAATGCTAAGAGCATTAGCACGCTTGTAGTGGTCAAATTGGAGCGTTTTGAAGGATGCAGATTTTTATCTTTGTCGTTGGATGCCCTGCTTCTTTTAACAAGTGGCGGTATATCTGGGTTTTTATTTTCGGCATTAGTCATTGGTGGTTCCAAAGGAAGCGGAGTTAGGAAATGAATAGCTCGCTTAATGACGCCGGTAGATGTTTTAATAGCAGCTGTCCTGATGAATCCATCTGGCCCGGGGTATGTTTCAATTAATTTACCGAGTCGCCATGTCATGACACGTGACGGGTTATCTTTGATTACGACTATGGTGCCAAGTGGCAAATTTTGAGACTTGGTTTTACACTTATTCCGCTGCTAAAGTTCATTGAGGTATTCCATCGACCGTCGATTCCAGAATTGATGTTTTATTCGAAACACTAATTCTCATCGTTTTACTAAAGAGGTTGATACAGATTGTGCTGTTGCATCAACTTGAGCTGTCAAAGGTTCTCCAATTAAGAAATGGCCAGGAGTTAAGACCACTTCATCACTAGGATCACTCGGCAATGGTGTAATTGGCCTCGAGTTGAGGATTGCTTCAACCTCTATAATTACGGTTTCCATTTCCTCATAGGTCAAGGATGCGTTTTCTATTTCTTTAACCAGAAGCCTTTTGGCGGACTTGACTGCGGCTTCCCATAGTCCACCGAAGTGCGAGGAACGTGGAGGAATGAAATGGAAATTAATGTTTCTATCCGCGCATTCTCGTTGAATTTTTTTCTTGAGCTGGTGTAGAAAATAAGGCAGTTGACAATTCTGCTAGTTGATAGCGAGCTCCCACAAAGTTTGTTGCGTTGTCGCAATAAAGATTCTGACAGTGGCCTATACGACTTTTTTTTTATTTTATTTATTCAATTAAATTCAACTAAAATACAATTTGATTATTTGGCCTCAGCGCCCTATGGGCATTATTGAAGCAAGTTGGCAGTTTCAGTTATACTGATTAAAATTATTAAATTTATACTTCATATACAACAACAAATAAAGATAGATATAATAATAAAAAAAAATAAAACATAGATAAATAACAATATTAACAATTACGGCTAATTATAAACTTAGGTAAAGCATTAGATATTTTAAGTTTTTATATACATACATATGCATTTGGATATAAAATATTTTAAGTTAACTATCTACACAGCAAGTTTTCCAAATTTTCAAATATATATTTTCTTATTTCCTTTTTAAAGACTGATAAGCTATTTATTGATTTTAACCTTAAAGGTAACTTATTATATTCAAGACTACCAATATATTCCGCTGCCTGGTTGTTTCTAACCTGAACCTAGCGGTATGTAAATTGCCTTGGTTCCTTGTATTGAAAAGTGTTTGATTCTGATATATATTAACAGTTGGTATTTATATCGTTCACAAAAAGGCATAATGTGTTTACATATATCTCTATAAAGTAATAAAGTGGGGTATCGTTGCGGTAAATTATAGATTGTCTTCAATGCTCTATTTTGCATCACCTGCAATGATTTTAATTCATTTGTGTTTCTAAACCCATATGTTATTGCCATATAGTTTATGTGACTTTGTATTAAGGACTGGTAAATCATCAATTTTGTTTTCAGATTAAGTTTATTTTTCATTTTAAATAAAACCCCAACTGCTGGTGCAATTCTTGATTTTACCTCATTCATGTGTAGATTCCATGCCATATTACTTTGCAATATAATTCCTGAATATTTTACTCTATCTGTTTCCAAAATCAAATTTTCACCGACTTGAATCGCAAAGCTATTATCCTGCACACGTGTACGTGGTCTAAATATGATTAATTTAGTCTTATCCGCATTCAGCTTCAACCTATTAAGACGAACATATTCAAGAATAAGAGCAACATCACGTTCCATATACGTTTTCAAAACCAAATCATACTTATAAGGATAAAATAAACAAGCATCATCAGCAAACATATACAATTTACCTGTTAGTTGTAAGTTAGAAAGATCATTCAAATAGATAGAAAAAAGCAGAGGACCCAAACAACTACTCTGAGGTACGCCACTTTGAACATCCAACATGTTACTTTTTTCGTCACCAATTTGAACAAATTGTCTTCTATTCCTAAGACAATTCTCAATCAGTCTCAATTCAATAAAACATCAATTTCTGCAACATTATATCATGGCCAACGAGATCAAAAGCCTTACTAAAGTCCAAAAATAGCCCTGCAACCCCACTAGAACCTCTATCCAACTTGTCACAAATGAAGTTTACAGCATTCAAAACTACCTCTTCCGTATTACATCCCTTTCTAAACCCAAATTGATATTTGTCATCTCTCATGGATGACCTTTTCAAAAATTTTATCAATAATTGGCAGTAGGGAAACTGGACGAAAATCACTAGCTTCAAAAGCATTCGTAACTTTTGGTACAATTTTGTTTATCTTTAAACAATCGGGATATATAAAACGAATTTATTATTTTATTAAAAATACATGTTAACACGGGAGCTAGTATATCATTACAGTTGTATATTACCTTTGCAGAAATATTATCATACCCCACAGATTTATTTAAGTTCAAATTATTAACAACAGAATTTATATGTTCAACAGAAATCTGCTCAAGGTTAAAGCGGAAAGAAGACTGCCGTAAAGTACGTAGTGAATTGCAACTATCTTCCGGATACGTTTGAGTTCGCAGCCTTGAATTTGTCACAGACTGAATAAAATATTGGTTAAGAATATTTGCCTTTGTTTACACATTTTCTATTAGCTCACCATCATATATGAGTTTAAGATCTTTCTTTCTATGTCTTGTTACGATTTTTTTTTGTTGAACAATTTTATTCTTTTTCTGTTGGCCGTTCATCATTGGTGGTTGGGATTCATTCCCCACGAAATTATTTCATTTCAAGTTCAAGGTGAAACCTTAACACTCATTTATGTTGTATGTAATATACAACAATCGCTTACTATTTACTGGAAAAAGGAGAAAATGAAGAAAAAAAGAGGATTATTACTCTTTAAAAAGGGCTTTGATCGTAGTGAAGAGTAAACAGTTCTCTTCTCTTACATTTTTTTTTTATGTCTTTTCATTTCTTTCTTTGTATCTGGCTGGACATACAGAGCATTAGGTCTTTGTTGTTGCTGCGTTTTGTTTTTATGTAAGAGAGTGCTTATTGCGTTTCTCTTTTCATATATATATGAAGGTTTTTTTTTTTTTGAGCAGAGAAAAGTGTGAAATAAAGCCAGAGATGGTTGTAGGAGTTTTATGAGTGTTGATTTGTAATTGCATATAAAATTTACTTTGTATATAATTTATGACAAACATATGCATATAGTTCACCTACCTAATAACCTACTTGCTTATTATTAGATAATTACCTAAAAATAATTACCATTTAGTGCTAATAAGCGGTTTTCTTAAAAAAAAATAGTATGCAAAATCCTATAGGCACTCAATTTTCCATCCCTGTTTTTTTTAATTTGATTTTAAGCAGCACAGCCACGATCAAACCAGATTGATCAATCTGCCATTTTTGTGATTGTATTGGTAAAACTGTACTCACACGTACAGAAAACTGTCCTCACACGTACACACTGAGAAGAGATTGAAGAATATCAAAATACTTTTGATTTTCGCTACCTGCTCCGCAGAAATTGGAAGCAAATTTGATGTGTGTGCGGGCAATTACTTCAAATTTCATTTTTCTGCAGATTTCGTAGGAGAAACATCACCATCTGGTTCGCGGATGTTTTGAAAATGTGTAGCAGAAAATGATAATAAAAATAATAAGAAGTGGATGTTTTGTTTTTGTATATGTATTTTTGTATTTATTTATGATTCGTTATGATCGTTCCTTTATTTTTACTAACTTTGTTTTGTAAAAAAATAATATAAATTATTTTATTTATAAAATTAAGTCCATTAATAATTTGTTTTAATTGCTTTTATATTATATTTTAAAATCTTGTTTATTTTTCCATAAGTCTCTATAACAATGCGACCAATTGCTCGTTCCGAAATAGCGCTGACAAATTTTAAATCAGAAAAGAAATTGCCTGTAGCAAGAAAACGCAATGTTATAGATAGACGTTGATTCGGAGAGATGGCGTCACACATTTGAGTATCTTCTTTTTAAATTTTGGGGCCAACCAAATTTAGAAGTTCCTCATATGTGCCTTCATCCATCTGTAAAAAGTTTTGAAAATCATTTGGAGGACTCAATTTGAGTTCATTGAGAACATTTTGGTGCGTAAATGCATCCCTTTTCTTCAACCACTCTTTCATCCAAAGACCCTTCGCAGTTTCCTTTTTTTGTTTTTTTAATTGCCTGCGCCAGGGCAATGACTATGAAACAATCATTTGTCATATTAAAAGAAAAAACTAAAAAACAAACAAAAACAAAACAATCTCCCAACCAAAAGCCCATATGTTCTTTCAGAAAACCTAAAAAAAATGTTTGCAAAAAAAAAAGAAAACCATAAAAGAATTTTTTCCGATGACAACCATGTGATGTTGTCTTCTCCACAACATTTTTAAAATGAAATTTGAAGGCTGAAATTTGATGTGTTGCTGTGCTGAGTCAAACAAATATTACCAACACATATGCAAAATTTGAACACCAGAATTTGAACGTGGCCGAGGCACTTTAAAAACCACAATTTGTTTCATATTCCATTTTGTCCCTATTTAAGGAATGTATATATATTTTTTTAAATACATTAACGGGACTTCATTTCCAGCATTTTTTTTAAATCACGCCACGAGATTCAGGTTTTTGCGTGAAAGAAATCAATTGAAAAGTAGACTTTGCCAGGAACGCTACCAGCACGGAAAAAAATATTATTAATTAAATTTTACAAAGAATAGTGTGTGAAAGTGCTCAAAAACATTACCAAAAATAATAAAGACAAAGTTTAAAAATTTTACGCTGAAATAAAGTATGCATTGAAAAGATTCTGGTAGAAAAAGAGAACTACTGGTGTCGGGCGCTATACTTTGCGTTTAACTTTTGGACAGTCTGCCGCTGAAACGTCGAACAGCTTTACAGCCACAGGTAGCCCTGATCGCCTTATAACCCGTTCAGCTACCGGTTTAGCAGTGTTGGGCATTGATTTGTCGTCGTTTAGCCCCAAGCAAATGTTGGCCAGCAGTAGCAGCAAATCCTCCAGAGTGCCATCTCGCAGATTCGAAATGTTAGGAGGATGACAAACGCCTGTGAAAGTTTGTTGTCAACCATATTGTTATTATAATATTTTTTTTTAACACCTAATTTCACTATTAGATAAGACCGAAAGAAAAAAAAAATGAACATTTGAGAGTAATACCCTAAAATGGTTGTAAATGTAAACGTTCTCAACAAATCTGTATATTAACAAAAAACAACAAAGGACTCCAGGAAGTACAACAACGAACGTTTATCACAAATAATAACAAAAACAACAACAAAAATAATTTAAATAAAAGTCCAACTAATTAATAGCAACCAGTGAAAGGATGGATATCTTTGAAAATCAGCCTTTAATCAGGGAAATAAAAAAATTATTTGTCATAAGAAACCTTGGTAAATGTATTGTACATAAATATGGTAAAGAAAACAAAGATAAATAGAGTAGAAAAAAAGAATAATGATTCCAATTTATGAATTTCTTTTTTTTTATAAATATATATACAATACGTAGTTTATTATTATTATTTAAATTTTAAAAATCTTAGACCTTGCTAAGAATTTTTTTTCTTCTTTTCTTTTCCAATTTTATTATACATTAGCAACAAATATTAACCAATAACTATCGTTTATATCCTCATTAATTTTAGTTTTAATCTAAATCTACACTTATAAGTAAGGCCATATACTTTTTTTTAGTTTCTTTTCCTTTTGCATTAAAAGAAAAGCAAGCATAATAAAATGATGATAATATGAATTGAAATCAATACGAATTTTTGCTTAGCTTTTTCCTAAAGTTTTTTTTTAAATTGAATAAAAATTTCTTTCTTTCCTATACCTTAAAGCCAGCCAATTAAAACTTTATTGTTTTCTTTACAAATAATTTAAACAAAAACAAATATTGTATAACATAAATTTGTTAATTCTTTTATACTATTTTCCCATTTTATTCAAAATTAAAAAAAAAAAGGGAAAACAAATTTTGTAAAAATTTAAATTTGTATCTGAAATTGTAACAGATCTTACTTAGTATAATTATTTTACATTTGATTTGAATTATTTTTTTTTGTAGTTTGCTTATAACTTTTTTTTTTTTCTCTTTATACAAAAACTCGGTCAATATAAATTCAGAAGCGAATCAAACACCCATTGTAATGCAGTGATTGCTGGGCCCATCAATTGACACCGCATACAAATTTCCGCAAGTAAACAAGTAAATACATTCATACATATCTGCCAATGTTTGTAAGTAAAACATAAATTTTCTTTTATTTCGATTTTATTAATTGTATTATCGCTGTAAAGAATGTCACATTAATTTTTTTTCCATTTATATTTATTTTATTATCATAGTTTATAATTTATATACGATGTATCTAACCTTTAAACTGCTCCAAATAAATTTTGTTAATTTTATTTTTTTTTAACTAACCACATGATATTTTAAAGATTTTAGTAAGGGGAATGTTAACCATTGTGAGATATGAAGGGTAAATTATATTAAATAGTTTTTTTTATAAGGGACATGTATTTCGAATTATGGGTGCTTTCCTGTCAAGGCGTCTGACATTAGGTCAGTGGGAGGGAAACATTGTACCCCTACGTGGCACAACAACTGGCCATCGTTTAAATTTTCATTATTTGGCAATATCAAGTTTCATTAATTTTTTTTGTATTTTGGCATACTATAGGTACATTTAGGCATGGTTAGTATGCTATATGATTACGCGCAGTAATATGAGTTAAGAATTATCATTGCCTCAAGTTATAGCTAGCTGGGACACCTTTCAACATGCCTCTTAATCTCATTTTATTTGTTTTGGTTTGCGATTGAACTCGGACAACAATTTTCATTTTTCATGTAAGCCTGCCGCGTAACATATATGGCGCCCAACGCAAAGGACATTTCAGTGCCATTAGAAACTTAGACAACATCTTTTAATATTGTTCAATTAGTTAATAATATAATAGTGTTTTATATTTAAGATTGGATTAAGTTTTGGGTGATTTAAATTTGTAAGGTATTTAGTTTTCTATTTAAGTCTTAGATTTCTAAAGGATTTACACTCTGTGAAACTAATTGCAATTTAGAAAGCATATACACCAACGAGTTTAACTTCATGAAATCTGTGTTTTTTTTCAAGAGTCCTATTGCTGTCAATGTAATGTCGGCTTTAGTAGCATTGAAGGGAAAGTTAGGATTTTTGTCAATATTAGTATTCGAGTCCATATGAACCAAATATATTTCTTAAAGGTTCTTATGTTGCAGTTTATGTTCTATTGGCACACTTTGGCTTGTTCAGTTTTTTATGTAAGATAAAATTTATTATTTGATATTACTTCTACGACACGATTTGGTATGTTTACTTTAATATTTCTGTGGTTATCATTCCCCTGAATTTTCATGATTCTTTTTTTTTGTACTTTTGAGCATATACTATATTATAAATTTATTTATTGATTTAAAATTCTTATTTTAAACATTATATTTTATATTATATTATATCATATTATATATAATAATTATATATATTATATTTTTCCTAGAATTTACTAGAAAACATTAACATAACTTTTGATAGGATAAAAGGAAGTATTACTTGACTTTAGATATTATTCTACAGCGAAGGGCTTGTTTTTGTCAGTTCCGTAATGAACACCCGAAACTCTTCTAGAGGTTCTAGGAATAATTCGTTCACTAGGACACGAGGCTCATCAGCTTCTGGAAATAACATATCAATAGATCCTCAGGACAGCTCTGGTGCAAAACCAAAAGTAGTTCATTCTCCTACACCCAGGACACAGGTCAATAGGGCACAAAGTTCGAGCAATTTGTCATCGTCTAGTCTTTTCCAAGATATTGTAGTAATGGATAATCAAAATTCGGCTTCACAACCGCAATTAGTTACAGCTCAAGAGGAAATTCCTCGCAGATCTTCCCTCAATCCAAACGTAGACCCGTCTGTACATGCTTCGACTTCTAGCAGTAATGCTCCACTAGTTCCAAATACAAACTATGCCAACCCTATTAGTCCCAGTTCATTTGATTCTTTGCTGGCACTTATGCAGCAAACAATGAGGACGACACAAGAAGAATTCCGAAGAGAGTTAACCTCAATTCGGGAAAGTATATCACAAATGGGTAGTGGTCCGACTACGTCGTCAAATAGACCCCCTGAAATGTTCCATAACTTTACCAGTTCACAAACCCCTAATTCTAATTGTATGTCGGATCAAAGTAGGATAGTGGAAAATACGAATGTAAAATTGGAAAAGTGGAAGATTTCATATGACGGAACAGGATCTGTTTCGGATTTTTTGTTTAAAGTTGAGACCCTCTGCACCCGATCTAAATGTTCTGATGAACATTTGTTATCCAATTTTCATATTCTTCTGGAAGGTCGTGCTGAGAGCTGGTATTGGCTCTTTAGTAGACAAAATCGTAATATCACGTACTCGTTTTTGCGTAACGCATTAATTAAAGAGTTTGGACATGTGGAATCCGACCACGAGGTGTTGCTGAAAATTTCGTTGCGCAAGCAACAATTTAAGGAAACTTACGATGATTTCCATGCCTCTGTGGTAACCATGAACTTACGCCTACATAATCCACTCCCGGATATAACACTCATAGACATTATGAAACGAAATTTAAACCCAAACTTACGATTTTTAATGTTTAATTCTGATCCTAAAGATATTAATGATTTTCGAGACATTGCCCGGAAAGCGGAAAAAGTTTTGCGGGAGACCAAATTTCAAACATCTAATATAGGAACGTCTCGAAACATTAATGAGATTGATACTTTACTTTCAGAAGTCTGTGGATCTGAATATGTAGACCCTCACGTCGAGGCATTGAGACTACCTAATAAAAAGGTCAACTATGATTATTCTGGCATAAAATGTTGGAATTGTTTGGAGTTTGGCCATTCATACATATATTGTTCAGAGGAAATCAAGAAGCCTTTTTGCTTCAAATGCGGTCAAAAGGGTACCTTGACAACTAAATGTCCTAACAAACATTCTTTCCAGGGAAATTCGAAAAGTGGGCGAAATGGCTACCGGGGACACTCGTCCACCCTCACAAACCCCGAGTTTGAACTGAAGTCTAATTCTAGCGAATATGATTTTGATTTTATTGAACATTTTGATATACCAACTGAAACATTTACTAAGGAAAATTCGACACAAACCCCCGATTTTTACATTTGCGATGATAATATGGAAAAATTACATGACTATCCTATAACAGTTAACCTTCAGGAGAACTCTTCCATACCTAAATCTATGCAAACAGATATTGATACCTTTATGAGTGATAGTGATGATTATACGCTAAACAAATTTAAAATGACAGCCAAACCCACATTTAACATTGTTAAATGTAGGATACGGTTCAAGAAACGTAAGTTTTTCCGAAAACTATTAGAGTCAACAATTTTTGATGGGTCGGACGAGAGACCATTCGCGAAAGTAAAAGTAAATGATGATACTCTTGTAGGATTACTGGATTCGGGAGCCAATGTCTGTGCATTGGGCAAGGATTGTTTATCTTTTTTGAAAAGAAATAAAATACCCTATACACCAATGAAATCTTCAGTACGTACGGCAAGTGGCAACAAACAGGATGTTATAGGCTTTTGCGTTTTACCAATATTTTTTAAGGGTGTTAGTAAGAATATTAACTTTTATTTAGTCCCATCGCTTAGTCAATATGCTTACTTCGGTATTAATTTTTGGCGAGAGTTTGCTCTTGCTCCTGATGTTATTCCAACCAATCTTGCACAGGTTTCAGAAATCTCAATAGACTCAAATTTGGAAAATTTTCACGAATTGACTCCGGAACAGAGGCTAATTTTGGAAAAGACCATTTTAGAATTCCCCTCGTATGAGAAGTTGGGTCTAGGTAGTACTGATGTATTACAACACCACATTGACACAGGCGACTCGGTCCCAATAAAATGCAGACATTATCCATTATCCCCTCCCAGACAAGAAGAAGCGTTTCAAGAAATCGTTTAAGTTAATTGTTAAAGCTAGGCGTTATCGAAGAATCAAATTCTCCGTGGTGCTCACCGGCAGTACTTGTGAGAAAACCTGGGAAAGTTAGACTCTGCATAGATTCTAGGAGACTTAATGAGGTAACGAAAAAGGACTCCTACCCATTGCCTCACATCAATGGACTACTGAGTAGGCTCAAGGATACGTATTTTATCACAGGAATTGATCTCAAAGATGCATTTTTGCAAATCCCATTGACTGATTCATCTAAGGAAAAGACTGCTTTCGTGATACCGGGTAAACCGTTATATCACTATAAATATATGCCTTTTGGGTTATGTAATGGGCCTCAGACTATGAGTCGGCTCATGGATAAAGTTATTCCTTCACGATTGCGTGAAAACGTATTTATATATCTTGATGACTTGCTAATCTGTAGTCCTGATTTTGAACGGCATGTAAGTCTGTTGTCACAAGTAGCGTCTTGCCTGAAGGGAGCTAAATTGACTATTAATGTGAGTAAGAGTAAATTCTGTCAAAAGGAGATCAAATATTTAGGATATATTGTGGGCAACGGTTGTTTAAAAGTAGACCCATCTAAAGTAGAATCGATAAATAATTTTCCTCTTCCGAAGACACCCAAACAAATCCGTAGATTCATAGGTATGGCTAATTGGTATCGATCCTTTATAAATAACTTCGCGGATCTTGCAGGACCTCTGACTAATTGTTTAAAAAAGTCGAAAGGAAAATTTTTACTTACCGATGAAGCTATTAGAGCATTTGAAAAACTGAAGATTGCCCTCTCTTCTGCTCCAGTATTGGCGCAACCCGACTTTCAAAAAGAATTTGTAATACAATGCGATGCTTCCAAAACTGGGGTCGGCGGTGTATTGCTCCAATATGATGACAAAGGGTTGGAGCATCCCATTGCGTATGTATCACAGAAACTTAATAAAAGTCAAAAGAATTACACGGTTACCGAACTGGAATGCCTTGCAGCGATTGTAAGTGTAAATAAATTTTGTCCCTATATTGAAGGTTTACGTTTCCGCATAATCACGGATCACTCTTCCCTGAAGTGGCTTATGTCGCAGAAGGATTTGAGTGGACGATTGGCGCGCTGGAGTTTGAAATTGCAGCGATATTCATTTAGTATTGAACATAGAAAAGGATCCTTAAATGCTGTACCCGACTGTCTCTCTAGGATGAACATAGATGGCCTATCTTTGGAAAATCTACCAACGGACATTGATCTAACATCACCTGAATTTGAAAGCGAAGAATACCAACATCTCCGGAAATCCATCACCGAAAACAAAGAGTCCTTACCAGATCTGTGTATATCTGAGAACTTAATTCTGAAAAGGGTGAACTTTAGACAGGGTTCCGAAAATGAGGAAAATAGCTTGTGGCGTATTTGGATACCAATGCCCTTAGGACAATCAGTCATTAGATCAGCTCACGACTCGATAGGTTCATGTCACGGCGGTTTTATGAAGACATTATCAAGAATTCGACAAAAATATTTTTGGCCGACCATGATAAAGGATATTAAAACGTATATAAGTAGATGTGATATTTGCAAAACTTTAAAATCATCAAACCAAATTACAAGACCTCTAATGGGTAATCAGATCCACACTAATAGACCATTTGAGAGGCTGTATTGCGACTTTTTAGGTCCTTATCCATTTACAAAGTCTGGGAATTCCATTATTTTTATCTGTTTGGATCATCTAACAAAATTTGTTTTCTTGAAACCTATGAAGGCAGCAACGACATCTAACGTAATTTTATTTTTTGAATCTGAAATTTTTCCAGCCTATGGAGTACCGAGGTTTATTCATAGCGACAATGCCAAACAATTCCTTTCTAAGGAAATAAAAGACTTCTACGAATTGTATGATATATCTCACATTACAACAGGATTTTTTGCGCCACAATCTAATGCTTCGGAACGTGCTAATCGCGAAATTATCACGAAAATTCGATTTTTTTTGAAAGACCATAAAGATCATCGTGAATGGGATAAGTATATTCCTCATATTTTGTCGGTTTTGCGTAGCGACTATCATTCTGCGATACAATGTTCTTCCTATTACGCAGTGTTTGGCCAGAACATGGTTCAGCATGGTTCGGCATATAAGATTTTGGATACATTAGGCTGCTTATCAGGTGAAGATTTGAATATTTGTAGCGATAGAGTAAAATTGTCGAATATAAGGCAGAATCTTCGCGAGAATCTGACTATCGCACATAACAAAGCCGCTAAAACATATAATCTTAGAAGCAGGCCAGTACAATTTCAAAGATGCCAAATTGTATTTAGGAAGAACCACGTAATGAGTAGCATGGCTAAACGTATAAACAAAAAGTTTATGCCAAAATATATCAAGTGCAGGATTAAGGATAGAATAGGCAACAATCTATACGATATTGAAGATCAAAATGGGAAATATATCGGGAAATACCATGCTTCCGACTTAAAATCTTGAATTTTACCCGGCTTTCGTGGGTCGTGCCACACGTTGGCAACTGTAAAAGAAATGAAAATTGTGGCATGACACGGAAAATAGTTTTTCTGTCATTAAATTATTATTAAATAGGAATCCGACTTGAAATTTTTTATTGCAGAAACATTTCTTCTTTTAAATTGTCTTAAATCTAACAAAAACGATTGACATAGACCAATGATTTTTTTATTTTGTATCCGCTTGCTCCATGGAGAACAATTTATGCATGTATTTTGTAAACAAACAAACAAAAATCGGTTTCCTGTTCAAACTTCAACTTACGATGAAATTTCAGTTTGAAGCAGGTTTGTTACGATTTTTTTTTGTTAAACAATTTTATTCTTTTTCTGTTGGCCGTTCATCATTGGTGGTTGGGATTCATTCCCCATGAAATTATTTCATTTCAAGTTCAAGGTGAAACCTTAACACTCATTTATGTTGTATGTAATATACAACAATCGCTTACTATTTATTGGAAAAAGGAGAAAATGAAGAAAAAAAGAGGATTATTACTCATTAAAAACGGCTTTGATCGTAGTGAAGAGTAAACAGTTCTCTTCTCTTACATTTTTTTTTATGTCTTTTCATTTCTTTCTTTGTATCTGGCTGGACATACAGAGCATTAGGTTTTTTTTTTTTTGAGCAGAGAAAAGTGTGAAATAAAGCCAGAGATGGTTATAGGAGTTTTATGAGTGTTGATTTGTAATTGCATATAAAATTTACTTTGTATATAATTTATGACAAACATATGCATATAGTTCACCTACCTAATAACCTACTTGCTTATTATTAGATAATTACCTAAAAATAATTACCATTTAGTGCTAATAAGCGGTTTTCTTAAAAAAAATAGTATGCAAAATCCTATAGGCACTCAATTTTCCATCCCTGTTTTTTTTAATTTGATTTTAAAAACCACAATTTGTTTCATATTCCATTTTGTCCCTATTTAAGGAATGTATATATATTTTTTTTAAATACATTAACGGGACTTCATTTCCAGCATTTTTTTTTAAATCACGCCACGAGATTCAGGTTTTTGCGTGAAAGAAATCAATTGAAAAGTAGACTTTGCCAGGAACGCTACCAGCACGGAAAAAAATATTATTAATTAAATTTTACAAAGAATAGTGTGTGAAAGTGCTCAAAAACATTACCAAAAATAATAAAGACAAAGTTTAAAAATTTTACGCTGAAATAAAGTATGCATTGAAAAGATTCTGGTAGAAAAAGAGAACTACTGGTGTCGGGCGCTATACTTTGCGTTTAACTTTTGGACAGTCTGCCGCTGAAACGTCGAACAGCTTTACAGCCACAGGTAGCCCTGATCGCCTTATAACCCGTTCAGCTACCGGTTTAGCAGTGTTGGGCATTGATTTGTCGTCGTTTAGCCCCAAGCAAATGTTGGCCAGCAGTAGCAGCAAATCCTCCAGAGTGCCATCTCGCAGATTCGAAATGTTAGGAGGATGACAAACGCCTGTGAAAGTTTGTTGTCAACCATATTGTTATTATAATATTTTTTTTTAACACCTAATTTCACTATTAGATAAGACCGAAAGAAAAAAAAAATGAACATTTGAGAGTAATACCCTAAAATGGTTGTAAATGTAAACGTTCTCAACAAATCTGTATATTAACAAAAAACAACAAAGGACTCCAGGAAGTACAACAACGAACGTTTATCACAAATAATAACAAAAACAACAACAAAAATAATTTAAATAAAAGTCCAACTAATTAATAGCAACCAGTGAAAGGATGGATATCTTTGAAAATCAGCCTTTAATCAGGGAAATAAAAAATTATTTGTCATAAGAAACCTGGGTAAATGTATTGTACATAAATATGGTAAAGAAAACAAAGATAAATAGAGTAGAAAAAGAGAATAATGATTCCAATTTATGAATTTCTTTTTTTTTATAAATATATATACAATACGTAGTTTATTATTATTATTTAAATTTTAAAAATCTTAGACATTGCTAAGAATTTTTTTTCTTCTTTTCTTTTCCAATTTTATTATACATTAGCAACAAATATTAACCAATAACTATCGTTTATATCCTCATTAATTTTAGTTTTAATCTAAATCTACACTTATAAGTAAGGCCATATACTTTTTTTTAGTTTCTTTTCCTTTTGCATTAAAAGAAAAGCAAGCATAATAAAATGATGATAATATGAATTGAAATCAATACGAATTTTTGCTTAGCTTTTTCCTAAAGTTTTTTTTTAAATTGAATAAAAATGTCTTTCTTTCCTATACCTTAAAGCCAGCCAATTAAAACTTTATTGTTTTCTTTACAAATAATTTAAACAAAAACAAATATTGTATAACATAAATTTGTTAATTCTTTTATACTATTTTCCCATTTTATTCAAAATTAAAAAAAAAAGGGAAAACAAATTTTGTAAAAATTTAAATTTGTATCTGAAATTGTAACAGATCTTACTTAGTATAATTATTTTACATTTGATTTGAATTCTTTTTTTTGTAGTTTGCTTATAACTTTTTTTTTTTTCTCTTTATACAAAAACTCGGTCAATATAAATTCAGAAGCGAATCAAACACCCATTGTAATGCAGTGATTGCTGGGCCCATCAATTGACACCGCATACAAATTTCCGCAAGTAAACAAGTAAATACATTTATACATATCTGCCAATGTTTGTAAGTAAAACATAAATTTTCTTTTATTTCGATTTTATTAATTGTATTATCGCTGTAAAGAATGTCACATTAATTTTTTTTCCATTTATATTTATTTTATTATCATAGTTTATAATTTATATACGATGTATCTAACCTTTAAACTGCTCCAAATAAATTTTGTTAATTTTATTTTTTTTTAAACTAACCACATGATATTTTAAAGATTTTAGTAAGGGGAATGTTAACCATTGTGAGATATGAAGGGTAAATTATATTAAATAGTTTTTTTTATAAGGGACAGGTATTTCGAATTATGGGTGCTTTCCTGTCAAGGCGTCTGACATTAGGTCAGTGGGAGGGAAACATTGTACCCCTACGTGGCACAACAACTGGCCATCGTTTAAATTTTCACTATTTGGCAATATCAAGTTTCATTAATTTTTTTTGTATTTTGGCATACTATAGGTACATTTAGGCATGGTTAGTATGCTATATGATTACGCGCAGTAATATGAGTTAAGAATTATCATTGCCTCAAGTTATAGCTAGCTGGGACACCTTTCAACATGCCTCTTAATCTCATTTTATTTGTTTTGGTTTGCGATTGAACTCGGACAACAATTTTCATTTTTCATGTAAGCCTGCCGCGTAACAGTCTTCCAAGAGAAGTGTTTATAAAATTCCAGGTTTTTTTCGGATCATTATTAAATTTCTCTAAACAACCATGGTAATAGTTTACCCTGGATGTCTTATTAGCCAGTTTTATAACTTTTCCTAATCTTTTCAATAACATATCATGTTTATTGCTTTATTGTTATTTCACACTTTGTTTAAAGCCGAAAGTCCATATCATGCGTTTCATGCGACCTTGCGTTACATGCGTTTCTTGCATTCTATGCTGTTTTTATTGCAAGTTACACACAATGCGTTTTATGCGACTGGTTTTTTGTGTTGGTCAGCAGCGTTGCCACAAAGAAAAAATATTCTTTCCAAAACCTACCAAAATTATTCCAATCCTACCAAATTTGAAATTAATTAATTATAGATCATTCAGTATGAAATTAATGTGTTTTAAAAATGTGTTAAAAAACCAAAACAATTCATTTAAAAAAAAAATAAAAATAAAGGAACATAAACATAGTGTATAAAATTACAGCTAAAAACATAACAAATTCATCTTTGGCATCGAATTAACATAAATAATTTGTTTAAAAATGTTTAATATACTAAATATCGTATATTATATAATAAAAACTATATTTATAATATTCAGGAATCATTGACATATTTTTTTGCAGACCACACCATAATGCGGTTCAAACTTGCATGTAACTTCTTTACGGCCCCGATTATGGTTCACAACACATAAATGTTGTCTTGTCTCTGTTACAACACAACATTTATTACTTTCTTGATTATGGTTTACAACATCTAGATGTTGTATATGTCACAGTGTTGCTCTTCAATGTTAGTATACTTTTCCTTGAAAATACAACCCTGAGTGTATAAACTGCCAATTGAAAACAAAAATTATTACGTTAAAAAAACAAAAAGCCTACATAAAACACAAATTTTAACTCTTGTTAAAACATGACAATTAAAAATAAAGGCTAGTTTTATTAGCGTTTATATTTTATGTATGTATTGCAATAAATTCATTTCAAAAGTACTTCAAATTAAAATATATAAATATAAAAAAACCTTCTTATCACATTAAAATTTATTTAGATCACATAGTTACTTAAAGCTAAAATACAAATTCATAAATAGTTTACATTTCAAATTTTTTTTTGTTCTTTTCTTGCCTTTTTAAGGTTTTTAGACGCTCATCCCCCATCTTATTTTTGGTATTTTGTAGCTTTTCGGTTAGTGCTAGTTTAAGGCCCTTCAATATCGTATGACGATTCGTCTTGAATTTGCAATCCCATTGCAGATCCATTTGGATTTACTTTCCATTGCATAAACACCAACTCTACTGTGCTCTGCTCCAATTTCCTGCTAATTTCCGTCTAATTGCCCGGTGACTTAGAGTTTGGTGTTAAGCCCGCCACAGAGAGAGATGAAACATACACTGGAAAAGAAGAAACCCTGAATGAACTTTATGAGTTTGTGCGCACCCGTATAAAAATGGTCAGTGACAGGATGAAAGCCAGGTATGATCGAGCAGAAAACACGGAGGGCTTCCAAGAGGGACAACTGGTTCTTTCAAGCTACAAACCAACTGGGATGGACCATATAAGATAATAAAGCGGTTAAACGATGTCGTGTACAGGATACAGAAAGCTATCAGCCCCCGAACAAAAATGAAGGTCGTACACATTGAGCGACTGGCAAAATATGAGAGTAGAAATAATGAGCCTATTCGGGACGAACAGGCTTAAGTGGGCGGCAGTGTTACGAAACGACATAATATCGTTTAACATTAAGATGCTACAAACACACAAACACTAACAATACAAAGAACATCGTTTAACATAAACAATAACCAAAAGCTACTAATACAAAGACCTTAGTATGCGTAAGTGTACATACGACACAGATTCACACTAAGAAACAAATCGAGCATGTTCTAAGTAAACGCAACAACAACAAACATGAGAGACGATCAACAACGTGGACAAAATACACAAACAACAATGTGGTCGCAATAGAATTCTCTAGAATGCGGGAACAAGAACCTTCCACATCGAGAACGTTCATCATACTGATTTTGCGGACATATAAAAAGGCGAGACGTGGCAAGCGGCGAGTCAGTTATAATCCAGTCAGTCTTGTGTGAAGTTGCGTGTGAAATAAACAAGTCGTGTTTGAAGATCGCGGTCGTTAGTGTTGGCGCGAACCAGCGTTGCCACTGAACAAATTTTAATCCTACCAAATTTTTGTCAAAAAACTACCAAAATCGTTGAAAACCTACCAGTTTTTTAAATAATGTAAATATATATATTTTTTTGAGAAAAAGTATGACTTTTTTATTAAAAAAGTATTACACCCAAACCTTTTTTTACACGGTAGATACGTTCCAGTGGATACCGTGTAAAAAAAAACGCGTAAAAAAGACAAATATTATATATGTATGTAAGTGTATGAACAAACTGAAAAGATATACATATTATTGATGCAGCAACCTACATATGCCTATAAGATTGAATAATTTTATAAAAACAAGTAAATTTGTTAAAAAAAACCTGTTATATCAAATTCGCGTAAAAAAAATCCGTGTAAAAACAGGTTTGGGTGTACATATAATTGTACATGTATTAATAAGCAACAAAACACAACAATACAACAAAAATAATGTTCATTTAATTTGCGTGTTTTATTTAACTTGCTAAACGTTTTTAAATAAATACTTTTTGATCCAACCTACCAAAAATCAATTCTACCTACCATCCTACCAAATTAAAAAAATCCTACCAAATTTGGTAGGAAAAGCCCAAAACGGCAACGCTGGCGCGAACATAATAGCACTACATAATTTACACTACAGCGAAATCTAGTAGATTAGATTTCAAATCTTGCTCAAAATCTAGATCGTTTACACTGGATTTATTTGACAGTAGCAAGATTTCATTTTAATAACAAAAACAGCTGACTGAAATTTAAAAGAAAATAATATTTTCAAATTTAGTTTAATACCAAACAAAACTGAAAACTATAGGATATTTAGTATCGTTTTCATCAAGACCAAATAAGATCCAATTAGAAATAATGTTTTAGAATGAGCCACCAAACTTTTCAGTTGTTATGCTGGTGTGAGAACATTATAAAGCTAACATCCATAAACAAAACTGATAAAGGGTCCGCCAAATAACTTTTTTTTTTTGAAAATGCTTTAAAAAAACTATTGAATATTTTCTCAAATTCTTTTTTTACTTGAAAGTACAATCCTTCCGGTTAATAATGTAAAATAAATTCATTTCAAATGCAGTAGGCTACACGATCGGTCCAATTTTTAAGCACATTAATGATTGTGTGCAGCTGTATTTCACCAATGGCTTCACGAATATTGTCCTTTAAAGCGTCAATTTTCTCTGGCTTGTCGGCGTAACACTTATCTTAGACGGCACCCCCTAAATAATAGTCCAACGGTGTCAAATCGCAGCTCCGAGGTGGCCAAACGACATCAGCTCTGCGGCTGATAATGCGATCTTCAAAAACAAGGCGCAAAACATCCAGTGTAGCTTCGGCTGTGTGGCACGTAGCGCCGTCCTGTTGAAACCAAATGTTGCCAATATCCTCCTCTTCAATTGTGAACAAAAATTCGTTCAACATGGCCCCAAAAACGATCGCCATTGACTGTAACGGCCAATGGCCCAATTATGCCTCTCGATCATAATCCGCACCAAACTCGACTCGTTTTGGGTGCGTCGGCTTTTCAATGTATGCGTACGGGTTTTCTGTGCCCCAAATACGACAATTTTGCTTGTTTACATACCCGCCAAGATCAAAATGAGCTTCATCTGAAAATATGTTTTTTTTTTGCCAAAATCGGCATCTTCTGTAGGCTACTCGTGTAGGCAGCCGTTTTAATAAAGTTATTTTCCATTATTAACCGGAAGGATTGTACTTTCAAATAAAAAAAGAAATTTGAGAAAATATTCAGTAGTTTTTTTTAAGCATTTTCAAAAAAAAAAGTTATTTGGCGGACCCTTTTCAACATTTAGAAAACGTATTTTTAAATTGAAATGTCATTTTTTTCCTGTGCAGCGTTGTATTTTTAAGTACTATTTGGCGAAACACATAGTTGCATTTCTATTTTTACTAGATTTTGAGTAGATTTTGCCGAAATCTACTAAATAAGTAGATTTTGTTTTGTATGGGAAATCTAATTAAAATCAACTAGATTTGGCTCGAAATCTCCTAAGTACTAGATTTCGCTGTAATGTAAATGGGGTATAAGTGTGAAATAGAATAATACAAGCAATTTGTTGTGCATAGTGAAGTTGTATACAGTGACACAAAAGTAGTGTGAATAATAAAGAGTTAACTGAAAGTAACACATATTTGTTTTTATTTTGGTTTGCACCCAACGAACCCACAATCTAAACGTTTTTAAAAGGGTAAAAACGTAACAATAGTTTACATTTCAAGTTTTTTTTTTTTTTTTTTTTTTGGTTAAAAGGAGTTTGGCTTTTAATAATTAATTTTGTAGTTCAGCCTTTTCTCTATTTATTTCTAGCGTTTTTTATATATTTGATAATTTTTATATGAGCCCTTCTCAAGACGTTTTAACGTAAGCAATATCTCCTGTAGGTTCTTTTCTTGCCTTTTTAAGGTTTTTAGGCGCTCATCCCCCATCTTATTTTTTATATTTTGTAGATTTTCGGCAACTGTTTTTCCAGTTTCCACTGGTTAGTGCTAGTTGAAGGCCCTTCAATATCGTATGACGATTCGTCTTGAATTTGCAATCCCATTGCAGATTCATTTGGATTTACTTTCCATTGCATAAACACCAACTCTACGGTGCTCTGCTCCAATTTCCTGCTAATTTCGTTCGACGGACCACCACCAGTAACTTGCAAGTTTTTTCTATTGGCAGAGAATTTTCTCTTCAAATTGGCTTTATAATAAGTCAATGCCTTAAAAATGCTACAATTCATCCACTAACCCTTTGCCATTCTTTTGAAACTCTAATGGGTGGACCCAAGTCATTTAGTTCCAATGAAAATTTCTCCCACGTCCCTTTGTGCTGAGTCTTATTTGCTCCAAATGATAACTTGTCAATGTCAGGATTTGCTGTCATGAACTCGACCAGCTTTTCCTTCTGCTTGTTAGTGATTATTTTTCTATAAAATATTTCCAGTTATTTATAATTTTTTAAATTTTCACAGAAAATTATATGCACTGTTATATACATATACTTACAAATTTTTATCTATTTTCTTTTTTAAACTGAACGCGGCAACAAGACAACAGCTAATGAGCTGTTGTAAGTTTTTGACAGTTCTGACAACACTAAAAAACAACTGTTGTAAATCATAATCGGGCTATGTGAACACACCAGAGATCAGCAATGAATCGCTTTTTCGCTACTCATAAGTACTCATGACATTTTGAGTATGAGTGAGTCAACAGTATTGAAATTCAACTACTCTGATTCATTCATACTCAGTACAACATTTATTTATAAGTACAAGTTGCAATGAGTATGAGTACAACGTTGACATCAAACTTATAACATTCGAAATGTGTTTGATTCATACGCCTACTCATTCAGATTCATAAATTTAGAAAAATACTTATAATACTTATAAATGATTCGAGTGATTCGAATCATTCATCAAAATTTACAGTTTTATTTTCTGTATCTGTAACACATGTTCGTTTGCGTGGAAAACAGAAAGAAAATATAGTGTTTTTGTATTTCATACAAACAGGCGAAGGGCTTAAAACCATTCATCTTATAGGGAAAAGGCATTAGTTGTTAGACATTAACAAAGAAATAACAATATAAAAATATAAATAAGCAAACAAAGTGTAAGTTTATAGCAAAAATTTAAGGAAAAGTAAAAAAAAATTATAATTTTCTGAATTTTTATAAGCTGGTAAGATATAAGAAATGGATGACAATAGTGAGATTGAGGAAAAAATTAAAGCCGGAGTTTTCCAATTAGTTCAAAAACGTAAGGGCAAAAGTCCAATATGGACAATTTTTTCTCAAATTTTAAAGGACGATGAACAAATTTTAGACGGTTTTGTATGCTGTCGCTTCTGTAAAAAAATATTTAAATATAATGGAAAACAGTCATCTAATTTAAATCGCCATAAGTGCTTCAATTTAACCACACCAAGTACATCTATCAAAAAGGTGAGTGAGGAGGATAGACAGGAAGCTATTGATGCCTGTACAACATGGGTAATCGAGGATTGTCGCCCCTTCACTGCTGTTGAAGGAACAGGATTTCGGAAAATGGTAAATTTTTTTTTAAAAATTGGGGCACGTTATGGCACAAACATCGAAGTTAATGATTTGCTTCCTAATCCGTCCACACTTTCACGTCGAATAACGAAAACTGCACAAGAAAAGAAGAAGGAACTAAAATCAAAGGTTGCAAAATTAGTAAAAAATGGTGAAGCATCTGTAACCATTGATCTCTGGCAAGACAACTACGTAAAGAGAAATTTTTTATGCGCCACTCTACATTTTCAAAAGAATTTTGAGTTGCTTAATATTGCCCTAGGTATGAAATCCATGGATTTTATGCGTAGTAGTGGGCAAAATTTGCATAGTAAATTGCAAAATTTACTTAGTGAATTTGGTGTAGAGGATTTAAAAAAAATTGTTTTCGTAACAGACAGGGGAAGCAATGTTAAGAAAGCTCTGGAGAACTACACAAGGCTTAATTGTTCAAGCCATTTATTTTCCAATATTTTGGACTCTGCTATTGAAAGTACAGGAGAGCTAACAGAAATTATTACTTCTTGTAAAAAAATTGTGAAATATTTTAAAAAAGCAAGTCTGCAACATCTACTGCAAACCTCATTGAAAACTCATTGCCCTACACGTTGGAATTCTCATTATGCCATGTTTAAATCTATTTCAGATAACTGGATACAAGTAAATGAAATTCTAGCAGGTAACTCAGAAACAAACAGACTGTCAAATATAGACATTTTAATTCTGCAGTGCTTGGTTGAACTGTGCGCCTGTTTCGATATCATTTTCAACAAACTCCAAGGATGTAGTTTCCCTTCGATTTGTTTTATTATACCATCAATTAACCGTCTCAAAGAAATTTGTGAAATTAAAGAAAATGATTTTCAAGCAATTTCCGCCTTGAAAACAAATATTTTAAAAAAGGTAGATGAGACCTGGGTTTCTAATTTGAATATACGGCATAAAACGGCTTTTTTTTTTGTATCCACCAGCTATTTCTGAGCAACGCAATGATTTGGAAGAAATAAAAGAGTTCTGCATAAATGAAATTGAAAACTCTGAACAAAGTAATTCTGAATTAATTATTAATATTAATAATTCTCCTATATTACCAAGTACAACGCCGGATTCTCCAACCAACTTAACACCTTTATCAAGTCCTTTGTCACCGAATTTAGTCTCTACAATTTTACAAATATCCCATAGTAATAGCTCCAGTGAAAATCCTACAAATAGTTCATTTAATGCAAGTACTTCAGTCAATAAAGAAATGCGATTTTTTTTCCAAATTTATTAAGGCGCTCTATGACGTCAACACCAGAAAGCGCAAGGGAAGAGGTATCACGCTACTGTATGGAAAACATATTGATAGATGAATATTTTGATGTTATACAATGGTGGAAAGACAACTCCGTAAAATATCCGCGACTATCAAAACTAGCGTTGCGCATCCTATCAATTCCAGCCAGCAGTGCTACATCAGAACGAGTCTTTTCTTTGGCTGGAAATATTATTACTGAAAAGCGCAATAGATTAACCCCCAAAACAGTTGACAACATAGTATTCCTTAATTCTTTTTATAAGACTATGTCCTTTTAGTTATGAACTTATTTTTTATAAAGTATTTTGTTACGTATACATAAAATGTAAAACAATAATAATAAATCAAAATGAAATAAATAATAAATGAAATAACAATATAAATTTTTTTCTTTCACTCGTTTCACATTTTGACCCAAGAATTCGACTTTATTTAATTTTTTTTAAATGAGTCTTCCAAAATTTTCTAGCGTTCATATTGTTTCTTAAATATGCGTGTTTTTTGTGCCTCTTATTACTTTTGTAATCTTTATAATAACCAGACGTTGCGACGTCTGGTCTGGACGCGTCGGCACAAAACAACATAATAAAAATGTGAGTGTATTTGTGAGAGGCATGTGTATAACCCAGAGTAAAATTGTTAGTAATATTTTCAAGGGCAACCTGATATTTTATAGGTAATGTTATTAATTATAAATATAGAAAAAATGTACAGCGGTAAATTGCTAAAGACTGCGTATATAACATGAAAATTATTCTTCCAAAAATAGAGATCATTTCACATTGTTATTAATGAATCTCATTGGAAAATAGTGAATCCTACTGTAATTTTTCTTTGGGAGTATAATTGATATACAAAAAAAAAATTCAAAAAGAAGCGACGAAAACCTACTTTACTGAAAGCTGACAAGCAACTGAATGCATTTTTACACTATTTTTAACGAACATTGTTGATGTTCTCCCCGTGAGGGACTGATAATACACAAACACACAATCTTCTACTGAGTACTTTAGTGTTCGTACTCGAATCATACTTATTTTCTGAGTCGTGTATATGTCGAGTCATGGAGAGTGGAAATCAACAGCATCATGCGTACTGTTGAGTATGAGTACGATGAGTATTTCAAACTTTAAATACGAGTAGTATGAGTATGATATTAAAATAAGTATGAATGCGTATAAGTATCAGAAATCATAAGTATGATTCGAATCTACTCATCGTTTTGAATACTTATTGCTGATCTCTGGAACACACACAACATAAAGTACAACACTGGCGATAGATGTTGTGAACCATAATCGCAATTTTAAAACTACAACACTAAATTTACAACTGTTGTGAACCATAATCGGGGCCTACATATCATTATGTTGTTTATTGTGCTTTTATCTAACTTATTTCTTAGTTTTGTTTTTATTAAACTTAATTGTGAAAAATTTCGTTCTGCAGCTGCAGAACTATGTGGAAGAGAACGCAAATTAAAAATAAAATTACATAAATCACCATAATAAAATTCATTTAAATCATTTTTAAATATGCTTACATTGTCCCAAATTTCAAAATTCATTTATGCTAAGTGTTATATCTAAGGATATACATATCACTTAGTCGAAGTAAGTTCCATTGCATTACGATTTTATCTGGATCCCAATCCACTAAATTCTTAAATTTCAGTATCAAGGGCAATATATTTATTTTTTTCTTTGGAAAGAACATTTCTGGGTGTTATTATTATTTAATCTTACAGATATTAATTGTATTTTCCTACCAAAAAATAAATGAAATTTGAACAAACCAACCAAACTACCAATCGTAGCATTTTTAAATAAAAACTACCAATTTTGGCCCAATTGGACCAAAACGGCAACGCTGTTGGTCAGCCACAACAGCCGAAAACAATAAAAAAAGCAATAAACAATAAAAAAGCAAACAAGAACATTTTTGGGAAAAATAGAAAATCAAATTGTAATTTTAAAAGAATTTATGCCATTAATTACAAATTTATGAGTTTATGTGATATTTTGTGCTGGTAAGGCCTACGAAAATCCTCAAAAGAACACAAGACGAGTGTTTTCGGTTAATTTATCCTCTATTTTTCTTGTTTACAAATAAATAAATTCAAAATAGATGACACTCAGTACATAAAAACAATCGACAACCAGTAACATGCATATTTTGTTCATGAAAGAAATGTGTTAAAAAATGTATTTAAATTTATTTTGTAAATTAGTAGTAAACTTTATTATGAAATATGTTTGTATCAATATTTTTATAATGCAAAAAGAAAAATGCGAAAATAGTAAAGCCGAAAGTCCATACCATGCGTTTCATGCGACCTTGCATTACATGCGTATACCGAAAAAGTAGAATCAGTGTAGTTGTTTGTGACAAGAAACATAAGAAAACGCATAGAATGCATAGACGCGTAGAACGCATCAAGTAGGTTTAAGCCGAAAGTCCATAGCATGCGTTTCATGCGAGCTTGCATTACATGCGTATACCGAAAAAGTAGAATCAGTGTAGTTGTATGTGACAAGAAACATAAGAAAATGCATAGAATGCATAGATGCGTAGAACGCATCAAGTAGATCTACTTTCTACTTTTCTATGCGACTCATGCAGTGTTGGAAAATGTCAGCAGTTTTTTAAACTTGGCATGCCAAATTATATACTATTGTGAATGGTTTCGATAGATATGTCTACATCAAGGCAAATTCAATAAGGTAGTGTTAAAAGCCCAGCTGATTGCTTTTTTCAGTCCACACAAATGTCAAACATATTGTTTGAGTACAGTGAGCAAAAAAAACTTACACCCACTACCTCGAAATAACTTTTGAACAAAAAATTATCTATAAAAGGAAATTTATTGTCCTTAAGACTAAAAAAGCTTTACAACTATATTCTGATTATAAACATTTCTCTATTGGTTAAGTATAAAGATAATAATTGTCGAAACTAAAAAATTCCCACATTTTTAGGCAAAAAAGTGGTGACTTTTTGACTATGGCTAACGGGTTTCCTACAAAGTCATGTTAAACAAAATCCTGTGGAATAATTTATTTGCTAGTTTTTTTTAATAAGTGTACACATTTTTTTTGCTCACTGTATATACATTCTTTTGTTTATTTATTTTTTATTTCTTTTTACAATTCTATTCTACACAATTTATAATTTATTTAAATATTCTGGATGTTTGGGCACAACTTTTCTTGTAAAATCTGCTTTTATGCTTCCCGATATTCCTCTGAAGGTCGTCATACCTTAGTGGTAGTGCAAATCAGCTCGTATTTAAAAAAATTTATTTTTTAAAATTTGTTTCTTAAAAATTTGTTTATAAACGAAAATAAACAAAAGAAAAATAATGACACAAAATAACAACTTTATGTCATTATATGGATTCGCCTTTGTCATTTCTGGCTTACTGCGAATTTAATTTGGCATTAGTGGTCACCCAAAAACAACAGAAAATACATGTTGTTTTTGTTAAAAAACACTGCGAATTGAGTTGTTGTATTCTTGCCATCACCTTACTGATTTCGCCATGGTCTACATTTTACGACATTATTATTTTCGCATTTTTCTTTTTACATTATAAAAATATTAATAAAAACATATTTCATAATGAAGTTTACTACTAATTTAAGAGAAAAATACATTTTTAGCACATTTCTGAAGATTTCATCATTTCATGAACAAAATATGCATGTTACTAGTTGTCGATTGTTTTTATGTACTGAGTGTCATCTACTTTGAATTTATTTATTTGTAAACATGAAAAATGGAGGATAAATTAACCGAAAACAATCGTCTTGTGTTCTTTTGAGGATTTTCGTAGGACTTAACAGCACAAAATATCACATATTTAAACTCATAAATTTGTAATTAATGGCATAAATGTTATTGTTTGCTTTTTTATTGTTCACCACAACAGCTGACCAACACAAAAAGCCAGTCGCATAAAACGCATTGTGTGTAACTTGCAATAAGAACCGCATAGAAAGCAAAAATTGCATGTAACGCAGTCCGCATGAAACGGATGGTATGGACTTTCGGCTTTACTTTCTACTTTTCTATGCGACTCATGCAGTGTTGGAAAATGTCAGCAGTTTTTTAAACTTGGCATGCCAAATTATATACTATTGTGAATGGTTTCGATAGATATGTTTAAATAGTACTATTACTATTTTCGCATTTTTCTTTTTGCATTATAAAAATATTAATAAAAACATATTTCATAATAAAGTTTACTACTAATTTAAGAGGATAATACATTAAAATAAATTTTTTAACACAATTCTTTCATGAACAAAATATGCATGTTACTAGTTGTCGATTGTTTTTATGTACTGAGTGCCATCTATTTTGAATTTATTTATTTGTAAACAAGAAAAATGGAGGATAAATTAACCGAAAACACTCGTCTTGTGTTCTTTTGAGGATTTTCGTAGGCCTTAACAGAACAAAATATCACATATGTAAACTCATAAATTTGTAATTAATGGCATAAATTCTTTTAAAATTATAATTTGATTTTCTGTTTTTCCCAAAAATGTTCTTGTTTGCTTTTTTATTGTTGCCCACAACAGCTGACCAACACAAAAAACCAGTCGCATAAAACGCATTGTGTGTAACTTGCAATAAAAACCGCATATAATGCAAGAAACGCATGTAACGCAAGGTCGCATGAAACGCATGGTATGGACTTTCTGCTTAATGCACTATTTAAACATATCTATCGAAACCATTCACAATAGTATATAATTTGGCATACCAAGTTTAAAAAACTGCTGACATTTTCCAACACTGCATGAGTCGCATAGAAAAGTAGAAAGTAAACCTACTTGATGCGTTCTACGCGTCTATGCATTCTATGCGTTTTCTTATGTTTCTTGTCACAAACAACTACACCTGTCCCTCGTTTTGCACGATAGATACGTTCCTGAGAAAATCGTGTAAAACGAATTCAAAAAAATTTGTATGGAAAATCGTGTAAAATGAAAAAATGACAGAAACTGGTATATATAGTATTTTTTTAATATAATTTTATTTGTTTTAATGTGAATAACGTAACAAAGCACACAAAAGAAAACAATTTCATTTTATTTAACAATCAAAATTGTTATAAAATTCATAAAACTTATAAATTAAGTGCAATACAAATAAGAAAAAACAGAAAAATATACGTATAAAAATGTTATTAGCAAAAAATCAATACGTAAACTGTTAAGCAAAAAAATAAGTTATATTCAAGCAATTTCAGTACATGTGCCTACATATATTTATTCGTCATCACATTTTTCGACAAATAATCGCTTTTCTTCGGTTGGTGACGAATCATCGCTCAATGTTTTCTGGTTCGATGTGGGGACGTGAGGATTTTGAGATATATTTGTTTAGAAGTATTTGTGAGGAGTTTTTGTTTAATTCTTTATATAACTCCCGATATTGGGCCAAGGCTTGAGAAATGTATTTTTAAAACTTAAGTGCTCTTTCAAGATTTGGATCATATTGTAGAAAATGATACCTTAATTTCCGGTCTAATTCAAGGCCTTTAGAAATATTTTGTGATGTCATTTCAACGATTTGTGAATCATCTTCATTAGACTAATTATTTTCCACATCAGTTTCATTAACTATACCAACTAGTTCATCTATATCCAATTCTTCGTCAACCATTAGTTCAAAATTATCTCACTCAGCAAAGTCAAAAAAACCTTCACCTTCAATTGTTCGGGCTAAATCAATTATGTATTTGTGATCGTTCATGTTCTAAAAGATCACCAGTATTATTATTATCGTATATTGCGATCCATAATTCTTTCCACCATCCTTTAAGAGTTGTTTTTTTTATTTCGGTGTATGATAATCCTACATGTTTTAAACAATCTAATATTGTAAATTTTTTTAAAAAATAATTAAATTATCTGCAGTAAATTTTAGAATGTTTATTGTTTAAGTACATCGAACGTCCCCGGCCACACACTAACCCACCCGACCGCGGAGGGCTCGTCCCCATTACGTAGGGACACGTACACACTACAGTCCGGACTGTAGCGGGTATGGGAAAAGTAATGGCAACAAGAACATAAATCAGCTACAGAACTTAATCACAAGCTGAATAAATTATTAATAAACATGAACTACCTATAACTATAATGAAAATACATTTTTATATAATAATTTACAAATTAATGCTAGCATATAAGCTACGTTTTAAATTACAAACACTACAATTAAAATCAATCAAATCGTAATATACGTTAAAATCATTACATAATCTACGAAAAGGAAAATTACATCCGTAGTTAGTTCTATAGAAATCTAAGGAAAGAGGACGATAGTGCCGTGAAAATCTTGCAGGAATACTGAAATTCAGGTTACGAAGCAAAAACTCAGAATCGATATCACCTCTAACCAGATTAAAAACAAAACAAACACCTAAAACAGTTCTTCTACGTTCCAAAGTTGGAAGTTTTATCAAACCTAATCTATCCTCATATGGCGGAAATCCATTGGCATAATCCCATCCTAAGCCACGTAAACAGAATAATAAAAACTGCCTCTGCATAGACTCTATTGAATCACTATGACAACGATAGTATGGATTCCAAACAATAGACGCATACTCCAAAATAGGTCTAACAAGTGAAATGTATAGCAGGTTAGTTATATAAGGATCAATGAATTCCCTAGCCCATCTTTTCACAAAACCAAGAACAGCCCGAGCCTTGCCAATCATCATACTAATATGATCAACAAAAGAGAGTTTCATATCCAATAATACTCCCAAATCAAGAAATGTAGCCACAGTCTCCAAAGGGCAAGAATTTATCACATAAGTGGGCGAAATCACACCACCGCGAGAGAAAACCATGCATTTGCATTTTTTTAAGTTAAGATCCATTAAATTAAATCTGCACCAAGTTACAAACAAATTAATATTCCGCTGAAGAACAACCTGACCATGATCATCATCAAAAGTATAAAATAATTTAACGTCATCAGCATACATTAGAATATTACAATCAGAAATAGCACAAGGAAGATCATTAAGAAACAATAAAAACAGTAAAGGACCCAAATGGCTACCCTGCGGAACACCAGAAGTAACATATACAGTCTTAGACAATACATTCCTAAACAATACCCTCTGAGTCCTAAGGGAGAGGTAGGAGCCTAGCCAACGATGAATAATATCGGGAATACCGATTAATGACAGTTTAAGAAGCAAAATACTATGGTCAACCCTATCAAAAGCCTTACTGAAATCAGTATAAATCACATCAGTCCGAGCGCCTGCAAGAAAACCCCTGAAAACACGTGTAGTAAATTCAAGAAGATTAGTGACAGTCGACCTACCTTTTAAAAAACCATGCTGGAAAGGGGATATTAAAGATTTCGTATTAAAAAAGAGATAATCCGTCACGAGTTTCTCCATCAACTTGGGAATAGCACTGAGTTTGGCAATACCCCTGTAATTGGAAATATTGGACTTATTACCCGACTTATACAAAGGAATTATAAACGAACTCTTCCAAATAGATGGAAAATGACCAGCCCTCAGAAGCCCATTGAATATAAAGGTCAAAGGACCGCTCAAGACAATAGCGCACTTTCTCAAAATACAGGCCGGTACCCCGTCAGGGCCAGGCAAGTATGTAAGTTTCAGTCCAGACAAAGACTCAAGAACAGACTCCTCATCAAATGAATATATATTAGAAATAGAGACACTTCCCACTGAATAAGGATACGAAAAGCTGCTGCCCTGATCATGGCCCAAGTCCAACTGCCTATAAGTAGACTGAAAAAAGTCAGCAAACATATTCGAAATATCAAGGTAACTAGAGGATGATACGCCACCGTAAAACATATCAGAGGGAAACAGAGATGATTTACGTTTAGCTCGAACGAAGTCGTAAAACGACTTAGGATCACTAGCGAAGTTCGACCTGACTCTAGTCTAGGGTTGCCAGATTCCGATTCGCAAAAAGCTGGACATTGGATTTTCAAAAGCTGGATAAAACAAAAAAAAGCTGGACATAGAAAATATCAGCAAAAACAAACCCGATCTATAGCTGGTAATAGGGAGAGCCACCTCTTTGGAATACGCCTTAAAAGTTCTTTATATTCGATACCAGCAAACTCAAAACATTGTTTTAACTTTTCAGTGGTCATCGCCGATGAACTAAACTCATTGAATATTTTTATAACAATGTTGTCTATGTCAACAAATAATGCATTCAGTGATTTTTTTAAGCAATTGTTTATAATATGACAGTTACAATTTGCTTTAATGTCTCATTAAATTTTTGATAAACCGAGTTGTGAATATCGTAGTTGACTGCAGCATTATCAGAACTATATGCTGTTAGGTTAGGCTAGAGGACGTGTACTTGTCAACTGTGACAAGTACAGTACTCGGAGGTCGGATTGACCCATTGTGCAACGTCTTAGATTCTCACACCACTCATGTTGTGTGCGTTAATTTTAAAGTTATTTGTTTTATTTCTAAATCACAATCTTTAGTTATACTCATTATATTCGAAGATATATCCTTTGAAGTTTAATAAGGATCACTGTAAAAGTCTAAAACTCGCTTACGAATTCCATGTCCGGGATCAAAATATTGATCAACGTATGGGTAAGTTTTAACATTGCCAATATTGGAAGCATCACTACTTACAGAGAAATAATACTTAGCTTTAAGAGCATCAACCGCTACTTGTTGAGAGTAAGGTGCCAAAACATTTTTGGAAACTGCTGCTGCTTTTGTTCTTCCACAAGTTATTTTATTAGCGATTTTGCTGTCACAATATAAAATTACGCTGAGTTTTATTTGGCAATCAAGACTATTGTACAATCAGTGTTGGCTAACATGATTTGACAAAGATAACATGAAAATTATTGCCGACGTTATTTTGCAGTGTACTAAAAAATT
The DNA here is from genome assembly GCA_930367235.1 of Sarcophaga rosellei. NCBI lineage: Eukaryota > Metazoa > Arthropoda > Insecta > Diptera > Sarcophagidae > Sarcophaga > Sarcophaga rosellei. Next base: position 58,148,015 of record OV884019.1, read on the forward strand.
TCTATTAAGCTGGACAAATGAAATTTTAGCTTGAAACTGTACAAGCATCAAAAAAGCTGGACAATCCAGCCAAGTCCAGCCAGGCTGGCAACCCTACTCTAGTCAAATATTCCTCATAACAATAATGATTCATTCTACGATAATCCGCACGCGCCCTAGAGTAAAGGGCATAATCAATATCAGTGCCCGATCTAACAAACTGTTTAAATAACCTCGATTTTCTGTTCCTCAACTTGGACAATCTAGCCGAATTCCACGGAGGACCAGAACGCTCCAAACGACTATTTACAAACGGAACACACTCCCTAAAACATTTAAATAATATCTCATAAAAACCATCTAAGATCCTATCAAGTGAAAAAGAGTCATATGGTGGTGAAATAAGTACAGACGACCAATCTACAGAGGATAGTAGTGTATTCAAACGACTAAAATCCGTACGATGGAAATTAAAACGCCCCTTTACACCAAATGAGCGATCAATTACAGGAGGTAAACAAAGATCAACTTCGATAGAAAGTAACAACGTAGGATGATAACCATCCTCAGGAATAGATATAGGATCGATGCGAAATAAAGAAGAAATACTTGGATCCTCTAAAAATACAAGATCCAAAATTCTACCCATTGAATTCAATACACCGTTAACCTGGAAAAGGCCTAGATCACACATAGCGGACAGAATTTCATCATAGAATGGAACTGAAGAACATGGCACCAATGAGCCAGTCTCAGGTGAAAAATTGCAAGTTGTATGCGGAAGATTAAAATCACCAAGAACCACTAAAATTCTCTCTTGCCCCATTAATTCAATTACTCCAGAAATCAAATCGAAGTGAGCCCTATAGATATGAATGTCAGAACAGGGAGGAATATACGAGCAGGTAATGTATATAGACTTTCCACGGTCATAGACCTTAACGCAAATGAACTCAATATCCTCAGAAGGACACAAGTCAATCAATTCAGAGGTATATTTAGAGCAAATGGAAATAAGAACACCACCACCATTTCTAGACTTCCTATCCCGTCTATAAATGTTAAAATTACTAGACATAATCTCAGAATCAAAAATATTGCAATTTAGCTAAGTCTCAGTAAGAGCAATTCTATCAAATTCAAAATCAAAGCTACTATTATAAAGTGAAGAAAGTTTAGACCTAAGTCCGCGAACATTCTGATAAGCAATTTGGAAATTAATAGACGATTTCGAAGTTAGTTTTTTTGAGAAATAGGACCAGGCAAATTAGCACCATTCCTACGATGGCCCAGCCTGAGTACGAATTCCCGTACCAATACACCCTGTGGCCAAAACGCAGGATTAACAATTTCATCAAATCTTTCATCGGCAACATATAATTTAAACGAAGAAATACTGCTATCCAAAGATGGCCTCATCTTATAGCAACCAAACTCAAAAGGTTCCCCAATCTTCGATTTAACGAAACATTTTATATCCTCGACTGAAGTATTACAAGAAAGCCGGGACACAAAAATAGTTTTCTTAGGTTTAACTACAACCAAGTCCCTTGGAGCAGAAGTAGATAAACTAGCGGACACTACACCTGAATGCGAAATAGAAGACGGTTTGGAAGGTGCATGAGAAGTGACATCATCCAGAGGCAAAGGTGAAGGAGACGGAGTAAACTTAGGACTCAATTCAACCAAATTTGCAGACTTCGGTATGGCACTGCTAGCTGACTTATCAGCAGTAGGTGGGCAAATGTCCACAATAGGAGTAGCATTTGTCAATTCATTTATTGTCGCAGTCTCCCCTGGTACAGAAACCTGCGCCACATGCCCAGGAGCCCCCGATGAAAGAGGGACAGGAACCTTTTCCGATTCAAGCAATTTATCCAACAGGCCATACCCTGAAAATAATTGCTCAAATCGCCGAAATTTAGCAGAAAGAGATGCAAACTCAGAGTGCATCTCTCACACAACCAGCAAGAAATCTGGCGTTCACCATCTTTCTTTACAATACACTTCGAAGCACTACAAATATTCATTTTAATAAATTAAATAAATAAATAGACTAACTGAGTAAATTATTTATATATAAAAAAGAAAATAAAAGATATGTAATAACAAAAAACAAAAATAATAATAAATAAACAAGAATTGCAAGCAAAGCAGTATACACAAAACAGTAGCAAAAATAAAAAGAAAAAAGTAAAAAAGGAATACAGATAGAAAGAAAATAATAAAAAACTGTAACAAGCTTACAAAAAAAAAAAATAATTAGAACAAGAAGCAATTTTTGTTTTTGTTTTGTTAAAATGAAACAATTATTATCAAAATTAACAAATAAAACTTACAATTTTAAGATAAAATTTCAAGCAAAATAAAAGAAAATAATAAAAACAACTTTTATAACACTTATGAAAAATTCTAAACTTATTAAAACACTTAAAAATCAAAAAAATAAAATTTTAATAGGAGCACTTCCAAAAATACACAACTATCACAACAGAGTTGCCAAACTTTGCCGTTTTTACATAAACGGAGAATTTCCTTTTTATTAATGTTGCCAGAATAATATTTATTATCTGTATTTTTAATAAAATAGTTAAATATCAGTAAATACATGTTGTTTTAGTTATTTACTTACTATAAATTGTGTCAAAAGCTTTTTTTAATTTAAATAAAAAATCGTGCAAAACGAGCTATTTTTCATCCCTCGATTTACACGAGAAATAAAAAAATCGTGTTAAATCGAAATCGTGCAAAACAAGTATCGTGCAAAACGAGGGATAGGTGTACACTGATTCTACTTTTTCGGTATACGCATGTAATGCAAGGTCGCATGAAACGGATGGTATGGACTTTCGGCTTAACTATGATATTTAATAGAATATTCAATGTATGTATGTATGTACGCTGTAAAAAGGAGTATTTATAAAAAGAACTATACTGCCATCAACATCCTCCCCCCGTTGGAAGGCTACAGCTTTCAACACATGAATCAACGGGAAGAATTGCTAATTTGGAAACTGCACGCTTAGTCAAACCATTATTGGTGCGAATAACAGCAACACGAGCAACACCATCTTCACCCATTATGATGTCAGCAACACGACCCATATGCCACATCAAGGGCGGTAGATTTTCATTCTTCAGTAACACCATTGAACCACAAGCTATGTTGTTAACATTTTCACGCCACTTCGAACGCTCTTGCAGCAAAGATAAATAAGATTTACTCCATTTACTCCAAAAAATTTGTTGCATTTGGGAGACTTTCTGCCAACTGCTTAAACGACTTATGTCCATGTCTGCAATGTCAGGTTCAGTTATCGAAATTAGGGGACCTCCTACAAGAAAATGCCCTGGAGTCAAAACTTCTAAATCATTCGGATGCTCTGAAGTTTCGCATATAGGGCGAGAGTTTAAAATTGTTGATATTTCGCAAACAAGTGTGCGTAGTTCATCGAAAGTTAACTTATTGAGGCCGACTGTACGATAGAAGTGGAATTTGGCAGACTTAACAGCAGCTTCCCATAACCCACCGAATTGGGGCGACCTTGGGGGAATAAATTTCCACTCTATTCCATCCTCAAGACACTGCTGTTGGAGTGAGTTCTGATGTGATTGACTTAGAAATAGTTGTTTTGATTCTGCCAATTCGTTTTTTACGCCCACAAAATTCGGTGCGTTGTCTGACCAAACTGTCTTGGGTTTGCCTCTTATGGAAATAAAACGACGTAAGGCAGACCAAAATGAAGACGCCGATAAATCTTGGACGACCTCTAAATGTGAGACTTTCGTTGAAAAACATATAAAAATATAAATATAACACTTGATGGGTGGTCGGGTTTTTACTTCTGATTTGTAATAAAAAGGGCCAAAAAAGTCGACGCCCGTAGTGTGAAAAGCCTTGTTCGGCTTTGCTCGATCAGACGGTAAGCGCCCCATAATATGTTGAGCAAGTTTTGGTTTCATTCTAAAACACCGTATGCATTTCGAAATTACAGAACTTATAAGTTTTCGACCTCCAACAGGCCAATACTGCTGACGAATTGATGCTAACAAACACTGCGGACCAGCATGTAGCAGCTTCCAATGAAAATGTTTAACCATTGAAGTTGTAAACGGATGTCGCTTAGGCAAAATAATGGGATGTTGGCCATCAAAGCCAAGAGCCGAATTTTGAAGGCGGCCACCCACTCGTATTAAACCAAAGGAGTCGATAATTGGCATCAACGAATGAAGCTTACTAGATGTTTGTACATTTTTGTTTTCCTTTAATGCTCTGTATTCGGCGCTAAAATGTTGTAGTGTGCTCTTTCATTACACACTGCTGTACTTTACACAAAATACTAAACACACATACGTACATACACTCGCGCCACACATAACGCAAACATAAACAAAAATCGATCAAGCCGCACTTGAATGAACTATGACGAATGTTTAAAGGGATCATATCGGTAATTGAGTGACATTAATAAAGTCACTCAATTCCCCAATTTGAAGACAATATGATTGGTCAATTCTTCAAGTTGCGACTATCGAAATTAGAGTAAGTACATGTATGAATAGGATTAAGCAAGATAGAATGTAAATTAGAGTAAGTTAGAATAATATAGAATGTATGTAAATTTTTGTATAAAAAGAGCCCTTTGGCCACAAATAAAACAGATTCTAATGAAGACTCAAATCGGCAACAACTTTGCCTTAGTTTTTATTATCAAATCTCCTTTTGCCCTTACCAAGGTAAGATCGGCAATTGTTATAGCGTAACCAACGGCAAACACTGCCGGTTACAAAAATCCCTTTTTTACTTTTATTTTTATTATAAAAACACTTTTTCCACCACAATGTACTAGCTGAATGTTTTTAATTAAGAGCTTCGTACCATTTTTTATGTCTCTTGGTGTTAATTCTATTTGGCCACGGGACTCGGGATATAAAAATCTAAATACATACGCAAATATTCCTTGCATTTTTGTAAGTGAATTATGGTACTTATGTACATTCTACAAACAAATCCGACAGTGAAGAGATAACTAATACTTTTCGACGACGCACAATGGGGTTTTCGATGCCCAAAATGGGAATTAAATCGTGGGAGCTTTCCTGGTTGCTTTTTTTTAACTTTTTTTGTTTTATTTCGCTTAAAGAAGATAAATCCATAATAAAAAAAATCGTGAACTGAAATGCATAAGGGCTTGACAACCAAAAAATTCAAAATTGATTTTTTAATTGATTCTGATGTATTGCATCAAAATATATGTTCTAGCAAAATTTTATAATCGTACTGTTAAAGATTATCTCCCAACCAGACATAATTAGAATTGAACATAGAAACGTTAATACAAATTAGAATAAATCATTTTGAGTATCAGACAAGTTTTCATTTTATTTTGAAGTCTTTGTTTCAGGCTTCTTGCGCTTCCTCAGTTAACTGCCCTATTGGTATTAAAGAATAGTTTATTACTTCTGGTCCGCACCAGCAATGATGAAGAATTTTCTTTCCTTTACTCTTTTGGTTTTTGCTTCTTTCACAGCAATCGTCGAAATCAACTTTCGATCTACCACGCTTAACACCAGATTGGCGCGGGAAACCTATTGACGAATCTAACCAGTACTTGTTGCTCTGAAGAAAACGCTCAGAAACTCTATAACATGCATTCCAGCGATTCTTCAATTGGGAAATTACATTTTTCAATGTATCGTTAAAAACTTTAATATTTTTTTATTGCTTGGGAATAAACGTGTAAGCGTTTTTTCTTTAAGAAACGCGATTTTTTCAGTCAAGGTTTCAAATCCAGAAAAGAAAAATTTTTTTGCTTAACTTTGCTTAACTCACAACTATTTTTCCATATACATATGCTACAAAATTTGCAAATTTATAGGCCTTCACAGAAATTTTTTTTAAAAATAACAAAACTATATAAACTTAAAAAACAACAAAGCCAATATAATCTCAATCGTCTGTTGTTGAAGCCTCCATATTTTTTTTAATACTTTTACTTAAAAACTTGCCGAGAATTGATTTCGAAAACACAGAAAATTTATTTTTTTCACGAAAGATAAAAAATATCAAAAAACTCACACTTCAGAAAGGCGCAGTAATGTAACGGTACTTGTGTAGAGACACGTTTTTTTAAGAAAGTGATGCAGAATTTTGTGCACTTTCAGCTCATGTAAAAAAATATTTGGTACTCAAGAATTTCATTTTCCAATTAATTCACATTTTAGGCATCAAAAACCCCAATGTGCGACGCTCAGGTAATTCAGCCAAAAATTCCATATTATCAGGCCACATCGAAATTCATGGTATAAAAATTTATGTCCCTCCCTCCATAGGGTGGAGCGGAGAAGTTCTTCAGGTGATGCACCTCTCGATAAAATGTCTGCTGGGTTTGCATCCGTGAGGACATGATTTCACCGCATTTGACTTGAAAGAGTTTGTATAAGGGAAACTCTGTTTGACACGAATACGTTGAAATTTGACAGCTGCTCTCGAATCCATGATAAAACAATCATGGAATCAGTCCAAAAATGTACGTCTCAATCGATCGAAAGAGTTTTAATGGCCATGTTCACAAGTTCAGCCAAAAGACATGCAGCAGAGAGCTCCAGTTTTGGTATTGTTAAACATTTGAGGGGAGACACTCTCGATTTAGAGCAAAGCAATGATACCTTGACTGCAGCATTAAGTTCGGAACGTACATAAACGCATGCACCATAAGCCGCTAAACTTGTGTCGCAAAAGCCATGTATTTCTATTCTCGCATTTGGCATTGAAACGTATCGTGGAATTATAAATTGATGAATGGAATTAAAGTTTGAAATGTATTCAAGCCAAGATGAATGCAAAGCCTGTGGTATGCTTTCGTCCCATTGCAGTTGAAGCCTCCACAATTGTTGCATAAAAATGTTTGCCTTTGTGATGACAGGACCAACTAGCCCTTACGGATCATATAGACGAGCAGTAGCCGATGAAATGGAGCGCTTCGTTATCACCTTCGAATTCTCGACAGGAGTGAATGAAAACATAAAATTATCACATTTAGGATCCCACACGAGGCCTAATGTTTTAGTCACATTAGTTCCGTCACTAAATTTTAAGTATTGCTCACATTGTTCAGAAGGTATTTCTTTTAAAACTGCCGGATCATTGGAACATCATTTTCGTATTAAAAATTTGCCTTTTTCTAAAAGAGATGCTACCTGCTGCCTTATTGCCACAACCTCTTCAACGGAGTCACCACCGGAAATCAGGTCATCCACATAAAAATCACGTCTTACAATTTTAGCCGCCAATGGAAAATTATGCTCTTCTGCAGCTGCGAGATGATGCATTGTACGGATTGCTAAGAATGCTGCGGGCTTTGTTCCGTAAGTCACAGTATTCAACTTATAGGTTTTTATTTCATCTTCATTTTCTCTCCACAATATACCTTGAAGGTAATCATCTGGATGGAAAACTCGAACGCACCTGTACATTTTACAAATGTCCCCACTCAAAGCAACCTTGAAGAAACGATATCTCAAAATGGTGTTAAATAGTTTAGGTAGTATAGTTGGACCAGCGTACAATACGTCGTTGAGTGATAAGCCACTTGTTGTTTTTGCAGACCCATCAAACACAACCCTTAGTTTCGTGGATGTGCTGTCTGGCTTGAGTACATAATGATGTGGAAGGAAGTATTTTTTCTCTTCGATCTGAGGGGAAATTAAGGACATATGATTTAAAGAAATGTACTCACTCATAAACGCAGCATACTGAGTTTTAATATCGGGAAGTCTTTTTAATTTTTTCTCCAAATTTTTAAATCGCTAGAGGGCACGGCTGTATGAATCGCCAAATGAAGGCGCACCACTTCCCTCTACTTGTGGTAATCGGACAGAAAATTCCCCAGATGCAAGACGAACGATGTTTTCAATAAAGTGGTTTTCACAAAAAAAGTCTTCCTTTGAAAGCGAATTGCAGTTGCCAAAGTTGTTTTCGACTTCCCAAAAACTTTTCAAAATGGCACAAAACTAATCTTGATCTTCAACGTTTGTAGCACTGATAGCCAACGACCAGGAACGACGGGGATGTAAACCACCACTAGCAACCACCCAGCCCAATAATGTTTTTTGCAAAACAGGTAAATTATCAGCTAATTTGATTTGACCAACTGCCGTTAAGTCAAAAAATAGCTCAGCACCACATTTGTCAAACAACGGATCTGCGAGCTCAATAATTTTGGGTATATTCCATTCTGCGATATTTGTGTTAATATTTGGTTGGTAATCTGTTATACTGGCAACGGCCATAGCAGTCAGCGATGTTGAGTATTCCGAATGTTTCGATTTGATTACAATTTCAACAGATTTATCGATTGGAAAACACCCGTCACCAATACCAGAGACACTTACTTTAGTTCGATTGCATTTTAAACGAAGATATTTAACGAGACGATTCGTAATTAAATTGAGCTGCGATGCAAAATCCAAAATAATGCGACATGGTACAAAAACTCCAAATTGATTTCGAACCATGACTATCGCTGTGGCTAGCAATACATTCATAGTTGGTGCTGAAGCTAAGGCAGCATCAGAAAAGTTTTAAGAAATAAGCACTGCTTGCGATGAGTTATCCGGCGTAGAAATAGTTGATTGGTTAATTGGAACATTTTCCATGTGCAACATAGAATGATGTTTCGAAGAGCATTTACGACAACAACCTGCGGAACACCCTTTCAGTATGTGGCCTTTTCTTAAGCAATTTAGGCATAACCTTTCATAATTTTGGCTTCCTTGAAACGTAGGGAGGGAGACAAATTGCCAAAACGGGGGCAGTTGATGATAAAATGGTCTTTTGAGTCGCAAAACGAACACATGGCGGACGAAGTCGACGATTTTGTTGTGATTTTTTTGATATAAGTGATGGTTTTGTTGTTGTTGTATTTTCGAAATTTGCAACCATACGACATCGGCGTTCCAAGAAAGCTGCCATGGATGCCCACGTTAGTAACACGTTTTTTTCGAGGTTCTCCTCCCATTTCATTTGAGATTTGGTGTCCAATTATTTCCTTGATGTGACCTTGAAAATTTAACAGTTTGTTGTCAAACCGGTTCTTTAACGACAACAACGCTTCTTCGTATTTTGTCTCGTTGACTTCCTATGACGCAATAGTGTCGAGAGTAGCTTTACCTAAACTGGAACGCAAATAGTGGAATTTTTCAAGAGCACTTAACTCACCGTTATCATTAATAACCGTTGAAAATAAAGAATAAAAATTTTGGCCATTCAGAATATTCGCCGTTAAATTTAGGCAGCTGAATTTCTGGTACCTTCGTTTTGCGTAACGGTGCTTGAGATAATTGCGATTCACCAAGCGATGATTGGCGCAATGTTGATGATCGTTGATTTGTAAAATTCCGAAAATTATTTGCTTGGCGAGTTAATTTGGATTTAACATCAAGGTAAGTAGATACCTCATACGATCAGCGCCATCCACCTGACTGCTGTCATTTTCCTCAAGAAAACTTTGCGCCTTTTCAAAGCTTTTGCTTATTTCTTCGATATAGTCCAGACGGACGGACAGCTCTGCCTCATCATACTCCTTGAGTTGGGATGGTGTTAACGTTTGATTTAAATTTTCTAATTGCCTTGCCAATGCTGCACTTCTATTTTTGTAGGGTAGGAAGCGCGAATGCTCCATATCTTCGTCATCAGCAGAATTTTTTACCTGGCTGGTGGACATCTTCAAAAAATAGAATGGATGGTGTCTATATTATTCCAAAATTCAAGAAACAATATCCGAATTGATATTGATAAGCAAAAAATATAGACGAATGAGAATACAATAAATTTCTTTTCTTAAACAAAGTGTGAAATAACAAGAAATTTGGCAACTAATTATAAAGCATACATACATACACACATGAATAACTGCACTGTTTAAGATCATAATAAAGTGTAAGAGAGATTTATGCATATTTGAGAGAATTATTTATAACTATGATATTTAAGAGAATATTTAATGTTAACATGTATGTATGTATGTACGCTGTAAAGAGGTGTATTTATAAAAAGAACTATACTGCCATCAACAATACATATTGATACAATTGATAATATTCTCAAACAATTACCATTTATTCTAAAGTTGTTTATTGATATTAATATATAATCTACCAAATTCTCACTACAACAATTTTCTACATTGAATTGTAGTTTATCACTTACATACAGTGAAGTGCCTCCATATCCATCAGTTCTACAACAATGAACGCTCCATAAATTGAGTAAAGATCAGCTAATTTTTTGTCAAACCAAGTTTCCTGTATTGCTATTATGTCGGGTAGCCTTGAAAAACTTGCTATTAAGGATTTAAATTTATTAAATTTTGTTACAGATGAAATGCTTCTAACGTTTACGCTAATTATATTGAAATATAAACTATTAAAGTTGGTAATGTATTTATTATAATTAGAAATATTAAGAAAATATTGATTATTCAAATATGTTTCTTTATCCATAATAATAATAATAATAATAATAATAATAATAATAATAATAATAATGTAATAGAATTGTAAGACAGTATTCAAAAAGAAAACTATTCCAAGTTATAAAAATCATCAGTTTCATCATTTCCAAATGCTCGCTTGGCAGCTACATTGTGTCCCCGTGATATACGCACAAGATTGCCTTTTGTCGTTGATTTTAATAACAATTGATCTATTTTCTCTTCGGATGTAATTATCTGAGGCTTATAGGCTTTTTACACTGAGCTTCATCTTTCATCAATTGGCAAGATGACAGCATCTTCTCATAAGAAATATATATATGTTCCTCTTACTCCTCTAGGGAGCATAGGGCCGCAACATAAGAAATATACAGAGCAAAAAATTTCATTTCATCAGATGTTCCTATCTCATTTTGTTCCACTCATCATCTTTCGATAATTTTAGTGTCATCACTAAAAAAAATGACATTTGTTTATATGTATAAAAAAATTAAACGTCACAAAATGAGTGGGACTGAAGAAAGTAAGTAAATTTTTAAATGTATGTATAAATTAATGAAACACTACTAGTGGAAACGCCAAAAAGTCTCCCTATAGTGCGATACTCAGATGAAGACCCCAGCGTATAATAAGCTATGGCCACACGTTTTTCTAATGGAATAGATTTCCGACAGTTTGTGTCCTTTTTTGTTAAACACTCCAACCGATTTACCAGTAATGAAAAGGTTGTCCTATCCACGCGAAAGCTTTCTTTAAAACATTCTGGACTACTATTTGGAACGTCTCTCTCCCAGAAAGTTCCATACCGAATCTAAAGTTACAAAAGTATATGTGTATTTAAAAACAAATTTAAGAATTACAGATATAAAAAAAAAGTTATTACAAATGATCAAAAACTTCGTCGATTTGAGGCACGTGCAATTGGTAAGATTTCATAATAAAGACATTGTCCATAATAACATCAAGCAGATCCGTATATTGTTTTAATAATTGATTTTGCTCTTCAAGTGCAATTATTAATCCGATAATTAAAGAATTTCCATTTTATTTTTTCCATTAATTATAAGCAGATTTTATGTATTTAAAATGAAAGATGAGAGATGATGCAAATGTAAACAATTTTTTTCATTTTTATCATCTTCCACTCATTCCTCTAAGATGATGCTAAATGTAAAAAGGCTATTAGAAGTATCAGTTTTCTTGCAGAAAACCTTACCGTTTTTGCATACACCCAGTTGAAGCCAATATTCTTTAGAGTTTTAGCATATTTCAGAAGCTCTAGAGCTTCTCTACTAAGGAAATCGTGAACATAAACATCATTGTGATCTGTTTTCAATTTTGGCCTTGCAGCCATTAATTTATCTTTCAAAGTTTTTGATGCAAATTTTACAACAACAGATTTCTTTTTGTTAGTACCATTCTTGTTTTTATAGGACATAAAGTACGCATCATCAATCTGTTCTGGCTGCATTTCTACGCCCACACTTTTTGTTAAATTAACAATAGAATCAATAGCAGAAACACCATCAGCTACAGGTATTATTATATCATATTATTAAGATATTTTAAAGATGTTTTTAAGTTTCTAATTTCCTTTTTTAGAGAACAATTCTCCTTTTGTACTTCACTCAATTCTTTTTTGGTTTCAGATAAATCTTTTAAAATAACATCGTATTGTTTTGCCATGAAATTTATTGATTCCTGGATTTCAGACAGCTGATCCAGCTTATTAAGTTTTGTTTTGATTTCATGTAATTCATTTTTAATATTTCCTTCTTCTTCTCTTTCGCATAAGTGACAAGTAAACACTTGTCTCTCATTTTTAATTAGATACTCAAAGTCAGTTTTACTCAGTTTAGTACATTGCAAATGATAATTTTTGGCGCACTTATCACATTCTATAAAATCATCAGTCTCCTCTTTTATATTTCTTTTACATTGCAAGCACACTATTTTTGGTTTATTTAAACTTTTTCGACCTTTTCCCGCCATCTTTTAACAAATTATTATAAAAAACAAATAGTTTTTCACATAAATAGATTTTTAACTTTATTTAATGTGTTTTAATGAAGTAAAAACAATTAAAATATGTTTTAGCACTATCAAAATGTGTGTCTTTTTCACAAGGTTACCAACTTATGCTTATAAACCTTTAAAGTGCCCCAATGAAGGCATTGGTTGTAAGGTCTGCTACTAGTTCGAAATGAACTGCCATCGTTTTCCTCTAGTTTTAAAGTGAACCCATATTGGGCCACAATAATCTGCTCCTGCATTGATGAAGGGTCGCCCTTGTTTCAGGTAAATTTCCCATTATTTGCTGATGAAGTTTTGGTTTTGATTTTGCGCAGTATACACCTCGATGAATAGTTTCTCGTGCTAAATGTTTACCTTTGATGGGCCAAAAACGTTGTCTCACGGTTGCAAGCACAGAATACACACAGAATCGAAACGAGATTTTGACAGTTAACCTAGCATTGCGAAAGGGACAGAAAATATTACCAAGAAGTATTTCTGTCCCTCTCTGATTGTAACTCTGTTTTGTTTATTTATGTTTTTTTTTAGTTTTAGGGGTGGGTTTTTTATATTGGCGAGAGTTAATAAAAATGTAATTTTGGTCTAAAACTATTAACAAGTAATAAAAAGAACTAATAACAATAACCTTTTTAACTTTTCCTTTCAAGAAATTAAAAAATATTGGCATCTTTCAGCAAGAAAATTTTTTTATGAGTAGTACGTCTTATTTTCATCTTGTAATATTTAGCTTCTTAATTACCTCTTGCACAAGAAACTATATTCATTATGACCGAAAATCACCCACATTTCGATTAATATTTAAATATTTAAGAATCTTTAAAATTTTCATTGAAGAAATTAAAAAATTTTCCCATTTTTAACACAAAATAAATATTTATTTACATTTAGTTTTTCTACTTTAACCTCCAGTTTTCACTCTGTATATCTGTTGCTTCTAACACATTTGATTCGCAAAACATTATGATATTTTTTTTCTCCCTCTAATAGGCAGGTTAAGTAACTGCTTTGAGCGCTTTTTAAACGCCAAAGGTTCCGATTTTGTGTGTATTCTGTGGTTGCAAGGAATGCTGTACTACCACAATGTTTGTTTTCCTTGTGTATTGAGTCTAATTATGTCGTTATATGACAAGAGTATTGGGTGTTTTGCATCAAAGCTCAAAGTAGATGCTTCTAATCTGCCTCCAACTCTTAAGATATTATTTTTATCCAAAAATGGTGCTAGGCTTTTAATTTGACTTGATGCTTTGAGATCTTTTTGCCTTTGTATAATATCTTCCTTGAAGTTCGACTGCTGTGTAGCTCGAACAATGATGGCCAGCGCATCGTGAAGCTCGAAAGGTGTAAGAGTTGACCACGTTTGTCGATCTGCCTTGATAGTTTCAGCGTTTTTTATGAATCTCAAAACATATCCCATGATTTGTTGAAGCGTTTTATATGAATTTCGGTGGTTTATGCTATGCAACGGGTTTCAACTCTCGACTGATACCAGCAAACTTTTAGGGTTTTGTTTCATTTCACAAATTGTTGCTTCAGAAGCTTGACAAAAAAGTTGGAGGCCAATGTTTTTCTTTTCTATGAACGGACCGTACATATATTGCGGCGCTTGTTGTGGTTCTAATCCTTTAGATATGATGTCCGCTGGATTATCTTTGGAACTTACATGTCGCCATTGTTCGGGTACCGTATTTTCTTGAATTGAAGCTATTTGATTTGCCATAAATGTATGAAAAGAGGATGACCTGAAGTTTATCCATGTTAACACGATTTTTGAGTCAGTCCAGTAGAACGTTGGTACGGTATTCATGTCCAAACCTGTTTTAGCTCTTGCAGCTAAGGTAGCTCCTAACTTAGCAGCACATAACTCCAGCCTTGGAAGGTTTTGCTGTTTAAGTGGAGCTATAGGAGATTTTGCACACAACAAGTATACAATTATAGTTGTATTAGATAGATTCATTCTGACATAAACTGCAGCCCTATACGCTCTGATGCATCTGTAAAGACGTGAAGTTGGGTGTTGTTGGAAATCTCACCCTTGAAAACATGCCGATGAACTTGAAAGCTTTCGAGTTCTTTAAGATTAGAAGCTTTTGCACTGAATGCAGTTTTCTCCTTGTCCTTATCTGCAATATCCACTTGCTAATACCCGCTTTGAAGATCCAATGTGAAGAACCACGTCGTTCCGGCTAGTGTGTCGAGTGTGTCGTCAATTCTCGGTAGCGGGTAACTGTCCTTTTTATCAGTGTTAATTCTTAAGAATTCTTTTACTTTGGCAACAAACATCTTTTCAGCGCATTTAAAGGCATTTGTATTGCCGCAAATAATTGCTCCTCAGTCTGCTCAACCTCTTCATATTGATAAGTGGTCAATTCCCAGCAATGTGACTTTGGCTGACCCAACCTGCAACCGTCCAGACAAAATTGATATCCTTTCAGGGGCAGAATATTACCATCAATTGCTCGCTATTGGGCAAATTAAATTGTCTGACAACCACCATTTACGTCATCATTATCATCGTCGCCATTAATAGTATGATTGTCTATATACATATCCTTATGTCTATCTTTAAGTTTTCCGATGATTTTTTTAAGTGGTTTTGTTATTGGTTGAAAGGTATCTTCTAATAAATTAACTCTATCTATTTAATTCAGTTTAATATTTTTAAACCTTTCCTTTAGAACAGCCCTTGTCTTTACAAGATCTTCTAACACTTTATTATGATAATTTTTAGACATTATAATAATTTCTTTATATTGATTTTGATCTGCTTTATATCTGGTTACGAACTGCTTGCTATCTGGTTACTCTCTGCTTTATATCTGGTCACGAACTGCTTGCTATCTGGTCACGATCTGCTTTATATCTGCTTACAATCTGATTTATACCTGATCACGATCTGCTTGATGTCTTGTGTCTATATCCTTTGATTTTGAGAACGCTATATCGTGCTTTCTACAAGCTGCATCCAATAAATTTATTCCCTTATCTCCTCTTGCTATTCGTTTTTGAAGTTTTGTACCAGGTCCACAAAACTGATAGCCAGGTGAATGTAATTCAACAGGTAATTTATTTATTATGTTGTCTACAAATCTTCTTCTAATCTAACACTGATTAGTTTTTTTTTGTTTTGATTGTAGTTTGTAACCATTTTTTTCGTTACTTTCCAACCTCTTAGTATGAAACGCTATACCAGCTGGCAACCTAGCTATACTAGCAAACTATACTAGCTATATTAGCAAGCTATACAAGCTGTACTAGCTATACTAGCCAGCTATACCTGCTTAACCAGCTATACATGCTTAACCAGCTATACCTGCTTAACCAGCTATATCTGCTATATCAGCTATACCAGCTATACTAGCCAGCTACCTAGCAAGTTATACAAATTGTACTAGCTATACTAGCAAGCTGTACTAGCTATACCATCTGTAATTTATTAGAAGAGTGAAAGAGATGATTTAGATTAATAAATTTGGATAAAGTTTTGATATACATAATTATAAAAATAAAGAAAAAGTTGTAACCAAAAAATATATAATACAAATATATGACGATCTAGTTGATCAAATAAACCATTTAAACATTGAGGTAGAAAATGAAATACATAGACAAAAGACACACGACCAAAATATATCGCACTAACAAAAGTATAACGTAGATCGATTTCAGGTATAAAACAGATAGTGACCAGATATAAAGCAGATCAAAATCAATATCAAAAAATTAATATACTGAAACATTGGTCGTATAAATTGGTGTATATATATGAAATCGTCTTGATTTCAGTTATTTTTGCGAAGAAAAAAATTTGTAACAAAAAAAAGTTTATAATCTACAGTCAAACCAAAAACCCAGTCAGTGTAAGAAGGGAAGAGGATTTGTAAACAGCTTAATAAATAAATTAGCCGTTGAATTACATACGCCTCGTTATCAGTTTTGTGGACCTGGTACAAAACTTGGAAAACGTTTAACAAGAGGAGATAAGGGTATAAATAAAAAGAACACGATATTGCATATGCACAATGAAAAGATATAGACACAAGACATCAACCAGATCAAATATTATCTGAAAAATCTAAAGATATTATAGAACGTGCAAATGCCTAGTTTGTAACGGATGCAATGAAAACAAAAGTGAAATTTGGATTAGGTTTGAAGGAGCAGAGACATAAGAAAAGAAAGAATTCAAAAATAATGAGAAAAGGAAAAATGAATAAATGTAATAAGAAATTATTCACGACTACTGTGCAAAAAACTTTAAAACAATTGAAAGAACAGAAACCCCTTGATATAAATGATGCTGTTAAAATTGCTCAAAATACTATTCATTCAAATTTTAAAGGGAAAAACCGAGCAAAACATTATAATACCGCGAGTTATACCTGTACCGAAAATTGGAGGATTTCTTCCACTTATTCCCGTACTAACAGCATTGTCAGCGCTTGGTGGTTTAGCAAGTGGAGGATCAGCTATTGTCAAAGCAGTAAATGCTATCAAAAATGGAAAAGAACAATTGGCGGAAGCTAAACGGTACAATAGATATATGAAATCAATTGCAATGGGTAAAGGGTTATATCTCAAACCATATAAAACTGGATATGGTCTCTACTATAGTCCAGCAACAAAAAAAACTACTAGATAACCTACCTGAGCGCCCATTAGCAGGTTTAGATAAAATATGGTAAACATCTCAAACATTTTAGTGGTGTTTTTATGCGTGATTCTTTACTTAAAAAAACATTCAAACAAGAATGCAACATTGTTAATTTAGATGATTCAAATGGTATGGGAACACATTGAGTAGCGTATTATAAAAACCACAACTATAAAGAGTACTTTGATAGCTTTGGAAACTTACGACCACAGAATACACCCAGAAGCTAAATGCAATTTTGACAGATAACCTAACTTTGAGAAAGAGACAACAAATATTACCAAAAAGTATTTATGTCTCCCTCTGATTGTAACTCTGTTTTGTTTATTTATGTTTTTTGTTTAGTTTTCGGGGTGGGTTTTTTATATTGGCGAGAGTTAATAAAAAATGTAATTTTTGTCTAAAACTATTAATAAATAATAAAAACAACTAATAACAATAACCATATTAACTTTTCCTTTCAAGAAATTAAAAAATTTTGGCATCTTCCAGCAAGAAACATTTTATATGAGCAGTATGTCTTATTTTGATCTTGCAATATTTAACTTCTTAATTAACTCTTGCACAAGAAACTATATTCATTATGACCGAAAATCACCCACATTTAGATTAATATTTAAGAATCTTTAGACTTTTCATTGAAGAAATTAAAAAAAAAATCCAAATTTTCCCTTTTTTAACACAAAATAAATGTTTATTTACATTTAGTTTTTTTACTTTAACCGTCAGTTTTCACTCAGTATATCTGTTGCTTCTAACACCTACCTCTAAGCTGTCCTGCGTTTTTATGTTATGAACGTTTTTCAACTGTCAAAGCTTTCGTTACTTGTTATACTTAAAATTTCCCATTGAATATAATTATGAACGAAAACAAAAATTTAATATATTCAATTGTGGGCACTTGTGTTTAAAATTTTTATTCAATAAATATAAATTGAAATGAAATAATTCAGAGTACATCGTCCTGCACTAATACAACCTACTATTGACTTTTGAAAGAAGGGAAGAAATGGTGACATCATCTGAGTTAGAGGATATATTATATAGACAGAGTAGTCAAATTGATAAACAACATGTTGATTTATTTTTTAAGTATTATCAATGAACTAAGAATATGTAACAGTAGTAAAATAAGTAATCTATTTTTATGTATTAATAATATCATACATTTATATTATTGTGAAAAAATTTACTCAGAATCTTTTAACATTTGCAAATGTCAAACATTTTATGAAAAATATGTATCAGTATGTATAATGTTTAACTATTATTATATTTCATAGATATATGTATTGTATTGCACAAAATAACAAAACCTGAAAATAAAATATACATACATAAGAAAAAAATCTAATAAAATTGTGATAACCTCAGGCTTATATTTAAATTAAACAATAAGAGTTTATCTTATTTAATACATTTTATTTAATAGCTAATTGGCAAACTTCTACTTTGCTTTTCAAAACGGGAATGAATTTTAGTATTTAAAGTATTAATTAAGAACGCAGCAAAAGGTTTACAGTTATTCTTTTCCTGTTGTTGTTGTCATCTTATATATAAATATGAATGTGTGTTTGTTTGTATGTTTGAAGTTTATAGACGATTAAACGGCTGAACCGATTTTCTTGAAATTTTCACAGTATCTTCCTGTATGTCTGGAAGGAGTTATAGGCTACTTTTTATGTCGATATTCCAAATGAGCGAGGGGCCATGCCCACGTATACTACATACTACATACTTAATATTTAATTGCATTTGAAATATATTACTCATACGCATAGTAGTTACCCCTACAAGTATGCTATCAATGATTCTTGATGCATAAAACCAAAGAAAATAAAGTACAGTGAAAGTTCCCATAGGCGGACACCGTCCGTCGAGGCATTTTTGTCCGCCTAGGGGAGATGTCCGCCCAAGGGATATTTTGTTAAAATACTTCGGAAAAATTTAATAAATACATATCTACCTGTATATTATTTGTTGCCAACGCTAACTGTGATAAAATATATTCTTTAAAAATATTTTCATTAACTTCTATTTTTCTCATATTCATATACATTGTACATACGTAGATATGTATTTATATTCAGAGTAGCTAATTACTGATCATTAATCAGTTATCACATACAGGTATGTGATGAAAAACGATTTCGATCAAAAAACGATATAAAATCGGAAATAGTTGTGATGGCACCATTTATTTCTGTTTCGTTTTGGTTTTGTTCTTAAACCGAATTCGATTTCATTTTTCATTTTGTTCTATAAAAATTTCAAAAAATAAGAATGTGATAGAAAACGAAAATTTAGTTTGATATTCGTTTTTAAATCGAGCAACAATTTGTATACGATTTGCTAAAATTTTTCTGTTTTAATAATAAAAAATACGGTTTATATTTCTCATTTATTTACTATATGAAATTATTTAAAAATAGGCTTTCTGCAATTGCATCCCGGTTTCTGCTTGCCTCAGTATTTGTTGAATTACTTAAGTCAAGTTCGATTTCACTAGGATCAGGTTCTTCAAGTGGAGTAGTCGTAGTATTAACGATTCTAAAATGAGTACCGTCGATACAACCAATTACTCCAGGAATTTTGTATTTTTGAAAAAATGGTGTTTCGAATAAATGTTTGCATAAAACATTTTTCAATACAACTATCATTTTAGAAAATTATTTAGAAAATGTAGTGTAATACAATGGAGTCATTCCCAACGGACCGTTGAAAACTGCCTCCTGCCAACATTCTTAATGTGGTTGCTAATTCGATTACTAATGGAATTGATTTCGATTGTATATGGGGTTCAATTTTGTTTAATATATAGGAAAACTCTTCCTTATTTAATCTAAAACATTCTTTAAAGCTAAAAATATTTGTATTATATACTATTAAACTCATTAATTTAGATTATGGCGTTTTACTTTTTATCCGGCATATTTAATGGGTTTGATGCATCCCTTAACATTTTTCGTTCAATATTTTCAAAACAATTGGAATTGTTGATTATTAAAATTGAGGTTGATAAAACAAATGCCATTGTTACGCTTTACAAATTAAATAATAATTTTTTTTTACTGAAAAGTTTGTTATTTTACATGAAACGTTTTGGAATAAAACAAAAAAATGGAAACTAAAACCGTTCGGAATTCATCACATCTTATACGTTCGTTTTCCAAATTCGATTTTACTTGAAATCGAATCGATTTTCATCACATACCTGATAAACCAAAATAAAAAGGGGAATCACAATTTAGATTTTGTCTATGAACATCACATTATATAAAATAATAAACCGGGGAATCACCGCACTACGCAATGTTACCTAATCTGATTAAGTTGAAAAATACACACTCAACAAAGAAAAATGTATGTAATCTCTACACATTGCGCATAGTATAAAAGGGGGATAAACCGAAATACAATAAAATTGCTCAGCTTTGCCTTTTGTAATATTTATTTGTCCGCCTATGGGAGATGTTTTTGGAAAAACAGATGTCCGCGTCCGTCCAAGGGAGCGTCCGTCCAGGGGAGATGAATTTGCTCTAAAAATACGACCTAATTGACGGGACTTAGAAAATCGTCCGTCTAGCGGAGATGTCCGCCTATTAGAGCTGTCCGCCAGTGAAGCTTTCACTGTATAAAGAATGTGCATTTTGACATATTTTGGAATATTTTTCAAAAATATTTCATGACGCGGGGGGAAGATAGAAGGGAAGGATAAAGAAACCAAGAGCGTAACAATGTTCTCAATTGTTCTCATCTTGCGTTTTTGTTGTTTGACTAATTTTTTATTTATTCTTCTGAAACAGTGTTGCCACGAAAAAAAAATTTTGTAACCAACATTTGTGAAAAAATCACCAAATAAGAAAAAATATAACCAAAATTAAATTCATAGACTTATGTTTTATTTTTTTTTCAAGTTTAAATTATAATTAATAAAAAATGAAACAAAAAATAGATTTTTTTATAAGAAAAGAATAAACAAAACCAAAAACTACACATTGATCCAAAAAATAACCAATTTTGGTTAGAAATAACCAAAAAAGGCAACACTGTTCTCAAACCACTTATTCTCAGACGTCGACACAAAGAGAACATGAGAAAAATTATGACAGGCATGTTTAACCCAGAGGAAAATTGTTAGTAATATTTGCAAATCTACTTATTAACCCAATAATATGTATATGTGAGCGAAAAGTATAGAAAATTTGTACTGCGCTAAAAACCTAAAAACACCGTATTTAACTTGGCAAGTATTCTTCCAAAAATCTAAATCATTTCTCATTGATATTAGTGAATCATACTGTAATATTTCTTTGGGTGTAAAATTGAAGTCTGAAAAAAGCGACATGAACATTCTCCTTTAGAAGCTGACAAGCAACTGAATGCATTTTTACGCTCTCATGATAAGAGCAACACATTGTTACGCTCTTTGTTTGTGTTTATTTTCCTTCTGTCTTCCGCCCCCCTTATCCAGAAATGATTTTTTAAAAAGATTTTGGTGAGAGCGGGTCGTAATGCTACTTCTACATAATGTGTATTCTTTATATCCATATTCTTTGATAAAACTTAATGGAATTGGATATCACTCATACGTCACATATGTAGTTTTTTTAATGAATTTTACATCTATATAAACAAAAATGAATGTGTGTTTATTTGTTTGTGGATTTGTTTGTTTGAAGTCTATAGACGCCTAAACGGCTGGAACTATTTTCTTGAAGTTTTGACAGTACCTTCCTGTATATCTGGAAGGAATTATAGGCTACTTTTTATTTTAAAATTTCAAGAAGGCGGGGTGCTACGCCCACATATTCAATAAGTATTTAATGTCGCATATCTCATAAAGTGCGAATTTTGTATGGGCGACTTTGACGTATATATAAACAAAATGGGCGGATTGGCTATAGTGGGTGTGTCACCTCCAATATAAAAAATATTAAATTATTATATCTATGAAAATATCACAGTTAGAGCCCTAAAATTTTTTCGAATCCACTTTAGTATCAATATGAATATTTTAGACAAAAATGGGCTGACTAGGAAAAGGGTGTGGTACTTCCCATATGAATTAAATTTAAAACTTCTTCTGTCTCGGACATCACCTATATATAAAAATTAATGTGCATTTGTTTGTATGTTTGAAGTTTATAGAAGACTAAACGGCTGAACCGGTTTTCCTACTTTTTATGTTGATATTTCAGATGAGAGAGGTGCCACTTCCACATATACTACATAACCTACTATTGTAAGATAATAACAAAATGGATATATTGGAAAAACTATATCAGCAAGTTACCTTAAATTTTGTACAAGTAACTACGGTACAGCTATACTAGCAAGCTGTACTAGCTATACCATCTGTAATTTATTAGAAGAGTGAAAGAGATTATTTAGATTAATAAATTTGGATAAAGTTTTGATATACATAATTATAAAAATAAAGAAAAAGTTGTAACCAAAAAATATATAATACAAATATATGACGATCTAGTTGATCAAATAAACCATTTAAACATTGAGGTAGAAAATGAAATACATAGACAAAAGACACACGACCAAAATATATCGCACTAACAAAAGTATAACGTAGATCGATTTCAGGTATAAAACAGATAGTGACCAGATATAAAGCAGATCAAAATCAATATCAAAAAATTAATATACTGAAACATTGGTCGTATAAATTGGTGTATATATATGAAATCGTCTTGATTTCAGTTATTTTTGCGAAGAAAAAAAATTTGTAACAAAAAAAAGTTTATAATCTACAGTCAAACCAAAAACCCAGTCAGTGTAAGAAGGGAAGAGGATTTGTAAACAGCTTAATAAATAAATTAGCCGTTGAATTACATACGCCTCGTTATCAGTTTTGTGGACCTGGTACAAAACTTGGAAAACGTTTAACAAGAGGAGATAAGGGTATAAATAAAAAGAACACGATATTGCATATGCACAATGAAAAGATATAGACACAAGACATCAACCAGATCAAATATTATCTGAAAAATCTAAAGATAGTGATATTATAGAACGTGCAAATGCCTAGTTTGTAACGAATGCAATGAAAACAAAAGTGAAATTTGGATTAGGTTTGAAGGAGCAGAGACATAAGAAAAGAAAGAATTCAAAAATAATGAGAAAAGGAAAAATGAATAAATGTAATAAGAAATTATTCACGACTACTGTGCAAAAAACTTTAAAACAATTGAAAGAACAGAAACCCCTTGATATAAATGATGCTGTTAAAATTGCTCAAAATACTATTCATTCAAATTTTAAAGGGAAAAACCGAGCAAAACATTATAATACCGCGAGTTATACCTGTACCGAAAATTGGAGGATTTCTTCCACTTATTCCCGTACTAACAGCATTGTCAGCGCTTGGTGGTTTAGCAAGTGGAGGATCAGCTATTGTCAAAGCAGTAAATGCTATCAAAAATGGAAAAGAACAATTGGCGGAAGCTAAACGGTACAATAGATATATGAAATCAATTGCAATGGGTAAAGGGTTATATCTCAAACCATATAAAACTGGATATGGTCTCTACTATAGTCCAGCAACAAAAAAAACTACTAGATAACCTACCTGAGCGCCCATTAGCAGGTTTAGATAAAATATGGTAAACATCTCAAACATTTTAGTGGTGTTTTTATGCGTGATTCTTTACTTAAAAAAACATTCAAACAAGAATGGAACATTGTTAATTTAGATGATTCAAATGGTATGGGAACACATTGAGTAGCGTATTATAAAAACCACAACTATAAAGAGTACTTTGATAGCTTTGGAAACTTACGACCACAGAATACACCCAGAAGCGAAATGCAATTTTGACAGATAACCTAACTTTGAGAAAGAGACAACAAATATTACCAAAAAGTATTTATGTCTCCCTCTGATTGTAACTCTGTTTTGTTTATTTATGTTTTTTGTTTAGTTTTCGGGGTGGGTTTTTTATATTGGCGAGAGTTAATAAAAAATGTAATTTTTGTCTAAAACTATTAATAAATAATAAAAACAACTAATAACAATAACCATATTAACTTTTCCTTTCAAGAAATTAAAAAATTTTGGCATCTTCCAGCAAGAAACATTTTATATGAGCAGTATGTCTTATTTTGATCTTGCAATATTTAACTTCTTAATTAACTCTTGCACAAGAAACTATATTCATTATGACCGAAAATCACCCACATTTAGATTAATATTTAAGAATCTTTAGACTTTTCATTGAAGAAATTAAAAAAAAATCCAAATTTTCCCTTTTTTAACACAAAATAAATGTTTATTTACATTTAGTTTTTTTACTTTAACCGTCAGTTTTCACTCTGTATATCTGTTGCTTCTAACACCTACCTCTAAGCTGTCCTGCGTTTTTATGTTATGAACGTTTTTCAACTGTCAAAGCTTTCGTTACTTGTTATACTTTGTTGTCAACTGCTTAAAATTTCCCATTGAATATAATTATGAACGAAAACAAAAATTTAATACATTCAATTGTGGGCACTTGTGTTTAAAATTTTTATTCAATAAATATAAATTGAAATGAAATAATTCAGAGTACATCGTCCTGCACTAATACAACCTACTATTGACTTTTGAAAGAAGGGAAGAAATGGTGACATCATCTGAGTTAGAGGATATATTATATAGACAGAGTAGTCAAATTGATAAACAACATGTTGATTTATTTTTTAAGTATTATCAATGAACTAAGAATAAGTAACAGTAGTAAAATAAGTAATCTATTTTTATGTATTAATAATATCATACATTTATATTATTGTGAAAAAATTTACTCAGAATCTTTTAACATATGCAAATGTCAAACATTTTATGAAAAATATGTATCAGTATGTATAATGTTTAACTATTATTATATTTCATAGATATATGTATTGTATTGCACAAAATAACAAAACCTGAAAATAAAATATACATACATGAGAAAAAAATCTAATAAAATTGTGATAACCTCAGGCTTATATTTAAATTAAACAATAAGAGTTTATCTTATTTAATACATTTTATTTAATAGCTAATTGGCAAACTTCTACTTTGCTTTTCAAAACGGGAATGAATTTTAGTATTTAAAGTATTAATTAAGAACGCAGCAAAAGGTTTACAGTTATTCTTTTGCTGTTGTTGTTGTCATCTTATATATAAATATGAATGTGTGTTTGTTTGTATGTTTGAAGTTTATAGACGATTAAACGGCTGAACCGATTTTCTTGAAATTTTCACAGTATCTTCCTGTATGTCTGGAAGGAGTTATAGGCTACTTTTTATGTCGATATTCCAAATGAGCGAGGGGCCATGCCCACGTATACTACATACTACATACTTAATATTTAATTGCATTTGAAATATATTACTCATACGCATAGTAGTTACCCCTACAAGTATCCTATCAATGATTCTTGATGCATAAAACCAAAGAAAATAAAGTATAAAGAATGTACATTTTGACATATTTTGGAATATTTTTCAAAAATATTTCATGACGCGGGGGGAAGATAGAAGGGAAGGATAAAGAAACCAAGAGCGTAACAATGTTCTCAATTGTTCTCATCTTGCGTTTTTGTTGTTTGACTAATTTTTTATTTATTCTTCTGAAACAGTGTTGCCACGAAAAAAAAATTTTGTAACCAACATTTGTGAAAAAAATCACCAAATAAGAAAAAATATAACCAAAATTAAATTCATAGACTTATGTTTTATTTTTTTTTTCAAGTTTAAATTATAATTAATAAAAAATGAAACAAAAAATAGATTTTTTTATAAGAAAAGAATAAACAAAACCAAAAACTACACATTGATCCAAAAAATAACCAATTTTGGTTAGAAATAACCAAAAAAGGCAACACTGTTCTCAAACCACTTATTCTCAGACGTCGACACAAAGAGAACACGAGAAAAATTATGACAGGCATGTTTAACCCAGAGGAAAATTGTTAGTAATATTTGCAAATCTACTTATTAACCCAATAATATGTATATGTGAGCGAAAAGTATAGAAAATTTGTACTGCGCTAAAAACCTAAAAACACCGTATTTAACTTGGCAAGTATTCTTCCAAAAATCTAAATCATTTCTCATTGATATTAGTGAATCATACTGTAATATTTCTTTGGGTGTAAAATTGAAGTCTGAAAAAAGCGACATGAACATTCTCCTTTAGAAGCTGACAAGCAACTGAATGCATTTTTACGCTCTCATGATAAGAGCAACACATTGTTACGCTCTTTGTTTGTGTTTATTTTCCTTCTGTCTTCCGCCCCCCTTATCCAGAAATGATTTTTTAAAAAGATTTTGGTGAGAGCGGGTCGTAATGCTACTTCTACATAATGTGTATTCTTTATATCCATATTCTTTGATAAAACTTAATGGAATTGGATATCACTCATACGTCACATATGTAGTTTTTTAATGAATTTTACATCTCTATAAACAAAAATGAATGTGTGTTTATTTGTTTGTGGGTTTGTTTGTTTGAAGTCTATAGACGGCTAAACGGCTGGAACTATTTTCTTGAAGTTTTGACAGTGACTTTAGTATCAATATGAATATTTTAGACAAAAATGGGCTGACTAGGAAAAGGGTGTGGTACTTCCCATATGAATTAAATTTAAAACTTCTTCTGTCTCGGACATCACCTATATATAAAAATTAATGTGCATTTGTTTGTATGTTTGAAGTTTATAGACGACTAAACGGCTGAACCGGTTTTCCTACTTTTTATGTTGATATTTCAGATGAGAGAGGTGCCACTTCCACATATACTACATAACCTACTATTGTAAGATAATAACAAAATGGATATATTGGAAAAACTATATCAGCAAGTTACCTTAAATTTTGTACAAGTAACTACGGTTTTAATATAAATATTTTGGACAAAAATAGGCGACCTATCATTAGAGTACAATGCACCTTCCATATAAAGTAAAAACTAAAATCTGCCTAACTGAAGAACTTTAACAGTTAGAGTCCCCAATTTTGTATAAATAATTTTTGTTTAAATATAAATATTTTGGACAAAAATAGGGAGTTCAGCAAAAGCGGGCGTGGCACCTCCCATATGAAGTAAATACTAAAATCTGCATATCTAGAACACCAGAACAGTTAGACTGCTAAAATTTTGTACGAATATCTAAAGGTTCAATATCAATATTTTTGTTAAAAATGGGCTATCAAGCATTAGGGGCGTGACAAACTCCATATGAACTAATTATTAAAGTCTGTATAAAAAAAACTATAAAAGCTAGAAGGTGGTGCCTCTCTGATTTGTGGGTGTAGAAATTATTATATCTTGAAATATGCAATAGTAAGGTATATGACCCTTAAATTATTGAGTTTGAAATTTTCAACTCATATAGATAGTAAGTACTAAAGTTCATACTATTTAAATACTTATCTTGGAAAACATATACATGTACTGTAATAGTTATGTTATTGTTTACTTCTAAAAACGGGTAACTAATAAAACTATTATTTATTTGAAAAATACATTAGGTAAAGTTTATAATAAGCATTTAATTGGGCAATGAATTCATTACTTTTAATTACCTAAGTAATAAAATGTAAACTGTCAATATTTTTCCCAAATAAAATAAGTAGTTGCAAAACTCATCACAAATAATTACCTGTGACCGACGCAAGCACAATTATTTGTTAAATTTTAATAACATTAATTTTCTTCAAAAGGTTTTTGACTTGAACCGATTTCATATTAGGTAAAATATAAAGAAATAAATATAACACGCATACGGGTTAGTTAAACGTTACCTGAGTGACATTTATTTTGCAACAATTTGTAAAAATGCCCCGAATAAAAGCATCCCTTTCCTAAGCACTAAAAATGCATTGCGTTTGCAATCCCAGAGAGCAAATGAAAGTTCGGAAGACGTGAAAGTCGCCTCAGGACTGAAAGGAGTCGAGCTTCAACCTTTAGAGCCGCCGAAACGCCATCACAACATGAAGAACGGTTTGAAGGCCTACAACAACGTGCCACAACATCAAGAGCTACTGAAACACCTTCAGAAAGCCAAGAGCGCCTTAAAAGCTTCTGAAACGCCGTCAGAACGCGAAAGACGGTTTGAAGGTCTTCGACAACATGCCACAACCCCACGAGCTACCGAGATATCGTTGGAACATGAAGGTCGACTACAAAGCCAGCGAAATCGAATTGAAACATCACGAGCCACAGAAACACCTTCAGAACGTGAAAGACGTCTGGAAAGCCTTCGACAATATGCGACAACCGCACGAGCTACCGAGACACCTTTGGAACATGAAGGTACCACAACAGCACGAGCTAATGAAACAGAAGTTCAACATGAATTACGAGTAGAAAGTCAGTGGATTCAAACATCAACAAGAAGAGCAGCAGAGAACAAAATCATAATCGAATGGCGGTGAATCGACGTAATGATTTTCATGGACACTCAGGTATGCATTTAACTACAGATCTGATATAGATTATACCGAAGATGAATTAGTGGCAATTGGTGACACGAATGAAGTTTGCCAATAGTGCAATGAACTCAGGTACAAAAATGAATCACCTAGAATGTGTTGCTCTTATGGTAAAATCGTTCTATCTAAATTACTTCCACCTCCAGAAACATTGCAATCGCTGATTTCAGGTAGGTTTTTCGAAATATATACTTTTTTTAATTTAACAAAATATTAATAAAAAATATTTTTTTCATTTAGGAACTAATGTGGACTCACAATATTTTCTTAAAAATATAAGATAATATAATTCGTGCTTCAAAATGACATCTTTTGGTGCTACCAAAGTAATTCGAGACAACTTTATGCCAACGTTTCGTGTTCAAGGTCAAATTTATCATAAAATGGGATTATTGTTGCCAATTCCAAATGAAGATCCTAAGTTCTTACAAATTTATTTCATAGGAGAAGCGGATAGCAATGACCAAGTGCACCACCGCCTGCATTATAACCCTGACACAAAACAATGGATTGTTGCCGATTTACAAGTGATGTTTCATGAAATCAACGAATTGGTAAGGATCTTTAAGCAAGCCAAAGATGACCCACGATTAAGTTCAGATGACCACAGAATCGCAATTCATGCTGATAGAACTCCAGAACTCCAACAATGGCGTAACAATTTTGATGGTGGGCGATCCAGTTGCATCACGAGATATGTATTTAATTCCGATGGGGGTAGCGAAGCACACCGGGTATTAGCTAGTTTAATATATAAAAATATCTTGTTTTAATGGAGTGCTATTTACAAATAAGATGTTAAAAAGCTTTACTTAATTGAGTGATATCTAAAGCTTTACTCAATTGAGTGATACTTAAAAGTAATTATTCCTTCCTAAGTGAATAACCTACAAAAATAAAAAAGTAATTTGTTTTAATTAATCTCTTTATTATACATAATTTCATTTATTTAAAACAGTAAAACTAAAAAATGCTATATCCTTAAAACAAGTCTATATATACTCTGGGATGTTGATGAAGGTGTAATACATTTTGAAGTAATCGGCAGTAAATTCAATTATGTAAAACCAGATATTCTACTTATGCGTGCAAAAAAAAAAATAAACCCCAGGCACAACTATACATTTCTTTCTTATCAGTTTAAAATTAAAGATCCTTATAACATAAAAACACAACAGCAACAACACGTGCAACTTTGTTTCTATTTCTTCAATTTTGAAGATCACACAATAAATAAAAAACAACCACACAGGTGTACATCCCTTTTCTATTTCTTCAGCATTAAATCACACAAAAAATATAATAAACAAAAGCATAAAATTGTACATCCCTTTTCTATTTCTTTAACATTAAATCACACAAAATTATAATAAACAAAAGCATAACATTGTACAGAATGAGTTTATGGTATCCTACATCACGCGCTCACTGATCATCGGCACCATGAACTCAGACTCGAGACGAATCTACTCACTTTCAATCAAAGTAATTCTAACTAAATGCATCATGGAGAACAACCACGCACATTACATGTTACAGATACTCATTCTATCCGTCCAATTATTCTTTTGCAAGTAATACAATAAAGGTACATAAAAAGCAGGTATGAACCAAATTTGTATGAAAAAAGCAATACAATTAAAAGGTACATACAAAAGCGGGCATGATCCCAAATATGTATGGAAAGATTGGTCAAGAACATACATAAAAACAGGTATGATCCCAAATTTGTATTGGAAGATTGGTCTAGAACATGCATAAAAAACAGGCATGATCCCAAATTTGTACGGAAAGATTGGTCTAGAAGCCGCATACATTTTCACATTACATGTTACAAACCTATCAACTAACCGACCACTACCAACTGTAGCGTACGCATGCACCAAAATTTGTATGGAAAAAGTGCCCCAGAAACTCCATAAACATACATACATACATACATTACAAATTTACATACATACCTAATTGGCCATTACAACCCTTCAGTCAGGATTACGGCTTAGCTTCTCACACCATTCATGTTGTGTGCCTTAATTTTATACGCGAGTGGTGGGACCTACAATTTAACGTCGACTCCGAACGACAGATTTTTTGAGAAACTTTTTCATGGCAGGTTTTTTTACTCTCAGAGTTTTCGCCAGAAATCTGCTGAAAGGAAGTCGCCGAAGAAATATTTTTTTCATATTTCGTTTAGATATCTTACCTGAGGTTTGAAGCCGTGCTTTACATCTAATAAGCGAAACCACTACCTACTAGGCTACGGCGACTTCATTTCCTTTAATAGCCAAAAATGCTCGAATTTTCCCAGGGTTTGACTATTTCTGTCGAGCAAATGAAATGAAACTATATGTTTTGAAAATTTGTCGATAAAGACTATGTGTACAAATAAGAATTTGTACTTAATTTTAAACTTGAATTAAATTGAATTTTGAACTGAAGGTACTTATTATTATTATTGAAATTTATTGTGAATTAGTTCAATTAAATTTATTGGAAAAGAATTACTGTTTTAAATGAATTTAACATTTTCTAACACTCAACCATTCCAACATTCCAAATTTATCTTAATCCTTTTTATATATGTAATTTATCCTTTGGATAATTTTTTAACTTTCTTGAAATCAAATTTGTACCTTTAAAATAACTCATTGTCCCAACGCTCAACTGATTGGTTACAACTAATATTGTTTTTAAATAAAACTGCAATACTTGCATATCTGTGAAATTAAAAAGATCTCCCTCTCTACTTTGGCACATCTCAAACGGGTAAGTTGTAACTTAACAACCTTAAAAAGAAATAAATATTAATATTTCTTTCCCTTTTAACTCTCTTTTCGCAATCCCCATTATAATTACTTCGAGTAATTATAATAACAACTTCTCTTCAAAAGATTGGCCAATTGTTCTAATCCCTACATTCCAATCTTTTGAAAGAGAATTTGTTTTAAAAATAATACCAATTATTTCTTGGTCCTTCTCCCCGCGAACTCCCCGCAACCTATGGAACTATTCAATGCTCTTTAATTTTATGGTAATTCATGGTCCTCTCACACTCACACTAACCTATATCTCAAAAAGAAGCTCAAATTGAACGTTCCCCCATTACTCCATAGTGGAATCTAAAAGAGCGAGTGAATCCTGTCAGAGAAAAAAAAAAAGGGACAAAAACACAAATTATTTCATCACAAAAATATGAGGTATGTAAACGATATCACAATATCACTCTAATTAGTATGCAAATATAAACCCAAGAATTCGGAACAAATTAAAAAAAAAAAAATTAATGAAAAACAGTACAGAAAGGCAAAACAGGAACAAAACAATGAAATAATAATAA
Source organism: Sarcophaga rosellei (assembly GCA_930367235.1). Classification (NCBI taxonomy): domain Eukaryota; kingdom Metazoa; phylum Arthropoda; class Insecta; order Diptera; family Sarcophagidae; genus Sarcophaga; species Sarcophaga rosellei. The sequence goes on from OV884019.1 coordinate 58,179,988, forward strand.
GGTTTAATGTGTTCGCTATTCACTTTAATTTTTTATTTTATTTAATTGAAAATAAAAAAAACTTGTAGACAATATTTAAATGTGGTCAATTCAATCTCCCGTAGTCTAATGTGCCCTGATCCTTTTATCAACATCCAAAAATGCTCGAAAGTTCTTTATAAAAATATAAAAGATTGGGCTTGATTGGCTAATAACAACTGAACGAGCCTTTAAAATATAAAAGATCGATTCTGACTGGTCAACAGCATCTGAACGAATTTCGTTGAGTTCCCTGTTTAGAAACTTCATGCTCATTGGCCAGTCAGTACGTTGCCATATGGTACAAACATTTCCAGTGTTGGCAAAAGGATCATGTGTTACAAGTAATTACTTTCCAATGTTGGTAAAGGATTAAGTGTTACAAGTAATTACTCGTTACAACTTCGGCCGACCTGACAAACCAATCGAACTCGATTGAAACATTTTAATTTACTTAGAATCATCTTAAATATTATACTTATAACTAGTACTAACACTAAAGGTATTGCTTATTGCGAAGGGGAACTTCTTTGAATGTCACTCTATGCCGCTGTCGTCCGTTAGCCATTTTCTTATTCTAGAGGCTTGCTAGAATGCTATGTAAATTATGTTCATTAATGCGCACAGGAGCTGAATACATAATACAACGTATGCAATTCCTCACAAACTTATCTACTTTTCGCTTCATTCCTGGGAACCAATAATTCTTCCTTATTCGATTGCAAGTCTTTTCTACACCCAAATGACATATTTTCTCATGTACCAATCTAATTACATTTTGTTCCATCTCAAAAGGTACGTACAACTGCAAGGCCTCGTCACTACCTATTCTAAAAACCAATCCATCTCTTATCTCATAATTCTCAACCTTTTCCTTTTCTAATCTTTTTCTCAATTGCAAAATTGTTCTGTCGCGACTTTGAGCAACTTGAACATAAAAATCTACTTCCTCCGGATCTATAGCAGCAACCAAGTCGCATCTTCTACTCTTCGAATTAGTTTCTATAGAAGCAGCGCAAGCATCAGCGGGATTACCTGTTCCAGCGGTGGGACAACGACTAAGTGCATCTACGTGTCCCATATTGATACCACCTCGGTGTTGTATGGTATAATTGTAATCTTCTAGTTCAAGAGCCCACCGCGCAATTCTGGCGTTCAATTGTTTTTTTTCTAAAGTTAGTGTCAGCGAGTTACAATCGGTTACAATCTTAAACTGGATTCCTTGAAGATAAACTCTAAAACGGCGTAATGCATATATGATGGCTAACGTCTCCAATTCAAAACTATGATATCGCATCTCAGCTGCTGTAGTTGCCCTAGAAAAATACATGACGGGATGGAGCTTTCCGTCCTGTTGACGTTGTAAAAGTACTGCCCCGAATCCTGATGAGCTTGCGTCACAATGTAATTCAGTTTGTTTTTGCGGGTCATAAATGGCAAGAACAGGACCAGATGACAAAATATATTTCAATAAATTAAAAGCTCTATAACATTCATCTGTGGGTTCATATTTTCTATCTAGCGTTAACTGCCTCAAAACCTTTGTGATACTTGCATGATTTGGTACAAATTTCCGGAAGTACGAAAATAAACCTAAACATGTTTTCATTTCTGCCTGATTACGTGGAAAAGGATAATGCTTAATTGCAGATAAATGAGAATCTCCAGGGCGAATTCCCTCCGGACATACACAATATCCTAAGTATTCAGTTTTATTATAGCCGAATTTACATTTGGATGTGCGTAACTTCAGTCCTCTTTCCTTCATTCTTCGCAATACTTTAGAAACCAGTAACAGATGTGTCGTAAAATCAGTAGTAGCAATAATTATATCATCCATATAAATGATTATTGAACCTTCATCAACCAAATCCCTAAATATACTATAAATATACCTCTGAAAAACGGCGGGTGCATTTTTTTTAACCAAAAGGCATATACAGGTACTCGAACTGGCCGTATGGTGTTACAAACGAAGTGTATTTTATGGAATCTGGTGCCATTTTAACATGGAAAAATCCGTTCCGTAAATCGAGTATTGTAAAATATTGTTTCCCGCCAAGATATTCTATGCAATCTTCAATTAATAGCAAAGGGAAATTATCCCTAACAGTTATTTTGTTTAAAGCACGATAATCAACACATTTACGTAGCTCCCCGTTTTTCTTCTTTACTAGTACTACAGCGGACGCATAAGGGGAGTCGCTAGGCCTAATGATGTTATTCAATAACAAATCATCCGTAATTTTCCTCAGTTCATTTCTCTCATAATAGGATAAACGTCGGGGCAGAAAATGAAATGGAATGTCACTCGTTAACCTAATATTCATTTCATAATCATATGGCCTTACTTCTACATCATTTGCCTCAAGGTAGCTTACATTTATAATATTACACAATTCACCGCGATGTTTTTGGCTGAGACTCGGATTAACATCAACATCTGATGAAGTCACATTAACACAATGAACTTCATGTAATAGGTTTTCCAAATTACAAAAATCAGCAGCATTACAGTCAGCTTCACACACAATTTCAGTTTCGATCTTATAATCTTTACCTAAGTTATTTTTTGCTGATTCAGTATTCTCAAAATGAGAAATTGTATATTCATTGCTATTAAAATCTTTTAAGTCACAATCAGAACAGTCCAAAAATAATTTGTCCGCATCACTAATAATAGCTGTTTGATTTTCAAATTCATTTCCCCTGTTTGGATCAAGTGCACAAAAAAATGATTGGGCTTCATTAAGAATTTCAAGACATTTATTTGAAAAAGTGTTTTTAAATAGTTTCTGACACAAATGTATATTGAATTTATTGAGAAAATCTCTTCCCAATATAAGTGGAATAGACATAGTTGTGTCCGGCACAATATGTAAAGTTATTTTCTCGCATTGGTTTCTAAATTTAATTTTTACTTCAGTTGTTCCATAAGTTATTAAATAAGATTTTCCTAGGCCGCGGTTCATCGATTTCATAGCAGCATTAATTACATTAAATGGAACAAAAGATTTCCGTATAAAGTTAGTTGGACTACCGGTATCGAAAAGAGAAAAACACTTTATAAACTTTTTGCACTTGATCCTACTATCGCAAAAAGCAATACTTACATTGTTTACAGCATTTATGTCTTTTCCATAAAAGTCTTCTTTGGCATCTACTTCATCGGGATTTACAGCGGCGATTTCATTCTTGCGGTGCATTAATATTTTCTTCTGGTTGGTGCAACTGCGGTGATCATGTCCTGTTTGCCAGCATCGGAAGCAGCTTCCATCGGGTCGCTTGTCAAAAGGGCATTTACTTTGGTAGTGTCCCATCTGCGTACAATTATAGCATCGTATTTTGGTGGTATCTGATGAAGATGAATTGAGTTGAACAGGTTTCTTTGTGATCGTAGTTGTACTTGATGGAGTAGCATCACGGTTGACAGTAAGACGATTTGCACGGCGTTGTTCGTATAAGTCTAAAGATTCTTTAAATTGATTCATAGTACGTGCACTCGTAAGCAAATATGCATCTGGAGTATTGTCCTGCATACCATCAATTATGAAGCCAATTAGTTCAAACTCATCTATATCACTACAGCGGGACGCAATATTTTCCATTTCTAAAACATAACGCCGCACATTATCTTTTTTATTCCACTTAAAGTTCGCCAAAGTTTTATAAATTTCGCCACGACTTACTGCCCGACCAAATTCTTTTATTAGTGTTGCTTTCAACTGAGCATAGCTAAAAACTTCTGTTTTGTTTAGAAGGAGTCTTGCGGTGCCTTTCAACGAGTTGCACAGGGATGTGTATTTAAATAATTCATCAGCAGCAACCATTTGCATTACACGTTCGAAATTCCGAAGAAAATCGTACACGCTGTATGCACGATTCTCGCCATCAAATTGCACAATGGCGTATTCTATGTCACGAAAAGTCAATCGGTTCGAGGTGACTAGCGGTATTGATACTTGTACCTCCTCTGGCGTCGGTGATTCACCATTTTCTAAAGCAGCGATGGCTTGCTGTAGCTTCAACAACTCGTGTTTTTTTCGTAGAATTTGAAGCTGATAGTCTAAATCAGCGGCTTCAGTTTCAGCTGATGCTCTAATACCAAGCTGACCTACCTCATGACTGCACTTAGATCCCACATTAGCATCGGAATTATCATTTTTTTAGCATCGTCTTTGCATTCTTCAACATTGTATTTGGCACAAACATCGGATTTGACATCAGTATTAAATTCGCTACCCAATCTACGGGAAGCAGTAGATTTTATGTTTGCAGCGGAGTTTTCTATACCTAATACAGCGGTAGCGTTTGCAGCAGAATCTTCCGGACATAATACGGCGGTAGTCTTACTTATTTCGGCAGATGGTTCATCATCTTTTCTAACATTAGCAGTCACTGCGTTCTCATAAAGTTCCCGAAGGCGAGCAGAAGAAGCATTTGACGGAATCTCCACGCCAGCATTCTTTAAGCCATCTAGGAGCTGCTGCTTGGATAAACGCGACGTCATATTATATTTTAACAACACACCCCACACCTGAGCTTTAATGTGTTCGCTATTCACTTTAATTTTTTATTTTATTTAATTGAAAATAAAAAAAACTTGTAGACAATATTTAAATGTGGTCAATTCAATCTCCCGTAGTCTAATGCGCCCTGATCCTTTTATCAACATCCAAAAATGCTCGAAAGTTCTTTATAAAAATATAAAAGAATGGGCTTGATTGGCTAATAACAACTGAACGAGCCTTTAAAATATAAAAGATCGATTCTGACTGGTCAACAGCATCTGAACGAATTTCGTTGAGTTCCCTGTTTAGAAACTTCATGCTCATTGGCCAGTCAGTACGTTGCCATATGGTACAAACATTTCCAGTGTTGGCAAAAGGATCATGTGTTACAAGTAATTACTTTCCAATGTTGGTAAAGGATTAAGTGTTACAAGTAATTACTCGTTACAAAGGAAAAAATAAGTACAGTGTAATATAAGAAAAAAGCCTAAAATTAATATAAAGTGTTTACAGTAAAAAAGAAAAAGAGGCTAAAAAAAAATTTAAATATACAAATAAAAAAAATGTAAAAAAGAAAAACAACAAAAAAAAAAAAACAAAAATGCAAAAATTGTGAACTTAAAAATTACTTAAAATAAAGTGTCTAATATAAAAATTACAAGAAATATATAAGAAAAAAAAATATATTCAAAAGAACAAAAAAAAAAAAAAAGAGCAAAAGATATACTTATGTACATAAATAACGGAAAATAAGTGAAAATTCAAAAAAAAAAAAAAAAAATTAAACAAAGAGCAACAAAAAAGAAAAAGAGGTAAATTTTAAATTAATAAAATTTGAAATTACATATTTAATTTATACATATTGAATATTAAAAACCAAAAAAATTGTTAAAACGGTAGAAAAGGTATATATTAAAGACGTGCACAGTTACAACTGAATACACAAGTTTCGTAGTGTCTACTGCTGTGTGTGTGTATTGATAAATAGTTGAGTAGTTCTTGTACAAGTTGGTATTGTTACTTTCTCAAACATAGTAAGTATGAGTGAGTATAAAGAGAATAAGAGTAACATATTTGTTTTGCTATATTTTAGTCAAACAAATAAAATAGATCATGAGTGTGGTACAATAAGTAACTTATTGTATGCTGTATGCATATGGACATTAAATTACAAGCAGAATACGAACACTAATAAAACAACTATAACAATTCTAAAACGATACGTTTTATTATGTTTTTTTATAAAAAATACAAAAAATTAATATAATTCAGTATTTAAAGATGTTTTTAAAACAAAACTAAAAATTCAGTTGATAAAAATGTAGAAAAAAAATAATATAATTCAATACTTAACCATGTTTTTAAAACAAAACTAAATACATTCAGCTATAAAATAATACAAAAAATATAATTCAGTACTTAAAAATGTTTTTTAAACAAAACTAAAATTATTCTAATTCTACATTATTCCATACATTCTGTTACTTATTTTATCTATGATATTTTATTACTTGTTAGCTGAACTCCCATAGCACTCTCATTTATAAGATTAACATCTTGTGCTATGATTAATATTAAATAAATAAATAAATAAAAGTAGAAACTAAAATCAGTTAAGATAGTATTATTTTTTGGAATTTATATTTACAAACAATATTTCGTTAAATGATTTTCCATTAACGCACTTATCTTTATTTAAATTGGAAAGTGCATTTTTATTGTACTTGTATACATTTTTACAATTTCATACGCAACAAAATTTATAATATCCGAATCATTTTGATCTTTAACCATACCAAACAATCCCATATCTGTGTGTGTGTATTGATGAGTAGTTGAGTAGTTCTTGTACAAGTTGGTATTGTTACTTTCTCAAACATAGTAAGTATGCTTCGTTCTCTTTTTTCGCAAATTTTATATTCACCAGACATAATTTTTTCTTTCATTTCTAAATTATTCATTTCCATATTAATATGTTTATTTACTTCAACTTAATGCACTAATCCAAATTCGTTTTACTATAAATAACAATAAACACCCAAAAATACTTGTAGTACAACAGTTATTTGAGAGGAAGAAACAAATACAATACGATACTCAATGCAAAACCATAAAGAACTGTTATTGTTTTTGTGGGTAGAGTAGATAAGTAAAAGCAAAAGCAGACAATATCAGTTACACTCATTCTCTCATTTATACCAATAGTACATGGTATCTACCATGGTGTATTTGTTTTACAAATACTTTGTGGTGTACTACTGCACGTCTTTAGTATATATATCGATATATATAAAAAATAATAAATACAGTTTAAAAAAGTACAGTATGAATATAATTTAAATGGTGAGAAAAAATTATATATGTATATAAAAAGAAAAAATAGAATTTTAAAAAACGGTAAAAATTATATACATAGAAAAAAAACAGTTAGATGCAGTAAAAACAAAAAAAATAATAAATTAAAACAAATTAAAACAAGAAAAAATACAATTTAAATTCAGTTAAAACGGTGAAATCTACAAAACAAAATATATATTTTAAAACCATTAAAATAAAATGAAAAAAAAAGTGTTTTTCCCATTACTGTTCGCATTTATACCTACTTGCAAAAGACTACAAAAAATTCACATAAAAAACATACATATATCTTTAGACACACATAAAACAACATATAAAACAAAAACTAAACTACATACGAAAACTACATACATACATATATAAATACATATGTACAGGTATTTATGTATTATACAATATATATAATATAAAATTTTATTAATATATTTAACAAACTTGAAAATATTTTCATCACATTAATAACTTTTATTCTCAAAAATTTAAAAAATACTATAATATTCAATTGCTCTACATATTTCCTCTATTTATTTCGTTTCTCTCATGAAATCAACCCCTAAAATTGCAACGATTTAAAATATCATTGCTTAAGGCCGTGTCAGATAAAACTTTGTTGCTTTGCGTGACGTTTATAACTTTGAGAGAAAAGCGTAAAGCAAAAGGTGTATGACATAACCAAAACTTTGACAACACTCGCGTTGTTTATCTTTTAAAAGTGGTTGGCGCGTAAGTTTTTTTTACTAAGTAAAATTATGAAAATTATATTAAATACTTCTTCCAAAACATAAAATCTACTTCCCTTTTTTTTTAATATAATAAAAACAAAACAAAAACAAAAAACTTTAAATTTAAAGAAAAATATTAAAAAAACAAAATTTGATCGCAAATTTGCCAAAAATATTTACTGAATAATCAACAGCTGATTGTCAAAGCGAGCAAAAAGATGAGAGATGCCCAACTTTTCGCTTTGCGTTGCGTTAAAAGCAGTTTATGTGACAAGTGCCATATAAACATGTACATTTATCTCAAATGTCAAAGCGTATATGCAACGCAACGCGAAGCAAAAGTTGTATCTGACACGGCCTTTATTCTCTGTAAAAGCAATTGAGCTTTACACTAAGAAAAAAAAAAGGAAACAATTGAATAATTTTAACCTCGAAAATTAATTTTTGAAATTAATAGAAATTATATAAGAATAACAGAAAAAGTCAAAATATATAAAATAAAATAAATTAATTTTTGATCGTTAGAATATATATATATATATATATAATTAAATACAATTATAATTAAACTCGAAAAAAAATCTTATTCTATATAACTATTTTTTCCCGCGAGTGTAAAAAAAAGAAAGAAAACGAAAAGGAAACAATGCAATGTAAATTGCAACAATAGCAACAAGTATTACATCGAAAAAATTGTAAGAGAGCATAAGAATAATACTCTATGTCTTATGCTTTCTGTTTAGGGTTGCCATAGAAAATTTCTTGTTTAACCCGAATTAGGAACTTGAATTCGAAATAAATTTGGCGAAACTTATTATAATAAAGTTTATATATAATATTAATACCCTTATATTATATGAATATTTACATTTTACGTTATAAACATTTTTCCCCAAATTTAATTAAAATTAAATAAGAATATATATACACATAAAAAAGAAACAATACATACATGTATACCTACATATAGAAATAAAAATATATATACACATATAAAAGTAAAAAAAAGAAAGAATATATATACATAGAGAACACAACAAATAAATAAAAGAAAATAAATCCCCAAATATTGAATCTCAACTGAAAAATTTGGTAACCCTACCCTAATTAGCAGTGAATTAACCCCTTGCGAAACAGTGTGACTTACATAGTCACACATAACTCATTTAATTTTTAGTTTATTTTGTAGACTAAAAATTACTTGATACATCTCTACGTCTTTAAATTAACCCTTTGCGGAACAGTGTGACTTACATAGTCAAGCATAATTCAAATAATTTTTAGTTTATTTGAAAACTAGTTAGTTTATTTGAAAACTAAAAATTATTTGATACATCTTTACACGTACTAATCTACTTTTTGGATAATTTAACCGGATTCCATATCCAGTGCTATACGTATATAGCCCCTAAACCCCCTAAGTAAGGAAACTTTGTTTCTATTTTTCTAATTTTTTATTAACCCACTCTTAAGAAAAACCCCCTAAGTAAGGAAACTTTGTTTCTATTAATTGTTTAATTAACCCATAATTATCTCTTATACTTGGAAAATTTGACTCTTTGTAACCCGGATTTTACATTTCGTTATTAATTTATTAGATTCAAAATGACTTCTCCTTCAACTTCTCAAGAACCCCTAAGGGAGCAATTTGTATTCAATTGCGACCATTTGCTACAGTTTTGTACAAAATTTAATAGTTCCCCGTTGCGGATCAAACTGACTCAATTCTGGATGTGAAATTGAAGGATTTGGAATCACGATGGACGGAACTCGAATCGTCCTATAGGAAAGTTATGTTGACCAACGAGGATACGGTTTCATCGGAATTTAAACAAGAGGCGAGGAAAAACTTTGATGCGTGCATGGACGCCTATTACCAATGCACTTCTCAAATCATGGATTTGATGAGAGTCTCTCGACTCAGTGCTCCGGACAATGCAGCATTTCAGTCAACTTCTCGAGATTCTCTCACACCTCAATCCCAAACCCAAACCCTAATACCAACGAATTCTGGCAATTGTATTAAACTGCCACCCTGCGACACTGAAGTATTTGAAGGGAGCTACGAACAATGGCCCTCGTTCAGGGACATGTTCACAGCTGTGTACATAAACCACAGTAGGCTCTCACCCGTTACGAAACTGTATCATCTCCGGAACAAGACCAGAGGTGAAGCTGGTGCTATTGTCAAGAGATATCCCCTTTCCCACGACAATTTTCAACTGGCATGGAACGCACTTCAAACTCGATTCGAGAACAAACGTGTTCTCGTAGATAATCAAATAAAAATTCTATTTGATATCCCCGCAGCTGACTCTGAGGATAGCGAGTCGATTAGAAGAATACAGTCTTTTGTCAATGACTGTCTTGCAACGCTAGGAACTCTAGGTGTCAAGGTCGAAAGTTGGGATCCAATACTTATCCGATTGATATCAACCAAACTTCCCAATTTAACCCTGGCTGTTTGGGAACAATCACTCACATCCCCTCGTGAGCTTCCTAAATGGTCTCAAATGTCCCAATTTCTTGTGGATAGGTATGAGGCTGTGGAACGTCTGACGAGTATCCGAAACTCAAGAGGTGGACTCAGTCTCACGAAGACATCTCTTCCCAATCTGCACATGTATATGTCACAGGACAACATAAATCCTACATGCAAATCGTGCAACGAGGACCATCCGCTCAGAACATGTCCCAAATTTCGAACCTTTACGATACAACAAAGAGTTGACTATGTGTTCGAGAATAAATTTTGCAATAATTGCTTGGGATCATCTCACATCAAGACAAATTGCAAAAGTAAGAACACTTGCCTCTATTGTAAGAAAACACACCACACTTTATTGCATATGGCAAAAGGAACCCGAGGTACAACCCAGAATACCGAAAACACTGCCAGCAGGAATTCCAATAGGGGCACGAGTTCTCAGGATTCTCCAAGAGTTTCTGGAAATGACACTAATCACTCTAATCTCGAACGGGCATCTACATCTACTCAGATACGCGCCAATTGCTCTTCAAGTAGTGAAAACATTCTATTAAGAACTGCACTGGTGCAGATAGAATGTCGAGGTGAACACTTTGCAGTAAGAGCTCTAATCGACCCTGGGTCTCAAAGGACATTTTTGTCTGAAAAGATTAGACATCGCCGTCAACTTCCTTATCAGAAAGCTCATTTCGATATAATAGGCATTGGTGGTCAGAGACAATCGGCTAACAAAGAGTGTGAATTTACACTGCATGCTCGTTGGACGAGTACGAGAATTCCAATTAAAGCCATTGTCTTACCAAAGGTTACAAAATGCTTACCCGCTTGTAGTTTTGAGGTACCTTACTCGAAGGAGCTCATGGAACTGGATGTAGCTGATCCAACGTTCAACAAGGCGTCACAGATTGATCTCATTCTCGGAAATGACTACGAGCATTCTATCAATATTGATGGCATAAAGAAAAACATTTGTGGCCACACATCGGCTTACAATACAATTTTCGGATGGGTGCTGAGTGGTCCCATGAAAACTCACAGCACTCAATCTTTTCCATCAATTACGGCATCCGAAACTTCTGAACTCAACGCTCTCTTGAAGAAATTTTGGGAGGATGAAGAAATACCCATCACTCATGAGGAATCCGAAGAATCCAGCGAATTCACTAAGTTTGTGAATACTGTCGCTAATGACATTGCCCAGAAGTATATCACTCATGGATTTGAGTGGAAATTCATACCACCACACACAAAAAAGAACAATGTGGAACTGGAAATGTGTGTGAGTGAAGACAAAATATTCTATATGAACAATAAGAAAAAAAAATTTCATAAAATATACATATATTCGAAATTTCGAAAATAAATATTGAAAAAAAAACCAAAGGAGACAACTATAAAAAATAAAAAAAAAGAGAGGTACAAAGTTTAAAAAAAGTGAATAAAAATATGTGTATACTACCAAAGGAAAAAACTGGAAAAGAAATAATATGAAAAAAAGAAAATATATATATATGAAGAAAAAGTTATAATAAACTTGATACAAAAAACAAAGAAGAAAATTAAAATATAAAATAGCACACTATTTAAAGAAGAAACAAAAAAAAATACAATGTGATGTGATATAGACTTAAAAATAAAAAAAAATATAAAAATGATTTAACCAAATCAAACAAAAACAAAAAAAAAACAATCCATTTTTATGTGCCTCATACCACATCCTTTTTATTATAATTTAAAAATATTTAAAATAGTTTATGTAATAAAACTGAAAATAAAATTCTTGAGGTTACGTGACTATGAGTGTAGAGAAAAGTTTGTGAAAAAAAGAAAAAGATAAATATATTCATATGTATGTATATATAAAAAAGAAGTGTAACAGAACTCAATTAAAACACAAGAACTTTAAAAAGAGACAAATGAAAAAAATTTTTGTTTTGAAATTTTTAAAAAAAATAAGAACGATGCTTAAAAAAAAGACAACTATATAAAAGAAATAAAAAAATTTTCTGAAATGAACTAAAGAAAAGAGATTTTTTACAAAAAAAAATAAATAAAAAAGAACAGATATATAAATAAAAATAAGGGATGAAAAATAAAAAAAAATTTTTTTTGAAAAACTTTGTATTGAAAAAAAAACTATACATATATGGATATGACAAAACAAAACAAACATTAAAATTTTACAAAAAAAAAAAAATTTGGAATACAGGGTCATTAGTATTGAATGACTAATAAAATAAATGGAAAAGAAGAAAAAAAAAAACATTTAAAAAAATATGAAAAATGGAATGAAATCAAATTCAATAGAAATCAAATCTAATCAATGAAAATGAAATTCAATATCAATATCAATGAAAATCAAGTTCAAGATTCAAATTAATATTCAACACAAAAAAAAAAAATTGTCAAGCAAATTTTTTTAATTATTGTATTATATTATTATTATTTTTTTATTATTTAATTAATTATATTATTCTTAAATTAAATTATTATTATTAAATTGTTATATATTAATCTTCTTTTGTATAAAAAAACATTATGGGGACATCATAAAGTTTTTAAATAAAAGGCAAACTTATGTTTCGAATTTTCTCTTTGTTAATTCTTGTCGGGTGAAGCAAATAGATTGTGAACACAATTTTGAAAAATAATTGTTTGTTTCAAATTCAGTTTACAATTTAGAGTGTTAAAATTCCTATAAATTTAAAATTTAAATTCATAAAATAATATAATTCTTACTAACTTATTTAGTATAAATAAAGAGCAAACTTCTTATTACAGAATATAAGTACTCTCTTTACAGATAGTATTGTGCAAGTGATTAATTAAATTTTTTTTTTCCAAAGCGTATGTTTGGCACTTGGAATAATGTTTTTCCTTTCAAATTAGTTTGACAGATGTCAGTTTAATACATATTCCAGTACAAGTCTACACTTAGAAAATTATTATATATACATATATTACGATTGACAGTAGTGGTAACTATAATTCTAATAATTTTTAATTTTTAGCAAATGTCAAATTTTGACATTGATATTTTTGAAAAATTAATAAACGAATTTTGTGCTGTAAAAAAACGGGTTTTACAGAGTAGAGCTTTATCGAAAAATTCAGACAAAATAAATAAATACAAAACACTTCTAATTGAAAATTATAATGCCATTTTGGGATAAACAAAAGCAAATACAAGTAGTTTGTCAGAGAATCATAAGGATATAATTTTTTCTAAAATCGAAAGTTGTAGAATAATTCTATTAAAGTGTTTTGAAACCCTAATTGCAATATAGAAATTCCAGAAAATTTAGATTTGGTAGTTCATTTAAATAGTAACTTTGTAATAAGTGAAGTTGAAATCAATATGGCAACCGTTGATCAGAAAAGGTCATACATTACTATGTGTGCTTCAATGATTCGGGAAAACTATGGTGGTAATCTATTAACTTTACAGTCATTTTTGGATAAAATCGATCTTATTGAAGATCTCACTGAACCAAATTTACAAATTACTTTTATAAACTTTGTTAAATCAAAACTTGATGGAAAAGCGCGTGAGACACTACCCGATAGAATTGAAAGAATAGGTGACATCAAAACAGCTATGTTAGAAATAATGATTTTACTGAGTTTGCTAAACAAGCTGAAGAATTGGCTGATTCTTTAAAACGTTCTTTAGTTGTGGAAGGAATTACACAGAACAAGGCTCATGAAATGGCAGTTGAACAAACAATTATGGTGTTTTCTTTTCTACCAAAAAATGTGCACTTTATTTTAAAAAATGCAATTTTGTGTTTGTTTCTTAAAAATGTTTCTCCCTCTAAAAGGGTGGTATGTTTTATTCTAAATAATTCGCACTTGAAAATGGTGGAGGGCATTGCATTTTACGCCCTGTATAAATCGAGAGTGCTGATAATGTCCTGTAAAGCAAAAGACTTTTGTTTATTTATAGGGCTACCAGATGAAATTTAAAAAAAGTCGCCTAGTGTCGTTATCCAAGTTTGAAGTTAATTTTTTCATTGTTTTGTGGGGTAACCTTAAGAGAACATTAAAGCTACATGGTCAGTAATATAAAAAATTGCATTCAGTGTTAGAACTGTGTTAAAAAAATTTTATTTGGTTATAAAAAAAAGCTTTAAAAAAAATGATATCGAAAAATTAGCGATCTGGCAACACCTTTTTTATGTTTACATATTTTATTGAAAACAAATCAAAAAATTAAACATATTTTTAAGGGCACGGGGCATACCCTTTTTTCATATTTGTGTTATGTTCATCTCAAATAAAAATTACATTATAACAGGGTTGGTCAGCAATTTTTTTAATGCACCTTGTAAGAGGGTGACATTTTCTTTGCAGAAAAGAAAACACCATTAGTGTTTGTCGTTTGAATGCAAAATCTACTTTAGTCAAATCAATTTTAGCATCATCAGTTTTTAAAGATCCTAAGGAAGTTGTTGCAAAACTATTAGTTGAGCAAACAACTGAAGTAAAAGAACAACAAGTTTTATCAATTCAGGGTCAGGCCAGAAATAGAAATAATAATGTTCGTTTTCACAATAATGATTTTCAAGCAAATCACTTTAAACAATTTCGGACCAATGCGTATCGGGGCATTGGTTTTGTCCAATTTCGTAATAATTCTCATCAAAGGAACTATCGTGCAGATTATAACACTCATAATTACCCCAGAACAAACTATAGGCATAATAACAATAATCAATTTCAAAATAATCCAGGAAATTACACAAGTCGCTTTGCGCGAAATAACAATTCAAGGGCTTCTGTAAGGACTTTAAACTCAGAAGTCCCTCAACAACAGCTTTTGTTGAGGGAACATCAACAAATGGAACAGCAACAAATGGAACAACTTTAAAGCAAAATACAATTACTTCTGTTCAAAAGTCTGTTTACAGCTTAAATTTAAATGATGCTGATTTCATTAAACTAAATTGTATAGATACAATTAAATCAGCTACTTTTCTTGTAGATACTCAAGCAGATATCTCATTAATAAAAATTTCAAGTTTACAACCCAACATTATTTTAAATCGGAATGAAATTTTAAGTATTACCGGAATTACATCTGACGCAAAATCAAGGCTGACTTCCTAAACGCATGTTGCTTTGTAGTAATACATTGCAGCGTGTTCGTAAACGCAACCCTGAAAATGTTTACAATGTATTTTGTTCCCTTTTGCAACACTTTTGTAGTTAATACGCAAGGAAAAGCAACAAAGGCATCCAAATAAAAGTAGATGCAATGCGAATGCAAGACAAAATACGATGGCGACGCAGGAAGATAAGTAAGCATTTTTTCTTATAATTTATTATTTTTATTACAGTAAAAAATGGACGCATAATTTTAAAAATCTATTAATTAATGCAAGGTTTGATATGGAAAAAGAATTTCGTGGAAAAACAAAGAAACGCGTTGTGCTATGGGAACGTGTATTGCAAAATATTAAGTCCATAGATGACACGTTCCCATTTTCACGGGACGACATATATAGAAAATTTTTAAATTTCATGGTGACGTATAAGCACATTAAGAAACGGAACAAGACGTCGGGCGAAGCAGTAACTATCTGGGACTTCTACGACCGACTAGACGAAGTGTATGGCTGCCGGAGCGACATATCTGTGCCAGAATGCAATCTGGATTTGAGCTTAGACACATTGTTTACAGATCTAACCGATGACAGTTATCGAGCCTAGCACGTTTCAAGCAGCTCCGATCCAACGTGAAAGCTCACCTCCAGCACGGAAGCGCAATCGAGTCGATTCGCACAAATCTAAGAAATTTTCCAATAAAATATGTTCTTCCTCCATTGTTCGCTTTATTATGAATGATGCAATGGATATAAACGTTCCTAAACGAATTCAGTGTTGCAAAGTATTAATATGCAACGTATTAAAAAAGTAACTACACAATGTATCAACTCGGTTTAAATACTGTATTGATACATTGTTAATATACGTTTAGGAAGTCAGCCCAACTTTAGGAACCGTATGTACAAATTTGATTATTGCGAATAATATAATACAACAGGTATTTCATGTTGTTAATGATGATTTCAATATACCTGCCGATGGTATTTTAGGTAAAGATTTTCTTAAAAACAATAAGTGTTATATTGACTACGAAAACATGATTTTGTCTGTTACTACTCATATTAAAAGATTACAAATACCTATATTTCAAGGAACGAATAACTTTACTTGTATTATACCACCAAGATGTGAGGTCTTTAGAATTTTTAAATTACATGATATTAAGGAACCTATGTTTGTTGATTCGCAGGAAATTGAAGAGGGAGCTTTTATAGCGAAGGGAATTATCTATTCTGAGTATCCAATTTTACGAATAGTTAATATTACCGATGAAGTTAAATATGTTAGAAATGATAAAGTGAAGATGGAAAAATTAAAAAATTATTACATATATTCAATTAACAAGCAGGACCAACGTGTTCAGGAATTAAGAGAAATTTTAGAGAATCAAATGCCAAAAGACATCCAAACTGATTTGATGCCACTATGTGAATCTTATTCGGACATTTTTGCACTCAAAGAGGACAAAATGACAATAAACAATTTTTATGAGCAGAAACTTAGATTAGTTGATTCATCACCAGTCTATATCAAGAATTACAGACTTGCAATTTCTCAAAGAGAAGAAATAAATAGACAGGTTAAGCATTTATTAGATAATGATTTAATCGAATCAAGTAGTTCAAATTTCAATAGTCCACTAATTCTTGTTCCCAAGAAGAGCACAAATAATCAGAAATCTTATAGAATGTGTGTAGATTACCGTGCAGTGAATAAAAAGCTTATTGCGGATAAGTTTCCCTTACCTCGTATTGACGATATTTTAGACAATTTATTACGTGCGAAACATTTTTCAGTAATTGATCTGTTCTCTGGATTTCATCAAATTCCATTACACTCAGATTCAAGGGATGTTACAGCATTGAGCACTGATAAAGGATCTTTTAGATGGAAAGTTTTACCTTTTGGTCTTAACATAGCACCTAATTCTTTTTCACGAATGATGTCTATTGCATTTTCTGGTCTTACGCCCAATAAAGCATTTTTATATGTTGATGATACTATTATTATTGGTTGTAGTAAACAACATCACTTGAATAACCTGAAAGACGTTTTCGATATTTTAAGGCGTTATAATTTAAAAGTAAATCCCTATAAATGCAATTTTTTCCGATCTGAAGTTACCTTTTTAGGACATAAATGTACCGCTAATGGTCTTTTGCCAGACGATTTAAAAATAATAGCAGTAGAAAATTATTCAACACCTTCTGATAAAGACGCAGTTAGACGTTTTGTAGCATTTGTTAATTATTATAGACGTTTTATTCCAAATTTTACTACAATAGCAGCACCATTAAACTACTTGACCAGAAAAAACGTTCAGTTTAATTGGAATAATCAATGTCAAACTTCTTTTGAAAAATTGAAAGCTGCATTACTTTCTCCTCAGATTTTACAATATCCTGACTTTACGAAACAATTTATAGTAACTGTAGATGCATCAAAACTAGGTTGTGGCGCGATATTAAGCCAAAATTTTAATGGTAATGATTTACCTATATATTTTGCTTCAAAATCTTTTTCGCATTCTGAACAAAAAAAAAACCTATAATTGAACTTGAACTTCTTGCTATTCATTTTGCTATAACTCAGTTTAGACCCTACGTCTATGGAACTTCATTTATTGTTACATCAGATCACAAACCTTTAGTTTATCTCTTCAATATTAAAGACCCTTCTTCTAAATTAACACATATTAGACTTCAGCTGTCAGAATATAATTTTACTGTCGAATCGAATGTGGGAGCAGATGCTCTATCTAGAATATCAATAGACGAGTTAAAGAATAATGATAATAATCAAGTACTAGTTATGACCAGAGCTATGGCAAAAGGACAAAATAATGAAAAAATTAAACTTAACCACTCTTTCAATAATGAAGACATTGAACTAAAAATTTATGATAAATTTTCTCAGGAATTCAGTAAGAATATTCCAAAAATTAGAACCGAAATAATTGATCAGAATAATTATAAAAAACTTCGTATAAATATTTATAAAAAATTTAAGAAACTGCTATCTGTTGAATTCGAAATTGTGAACGAAACACTTAGTTTAGACTATATGCTTTCGAGGTTACAAATTGAAGCCAACAATGGACAAATTTACAGAGCAGAATGGCCAAAAAATGATGTAATTTTTACAATTTTCTCAATACAGGAATTTAAAAACCATGGTATAAAGATATTGAAAACTTTTGAAATTATTCTTACAGAACCAATTGAAATAATAATAGAAGAGGATAGAAAACGGAAATTAATGGAAATTTACCATAATGACCCAATTTTAGGAGGACATTGCGGTCAGAAAAGAAATGCGAAACTTAAGACGAAATATTACTGGAAGAAAATGACTAGAGACATAGCAAAATTTGTTAGAAACTGTGAAAAATGTATATTGAATAAAGTTAAACATCGGAATATAGAGAAACTTGTACTTACTCCAACACCCACTAATGTTTTTGATATAGTTGTAATAGATACGATTGGTCCATTACAGGAATCGAACTTTGGTAATAAATACGCTTTGACTTTGATGTGTGATCTTTCTAAATATTTAGTGTCTATAGCCATACCGGACAAAGCAGCTCGAACAGTTGCGCGTGCTATATTCGAAAATTTCATTCTTGTTTACGGAAAAATGGAAGTCATAAAATCCGATTTAGGTACGGAATTTAAGAATGAAGTGTTGTCAGAACTTTGTAAATTTTTGGAAATCGATATAAAATTCTCGACTAGTTACCATCATCAAACATTAGGAACAATAGAACGGAATCATAGAGTTTTTAATGAATATATCAGGGCATACATTGGTGAAAACTTGTCTGATTGGGATACATATTTAAAGTATTTCACATTTTATCATAATACTTCCTCAAATACTGTTTTCGATAATAAATTCACTCCATTTGAACTAGTTTTTGGAAAAAAATATCAATAATGAATGAAACAAATATGAATCTAGAACCAATTTATAACATTGATAATTATAAAACAGAAGTTAAACACAGATTGCAAAAGACAAACATATTAGCTAGGGCTTTAGGTTAGAAAAACACAAAACAAGAAATAAAAGTTTTTATGACAAACATGCTAAACCTATCGAATTAAAAATTGGCGATGTTTTGTTGAAAAAAGAACCTTATGACAAATTAAACAATATTTATGATGGTCCCTATATTGTAAAAAATATAAATAATGTTAATGTTACAATTTTTAATAATAAAAAAAAAATGAGGAAAAAACTGTTCATAAGAACAGATTGAGAAAAATGTAAAAAAAATGTAAAAAATTTAAATATTATAAAAAAAATTAAATAAATTAATAAATTTGAAATAATTGGTATTATTTTTAAAACAAATTCTCTTTCAAAAGATTGGAATGTAGGGATTAGAGCAATTGGGCCAATCTTTTCAAGAGAAGTTGTTATTATAATTACTCGAAGTAATTATAATGGGGATTGAGAAAAGAGAGTTAAAAGGGAAAGAAATATTAATATGTATTTCTTTTTAAGGTTGTTAAGTTACAACTTACCCTTTTGAGATGTGCCAAAGTAGAGAGAGAGAGATCCTTTTAATTTCACAGATAGATTAGATGTAACCAATCAGTTGAGCGTTGTGACAATAAGTGATTTTAAAGGTACAAATTTGATTTCAAGAAAGTTAAAAAATTATCCAAAGGATAAATTACAGATATAAAAAGGATTAAGATAAATTTGGAATGTTGGAATGGTTGAGTGTTAGAAAATGTTAAATTCATTTAAAACAGTAATTCTTTTCCAATAAATTTAATTCACAATAAATTTCAATATAATAATAAGTATCTTCAGTTCAAAATGCAATTTAATTCAAGTTTTAAAATTAAGTACAAATACTTATTTGTACAAAATTAATGTATAATTTTTTTTTCTAAAAGGGAAGGAAATCCCTATAAATGTATTTATTTTTAAGTATAGTTTTAA
Source organism: Sarcophaga rosellei (assembly GCA_930367235.1). NCBI lineage: Eukaryota > Metazoa > Arthropoda > Insecta > Diptera > Sarcophagidae > Sarcophaga > Sarcophaga rosellei. The sequence goes on from OV884019.1 coordinate 58,200,153, forward strand.
ATTTAGTGATAAGATAGTTTTAAAAAAAATTAATTATAAATTAATCTTAAGGCAAATAAGGTCGGATACCTTTTTATTATTAATGCAACTTGTAATCATTTATTTTTTACATGTAATGAACGTGCTATGACATGGCATAATCACTATGGACATATGAACTGTGCTAGTTTAAACGAGCTGGTCAAGAAAAATATGGTGCTGGGTCTCAACGTTAAGTTTCCTGATGCTATTAATTGTCATATTTGCATGAGAAGCAAATGCACAGTCAAACCTTTTTCACCTTCTGAGAATCGAGCTGAAGGTTTACTTGAAATAGTACATACCGATGTATGTGGACCGATAAATAAGGCATCGAACAGCGGCAACCTGTATTTTTTAACATTTATCGACGATAAATCTCGTTATGCATTTGTGTACTTTATCAAATCGAAGACTGAGGTTTTTGATAAATTTTGTGAATTTAAGGCCATGGCGGAGCGCCAAACAGATAAAAAAATAAAAATTTTACGAAGTGACAATGGCACAGAATTCGTAAATCAAACATTTGATAGATTTTTGAAGCAGACAGGCATTAAGAGGCAGCTAACTGTACCACATACTCCTCAACAAAATGGTGTAGCCGAACGTTATAATAGAACTGTAGTGGAGATGGCTAGAAGCATGATCGCTGCAGCTGGCGTAGACCAGGCATTGTGGGCGGAAGCCATAAATACGTCAGTGTATTTGAGGAATAGAGCACCAACAAAGGCACTGTGTGAAAAAACACCATATGAGGTTTGGTTCAAACGAAAGCCTAATGTATCGCATTGAAAGACATTTGGCTCTATAGCCATCGTATTGAATAAGAAACACTATGGAAAATTCAGGCCAAAGGGCAAAGAATATCTGATGGGCTGATGAATGAAACCGAAGAAGTTGTTGATACATGTGCCGATCCAGAAAATCAAAAGATGAACAAGGAGGCTATAATCAAAATTGGACCCGGTAGACCAAAGAGATTACTAACAGGCGATCGAGGTAGACCCCGTAAGCAATATAATGTGATAAATTTTACGCGCGCTGGTGGTATTAAGATTCCTGAAACTGTTGACGAGGCACTAAATAGCGAGTATGCAGATAACTGGTGGCAGGCGATGCAAAGTGAGTATCAAGCACTTTTGGCTAACAATACTTGGGAGCTAACAGAGTTGCCACAGGGACAAAAGATAGTAGGGTCGAAATGGGTATTCTCGCTAAAAACAAATAAAAATGGCAACATTGAGAGATTCAAAGCCAGACTGGTGGCAGAAGGGTGTTCACAAACGTATGGTGTGAATTACACAGAAACATTTTCGCCAGTGGTACGACACGAAACCATACGCATGGTTTTTGCTCTCGCTGCGGAACTTCAATTGCATTTGCATCAAATGGATGTGTCAACTGCTTATTTAAATAGCGAGCTTATCGATGATGTTTTTATGGCGCAGTCAGAAAGATTTGTTGATGAGAATTCCCCACATTGCGTTTTAAAGTTAAAAAAGGCTATCTATGGTCTTAAACAATCCGGACGACAGTGGAATCAAAGGATAGATTTAATCCTAAAAGACATTGGTTTTTCACAATGCGAAAGTGAACCATGCCTGTACGTAATGAGGAAAAATGGCAACTTCAGTTTGATAGCACTATATGTTGATGACTTACTAATCGCTAGTTCTAATTTAGATGAGCTTAACCAGGTTAAATGCAAAATATCTCGTGTTATTGATGTTGTCCTTCACGGGTTATACATTTACTCTTGCTGGTGGAGCAGTCTCATGGCAGTGCAAGAAACAATCGACTGTGTCACTAAGCAGCACGGAAGCTGAGTACATGGCCTTATCATCTGCGGCTAAGGAGGCAATTTTTCTAAAAAAATTACTTAGTGAAATTAAGCTTTTTGACTATGATCCAATTACTATACACTGCGACAACTTAAGCGCTATACATTTGGTTAAAAATCCAGTTTACCACAGCAGAAGCAAACACATTGATATCCGATACCACCACATTAGGGATGTCTACAAAAATGGCGAGATACAATTGGAGTATTGTAATACTGGCGATATGGTCGCAGATATTTTTTCGAAAAATCTTTCAAAAATAATACATTTAAAATTAATGAAGAATTTAAATTTGACTGTATAGGTACATTTATATATATATATATATATATTTTTCTTTTATAAATTTTTCCTAATAAAATTGTCAGCGTGATTGCAGTTATAATAGAAGCGTCTCTTTATTATTCGAGAAAATTTCAATAGTTTACTGTTGACATAGGTATCAACATGAATTATTTCATTGGTGGTGGAAGGGGTTTCAGTTAATCTGAATTTATTTTTTATAGGGTTTGTGTCATATTTAGCCGCGGAACAAGTTTCGCAATTATTGATTATTCTTTGAATAAATTCTTTCAAATTAGGATTATATATTTTATAATATATTTCGATTTTTTCGAAAGTTGGAATTGTACCAGCATGACCCGCTTCAAATTTATGAAACAATGCTATTTGCTTCTTTAAGTCGCTTTCCTCTACAATATCCCTCGCAAATTTAGAACATTTAATTAATTTTAATGAGCTGTTCCCAGAGAATTCCTTGATAATTATCTTTTGTAAGGTGTTGTACTCATGATCATTCAATTCGGAAAATATAGCAATTTTTACACTAGAAATTTCTCTTCTGAGAATGTTCACGACATTTCCATTTGCACAATCATTCCTATCAATAAGTATTCGTTTTTTCCCGAAAACCTCCTGTATTGGAATATTTTTTTGGTCCACCAAAATAATTTGTGTTTTAAAACGGTTTACCACTGTATCCAAAATTGGTATGTGGTCATTAGCTTCTTCTTCCTGTGGATGGACGGTTTGGATCAATGATGAATCTTCTTCTTCATTTTAATTAATTTCGCCGAATTAATTTTCCGTTAAATTATTAAATTCATTTGTATCGGTTTTAATACGGCTCAAGAAATCGGCAACTTTATTTAGTTCACTTTTTATATAATTCACTCGCACATTATATTCCCCCAATTGGACCAACCATCTCTGAAGACGTGGGAAGATATCCTTACCAGTATATTTTACTTGTAACCACTTCAACGGCTCATGGTCGCACTCAAGATCAAACTCTCTTCCATAGATATATGGTCGGAAGTATTTAACACCCCAAACCAGGGTTTGTATTGCTTGCTTGAAATTAGCAAAAGCACCTAAATTTCTGCTGTGCTTACAGTTTTTCAGCAATTGTATCCAAAGCAAAAGCAAACAGCACAGTCAAAAAAGAAAAATAAACTCGGAACTCTAATCGTCCTATAGGAAAGTTATATTGACCAACGAGGATACGGTTTCATCGGAATTTAAACAAGAGGCGAGGAAAAACTTTGATGCGTGCATGGACGCCTATTACCAATGCACTTCTCAAATCATGGATTTGATGAGAGTCTCTCGACTCAGTGCTCCGGACAATGCAGCATTTCAGTCAACTTCTCGAGATTCTCTCACACCTCAATCCCAAACCCAAACCCTAATACCAACAAATTCTGGCAATTGTATTAAACTGCCACCCTGCGACACTGAAGTATTTGAAGGGAGCTACGAACAATGGCCCTCGTTCAGGGACATGTTCACAGCTGTGTACTAAACCACAGTAAGCTCTCACCCGTTACGAAACTGTATCATCTCCGGAACAGGACCAGAGGTGAAGCTGGTGCTATTGTCAAGAGATATCCTCTTTCCCACGACAATTTTCAACTGGCATGGAACGCACTTCAAACTCGATTCGAGAACAAACGTGTTCTCGTAGATAATCAAATAAAAATTCTATTTGATATCCCCGCAGCTGACTCTGAGGATAGCGAGTCGATTAGAAGAATACAGTCTTCTGTCAATGACTGTCTTGCAACGCTAGGAACTCTAGGTGTCAAGGTCGAAAGTTGGGATCCAATACTTATCCAATTGATATCAACCAAACTTCCCAATTTAACCCTGGCTGCTTGGGAACAATCACTCACATCCCCTCGTGAGCTTCCTAAATGGTCTCAAATGTCCCAATTTCTTGTGGATAGGTATGAGGCTGTGGAACGTCTGACGAGTATCCGAAACTCAAGAGGTGGACTCAGCCTCACGAAGACATCTCTTCCCAATGTGCACATGTATATGTCACAGGACAACATATGATCCGAACATGTCCCAAATTTCGAACCTTTGCGATACAACAAAGAGTTGACTATGTGTTCGAGAATAAATTTTGCAATAATTGCTTGGGATCATCTCACATCAAGACAAATTGCAAAAGTAAGAACACTTGCCTCTATTGTAAGAAAACACACCAAACTTTATTGCATATGGCAAAAGGAACCCGAGGTACAACCCAGAATACCGAAAACACTGCCACCAGGAATTCCAATAGGGGCACGAGTTCTCAGGATTCTCCAAGAGTTTCTGGAAATGACACTAATCACTCTAATCTCGAACGGGCATCTACATCTACTCAGATACGCGCCAATTGCTCTTCAAGTAGTGAAAACATTCTATTAAGAACTGCACTGGTGCAGATAGAATGTCGAGGTGAACACTTTACAGTAAGAGCTCTAATCGACCCTGGGTCTCAAAGGACATTTTTGTCTGGAAAGATTAGACATCGCCTTCAACTTCCTTATCAGAAAGCTCATTTCGATATAATAGGCATTGGTGGTCAGAGACAATCGGCTAACAAAGAGTGTGAATTTACACTGCATGCTCGTAGGACGAGTACGAAAATTCCAATTAAAGCCATTGTCTTACCAAAGGTTACAAAATGCTTACCCGCTTGTAGTTTTGAGGTACCTTACTCGAAGGAGCTCATGGAACTGGAAAATATTTCTTGGATCGTCTTGTTTCGTTGCGTTGGCTCAATACTCTCGAATGGAGAAAACATTGGCCAAAGATCCTGAACTACAGTCTGAATATAGTTCAGTTTTACGTGAATATTTGGATCTCGATCACATGGAGGAAACATCGTCGCAGGAAATTGTGTCTCAGTATAAATACTATTCTTTTTACCTGCCCCATCATGCTGTAGTTCGACCCGAACACAAAACGACCAAGGTCAGAGTTGTGTTCAACGCTTCGAGAAAAACTAAATCCAACTTCTCCCTAAACGACATACTTTACACAGGCCCTACTCTGCAAAACGATTTGATTACCATTATCCTTAATTGGAGAAAGTATCAATATGTTTTCAGTGGCGATATACAGAAAATGTACCGCCAAATCCTAGTACACCCGAATGACAGACAGTTTCAAAGGGGTTTGTTCCAAAACCAACCAGATGATCCAGTTAGGGATTATGCGCTAAAAACTGTCACTTTCGGTGTGAATTGTGCTCCGTATCTCGCAATTCGTACACTACTTCAACTCGCATCAGACTCTGAACCCCAATATCCCAAAGCAGCATCAATTCTCCGCTCGGAAACTTATGTTGATGACATTTTATCTGGTGGATATTCGCTAGAGGATGCATTGTCTGCCTAGACTCAGCTCATTAACGCGCTGAAGTCAGCTGGTCTTCCTCTAAAGAAGATTACAGCAAATAACCCAAAGTTACTGTCCCATTTACCCAAGGAGGATTTATACGACTCTGAATTTTTACAATTCCAAGAGTCCAGTACTACCAAAACACTTGGAATAAAATGGAATGCACTCTCAGATGCATTCACTTACTCATTTTTCCCTATACATCCATCTGAAAGAATAACCAAACGTCAAATTCTCTCATCAGTTGCAAAGCTCTTCGATCCTGCTGGATGGTTAGCACCCATTGTTATTAGAGCTAAAATCCTCATGCAACGGCTTTGGTTAGAAGGATTAGAATGGGATGAAGATATACCACCCGAATCCCTTAAAATGTGGAATGATTTCGTTTCGGATCTCTCGATAACAGAAACGATAACAATCCCAAGGTGGCTTCAATACACTCCATCCGACTCAGTTCAAATTCACGGATTTTGCGACGCGTCGAAATCAGCATACTGTGCTACTGTATATATTCGATGTCAAACAAGTACACACAAGGTTTTCTCGAATTTGTTAATGGCAAAGAGTAAGGTAGCTCCTATTCAAACAGTCTGCTTGCCGCGTTTGGAACTAAACGGAGCTGTATTACTGGCGAATCTAATTGAATATGTTCGAAAGTCCCTAAATTTCGTTGGAACAGAAGTTTTCTTATGGACAGACTCTTCAATTGTCCTTGGTTGGCTTTCTAAACTACCCTCCACTTGGGAAACATATGTTGCGAACAGAATTGCTCAAATTCATCGCCTGGATCCGGAGGCAACATGGCGACATATCCCCACTCAGTTCAACCACGCTGACCATGGAACTCGTGGATGTAAACCTCACGAATTGGCGAATAATTCCCAATGGTGGTATGGGCCCTCATGGTTGAACAAGCCCGAAACTGAATGGCCAAAACGAAATCCATTAAAAGTTCCGGAAATACCTAATGAAATCCATATATTACACGCAGGGGTTAAAGATGAGGACATTCTCTGCAGATTCTCATCATACAACAGGGCCTTGCGTGTGTTGGGTTACGTCTTCAGATTTGTTAACAGAGTCAAACGAAGAGTTGAAACTGGTATTTCTACCACTGCTCACGTGGAATTGACACATATGGAACTGCGCACTGTCAGAACTCGACTTATTCACTTGGCTCAAATGGCATTTTATCCCGAAGAATACAAATGCTTACAAAGTTCGAATCCCATTTCGAAGAAAAGCTCGTTGAATACTATGAATCCATTTCTGGATTCCAATTCAATTATGCGAATAAATGGTAGACTGATTCATTCATCTCTCTCGTATAATGAACGTTACCCTATTATTCTACCAGGCAACTCTCGCTTTTGCCAATTGTATCTCACGCATTTGCACAAATTCCTTTGCCACGCTGAATGTAGCCAAATGTGTCGTATGGTACAAACTGAATTTTACATATTCAGACTCAAACCCCGAGTAAGGAAAATAATACGGAGTTGCAAAACTTGCATTATCAACAAGCAACGGCCATGTACTCAAACAACGGCTCCTTTTACCCCCGGAGAGATGTATTCTATCTCTTCCCTTCCAAACCACGGGAATTGATTTCGCTGGCCCATTCGAAACAAAAGCATTTCCATTAAGAAAGTCTCTCATGATCAAGAGCTACGTAAGTGTTTTCGTTTGTTTCAGCACGAAGGCCATACACTTGGAGCTTTGCTCGGATTTGTCCTCGACAGCGTTTCAAGCTGCATTCGCTCGCTCCGTTGGGAGGCGGGGGCTCCCCCAAAGGGTAGTTACCGATAATGGAAACAACTTTTTGGGTGCCAGCAGAATTCTCCAGCGCGAATTCACTAAGTTTGTGAATACTGTCGCTAATGACATTGCCCAGAAGTATATCACTCATGGATTTGAGTGGAAATTCATACCACCACACGCTCCCCACATGGGCGGCCTATGGGAGGTCGCGGTAAAAAGTTTCAAGTTCCATTTGAAACGAATTGTTGGCGCACAAAGACTGAACTTTTAGGAGTTCTCCACAATTCTGGCCGGAATTGAAGGTACTCTCAACTCTCGCCCAATCTCTGCTTTATCAGAAGATCCTGGAGATTTGACTGCTCTCACTCCTGGACATCTTCTGAGAGGTGCTCCGATTATGGCTTTCCCAGAACAGGACCATCGGAACATGTCCCTTATTAATAGATGGGAAAAACTAAAGGTTTTACACCATCAATTCTCTATCAGGTGGAAGGAAGATTACCTCAAGTCACTACACAAACGTTATAAGTGGAAAAGTCAGGTTCCTAATGTAAAAGTCGGAGATCTCGTAGCAGTGATAGACGACTTACAACCACCTTGTGAATGGCGATTAGGAAGAATTGAGGAAACTTACCCTGGTACCGATGGAAATACGCGTACTGCTGATGTGCGCACTGCGTCTGGAATCATAACCCGTCCTATTGTCAAATTATGCCTTCTACCCTTCATGGACGACGAAAGTCGTGACTAACAAAAGTTTCTTGACTCATCTTCTTATATCTCATCTTTCTTATATCTTCTCCTAATTCTCTAGCCTCTATTGTCTAATAAAACTTGCTCTTTCCCACGTCACAGCTAAACTTATTCCAAATTACATTGCATTTCTCTAGAACTCTCCTAATAACCAATTTTTTCCAACATTAGGAATAGCCGAAGCCGATCCACTATCCGATCAAGGTTAGGTCAACGCAGGCGGCGTGTAGATGACCATCTATATCGATGTGTGCTTTGCGAAAACTTTCACTCCTTGCGATTTTGTATAAGGTTCCTCCGAATGACGGTTAAGAAGAGGGAAGACATTGTTGAGAGGCGTCGTTATTGTGTAAATTGCCTTGCCAAGAGCCACGATCTAAGAGGGTGCACATCAATGGATACGTGCAAGAAGTGCGATAAGTTTCATCATACGCTGTTACATCCAAAACCCAATAAGCCCAGGAAGCCTAGAAGTCCGAAGAAAAAATATAAGCCAACAAAAATCAACAAACAAGAAGTCAAACCAACCAAAAACATCAACAACAGCAAAATTGTCTACAACGCCTGATGCGAAAATACTAGTGGAGGCTATACGTTCCCTTGCTCATGTGCTTTGTGCCAACACCGATAACTCAGTTGACTAACGTCAAGAGCGGCGCCATGTACAAATAAGAATTTGTACTTAATTTTAAACTTGAATTAAATTGAATTTTGAACTGAAGATACTTATTATTATTATTGAAATTTATTGTGAACTAGCTAATACCCGGTGTGCTTCGCTACCCCCATCGGAATTAAATACATATCTCGTGATGCAACTGGACCGCCCACCATCAAAATTGTTATGCCATTGTTGGGGCATTGTATCATCCTTGGTGTTGTCCAGCTGGAGTTCTATCAGCATGAATTGCGATTATGTGGTCATCTGAACTTAATCGTGAACTTAAAGATAATTACCAATTCGTTGATTTCATGAAACATCACTTGTAAATCGGCAACAATCCATTGTTTTGTGTCAAGGTTATAATGCTGGCGGTGGTGCACTTGGTCATTGTTATCCTCTTCCCCTATGAAATAAATTTGTAAGAACTTAGGATCTTCATTTGGAATTGGCAACAATGATCCCATTTTATGATAAATTTGACTTTGAACACGAAACGTTGGCATAAAGTTGTCTCGAAATACTTTGGTATCACCAAAAGAGGTAATTTTTTTATTTTGTTTTTTATTATTTATTAATATTTTGTTAAATTAAAAAAAGTATATATTTCGAAAAACTTACCCGAAATCAGTGATTGTAGTGGTTCTGGAGGTGGAAGTAAATCAGACAAAACGATTTTACCATTAGAGCAACACATGCCAGGTGTTTCATTTTTGTACCTGAGTGCATTGCAATATTGGCAAACTTCATTCATGTCACCAATTGCCACTAATTCGTCTTCGGTATAATCTATATCAGATCTATAGTTAAATGCAATACCTGAGTATCCATGAAAAACATTACGTCGATTCACCACCATTCGATTACGATTTTGTTCTCGACGCAAATAATATTGCTCTATCCTCTCTGTTGCTCTTCTTGTTGATGTTCGACTTCTGTTTCATTAGTTCGTGATGTTATGGTACGATTTCGCTGGCTTTGTAGCCGACCTTCATGTTCCAACGGTGTCTCGGTAGCTCGTGCGATTGTCGCATGTTGTCGAAGACCTTCAAGACGTTTTTCACGCTCTAAAGGCGTTTCTGTGCCTCGTGATGTTTCGGTACGATTTCGCTGGCTTTATAGCCGACCTTCATGCTCCAACGGTGTCTCAGTACCTCGTGCGGTTGTCGCATGTTGTCGAAGACCTCGTGATGTTTCGGTACGATTTCGCTGGCTTTGTAGCCGACCTTCATGTTCCAACGGTGTCTCGATACCTCGTGCGGTTGTCGCATGTTGTCGAAGACCTTCAAGACGTCGTTCGTGTTCTGACAGCGTTTCAGAAGCTCGTGCTAAAGAGGTAAGATTTCGTTGACTTTCAAGGCGCTCTTGGTTTTCTGAAAGCGTTTCAGTAGCTCTTGCTGTTGTGGCGCGTTGTCGTAGGCCATCAAGGCGTTCTTCTCGTTGTGATGGCGTTCCGGCTCTAAAGGTGCTCTTCCGAACTTTCCTTTGCTCTCTGGGATTGCAAATGCAATGCATTTTTAGTTCTTCTGGAAAGCGATGCTTTTTTGGGGCATTTTTATAAATTGTTGCAAAATAAATGTCACTCAACGTTTAACTCGTTTAGAATCAAAGATTCAACTGAATTCCAAAACCGAATGCGTGTTATATTTATTCCTTTATATTTTACCTAATATGAAATAGGTTCGGGTCAAAAAACTTTTTAAAAAACTGAGGCTAATTAAATTTGACAAATAATTATGTTTGTGACGGTCGCAGGTAATTTTTTTTTGATGAGTTTTGCAACTTCTTATTTTATTTGGAATAAATATTGAGAGTTTACATTTTATTACTTAGGTATTCGAAAGTAATGAATGAAAATTTTACTGCCTATTGTTACATGCCCATTCATCACCCAATAAAATGCTGATTATTAAACTTACCTGATCTATTTTTCAAGATATGCAACAAATAAATAATATTTTTAGTAATTACCCATTGTTAGAAGTAAACAATAACGTAACTATTACATATGTATATGTTTTTCAAATAAATATTTAAATAGTATGAATTTCAGTACTTACTATGTATATGAGTTGAAAATTTCAAACTCAACCATTTGAGCAGCTTAAACATTCTAGAATTCAAATGTATGTTGATGATATTCAACTCTACATTGATAGCTCTGTAGCTTCCATCAACACTGGAGTTAAAGATCTTAACACTGACCTTAATAATATTTCTCTTTGGGCAACTGCAAATGGTTTAAGGATTACCTCTAAAAAGTCAAAATGTATTGCAATTTGCAAAAAATCCGCAAAGATTGAATCTAGTAATGATGTTGCCTTTTTTGGTTATTTCTGAAAAAAAAATAAATAAAACAAAAGTCTACGAATTTAATTATGGTTATATTTTTTCTTATTTGGTGATTTTTTTCACAAATGTTGGTTACAAAATTTTTTTCCTTCCCTTCTATCTTTCCCCCGCGTCGTGAATTTCGAAAATATGCTAAAATGCACATTCTTTATACTTTATTTTCTTTGGTTTTATACATCAAGAATCATAGATAGCATACTTTAGGGGTAACTATGCGTATGAGTAATATATTTCAAATGCAATTAAATATTAAGTATGTAGTATGTAGTATACATGGGCATGGCCCCTCGCTCATTTGGAATATCAACATAAAAAGTAGCCTATAACTCCTTCCAGACATACAGGAAGATACTGTGAAAATTTCAAGAAAATCGGTTCAGCCGTTTAATCGTCTATAAACTTCAAACATACAAACATACAATCAAACACACATTCATTTTTATATATAAGATTAGTTGAATTAAATTTATTGGAAAAGAATTACTGTTTTAACCCTTTCGCTACATAGTATCCATATGGATACATGTAACTTTAGGAGCACTTTACACGCTCCTGGACAAGAAATAAGTTTGGAATTTTTTAGTTTATATTATTTTAAAACCTTTTTAATTATTTCAAATATTTTTTATAAGTTTTATTACAGTCTTTATTAAAAAATTTTGTATTTAAAAAAAAAAAATTTTTATAGTTTTTTTTTGATCAAAAATTGATTTTTTTATTATACTTAAAATATACATATATTAGTTTTTTTCTTTATGAAAACATATCAAGCACCTACAAAAATCTTCATTTTAATCCATTCCATTAAAAGTTATAAGATTTAAAAATTCAGAAAGCCGTAGGAATTTTTTAAAAATTGAATGTATCCATATGGATACAAATTAATGTTTTGGTGTAAAAAAATAGGAACCATAAGAGGAAATAGATTCGGAAAAATTGATCTACAATCAGAAAAACAGTTAAAAAAAAGAAGGCCGTGGAAGTTTTGACTATCGCATAGAACGGTCGAACAATACATTTCCTCTCAGATGGCTTGACGGAGGAATTGTTCAACTAGTCTCTTCAATTCATGGTTCCGAACCCCTAAATTCAGTGCGCCGATTTTCCGTCGTAGAAAAGAAAAATATCGAAATAAAACAGCCAAAAATAATAGCCGAACATAACAAAAATATGAGTGGCGTAGACAAAATGGATTTCCTTCTGTCTTCGTACAGAATTTCCATTAGATCTGCAACGTGGACTCTAAAAATGTATGATCATTTCATTGATATGGCTAATTGTAACTCTTGGTTAGAGTACAAAATGGACAACGAACACTGTAATAATATCAAAAATAAATGTATGGACTTATTGAGCTTTCGCAATGACGTTGCAAATGGCCTCATTGCTCGATTAATCAGCAAGCATGCTCTCGTAAACGTGAGCGCCCAAAAACGAGCTCCAATGATATTTCAGTAAGTCCTTCAACATCCGGTAATAGTCGAAAAGTAACTCCAGCAAATTCTGTGCGATATGACGGAAACCAACAGTGACCGCAGAACATGTGACTGATAAAGGCAGATGTAAATATAAGGACTGTAAGAGTCAAACAATATATAAATGTTCCAAGTGTGATGTTCTCCTATGTGTACCGAATGGATCCAGAAATTGTTTTAAGGATTATCATTATTTATCGATCGAATAAATTATATTTTATAAATTATATTTTATGTATTAATCAAATTTGTATTTATGTTTTTTAACTGCATGAATTATTTATTTTTATTTTATACCAAAAATGTATCTTTATGTTTATAAAAAAAAAATCTTTAATATCAAATTAATAAAATTTTTGCATTTTTCTTCCCCATATAGTAAATTTGTATCCATATGGATACATTCTAAAAAACACATTTGGGGTAAAAATATTTAAATATTTTTATTGATTATTGTTTCTAGGGTCAATAGTAGCATAAATCCAAAAAATTTGAATTTTTGAACCAGCCAATAAAAACTTGTAGCGAAAGGGTTAAATGAATTTAACATTTTCTAACACTCAACCATTCCAACATTCCAAATTTATCTTAATCCTTTTTATATCTGTAATTTATCCTTTGGATAATTTTTTAACTTTCTTGAAATCAAATTTGTACCTTTAAAATCACTCATTGTCACAACGCTCAACTGATTGGTTACAACTAATATTGTTTTTAAATAAAACTGCAATATGTACTTGCATATCTGTGAAATTAAAAAGATCTCCCTCTCTTCTTTGGCACATCTCAAAAGGGTAAGTTGTAACTTAACAATCTTAAAAAGAAATAAATATTAATATTTCTTTCTCTTTTAGCTCTCTTTTAGCAATCCCCATTATAATTACTTCGAGTAATTATAATAACAACTTCTCTTCAAAAGATTGGCCCAATTGTTCTAATCCCTACATTCCAATCTTTTGAAAGAGAATTTGTTTTAAAAATAATACCAATTATTTCACTATGAATGAATGTTTACTGTTGACATAGGTATCAACATGAATTATTTCATTGGTGGTGGAAGGGGTTTCAGTTAATCTGAATTTATTTTTTATAGGGTTTGTGTCATATTTAGCCGCGGAACAAGTTTCGCAATTATTGATTATTCTTTGAATAAATTCTTTCAAATTAGGATTATATATTTTATAATATATTTCGATTTTTTCGAAAGTTGGAATTGTACCAGCATGACCCGCTTCAAATTTATGAAACAATGCTATTAGCTTCTTTAAGTCGCTTTCCTCTACAATATCCCTCGCAAATTTAGAACATTTAATTAATTTTAATGAGCTGTTCCCAGAGAATTCCTTGATAATTATCTTTTGTAAGGTGTTGTACTCATGATCATTCAATTCGGAAAATATAGCAATTTTTACACTAGAAATTTCTCTTCTGAGAATGTTCACGACATTACCATTTGCACAATCATTCCTATCAATAAGTATTCGTTTTTTTCCCGAAAACCTCCTGTATTGGAATATTTTTTTGGTCCACCAAAATAATTTGTGTTTTAAAACGGTTTACCACTGTATCCAAAATTGGTATGTTGTCATTAGCTTCTTCTTCCTGTGGATGGACGGTTTGGATCAATGATGAATCTTCTTCTTCAATTTCATTAATTTCGCCGAATTAATTTTCCGTTAAATTATTAATTTCATTTGTATCGGGATTAATACGGCTCAAGAAATCGGCAACTTTGTTTAGTTCACTTTTTATATAATTCACTCGCACATTATATTCCCCCAATTGGACCAACCATCTCTGAAGACGTGGGAAAATATCCTTACCAGTATATTTTACTTGTAACCACTTCAACGGCTCATGGTCGCACTCAAGATCAAACTCTCTTCCGTAGATATATGGTCGGAAGTATTTAACACATCAAACCAGGGTTTGTATTGCTTGCTTGAAACTAACAAAATCACCTAAATTTCTGCTGTGCTTACAGTTTTTCAGCAATTGTACCCAAAGCAAAAGCAAACAGCACAGTCAAAAAACAAAAATAAGCTCATTAGCTGTAGTGGTACTGTGAAATGTTTTCTACTAACGCAGTGAAGCACAGTTGTTAATTTCAAAACGATCACTATTGCTTACAGCGTTTCAGCTCTTGTGCTTTTGCTGTACTTATTTGCTGCGCTGTTTTACTTTGTAAAGAACTGCTTAAAGGTTTTATATGATAAAAATGTGGATGTTTTGTGAGAAGCATGTGTATATAGCCCAGAGGAAAATTGTTAGTAATTATTGTTTCAAGCAGTGTTCGAACAAATATTGTTTACAAAATATTGTGCTTTTTGATCCCATTTATTACTCTTCGGAATAATAGAAATATTTCACTTAAAAATTCAAAGAAAAATCTGTGAATTTTAACCATTGCAAAGGATGGCAATATTTCACTAGGCAGAAAATATCATTATGGAAAGAAAACATAACATAGATGCAAATTGACGAATAGTCATTTAGAAATATTATTAAAAATAAAAAAAAATTATGACAAAGAAATTAACATTGGTCAACTCATGGAATTTTTAGATTCGCAAAAGAACTGTTTCTCATTGTAAATGAAATATTTCACCAGGCAGAAAATATTATGGAAAGATTTAAATGCATAATAATGTATGTAAATGTTGTGGTGACCAATTTGCGAAACGGAGGACCATTAAATATAACCCTTTGACATATCCAGGTACCTGCAATATGTAATGATGACTCTTGCTACAAACCCATAAAAACTTGTGCGAAAAATACCAATGTCGGTCGTTTGAAAAAAGTGCACTGGCTACATTGAAAATCACAGTTTTAAATATTCTGGTAACTGAATATTCCAAAGGGTTATATTTTATGGTCCTCAAATTGGTCACTACAAAATTTCCATACATTATTACGCATGTAAATCTTTCCATAATGATATTTTCTGCCTGGTGAAATATTGCCATCCTTTGCAATGGGTAAAATTCACAGATTTTTCTTTGAATTTTTAAGTGAAATATTTCTATTATTCCGAAGAGTAATAAATGGGATCAAAAAGCACAATATTTTGTAAACAATATTTGTTCGAACACTGCTTGAAGCAATAATTACTAACAATTTTCCTCTGGGTTATATACACATGCTTCTCACAAATACACCCACATTTTTATCATATAAAACCTTTAAGCAGTTCTTTCCAAAGTAAAATAGCACAGCCAATAAGTACAGCAAAAGCACAAGAGAAACCACAAGAGCTGAAACGCTGTAAGCAATAGTGATCGTTTTGAAATTAACAACTGTGCTTCACTGCGTTAGTAGAAAACATTTCACTGTACCACTACAGCTAATGAGTTTATTTTTGTTTTTTGACTGTGCTGTTTGCCTTTGCTGTTTTATTTTCTCTTAGCTGTAGTGAAGCATATAAGAAAAAGCAAAACACAGTGAAGCAAAAACAAACCCTGCCCCAAACTATTGCCAACAATTCTTTTTCAATTGTTGAGTAGTTGCTTTCGGTTACGCTTAGAGTTCGAGAGGCATATGCAATTGGATGGCCTTCTTGTGAAAGAACGGCGATAATGGCGAAATTCCTTGCATCGGAAAAATCTAGCATCTAGCTGGAAAAAAGTCATAACTTCTCTTTGGAAGCAGCTAGAAGTATGAAATTTTGGAGTTGTGTATTTCCTATTGAAGGCATTGTTTGTACCAAAAGTGGGCGTTGTAGGTAAAATAGGCGTGGCGTTGTAGGTAAAGAGGTAAATATGAAAATTTTTAAAATATCAAATTCTTTGTAAAACTTACGATATTTTCACCACCACCAACAATATTTTCCCTTGGGTTCTCCATTAGGTTCGAACTGATATATTGCAATAACATACAGAACAACATAAGAATCTTATATATAAAAATGAATGTGTGTTTGTTTGTATGTTTGAAGTTTATAGACGATTAAACGGCTGAACCGATTTTCTTGAAATTTGCACAGTATCTTCCTGTATGTCTGGAAGGAGTTATAGGCTACTTTTTATTTTAAAATTTCAAGAAGGCGGGGTGCTACGCTCACATATTCTATCCTGTATATCTGGAAGGAATTATAGGCTACTTTTTATTTTAAAATTTCAAGAAGGCGGGGTGCTACGCCCACATATTCAATAAGTATTTAATGTCGCATATCTCATAAACTGCGAATTTTGTATGGACGACTTTGACGTATATATAAACAAAATGGGCGGATTGGCTATAGTGGGTGTGTCACCTCCAATATAAAAAATATTAAATTATTATATCTATGAAAATATCACAGTTAGAGCCCTAAAATTTTTTATATATTGGAAAAACTATATCAGCAATATACCTCAAATTTTGTACAAGTAACTACGGTTTTAATATAAATATTTTGGACGAAAATAGGCGACCTATCATTAGAGGACAATGCACCTTCCATATGAAGTAAATACTAAAATCTTGCTAACTGAAGAACTTTAACAGTTAGAGTCCCCAATTTTGTATAAATAACTTTTGTTTAAATATAAATATTTTGGACAAAAATAGGAAGTTCAGCAAAAGCGGGCGTGGCACCTCCCATATGAAGTACTACTAAAATCTGCATATCTAGAACACCAGAACAGTTAGACTGCTAAAATTTTGTACGAATATCTAAAGGTTCAATACCAATATTTTTGTTAAAAATGGGCTATCAAGCATTAGGGGCGTGGCAAACTCCGTATGAACTAATTATTAAAATCTGTATAAAAAAACTATTAAAGCTAGAGTCCCCAATTTTGTATTCCAGCTATAGGAAGGTGGTGCCTCTCTGATTTGTGGGTGTAGAAATTATTAAATCTTGAAATATGCAATAGTAAGGTATATGACCCTTAAATTATTGAGTTTGAAATTTTCAACTCAAATAGATAGTAAGTACTAAAGTTCATACTATTTAAATATTTATCTTGGAAAACATATACGTACTTACATATGTAATAGTTATGTTATTGTTTACTTCTAAAAACGGGTAACTAATAAAACTATTATTTATTTGAAAAATACATTAGGTAAACTTTATAATAAGCATTTTAGTGGGCAATTCATTACTTTTAATTACCTAAGTAATAAAATGTAAACTGTCAATATTTTTCCCAAATAAAATAAGTAGTTGCAAAACTCATCAAAAAAATTACCTGTGACCGACGCAAACACAATTATTTGTTAAATTTTAATAACATTAATTTTCTTCAAAAGGTTTTTGACTTGAACCGATTTCATATTATGTAAAATATAAAGAAAGAAATATAACACGCATTCGGTTTTGAAATTCAGTTGAATCTTTGATTCTAAACAAGTTAAACGTTACCTGAGTGACATTTATTTTGCAACAATTTGTAAAAATGCCCCCAATAAAAGCATCTAAAATGCATTGCGTTTGCAATCCCAGAGAGCAAATGAAAGTTTGGAAGACGTGAAAGTCGCCTCAGGACTGAAAGGAGTCGAGCTTCAACCTTTAGAGCCGTCGAAACGCCATCACAACGTGAAGAACGCCTTGAAGGCCTACGACAACGCGCCACAGCAGCAAGAGCTACTGAAACACTTTCAGAAAGCCAAAAGCGCCTTAAAAGCTTCTGAAACGCCGTCAGAACGCGAAAGACGTCTTGAAGGTCTTCGACAACATGCCACAACCCTAAGAGCTACCGAGACATCGTTGGAACATGAAGGTCGACTACAACGCCAGCGAAATCGTATTGAAACATCACGAGCCATAGAAACACCTTCAGAACGTGAAAGACGTCTGGAAAGCCTTCGACAATATGCGACAACCGCACGAGCTACCGAGACACCTTTGGAACATGAAGGTACCACAACAGCACGAGCTAATGAAACAGAAGTCCAACATGAATCACGAGTAGAAAGTCAGTGGATTCGAACATCAACAAGAAGAGCAGCAAAGAACAAAATCATAATCGAATGGCGGTGAATCGACGTAATGTTTTTCATGGATACTCAGGTATTGCATTTAACTACAGATCTGATATAGATGACCACATAATCGCAATTCATCAACTAATAGTTCTTTATTTCAAGGGCTAAGAAAGGCTTTGTTGAAAAAGACGAAATTAATGGATCTGATGACAGAAACAAGTATTTAAAAAGATCTTCCATTGCTTTCTCTTGTGGCATTTTTATCTTATATATAAAAATGAATGTGTGTTTGTTTGTATGTTTGAAGTTTATAGACGACTAGCTAATACCCGATGTGCTTCGCTGCCCCCATCGAAATTAAATACATAATAATTAAAAAAAATTTTTATTTAGTAATTAAACTATGCAATTTTTCTTAAAGGTTTATTCTAATTTCATTTGATGACAATATATTTCATTTAAATTCTAAAATAATACATTAATGGGCTATTTATTTCTTACTTGCTAAAATTTAAAATATACTTTTTTTCTTAAATAAATAATTCTTATTCCAATGTCTTGGATACACAATATTTTTTGTTTTCCCCTCTGCGGGTTTTCCTACTCGCGAACATGCGACGTAAAGCTGTCCATGTGAGAAACATGGATTTTTTAGATTAAGTCCACAAACTTGCAAGGACTGACCTTGAGCTTTATTAATTGTCATTGCAAATGCTAGGCGAATATGAAATTGAAGGCACTTGAAATCGAATGGCATCTCCGATGTGGTCATAGGACGTGGCGGCAATACATCAGTTCCCTTAAACTTTCCAGTTATAATGGTCGTTCATCATTTTTTATTGTTAGTTGAGTGCCATTACAAAGTCGTGGAGGGTCAATATTTCTAAGTAAAATAATGTGAACACCGTTTTTTTATAAGTTCTTAGATTCCCATCGATCTTGTTGAGAATATTGCTGTTGATGGAATTAACGTCAATATTTTTGGATGCCAGTAACGCACGTTCATATAACCATTGCATATTTTTAAAATTTTTCACGATATTGGGAAATATACAATTTATTAATTCTTCTTTGGATTGTGTCATTCTGCAAAAGTCTGAAGGAAATTTTATATACTTTGTTATAGGATCCATTGGAATTCTTCTGTTACCTAAATCAAGCAATTTTTTGGAAAAAGTTGAAGCTGAAGCATCACGTTCCAACTGTACACGCATATTAGTAGTTAACTTTAGAGTGTGAACATGTCGCCAAAGGTGTTTAATTTTTGTACATGAGTGCATTGCAATATTGGCAAACTTCATTCATGCCACCAATTGCCACTAATTCGTCTTCGGTATAATCTATATCAGATCTGTAGTTAAATGCAATACCTGAGTATCCATGAAAAACTTTACGTCGATTCACCACCATTCGTTCACGATTTTGTTCTCGACGCAAATAATATTGCTCTATCCTCTCTGCTTCTCTTCTTGTTGATGTTCGAATCCTGTAACTTTCTACTCGTGATTCATGTTGGACTTCTTTTTCATTAGCTCGTGATGCTGTGGTACGATTTTGCTGGCTTTGTAGCCGACCTTCATGTTCCAAAGGTGTCTCGGTAGCTCGTGCGGTTGTCGCATGTTGTCGAAGACCTTCAAGACGTTCTTCACGTGTTGCACGCTGGTAGTGAACTGAATAATAAAAATTGTTGGAAATTTCTAGAAATTCAATTTCTTGGACCAGAAATAAAAGTATTGTTTAAGAGGCATGTTAGGTGACTTCCCAGCTAGCTATAGGTGTGGTATAAATGGTTCTTAACCCGTACATTTTATTGCGCGTGAACATATAACACACTATCCATGCCAACCGAAATACCAATAGCGTGTAAAAGTGAAAATAAAATAAAACTTCTCTTAAAAGTCACAAAACAGACCTTGGCAAGTTGTAACGCCAAGTAGGGTACACTGATTCCCACCCACTGACCTTAGATCAGACGCCTTGACAAGTGAAATACCCGAATTGTACACCTGTCCCTAATTTTGACACCATTATCACTTACCAAAGTCCAAATTTGGTTTGGGTCATTATTCCCCGTTTATATTATTTAAATTTGCATTGTTTATAATTTTTTATAATCGTAAGGAAACAATATTTATTAGAAACATTTCAATAAAAAAAAATATTCTTAAAACCAAAATCCCTATAAATCTATAAATTATAATTAAGATAACTTATGATGACATTGTTTTCCAAATTGAAAATGTCAGACTGTTAGCAATTATAAACACTACAATAAGAAAATAATGAAAAAATTTACTCACAACTTTCGATGTTTTCTATTATCAGCAGCATGACTTGATGGGCCCAGCAATCATGATGATGTTACCGTTGATTAATTATAGCTTGAGTTAATCTTATATTTTCTAAACTCAAAAAAAAAAATGAAAAAAGAATATATTAGCTATTAATATATTTTCACTTTTTTAATTCATACGAATTGTTTTAAAAGTTGAATAACTCACTAAAGTTTAAAAATAAAGTAAATAATTTCATTAATTCTTCAAATTTTAATTGACATTTTTACACTATTTAGTTTAATTCAAAATTTTAAGTTAACATTCAATTCAGGTTAATACATAGTTCAAGTTAATTGACTTTTTTTTTTAATTTAGATTAAGAATTTTCTCAATTTCAAAGTTATTCAAAATTATATCTCAAATATTTTTTTTCTTAATCTCAATGCCTGGTAATTCATTTTCAAATTCTTCAAATTTTAATTGACATTTTTACATTATTTAATTTCTGTAATAAGTTTAGTTTTTTTTTTAAAGCATTTTCTTTATCATTTCTTCTCTTTGTTTTTAATTTTTGAAGCTGATTTTCACAAACTTTCAATATTATTTTTTTTTTTTGTTTTGTAGACATATTTTTAAAATTATTTATTTATTAGGTATATTATTAACTTTTATGAGTTTTAGTTTAGTTTTCTTTAAATTTAGTAATACTATTTACAATATAAGCTGCTGTTTAGTTTAAGATTTTGGATTTAATCATAAATTTTTCTAAATTTTTTTTTTTCATTATAATTTAAAAATATTTTCATTTTATAATTATTTTTAAGAATTCTAGAGGAAATTGTCTATGTACAGAAGGTGTATTCATTTTATTTTATCATTCATAAAGACAGAAAGCGAAAAGAAACTAATTTGTACATGGCAAATTTTCTAAATTTTGTGAAAACTAAAATTTTATTGGGTTTTTAACTTTGAATTAAAAATTTTTGAACACTTAAATCTATCTTGTCTATACTCGCCTATTGCTGTATTTTGTATGTTCAAATTTTTTTTTTTTTATATTGTGCAACATTTATTATTGGTTTTGAAACATTCAAAATTAAAATTTAATTTAAAATATTTTATTTCTAAATTCAAATATTTGTAATTTAGAGGTTATAAACGTTCTTTTTTTAATTTTATATACCGAATATTTGATAGAGGATTAGCCCTAAATTTTTTTAAATTTTGGAAATCTTATTATTCAAGTTTTTTCTTCCAACTAAGTATGTGATTGGTCTACTGTAGCAGGTGTTAGGTTTAAAAAAAATTGTCATCTGTCGTTGACTTGAAACAAAATCGTCTATAAAAATGTATTGAGTCCTTGTATTGGATGTAGGGATGAACCACGTGTGTAGGGGTGAACCATGTGTGAAGAACCCGCAACAAGATTTCACAATGCTAGAACACCACGTTATCCTTTAAAAACAAGAGGACTTCCAAAGCTTCGTGAGGTTGGTGACGCTCCTCCAATTCTCCAATGGAGTAGTTTATAGACCACAACAAATTTCCATACAAGGATTCCAAAATATTGAAACCCTTTCTTCGAATTAAAATTTCTTTTTAAAAAAAACACACCATATAATTTTTTTATTTCTTTTTTTTTTTTTTTTTTTTATGGTTTTTAATTTTAGTGTTTACTGAACCACGTTCACTTTCTCAATGACTGGTTACAAAAAATTTTTTGAAATACCAGAAGTTAATTTTCATAAGAATAAAGAAGATTCCGTTATGATTTGCAAGTAAAAAAAAATTAACCACGCAAAAGAAATGACAATGAAATGTTGCCTATATTCTTTTGCTAAGATCAAAAAGAAATAGCAATACACATAAATGCACAGTTAGTCGACAACAATATAGGAAGAAAAAAAATTGAAGCAGAAAAGATCTACTCTCATTGAGTGACTTTTGTATAAGTACCAACGCTGTGAACCAAAAGAGAAAATCGTTATTCTCTCTTTTTTTCCTCTCTTCGTTGAAAGAAGTTATAGCAACAAGAAGTTATACTAATAATAACAACAACAAAAGTACCCACTAATATGTTAAGAGCGTTACTGTAAAAACGAAGAGATATTTAAGAGATTCACATGTCTTACATATGTATATTTATACTCATAATATGAGTGCGAATGAAGCAATAGGTGAAATATTGCAATCTGTTGTGTTTTATACGTTTTAAAGAAATTTGGGAAGGAATCCTCTATGAAATTTTTATTTGCATATGAAACAAAACTTTGTAATTCAAAAAATAAAAAATTATAACTAATGCAGAAAATCGTAACAAACCTGCTTTGAACTGAAAATTTTCCAAACTGAGGTTCAACCAGGAGCAGATTTTCCATGCATACAATGTATGGACTTTTAAAATTTGAATGAAAAATAAAAAAAAAATCATGTTCGAATTATTCTTGTTTATGTGCATGTATCTTTCAGATATTTTTCCATAATAAGAATTTATAGTACAACAATTTTTATTATTTGACGAAAGACGTGTGGCTCGACCCACACAAGCCGGGAAAAAGTCACCTTTTTAGGTCTGAAGCGTGATATTTACCGACATATTTCCCCATTAGGTCTTCTATGTCATATAAATTGTTACCAATCTTCTTTCTTATTCTGCATTTGATATACTTAGGCATAAATTTTCTAGTTATATTCTTTGGCATATTACTCAAAATGTGATTTTTCCTAAATATAATCTGACCGTCGTGATATTGAACTGGCCTACTTCGAAGATTGTATGCTTTGGAAGCCTTGACATGAGCCTTTGTCAGATTTTCACGAATCTTGTCCCTGATCTTTGTCAACTTATCCGCATTATCTAATATACAAACATCTTCGCCAGGTAAACATCCAATTCTCTCCAAGATCTTATATCCTGATCCATGTTGTATCATGTTTTGGCCGAAGGTCGCATAATATGGACTGCATTTTATTGCAGTATGATAATCACTTCTCAATATAGACAATATCTGGGGAATATATTTATCCCAATCCTTGTGGTCTTCATGGTCCTGTATAAAACATCGAATTTTTGTAATTATTTCCCTATTTGCGCGCTCTGATGCATTTGACTGCGGTGCATAAAATCCTGTGGTAATGTGTGTTATTTCATATCTGTCATAAAAATCTTTCATTTCTCTAGAAAGGAACTGTTTAGCGTTATCGCTATGAATGTATCTAGGTACACCAAACGCTGGAAATATTTCAGACTCAAAAAAAAGAATAACGCTTGCCGTGGTTGCAGCCTTAAGGGGTTTCAAAAACAAAAATTTTGTGAGGTGATCTAAACAGATAAAAATTACAGAATTTTTCGCCCTTGTAAATGGATAAGGACCAAGGAAATCGCAATATAATCTTTCAAATGGTCTATTGGTGATAACCTGGTTGCCCATTTGAGGTCTTGATATTTGGTTTGGTGACTTTACATTCTTGCATACATCACATTTCTCTATGTATGCCTTTAGATCACTAACCATTGATGGCCAAAAATACTTTTGACGAATTCGAGACAACGTTTTCGTAAAACCGCCATGGCAAGCTGAGCTAGAATCATGGGCTAATCTAATGACAGATTTCGATAACGATTTTGGAATCCATAACCTCCAGAGAGAATCTTCCTCATCCTCCGAACCCTGTCTAAAATTCACTCGTTTAAAAACTTTGTTCCCTGATAAGTAAACATCTGGTAAGGACTCTTTGTTGTCAGTAATGGTCTTTCTAAGATTCCGGTACTCGTCATCCTCAAATTCTGGAGCTGTTAAATCTAATTCAAACGGTATTTCCTTTAGAGTCAAGTCTTCGACGTCCATTCTCGATAAGCAGTCAGGTACGATGTTTAAAATTCCCTTTCGGTGTTCAATTCCAAAATCATAACGTTGAAGCTTCAAGCTCCATCGTGCTAAACGCCCACTCAAATCTTTTTGGGACATTAGCCACTTCAAGGATGAGTGATCAGTGATGATACGGAATCGCAACCCTTCGATATACGGACGGAATCTATTGACACTTACAATTGCCGCCAAACATTCTAATTCAGTTACCGTATAATTCTTCTGCGATTTGTTGAGCTTTTGAGATACGTATGCTATTGGGTGTTCTCTTCCTTCATCATCGTACTGAAATAATACACCTCCTACACCTACTTTAGAAGCGTCACATTGTATTATAAACTCCTTTCCAAAATTGGGCTGTGCCAAAACTGGGGCGGAGGAGAGAGCCACTTTCAATTTGTCAAATGCTAATTTAGCTTCTTCTGATAAGGAAAATGTACCTTTGGATTTCTTCAAACAGTCCGTTAGAGGTCCAGCCATGTCAGCAAAGTTATTGATGAATGAGCGATACCAGTTCGCCATACCAATAAATCTTCGAACTTGCTTCGGGGTTTTTGGCAAAGGGAAATTTTGAATGCATTCGACTTTAATAGGATCAACTTTCAGACATCCATTACCCACAATATATCCTAGATATCGAATCTCTTTTTGACAGAATTTGCTCTTTCCTACGTTAATGGTTAATTTAGCCGCTTTAAGACACGAAGCTACTTGGCCCAAAAGGTTAATATGAGACTCGAAGTCAGAACTACAGACTAATAAATCGTCCAAATATACGAACACATTCTCCCGTAATCTTGAAGGTATGACCTTATCCATTAATCTGCTCATGGTCTGAGGTCCGTTGCATAACCCGAATGGCATATATTTGTAGTGATACAATGGTTTCCCTGGTATTACAAAAGTGGTCTTTTCCTTCGATGAATCTGTAAGTTTTATTTGTAAGAAGGCGTCTTTTAAATCTATTCCGCTAATGAAAAACGTATCCTTGAGCCTACTCAAAAGACCGTTTATGTGAGGGAGTGGGTATGAATCTTTCTTCGTAACTTCGTTGAGTTTTCTCGAATCAATGCATAGCCTCACCTTCCCTGGCTTTCTAACTAATACAGCTGGAGAACACCATGGAGAATTGGACTCTTCAATGACACCCATGCTCAACAATCTATCTATCTCCTTGAAAGCCTCTTCCTGTCTAGGGGGAGAAAGTGGATAGTGCTTGCACTTTATTGGTACTGCGTCACCCGTATCAATATGGTGCTGTAGTAAATCTGTACTACCCAAACCTAGTTTCTCGAACGAAGGAAATTCTAAAATCGTCTTATCCAAAAGCAATTTCTGTTCGGAAGTAAGCTCATGAAAATTTTGATCTAAACATGAATTAGAAGAGATTTCCGAAATCTTACTCGCATTAATGGGAATTAATTCTGGGGCTAACGCAAACTCTCGCCAGAAATTGGTACCAAAATATGCTACTTGACTCAATGACGGAACCAAATAAAATTGAATATGCCTTGTTACTCCTTTAAATTGTATCGGAAGAGTACAAAATCCTACTACATTTTGCTTACTACCATTTGCTGTCTTGACGGATGAACACATTGGTGTATAAGATAAGTTATTTTTCTCCAAGAATCTTAAACAGTCTCTACCTAAAACTGATACATTAGCTCCCGAATCCAGTAGACCAACTAAGGAGTCGTTTATAACGTTGACTTTAGCGAATGGTCTGTCATCCGATCCATGAATTATCGTAGATTCTAGGAGTTTTCGAAAATGTTTACGTTTCTTATATCGTAGTCTGCATTTCATTATTTTTAATGTTGGTCTTTTTGAAGTTTTTCGTCTATTTTCTATCCTTATATCATTTTCCTTTTCGGTTGTATGATTACCATATGTCTGAGTAAAGTTGTCCCTAAAGAAAGTATTTTCCGAAAAACTGTCGATTGGACTTTGAATGTATGAATCGATTGTCTGTGTAGAGTTTTCTCTACTTAAAATTTCATTCACGGAATTAAAATATGGAGTAATGTTTTTATTTTTAGAATCAAGTTCGTATTTTAGTTCAAACTCGGGGTTTGAAGGGGTGGACGAGTGTCCCCGGTCGCCAGTTCGCCCACTTTCCGATTTCCCTGAAACGTATGATTTCTTGGACATTTCGGTGTCAAGGTACCTTTCTGCCCACACTTAAAACAAAATGGGTTTTTAATTTCCTGGGAACAATATATATAAGAATGACCGTATTCCAAGCAATTCCAGCATTGAATGTGAGAAAAGTCAAATTTGGCTTTTTGATTAGTCAATTGTATTGCTTCTAATTGAGGGTCAATAACTTCAGTATCGCAAACTTCCTCAGCAGAATAACTAATTTCATGAACGTTTCTAGACGACCCTATGGTTGGATTTTGAAATTTTGAATCTCGCAGGACCTTCTCCGCCTTGCGGGCAATGTCTCGAAAATCATTTATATCGCGTGGTTGTGCACTAAATAATAAAAATCTTAAATCTGAGTTTATATTTCTCTTCATTATATCTATCAGGGTAGCATCTGGCAGTGGATTCTCTAACCTTAGATTCATCGTCATTATAGAAGTATGAAAATCGTCATAAGTCTCTTTATATTGTTGCCTTCGCAAAGAAATTTTCAGTAAAACTTCATGGTCTGACTCCGCATGTCCGAATTCCTTAATTAAAGCCTGGCGTAAATTTGAATAACTGATATTACGGGTTTGCTTCGCAAAGAGCCAATACCATTGCTCAGCGCGGCCATCAAGTAAAATGTGAAAATTCGATAATAAATGTTCAACGGAACATTTAGTACGGGAGCAAAGAGTTTCGACCTTGAAAAGAAAATCTGTTATAGATCCTGTTCCATTATAGGATATTTTCCACTTTTCCAATTTAACGTTTGGATTCTCTAATGTTCCGTTTTGAGCCTGAACTGTATGGAAAGAGTTTGAAAATGGAGTATTTAAATTAGATAAGTTATGAGGCTGTCCATTTGAAGTCACTGTTGAAGCACTTCCAATTTGAGAAATGCTTTCCCTAATCGATGCAAGTTCCCTACGAAATTCTTCTTGTGTACTTCTCATAGTCTGCTGCATCAAGGCTATTAACGAATCTACCGAAGAAGTACTGTTTGTATTCACATTATTTGGGTTTAATGCTAATGGAGCGTTATTGTTAGAACCAGAGGGTTGATCGAATGGAGTTACGTTTGGGTTAAGTGACGATCTGGGAGGTGCTTCCTCAGAACTTGCACAACTAAACAGCTGAGGCTGTGATCCTATATTCTGTTCATCCATAACTATTATATCTCGAAATAGACCAGAAGACTGTGTACTGGATGAATTTTTGACGTCTTCAACTGGTGGAGGTGCTATAGTTCTATTTGGAGGGGAGTGAACAACCTTGGGTTTTTGACTATTAGGGCTACCCTGAGGTTTAAAAGAAATGTTATTACGAGAGGTAGATAAACGATGAGCTCCTCTGCCAAATGAATTATTTTGAGAGCTTCTTGAAGAACTTCTAGTGTTCATACCGGAACGTTTCGAATATAAAAAAAATCAGTGTTCAAAATTACACGTTTCCTTTTTTATCTCTTTCAGAGTGACAACAAAAAAAAATAAAAAAAAAATCAAGCAATAGTTAAACCAATTCACGTAATCAGCTATTATTAAAATTAGTAAAAAAAAATTTATATAAAATTTATAATATTAAATATCATATAAATTAGGGGAATAATGACTTCAACCAAATTAACTTACAAAGTAAAAATTGTGTCAAAAGAAGGTTGTGTGACTAATATGAATTAAACAAATTGTAACATGTTTAAATTACACCAAAAATCATAAAAGAAAGATAGACATGGACGCGCACAATATTTCATTATCCCGTCTCAGTGCAACCAACACCGTAGTGATTGTTAACTGCAATATTGGGACTCATGAGACATAGAACCAATGATATAATGAGGATAAGTATTTCATGTATTTATATTTTCTAACTCGCAATTAGATTCCGAAACCATAAGGTTAGACAGAATTCTAAGGCTTAATCAGGTAATACATACACATAATATTTTTTTTTCTTTCGCCATGACTGTAATTCATTTAAACAGAACTGTTTACTTTTTTTTTTCTTTTTGGATTTTAAATAAAGTTATCAGAAGTTATTAATTTAAATTGAATTTAGCCTGTAAGGCTTTACGTTGGGCGCCATATATGTTGCACGCTGGTAGTGAACTGAATAATAAAAATTGTTGGAAATTTCTAGAAATTCAATTTCTTGGACCAGAAATAAAAGTATTGTTTAAGAGGCATGTTAGGTGACTTCCCAGCTAGCTATAGGTGTGGTATAAATGGTTCTTAACCCGTACATTTTATTGCGCGTGAACATATAACACACTATCCATGCCAACCGAAATACCAATAGCGTGTAAAAGTGAAAATAAAATAAAACTTCTCTTAAAAGTCACAAAACAGACCTTGGCAAGTTGTAACGCCAAGTAGGGTACACTGATTCCCACCCACTGACCTTAGATCAGACGCCTTGACAAGTGAAATACCCGAATTGTACACCTGTCCCTAATTTTGACACCATTATCACTTACCAAAGTCCAAATTTGGTTTGGGTCATTATTCCCCGTTTATATTATTTAAATTTGCATTGTTTATAATTTTTTATAATCGTAAGGAAACAATATTTATTAGAAACATTTCAATAAAAAAAAATATTCTTAAAACCAAAATCCCTATAAATCTATAAATTATAATTAAGATAACTTATGATGACATTGTTTTCCAAATTGAAAATGTCAGACTGTTAGCAATTATAAACACTACAATAAGAAAATAATGAAAAAATTTACTCACAACTTTCGATGTTTTCTATTATCAGCAGCATGACTTGATGGGCCCAGCAATCATGATGATGTTACCGTTGATTAATTATAGCTTGAGTTAATCTTATATTTTCTAAACTCAAAAAAAAAATGAAAAAAGAATATATTAGCTATTAATATATTTTCACTTTTTTAATTCATACGAATTGTTTTAAAAGTTGAATAACTCACTAAAGTTTAAAAATAAAGTAAATAATTTCATTAATTCTTCAAATTTTAATTGACATTTTTACACTATTTAGTTTAATTCAAAATTTTAAGTTAACATTCAATTCAGGTTAATACATAGTTCAAGTTAATTGACTTTTTTTTTTAATTTAGATTAAGAATTTTCTCAATTTCAAAGTTATTCAAAATTATATCTCAAATATTTTTTTTCTTAATCTCAATGCCTGGTAATTCATTTTCAAATTCTTCAAATTTTAATTGACATTTTTACATTATTTAATTTCTGTAATAAGTTTAGTTTTTTTTTTAAAGCATTTTCTTTATCATTTCTTCTCTTTGTTTTTAATTTTTGAAGCTGATTTTCACAAACTTTCAATATTATTTTTTTTTTGTTTTGTAGACATATTTTTAAAATTATTTATTTATTAGGTATATTATTAACTTTTATGAGTTTTAGTTTAGTTTTCTTTAAATTTAGTAATACTATTTACAATATAAGCTGCTGTTTAGTTTAAGATTTTGGATTTAATCATAAATTTTTCTAAATTTTTTTTTTTCATTATAATTTAAAAATATTTTCATTTTATAATTATTTTTAAGAATTCTAGAGGAAATTGTCTATGTACAGAAGGTGTATTCATTTTATTTTATCATTCATAAAGACAGAAAGCGAAAAGAAACTAATTTGTACATGGCAAATTTTCTAAATTTTGTGAAAACTAAAATTTTATTGGGTTTTTAACTTTGAATTAAAAATTTTTGAACACTTAAATCTATCTTGTCTATACTCGCCTATTGCTGTATTTTGTATGTTCAAATTTTTTTTTTTTTATATTGTGCAACATTTATTATTGGTTTTGAAACATTCAAAATTAAAATTTAATTTAAAATATTTTATTTCTAAATTCAAATATTTGTAATTTAGAGGTTATAAACGTTCTTTTTTTAATTTTATATACCGAATATTTGATAGAGGATTAGCCCTAAATTTTTTTAAATTTTGGAAATCTTATTATTCAAGTTTTTTCTTCCAACTAAGTATGTGATTGGTCTACTGTAGCAGGTGTTAGGTTTAAAAAAAATTGTCATCTGTCGTTGACTTGAAACAAAATCGTCTATAAAAATGTATTGAGTCCTTGTATTGGATGTAGGGATGAACCACGTGTGTAGGGGTGAACCATGTGTGAAGAACCCGCAACAAGATTTCACAATGCTAGAACACCACGTTATCCTTTAAAAACAAGAGGACTTCCAAAGCTTCGTGAGGTTGGTGACGCTCCTCCAATTCTCCAATGTAGTAGTTTATAGACCACAACAAATTTCCATACAAGGATTCCAAAATATTGAAACCCTTTCTTCGAATTAAAATTTCTTTTTAAAAAAAACACACCATATAATTTTTTTATTTCTTTTTTTTTTTTTTTTTTATGGTTTTTAATTTTAGTGTTTACTGAACCACGTTCACTTTCTCAATGACTGGTTACAAAAAATTTTTTGAAATACCAGAAGTTAATTTTCATAAGAATAAAGAAGATTCCGTTATGATTTGCAAGTAAAAAAAAATTAACCACGCAAAAGAAATGACAATGAAATGTTGCCTATATTCTTTTGCTAAGATCAAAAAGAAATAGCAATACACATAAATGCACAGTTAGTCGACAACAATATAGGAAGAAAAAAAATTGAAGCAGAAAAGATCTACTCTCATTGAGTGACTTTTGTATAAGTACCAACGCTGTGAACCAAAAGAGAAAATCGTTATTCTCTCTTTTTTTCCTCTCTTCGTTGAAAGAAGTTATAGCAACAAGAAGTTATACTAATAATAACAACAACAAAAGTACCCACTAATATGTTAAGAGCGTTACTGTAAAAACGAAGAGATATTTAAGAGATTCACATGTCTTACATATGTATATTTATACTCATAATATGAGTGCGAATGAAGCAATAGGTGAAATATTGCAATCTGTTGTGTTTCATACGTTTTAAAGAAATTTGGGAAGGAATCCTCTATGAAATTTTTATTTGCATATGAAACAAAACTTTGTAATTCAAAAAATAAAAAATTATAACTAATGCAGAAAATCGTAACACACGTTCTGAAGGCGTTTCTGTGGCTCGTGATGTTTCGGTACGATTTCGTTGGCTTTGTATCCGACCTTCAAGTTCCAACGATGTCTCGGTAGGTCATGCGGTAGTGGCATGTTGTCGAAGACCTTCAAGACATCTTTCGCGTTCTGACGGCGTTTCAGAAGCTCGTGCTAAAGAGGTAAGATTTCGTTGACTTTTAAGGCACTCTTGGCTTTCTGAAGGTGTTTCAGTAGCACGTTGTCGTAGGCCTTCAAGGCGTTCTTCGCGTTGTGATGGCGTTCCGGCTCTGAAGGTTGAAACTCTTTTCAGTCCTGAGGCGACTTTCACGCTCTTCCGAACTTTCATTTGCTCTCTGGGATTGCAAACGCAATGCATTTTTAGTGCTTCTGGAAAGGGATGCTTTTATTGGGGGCATTTTTATAAATTGTTGCAAAATAAATGTCACTCAAATAACGTTTAACTTGATTAAAATCAAAGATTCAACTGAATTCCAAAACCGAATGCGTGTTATACATATGTATTCCTTTATATTTTACCTAATATGAATAGGTAAAAAATCGGTTCAGGTCATGAACCTTTTGAAAAAGAAATTAAGGTTATTAAAATTTAACAAATAATTGTGTTTGCGTCAGTCACAGGTAATTTTTTTGATGAGTTTTGCAACTACTTATTTTATTTGGGAACAATATTGACAGTTTACATTTTATTACTTAGGTAATAAAAAGTAATGAATGAAAATATTACTCCCTATTGTTACATGCCCATTCATCGCCCAATAGAATGCTGATTACAAAATTTACCTAATGTGGTTTTCAAGATATGCGACAAATAAATACTATTTTTATTAGTTACCCATTTTTAGAAGTAAACAATAATATAACTATTACATATGTATATGTGTATGTATATGAGATCAATATATAAATAGTATGCATTTTAGTACTTACTATGTACATGAGTTGAAAATTTCAAACTCAATCATTTAAGGCTCATATACCTTACTATTGCATATTTCAAGATATAATAATTTCCACACTCACTTATCAGAGAGGCACCACCTTCCTGAAGCTGGAATACAAAATTGGAGACTCTAGCTTTTATAGTTTTCTAGATATACAGATTTTAATAATTAGTTCATATAGAGTTTGCCACGCCCCTAATGCTTGATCGCCCATTTTTAACAAAATGGTTATTGATATTGAACCTTTAGATATTCGTACAAAATTGGAGAGTCTAACTGTTATTTTTCTTCATATGGGAGGTGACACGACCGCTTTTGCTGAACTCCCTATTTTTGTCCAGAATATTTATATTTAAACTAAAGTTACTCGTACAAAAATTGGGGACTCTAGCTGTTAGAGTTTTTCAGATATACAGATTTTCGTATTTTCTTTATATGGGAGGTGCCAAGCCCACTATTGTTAGTTCGCCATTTTTGTCCAAAATATTTATATTAAAACTGTAGTTACTTGTACAAAATTTGAGGTATCTTGCTGATATAGTTTTTCCAATATATACATTTTGTTATTATCTTACAATAGTAGGTAATGTAGTATATGTGGGAGTGGCACCTCGCTCATTTGAAATATCAACATAAAAAGTAGCCTATAACTCTTTCCGGAAGATACTGTGAACATTTTAGGAATATCGGTTCAGACGTTTCGACGTCTATAAACTTCAAACATACAAACAAACGCACATTCATTTTTATATATATAGGTGATTTCCGAGATATAAGAAGTTTTACATTTAATTCATATGGGAAGTACCACGCCCACTTTTCCTAGTCAGCCCATTTTTGCCTAAAATATTAATATTGATACTAAAGTGGATTCGACAAAATTTTAGGACTCGAACTGTTATATTTTCTTAGATATAATAATTTAATATTTTTTATATTGGAGGTGACACGCCCACTATATCCAATCCGCTCATTTTGTTTATATATACGTCAAAGTCGTCCATGCAAAATTTGAGGTCTCTAGCTATTGCAGTTTATGAAATATGCGACATTAAATACTTATTGGATATGTTGGCGTGACACCACTCCTTCTTGAAAAAGTAGTTCCTTCCAGATATACAGGAAGGTACTGTCAAAATTTCAAGATAATTGGTCCAGCCGTTTAGCCGTCTATAGACTTCAAACAAACAAACCCACACACAAATACACACATTCATTTTTGTTTATATAGATGTAAAATTCATTAAAAAAAATTACATATGTGACGTATGAGTGATATCAAAGAATATGGATATAAAGAATACGAATTATAAAGCAGTAAAATTTCTTATGGCGGGTTGTAGCATTACGACCGTAAAAATGCATTCAATTGCTTGTCAGCTTCTAAAGGAGAATGTTCATGTCGTTTTTTTCAGACTTCAATTTTACACCTAAAGAAATATTACAGTATGATTCACTAATATCAATGAGAAATGATTTAGATTTTTGGAAGAATACTTGCCAAGTTAAATACGGTGTTTTTTGGTTTTTAACGCAGTACAATTGTTCTATACTTTTCGCTCACATATATGTACATATTCACCCTTATCGTGAAAAAAATTTCGCCCGAATTTTGTTCACTGTTTACAAAATTTTTATCATGAATTTACTTCACCCGAACATATAGTAACTTCGAAAAAAATTCCTCCTATCGTGAATAATTTTTCACGTGAATTTGTTCGACATTTTCTCAATATTTGTTCACTTTGATTTTTAGAGGCGAATAGTAAAAAGGAAAATGTAAGTTGTATTGGAAATCTATGGTTTTAATAATAATTAAGTACAAATTAAAATTTTCAGGAGCAATTGAACTAATAAAAAACAATTTGAGATTTTGTTGCGAAGAATGCGGGAAAATCCTTCCATAGCTGGTGGTTACAGCAAAGAATCAAAAGAAGGTGTAGCGTATAGACTAAATTGCCCCTTTCTATTATAGTAGAGATGTTTTGCTTGCTTTGGAGCTATTGTGTTAACATGTCTGCCATCTATACATCCAAAAACTCCCGGTAAACCAAAATTTCTAAAAAATATGTTGAGTGGTCATACTTCTCTGTGCTTGAGATGGATAGCAAATATTTGCATTTCCGTGACATCCAGAAATTCTGCAAGCACCTCGATGAATGTTGATTGTGCTATCGCGGCATGATAGTCGCTCCCTACAACTTTTTGGTGTCCACCTTCAGCGAAAACCCGCAAACACGAACAAAGTTTAATAACTGGAGGTACAGCTGTACTTTTCTTTGGAACCGGTAGAGCATTTGTTAGAGTTTTCAAAAGATAACTGAACGCAGCTTTGTTGACTCTATAATGCTTAAAAAATCTGGACCCGAGAATTACAATACCGCAAACTGTACACGCGGCAATTCCAAAAAATTTGAAGCATCCCCTAATGTTCTACTTATACATACATACATAATTGGCCATTACAACCCTTCAGTCAGGTTTACGGCCTAGCTTCTCACACCACTCATGTTGTGTGTGTTAATTTTATACGTGAGTGGCGGGACCTACAGTTTAACGTCGGCTCCGAACGAGAGATTTTTGAGAAGTTTTTTCATAGCAGGTTTATTTACTACTTATACTTATACTTCTTTCTTTTAATTTTCTTTAATTTTCTTCTTCCAGTTCCAATAACAAAACCGCACCAGTTCTAAACATTTTTGTTAGTTTTAAAAATTTAATTGTAGTTTTGATAAATTTATTTATTTTTTTTTTTAAAGTCAGTTTTATTTCGAACAAACACATATGATTCGAAGGGAAAAATAATTCACGTGACATTCACGATAGAAAATTCTTGTTCGGGTGATAAAAGAAATCCGGGCGAAAAAAATTTTCACATTTTTTTCACGGTAAGGGTGATTATTGGGTTAATAAGTAGACTTGAAAATATTACTAACAAATTTCCTCTGGGTTAAATATGCCTCTCATAATTTTTCTCATGTTCTCTTTGTGCCGACGTCTGAGAATAAGTGATTTGAGAACAGTGTTGTCTTTTTTTGGTTATTTCTAACCAAAATTGGTTATTTTTTTGATCAATGTGTAGATGTGTAGGTTTTTTTAGTTTTGGTTATTTTTCTTTCTTATAAGAAAAGCTATTTTTTGTTTCTTTTTTTTATTAATTATAATTTAAACTTGAAAAAAAAAATAAAACAAAAGTCTATGAATTTAATTTTGGTTATATTTTTTCTTATTTGGTGATTTTTTTACAAATGTTGTTTACAAAATTTTTTGCTTTCCCTTCTATCTTTCCCCCCGCGTCATTCTTTACACTTTATTTTCTTTGGTTTTATACATCAAGAATCACAGAGAGCATACTTGTAGGGGTAACTACTATGCGTATGAGTAATATATTTCAAATGCAATTAAATATTAAGTATGTAGTATGTAGTATACGTGTGCATGGCACCTCGCTCACTTGGAATATCAACATAAAAAGTAGCCTATAACTCCTTCCAGACATACAGAAAGATACTGTGAAAATTTCAAGAAAATCGGTTCAGCCGTTTAATCGTCTATAAACTTCAAACATACAAACATACAATCAAACACACATTCA
This sequence comes from Sarcophaga rosellei, assembly GCA_930367235.1. Classification (NCBI taxonomy): domain Eukaryota; kingdom Metazoa; phylum Arthropoda; class Insecta; order Diptera; family Sarcophagidae; genus Sarcophaga; species Sarcophaga rosellei. The sequence goes on from OV884019.1 coordinate 58,236,465, forward strand.
TTTTTATATATAAGATTAAACGGCATACTACATACTTAATATTTAATTGCATTTGAAATATATTACTCATACGCATAGTAGTTACCCCTACAAGTATGCTATCTACGATTCTTGATGTATAAAACCAAAGAAAATAAAGTATAAAGAATGTGCATTTTGACATATTTTGGAATATTTTTCAAAAATATTTCATGACGCGGGGGGAAAGATAGAAGGGAAGGATAAAGAAACCAAGAGCGTAACAATGTTCTCAATTGTTCTCATCGTGCGTTTTTGTTGTTTGACTAATTTTTTATTTATTCTTCTGAAACAGTGTTGCCACGAAAAAAAAATTTTGTAACCAACATTTGTGAAAAAAATCACCAAATAAGAAAAAATATAACCAAAATTAAATTCATAGACTTTTGTTTTATTTTTTTTTCAAGTTTAAATTATAATTAATAAAAAATGAAACAAAAAATAGGTTTTTTTATAAGAAAAAAAATAAACAAAACCAAAACTACACATTGATCCAAAAAATAACAAATTTTGGTTAGAAATAACCAAAAAAGGAAACACTGTTCTCAAACCTGTCATATAGATAGTAAGTACTAAAGTTCATACTATTTAAATATTTATCTTGGAAAACATATACATGTACTGTAATAGTTATGTTATTGTTTACTTCTAAAAACGGGTAACTAATAAAACTATTATTTATTTGAAAAATACATTAGGTAAACTTTATAGTAAGCATTTAATTGGGCAATGAATTCATTACTTTTAATTACCTAAGTAATAAAATGTAAACTGTCAATATTTTTCCAAAATAAAATAAGTAGTTGCAAAACTCATCACAAAAAATTACCTGTGACCGACGCAAACACAATTATTTGTTAAATTTTAATAACATTAATTTTCTTCAAAAGGTTTTTGACTTGAACCGATTTCATATAAGGTAAAATATAAAGAAATAAATATAACACGCATACGGTTTAGTTAAACGTTACCTGAGTGACATTTATTTTGCAACAATTTGTAAAAATGCCCCGAATAAAAGCATCCCTTTCCTAAGCACTAAAAATGCATTGCGTTTGCAATCCCAGAGAGCAAATGAAAGTTCGGAAGACGTGAAAGTCGCCTCAGGACTGAAAGGAGTCGAGCTTCAACCTTTAGAGCCGCCGAAACGCCATCACAACGTGAAGAACGCCTTGAAGGCCCACAACAACGTGCCACAACATCAAGAGCTACTGAAACACTTTCAGAAAGCCAAGAGCGCCTTAAAAGCTGCTGAAACGCCGTCAGAACGCCAAAGACGTCTTGAAGGTCTTCGACAACATGCCACAACCCCACGAGCTACCGAGATATCGTTGGAACATGAAGGTCGACTACAAAGCCAGCGAAATCGAATTGGAACATCACGAGCCACAGAAACACCTTCACAGAGACACCTTTGGAACATGAAGGTACCACAAAAGCACGAGCTAATGAAACAGAAGTCCAACATGAATCACGAGTAGAAAGTCAGTGGATTCAAACATCAACAAGAAGAGCAGCAGAGAACAAAATCATAATCGAATGGCGGTGAATCGACGTAATGATTTTCATGGACACTCAGGTATTGCATTTAACTACAGATCTGATATAGATTATACCGAAGATGAATTAGTGGCAATTGGTGACACGAATGAAGTCTGCCAACAGTGCAATGAACTCAGGTACAAAAATGAATCACCTAGAATGTGTTGCTCTTATGGTAAAATCGTTCTATCGGAATTACTTCCACCTCCAGAACCATCGCTGATTTAAGGTAAGTTTTTCGAAATATATACTTTTTTTAATTTAACAAAATATTAATAAAAAATATTTTTTTCATTTAGGAACTAATGTGGACTCACAATATTTTCTTAAAAATATAAGATAATATAATTCGTGCTTCAAAATGACATCTTTTGGTGCTACCAAAGTAATTCGAGACAACTTTATGCCAACGTTTCGTGTTCAAGGTCAAATTTATCATAAAATGGGATTATTTTTGCCAATTCCAAATGAAGATCCTAAGTTCTTACAAATTTATTTCATAGGAGAAGTGGATAATAATGACCAAGTGCACCACCGCCTGCATTATAATCCTGACACAAAACAATGGATTGTTGCCGATTTACAAGTGATGTTTCATGAAATCAAGGAATTGGTAAGGATCTTTAAGCAAGCCAAAGATGACCCGCGATTAAGTTCAGATGACCACATAATCGCAATTCATGCTGATATAACTCCAACAATGGCGTAACAATTTTGATGGTGGGCGATCCAGTTGCACCACGAGATATGTATTTAATTCCGATGGGGGTAGCGAAGCACACCGGGTATTAGCTAGTTTTTTTATAAATCTGAAATCTTCGTTTCGAGACTCCTCCATCATTCCTATCGGAAGTGCCACATTTTGAATTATATCTGCGCCGTGAATAAAAATTTTGTGGACACTCGATGGCATATAGTACCATTCATACAATTCCACGTATAGTTCCGCAGTATCCATCGCATACTTTCGGAAGGCTTCTTCATCTGTATATGGTACTGGTTCCTTAGATTGTGCATTAACAATTTTTTTAATTTTAGTTGCTCTCGTTGGAGATCCATTTATGTTCTTTAGAACCGCGGCAGCATCCCTCTTGCCAGATTTATAAAGACTAACGCCAGCAGCAAAATCTATTTTCTCAGGTGAACATCCACTAACTAAACTGAAAAACTAACTTTTTTCAGATTTACGTGAAAAATCTGATTGAGGTCTGCCAAAAAAAAAACGTTGGCGGTTGCATCCCTAAATCCTCTGGAATTTTAAATACATTTTCAGAAGGAAGACAAAAGTCAATCTAACCAAATTTTGTTAGAGTCTTCAAAATATTTCTTACATACTTTTGCTTTCGTTAATTGAATACGTTAATCTCCTTACAGCTAACTTAACTTTATTGCAATAATCTTCTGTTTTAATTTTCTGTAACCCACTCTTAGCAAAAAAAAAATAGCTAATGACAGCATTTGCCCTTTCTTTGCTTTTTTGCCTTTCTTTTCGGCAATCCACGCATTATGTAGTTCTCTCCGTGTTATGGGTATGTTATCTACATATATATGTATATAAAAAGTTTACCGGTAAATAATTGAAGCTAATCTTTTTTCCATTTAAAGTGGACATTACACACATAAACAGGGCACAATTCATTTCACGGGAATCCACGGGAATCCTAATTAACTCCAGTGTTGATGGAAGCTATAGAGCTATCAATGTAGAGTTGAATGTCATCAACATACATTTGAATTCTAGAATGTTTGAGCTGCTCAAACATATGACCCTTAAATGGTTGAGTTTGAAATTTTCAACTCATATACATAGTCAGTACTGAAATTCATACTATTTAAATATTTATTTGAAAAATATATACATATGTAATAGTTATGTTATTGTTTACTTCTAACAATGGGTAATTACTAAAAATATTATTTATTTGTTGCATATCTTGAAAAATAGATCAGGTAAGTTTAATAATCAGCATTTTATTGGGTGATGAATGGGCATGTAACAATAGGCAGTAAAATTTTCATTTATTACTTTCGATTACCTAAGTAATAAAATGTAAACTCTCAATATTTTTTCCAAATAAAATAAGAAGTTGCAAAACTCATCAAAAAAAAATTACCTGCGACCGACACAAACATAATTATTTGTCAAATTTGAATAGCCTTAATTTTTTTTAAAAAGTTTTTTGACCTGAACCTATTTCGTATGAGGTAAAATATAAAGGAATAAATATAACACGCATTCGGTTTTGGAATTCAGTTGAATCTTTGATTCTAAACGAGTTAAACGTTGATTGACATTTATTTTGCAACAATTTATAAAAATGCCCCCAAAAAAGCATCGCTTTCCAGAAGCACTAAAAATGCATTGCATTTGCAATCCCAGAGAGCAAATGAAAGTTCGGAAGAGCGTGAAAGTCGCCTAAGGACTAAAAGGAATCGAGCTTCAACCTCTAGAGCCGCCGAAACGCCATCACAACCTGAAGAACGCCTTGAAGGCCTACGACAACGCGCCACAACAGCAAGAGCTACTGAAACGCTTTCAGAAAACCAAGAGCGCCTTGAAAGTCAACGAAATCTTACCTCTTTAGCACGAGCTTCTGAAACGCTTCAGAGCGTGAAAGACGTCTTGAAGGTCTTCGACAACATGCGACAACCGCACGAGCTACTGAGACACCGTTGGAGCATGAAGGTCGGCTACAAAGCCAGCGAAATCGTACCGAAACATCACGAGGCACAGAAACGCCTTTAGAGCGTAAAGACGTCTTGAAGGTCTTCGACAACAAGCGACAATCGCTCGAGCTACCGAGACACCGTTGGAACATGAAGGTCGGCTACAAAGCCAGCGAAATCGTACTATAACATCACGAACTAATGAAATAGAAGTCCAACATGAATCACGAGTAGAAAGTCAGCGGATTCGAACATCAACAAGAAGAGCAGCAGAGAGGGTAGAGCAATATTATTTGCGTCGAGAACAAAATCGTAATCGAATGGTGGTGAATCGACGTAATGTTTTTCATGGATACTCAGGTATTGCATTTAACTATAGATCTGATATAGATTATACCGAAGACGAATTAGTGGCAATTGGTGACATGAATGAAGTTGTCCAATATTGCAATGCACTCAGGTACAAAAATGAAACACCTGGCATGTGTTGCTCTAATGGTAAAATCGTTTTGTCTGATTTACTTCCACCTCCAGAACCACTACAATCGCTGATTTCAGGTAAGTTTTTCGAAATATATACTTTTTTTAATTTAACAAAATATTAATAAAAAATATTTTTTTTCATTTAGGAACTAATGTGGAACCACAACATTTTCTTAAAAATATAAGGTAACATAATTCGTGCTTCAAAATGACCTCTTTTGGTGATACCAAAGTATTTCGAGACAACTTTATGCCAACGTTTCAAATTTACCATAAAATGGATCATTGTTACTAATTACTAATGAGGATCCTAAGTTCTTACAAATTTATTTCGTAGAAGAAGCGGATAACAGTGACCAAGTGCACCACCGCGAGCATTATAACCCAGACACAAAACAATGGATTGTTGCCGATTTACAAGTGATGTTTCATGAAATCAACGAATTGGTAAGGATCTTTAAGCAAGCCAAAGATGACCCACGATTAAGTTCAGATGACCACATAATCGCAATTCATGCTGATAGAACTCCAGCTGGACAACACCAAGGACGATACAATGCCCCAACAATGGATGACGTAGCAATTTTGATGGTGGGCGATCCAGTTGCATCACGAGATATGTATATAATTCCGATGGGGGTGGCGAAGCACACCGGGTATTAGCTAGTACCATAATAATAATATTTGAAAATTTATAATTATATTTTTATTAATACTAATGTTTCAACAAAATTTATAATATAATGTATATAGAATACCATAATTTAAATAATTTTATTACCTACCATAGGAATTATTAATTATTTTTTCTTCTCGCATTGCTTTGAATTTTTTTTTGGTATATGAATGGAATTTTCTTAATACGTATTACACTTCTTTCGAAATTATATTGCAACGATTAACGACCCTGTGTAATGTTCTTAAACTAAGTTTTCGAGTTATAATAAGAAGATAAACAGGAATATCACGTATATTTTCCGGATCACAATAATAATAATGATGTCTTTATGATACAATTAAAAATAATTTTTATAAGTTAACAAAATTAACTTTTTTTTAAATCTTACAAGGACACACGAACAGATATATATTCTTTAAAAATAATATATATTTATGTGTTCATTATAAATAATTTTATTACTAAATATATATACTAATACTGCATTACTGCGACACCTACGGGTCCCTCCAGTACTGCATAAATTTAAGGATCAAACCTCGTTGGGTCTAAATTGGTTTTGACCCATACATGGCAGTGCCTAGTACGACTGTGCATAAAATTGTACGGTATGCCACGCAGTGCCATTTATCCCCATAAAATCTAAGAACTAACAAGTCCCCTGACAACGTGACTTACTAACCTCTGCGTTGTTGTCTAAACTAGTAGGTAAACTTGCACAGTCGTAAACGACATTGTGGTTAAAATTGACTTTCCGTACGTATATTTCATTGTAATGATTGTCCTGTTAGCTGCACAGCTCTTAGTAACAGTTTATCAGTTGCATAAAAGATCACTGAGAAAAAATTACATGAGAGCTGCGTCATTGGCGAACAACTTGGACAAAGTCTAGTCGTTACGTAAAATTTTTTTTAATTCTTTTTTCTCTTTTCGACAATTTAAATTTTATTTTATCGGTTTAACCAGTTCCTACTGATTAATTTAAATATTGATTTCCTAACCTATGGAATGGGAGACGATAGTATATAGGGCCAGAGCGATTAAAGAAGAATTTTTGAAATCATATAAATGCCTAAATATAAATATATAAAACCTGAGACAATCAATAGGCACATGAATATTCTTCTAACCCTATTTGAAAAATTACGAATGTTACTGAACACAAATTACAGCAGACTAACAAAGGCTCATCAAGGTGTGGAGTTCTTAAATACCGCCTCCAGGTTAATTCCTGATTTCGATGGGAATTCTGAAAACCTACAAAGCTTCATTGACGCCATTAACTTGGTTGATTCCATTAAGGAATCGCATGAATCTGTAGCTGTTAACCTCATTAAAACCAAATTGAAAGGAACAGCAAGAAACTTAATAGGTTCAGAAACAACTTTAGACCAAATTGTGAACAAACTTAAGGCTTCAGTCAAGGGTGAATTCGTGGACGTTATAAACGCCAAACTCTTGAGCACTAGACAGTCTGGTAAGAGTGTTAACGCTTATGCTAAGGAAATGGAAGAATTAGCTAAGAAATTGGAGACAGCGTACACAGGGGATGGACTACCCCATGACATAACAAATAAATATGCCACACGTTCAGTGGTCACTGTTATGACTAAGAACAGTTCAAACGACAGATTCAGGCTAATCATGCAATCGAGCAGCTTCAATAATATGAATGAAGTTCTAACCAAGTTCATAAGTAGTCGCACTGAGGTGCATGGGCAGGAGAACTCCATACTCAGCTATGGATCTGGACGCCGGGGTGGTGATAACCGCAGTAATAATTACAATGGCAATAGCAACCGCGGCAGATACAATAATTCGAAAAGGGGTCGAAACTTTTATGGACAAAATAGAGGTGGAAACTATGGGTCCGGATCCTATAATAATGGTCCAAATTTGAACCGCAATTCGGGTTCCTACCGTGGCAATAGAAACGGTAACAAAAATTACAATAATAGCCGAAACAGAAATATAAACGTTACTGGGGAATATGCCCCGGGAAACAAGATACAACCCCTAAATACTAAGTAGGAACTAAAACCTACAATATTAACTTGAATTCGTGCAGCTATCTACAATGTAAAACTACTTTAAATAACACTGTTTCAACTTTTCTAATAGATACTGGTGCGGATATCTCAATTATCAAGCGCAACCAGGTCATAGATGCAACCATAAATACATAAATACAATAGAATAAACCTAAATGGGATAGGCCAAGACACCATTTCAACACAAGGTAGTGTACGCTCTGAGCTAAAAATAGACAAATACTTAATAAAGCATACTTTTCATGTAGTTGAAGATAACTTTAGAATACAAGCAGACGGAATAATTGGAGTGGATTTCATAAGAAAATATAATTGCATCCTACAGTATTCAAGTGATAAGGACTTAATAATTCTACGAGCAGATGAAATTGATCATGACATTGGAATACCGCTTAGAAACGGTCCTACCATAAACTCTATATCTCTACCTGCAAGATGTGAAGTAGTAAGATCAATAAAGTTTGAGTCATTTGAAGAAAGTGTTCTAGTACCATTCCAGACAATTCAAGACGGCGTTTTTGTCGCCAATACAATCACATCAAAAACTAATCCCTTGGTGAAAATAATTAATACAACTAACCATGACTTAATAATTTCCGATATTAAGCTTGTTACGGAGACACTTAAAGACTAAAAGATAGCTAGTTCAGATCGCGTGCAAACTAAATCAAAGGAGAAAATGGAAAGACTTTCCAAAAATTTTCCACCATTCGTTGAAAAAGAACTAAAAGCTTTGTGCCATGAATTCATAGATATTTTTGCTCTGGAAACAGAAAAGATTTCATCTAATAACTTTTATAAGCAGAAGCTTAAAGTTAATAGTACACACCCTGTTTATATCAAGAACTATCGAATACCTCATTCTCAGAAGGAAGAGATAAATAATCAGGTTGAAAAATTAATTAAGGATGATATCATTGAACCATCTGTTTCCGATTACAATAGCCCTATCCTATTGGTGCCCAAAAAACCGTTGCCTGGTACTACCCAGAGGAGATGGAGACTAGTGGTAGATTACAGGGCGGTTAATAAAAAGTTGATAGCAGACAAATTCCCGTTACCACGCAAAGATGATATTCTTGACCAGTTAGGCAGAGCTAAATTTTTCTCTTGCCTTGACCTTATGTCAGGATTTCATCAAATTGAGCTTGAGGAAGAATCTAGAGATATTACAGCCTTCTCTACTGATAGAGGATCTTTCCGATTTAAAAGATTGCCATATGGTCTGAAAGTTGCGCCAAAATCATTTCAACGAATGATGACATTGGCTGTTTCCGGTCTGTCCCCAGCACAAGCGTTTGTGTACATGGATGACCTTGTAGTGATTGGTTGTTCATCAAATCATGTATTGAAAAACTTGAGAGATGTATTTGAGGTGCGTAGGACGCACAATTTAAAGTTGCATCCAGACAAGTGATAATTTTTTCGCACAGAAGTTACATTCCTTGGCCACAAGTGCACGGATCAAGGAATATTGCCTGACGACAGCAAATTTTCTATTGTACAAAACTATCCCACTCCGAGGAACGGTGATGAAGCCAAGCAATTTATAGCGTTTTGTAATTATTATCGTAGGTTCATACCGAACTTTGCTGAATCGTCTCGGCATATAACCAGATTATCAAGAAAAAATGTTCCTTTTGAGTGGAACCAAGATTGTGAAAAGTCCTTCCAGTACCTTAAAAATCAATTACTGAGCCCTAGGATTTTACAATATCCTGACTTTTCAAGGGAATTTTTTATCACAACCGACGCAAGTAAATATGCTTGTGGCGCGGTTCTGAGTCAGGAAAAACAAAGAGAATTAATGCCAATCTCATACGCTTCAAGATCTTTCACTAAAGGTGAAAGTAATAAATCGACCATAAAGCAGGAATTGGCTGCGATACATTGGGCCGTAAAATATTTTAGACCTTACATCTATGGCAGGAAATTTGTGATAAAAACTGATCACAGACCACTCATTTACCTTTTTTCTTTAAAGAATCCATCTTCCAAGCTAACACGTATGAGATCTGATCTCGAGGAATACGACTTCGTCATCGAGTATATTAGGGGTCAGGAAAATGCGGTAGCAGACGCTCTATCCCGCATAGAGTTTAAAGACATTAAAGATATTGGAGTCAATACAATTCTGAAGGTTACAACAAGACTTCAGACTAGAGCAAAGGAACAAAATACTGATAAAAATCATGCGGAAGAATCAGAATCGTTGAATCTCAAAATATATGAGAATCTAAATGCTAGCGAGCATCGTAAAATACCTAAATTGTATTTTACCAAAGATAAGTTAATTATACGGAAAGGAAAGCAAGTTCTTTCTGAATATAAGTTGAAAGACCTTATTATTAATAGAAATGTTGACTTAGGTCGCCACTTTCTGCAGCTTGCAAAAATAGCTAATAATGTCGGTCTTACAACTCTATTACTTTCACAAGATGAAAGTATGTTTAATAACCTAGGAACGAATATGGAAACCTTCAAAGGTAAAGGTAATATAATCTTGCAAGATTTTGATTTGACAATAATGCTCGTACCAAGACTTGTTAAAGTTAACACAGATTCTGAAAAGTTAAGGATTATGAAAAAGTATCATGATGATCCCCTTACTGGTGGACATCCTGGTATAACCCGTATGGTAAAGAAAATAAGACTTCAATGTCATTGGAAGGGTATGACTGGAGCCATATGTAAATACGTCCGGCAATGCCTTCAGTGTCAGGCCAATAAGACAACAATTAGAAACAGGGAGCCCTTGGTTATCACACCAACACCTGTCAAAGCTTTTCAACGAGTAATAATTGACACCATAGGACCGCTGCCAAAGTCTGATTCGCAAAATGAATACGCTGTGACTGTAATGTGTGATTTGACCAAGTATTTGGTGGCCATCCCAGTGGCAAATAAATCGGCCAGGAATGTGGCTGAGGCCATAATGGAAAATTTTGTTTTGATATATGGTCCCATGAACACCATAGTTACTGATCTGGGTGCTGAATATATGAATCAGGTACTGACAGAGCTATGTAAACTGCTAAAAATAGAAAAGTTGAATTCCACTGCTTACCACCACGAAACACTTGGGACTATTGAAAGATCCCATAGAACATTCAATGAGTACCTAAGATCATATGTTTCATTAGATAAATCGGACTGGGATAACTGGCTAAAGTTCTTTGTATACTGTTACAATACAACTCCGTCTACAGCCCATGGATATTGCCCGTTTGAGTTAGTATACGGGAAAATTCCGAGGGAAATGGAGTTTGCTAATACTGGTGTCATAGATCCATTATACAATATTGAGGCCTATGAAAAAGAGGTCAAATTCAGACTTCAAGTAGCACAGCGTAGAGCCGCCAACCTCATTGAAAATGCTAAACTAAGGAGACAAGGGTTCTCCAATAAAAATTCTAACCCTGTCGGGCTCTGTGTTGACGATTCAGTTTTGGTCCGCAATGACGCTGGATTCGGTTTATACGGGTCCATTTAGAGTCAAGGAAATTGATGTTATAAATAACGTCACCGTGACGGACTCGAACGGTAAATCATTCACCATTCACAAAAACAGAGTTAAAAAATTACACGATTAAAATGTGTATATCGTATACCGCATTCACAAACATGAATTGTGAATGGCTGTAGGTTCTAAAATACACTTAACACATTTTTCTTCCTCCACGACCATTATAGGTCACTCTCTTATATGAAGAAGGGAAGAGGATTTTGAGGCACTCGGACTTTATCCTCGGATATTTGTAGTCGTGTTTACAGCGTATTGCAGAAACGAGTTGCGTAGTGTGTACCTAGCCTTAGAATTAAAAAATAAAGTCATACATTTTTACCGCACAAATCGGTCTTGTAAAAAACCTAAGTAACGTATTCTATTGTTATACCTAAAACAGGTAGAAACAGAAAGCGTCAACAAAAAAATAAATAAATAAAAATAAAAAGAAGCACAGCTGCGTTTTCCCGGCTTTGGTTTTTTACAGTTATACTTTACAGTTATATATTTTACAGTTATATTTTTGATAGTTATATTTTTTACGGTTATATTGAAATATCTAAGATGGAGGAGTGTAACAAGTTTAATTACTTTTGTTATGTGTGTGGGAAATATACAAATATGCCAAGTCGCCGTAAAATGACTACTGAAACAATTTACTTGTATGAAACATAATTTTCTTTAAGTGTCATATGTGGCAAGAGTTGGTCACCATCAAAAGTGTGTACAAAGTGCATTTACCATTTAAATAAGTGGACAAAAATGGAGACGCCATGCCATTTGGTGTTCCAATGATTTGGAGAGATCCCATATTCCATGTTGAAGATGTGTGTTATGCGTGCATAAATCATACAGCCGACATGAACAGAAGAAAAAGTGGTTCTATACCTTACACTGCAACAATATATGCTAAATTTCCGCTGCCACATTCTGACGATATTCCTGCTCCGGATAGCCAAATACCAACAGAAGATATTCCCTCAATACTTCAATCAGTTGAAACCTATGGAGCAGCTGCATCGATGTATCAACCGCCATACATCACGATTCCATGTAACCACAATGAAATCAAGCAAAATCGTGTAGATATAATGGTACGGCGCCTAAAATTGTCTCAAAGACAGAGCATTCTCTTAACAAAAGATTTAAAAAAGCTAATATTTTAGCATCAGACGTACAAATATACGGGGCTATCAATCGCCATCGTCGATTTACGACTTTTGTTAAATCTAATATAATAATAAATATAATAATTCTCTCGCGTATTGTATTGACATCCGCGGCTTGGTTTTAACAATGCAACATGTATATAATCCTGAAGATTGGCGCTTATTCATCGCTTCGTCCAAAAGTAGCTTGAAAGCAGTTTTGCTACATGTCACTAATTTAAAAAGTCCTATTCCGAAAGCACTAAGCACAAATACTAAAGAGACATACGCATCAATGAAAAAAATAAGAGAGTTAATTAAATATGAAGACCACAAGTGGAAAATATACGCAGATTTAAAAGTGGTGGCTCTTTTAAGAGGCATGCAACCAGAAAATATCAAAATATTTAGATATTTTTGCCTGGTATTCTATAGTTATACCTGGAACAGGTAGAAAAAGAAATCGTCAACAACAAAAATAAATAAATAAAAATAAAAAGAAACACAACTGCGTTTTCCAATTTTTTAGGTTAGGTTAGAGGACGTGTACTTGTCAATTACCCGGAGGTCGAATTGACCCATTGTACAACGTCCTTAAAGAGGAAGGATAAGAGAGGGAATAGGATATATAGGAGAGGAGATAGGAGAGGGAGAATGGGAAGCGGAGGGGTCACATAGACCCAACAAAGAAGGGAAAGCGCGACTACCCTGATGAAGCCCTAGCGCCTCTCAACCAGCCTAAGCCACTAATGAATCTGTGGAGAGCCTTGATGTCGGCTCTCGACACAGAGTTCAAACTCTCAAAGAAGGTCCTCAGCCTCAACCTACCAAGGGCTGGGCAGTTACAGAGGAGGTGTTCGATAGTCTCCAACTCCTCATCGCAACATGCCCTGTAATAGTCCGGCTGGGATCTGTTCCAGATCCCCGTCAGCGACCTAATCTCGCAGTGCCCTGTGATAGACCCGACAACCAACCTTAAGCTGGCCTTATCCAAGCCCAGCAGCCAACCTGTTCTCTTACTGTCCACAGCAGGAAATAGACATCTAGAGACAAAACAACCCGATCCGTTCCCCCAACGTCTTTGCTCTTCCTCCCCGACCCATCCATTGCTGAGACCGTAGAGGTGGCAGACCGGGGGTCAGGACCAACTATTAAATCGCCCCCAGAGAAGGAACCTAACCTAGCGAGGTCATTGCCCAGTATTCCGCTATGACCCGGAACCCAGCAAAGACGGATACGGTCTAGTTCAAAGGTCCTCAACGACTCCTTGCACTTGCGAACGAGCCGTGATTTGCACCAGACCGACTCAATGGCCCTAAGGGCAGCCTGACTGTCAACGAAGATCACGTAAGATTCCGAATCTGAAGCTGGGCCACCAGCTATGGCCTCAATAGCCTTCAAGATTGCGAAAATCTCCGCCTGGAAAACGCTGCAGTCTTCAGTCAACCTAAAGTGGAGTTCAAGACCGAGTTCCCTACAGAAAACCCCAGCACCTGTACATCCACCTAACTTAGACCCATCTGTGAAGATGCGTACACCTCTCTGTCCCTGGAGTACCCCACCATTCCATTGTGCCCTTTCCGGTATAAGTATCCTTAAACCGGGTAGGAACATAGCCTCAGGCACAATATAATCGGTGGCTTTTTCCGAAAGTCCATATCTCCCGTCAGGAAAGATGACATTCAGAACTCAGGAATGACCTATCGAGCGCTGTTTCCAGCAGCCCGATTCCCTCAGACGAATGGCACAGCGCGCTGCACACCGCTTGACATACAAATCAAGCGGAGTCAGGTAGAGCATAGTGTCAAGAGCAGCCTGAGGGCAACTCTTCCTCACTCCAGTGAAACAATCCGCTGAACCTTATCCAAGATTTTCCGCTGAAAACTCTTATCTAAGGCACACCACCAAACAACGCAGCCATAGGTAATAACCAGTCTAACAATCGCCAGATATATCCAGCGAATGGCCCTAGGCGGAAGACCCCAGCTCTTATCTATGGAGTTCCAAAACTAGTAGAAGGCATTCAGTCCCTTCTTCATTCTTTCCTCGGCGTTTCGTTTCCAGTTCAGCTTGCTGTCCAGGACAACACCCAAGTACTTGACCTCAGAAGACAACGGAAGCTCCCTACCAGCTAACCTCGGCAACCTGAAGGGTTCAATTTTGTACCTACGCGAAAACAAGACGAGGTCCGTCTTATCCGGATTTATACCCAGGCCACATTTCGTAGCCCAAGAGGATAAAATTCCAAGAGCAGACTCCATCAGTTCCCCCAGCATCGGTAGAAATTTTCCACCCAGCAGAATAGCCACATCATCGGCATATGCCACAACCCTAAAGCCCCTACTCTCTAGAAGCCTCAGACCAACATTAGCAACCAGGAGCCACAAGAGAGGGAATAGGACACCCCCTGCGGGGTACCCCTGGTCGCACGCTTTACGATAGAACATCCACCCAGATTCGATCGGATTAGTCTATTACCCAACATGTGGATGATAAACCGCACCAGAAAATCCGGGGCATGTATATCCCTCAGTGAATTCTCAATAGAAGAAGTGGTGACATTATTGAAGGCCCCCTCTATATCAAGGAAAGCCGACAGTGTGTACTCACCCCTAGCCAGATTCGTCTCAACAAAACTTGTCACATCATGAAGAGCGCTCTCAACCGACTTACCCTTAATGTAAGCATGTTGCGACCCACTCAACAGAGACCGGTCCATGTTTGACCTCAAATATAGATCGATAAGTCTCTCCAAGGCTTTCAAAAGAAAGGATGAGATCGATATCGGTCTATAATCCTTCGGGCCGATGTGACTGGGTTTACCAGCCTTTGGTATAAACACCACGAGCACATCTTTCCAACCATCAGGTATATCACACCGCCGGAGACAGTCTCTATACACGTCCACCAGCCATTCGTGTAATATATCACCAGCACGCTGAAGCAGAGCCGGAAAGATACCATCCGGACCAGGCGACTTAAAGGGCTCAAAACCATTTATCGCCTTGTCGACCTTGTCTCTGGTAATGATATCCTCCAAATCGGGCATCAAGCCAGCATCACAGAAGGGATCCGCTACCCCCGACGGATAGCTTTCTGGATCCACACAATTGGGAAAATGAGTGCTCAGCAGATGTACAGGTTTCTTTTCTCGAGGCTGTCCACGCGCCATCGTTCTTTTGGATGAAGCCTAGGATTTTGGGGTCCCTAGACAGCATCCTACGGAAACGAGCCACATCGGCAACATCCTCGATACTCGTGCAGAAACTCATTCAGGTGGTTCTCTTTGAGCGCTTTATTTCCCTTTTATACTCATTAAAACTGGCCTTATATGCAGACCAGTCAACATCCCTGCCCGACTTCTTAGCCTTATTAAAGAGTCTCCTGGTACAACAGCGGGGTCTACGGAGTTCTGCATTCCACCAGGCTGGCTGATTCCTCTTACCGGGGTAAGTGAGAGGACAAGCATCTCTATAACATGACAACAAAATATCCGTCAAAGACCCAACTCGATCATTGACACCAGGAGTGGAACGACCCCTGAGGGTCTTAAGTTCCTCCTCCACAGCCTTCTCATATCTGATCCAGTCGGTTCTTCTTGGATTCCTAAAAGGCTTGTAAAAGCCACCTGATAGATTAATACTGAAGGATATCAATTGGTGATCAGAGAAAGAACACTAATCTGAAACCCTCCAGTCATTAATCATAGACCTGTCCATGTTAGAGAGCTTAATGTCAATCGCAGTCTCCCTAACACGGTTTCTAAATGTTGGCGTGTTACCAACGTTACAAATGTTGTGCCTATTAAGAATAATAAAATTCAAAATCGACTCACCCCTAGTATTTATGTCAGCACAGCCCCATTGGGTGTGATGAGCATTGGCATCGCAACCCAGGACAAGGCGACATCTTGTTCTCTCCGCATGCTCCACCAGTCGTCCAATTAAGTCATCAGGTGGGAATGCAGCCTCGTACGGCATGTACACAAATGACAGCATCAACTCGATCCCAAGGTCATCTTTGTACGCCACAGTCGTTACGTCACCTGTACAAAAGGAAGGAGTGATTAACAAGTCTAAACTACCCCTAGCTAATATACAGGTTCTTACCTTCTCGCTTGTTCTAGGAACAAGTAACCTATAATCAGGATCGCTCAAACCCAGGATCCTATCCCTAAGGATCCAAGGTTCCTGGGTAAGGGCGATGTCAACTTCAAGATGTCAACTTCAATGTCAACTTCAAGTGTGAGGCGGCTTCGCAGTGATGCAGATTAATCTGCACCACTTTTAGCTTCCTCTGGGTTCCTAGGCACCCCTTATTTCCCGATGACGGAACTTTAGGTTTGCCATCCCACACAACACCACGCCACCCCTTGCCACTAGACTCTGAAGTGAGGTCTGATCAATAGCGATCCGAAGATCGCAGCCCTTCTTACCGTCACCAGCCAGGGAGTTAACAACCGTCCACGTACTGGTGTTCAATCCATCGTTCTGCTTCCCAATAAGTTTGGGTATGATACTCACCCGCCTAAAAGTATGCGGGATCCATACCGTCACTATTGGACGTAGAGGGAGGTCGGATTGAGGGACCACCTCCAAGCGCGCACCGGGCCAGAGTTCACCAAGGCGCTTCACTGATTCCACAAGGAACTTTGCAGTTCCCTCGTTTTCACAGTCGACTACCTTGATGCCTCTGGACTAACCAATAGAAGATATGCGAGCATTCCTGCCATCACAACTCTCCTCAGCTATGAACTCAATGAGCCGTTCTTCAACTAGATTCCATCTTTCAGGAGAGATTTTACCATCCAAATCCAACCTGTCGATTAAAGACAGCTGAAGGGAAGGGTTAGTTCCTAGGCTCCTTTGTTTCCTGGGACGCTTGGAGCTAGAGGAAGGCACCTCGTCAGACCTGTTCCTCTTCATGCGATCTCCCTTGCGAGAAACCTGCACAGAAGACCTATCCGCCGAAGTGACCCCCCCCCAACTTCTTGGCCTCTAACCTTACATCCTCCTTTTCCAATTTTTTATGCCTTTTTAAAAAACAAAATTTTCAAAATTTTGCTAAAAAAAATATTTTTTGGTAAAAAAAAAAAAAAATTATGTTTCTACAACGACTGCGCATATTGGAGAAAGTTTAACCTTACTTAAAGAAAATTTCATTGCGGAATTTCGGTTTTTTAGTTTATTATAATAAACTAAACCGTTTTGGAGTTACGCGAATATATGTTGTGCAATCTCCTCCATTTTCGAAATAACGGCATATTTCGAAAACAAGAGCTAACCTAAAAAAACGGTTAGCACCACTGGATTCAGCGTTCCCGAATTAGGTTAACCAGCCAGGTGCCCCGCTTGTCACTTTTTCCAACTAGCCCAGTGTAATTAAAAAGTGTTTTATTTGAAAAAGTCAAAAACTATATTTTGGGAGCTCAACCGTTAGGATTCCCCCCTTTGTTGCATTTAAATAGTATGTGCTGTGTGCCACAAATATTTGAAGTTGTTTGAAATTCTGAGTGAATTGAAAGGAAATACTGAGTGTCGTTTGGAATATTGAAGATAATAAATAAAGGAAAGTCTGAGTGTCAATCCAGTTTAAGAAGTTCTAAGCGAAATAAGTAAAATCAATAAAACAAAGAGAAAATATTAATGGGATGCATGCAAACAAGGTAAAGTTTCAGACTGTGGCCAACGAGGCGACTACCAGGACGATCCTTGTCTTGCTGTATTCAAGCTGAAGCTCCTGGATGGCCTTCTAGCACCCGCTAGATGTTAACGAATGCGTGCAGCAAATTTGGGTTGTGTGTAGGGCTTGGAACCCACCACGTAAAAACATTCTCCAATTAAAACCACAACAATAGCCTCTATAAAGATCCCCTCAAAAGTTGACGACCACGGCAAACGTTTAAAGGACTATGATTTACGAATAGGCACATGGAACGTCCGACCCCTTTACAGGGCAGGCGCTTCCGCCCAGCTAGCGGATGCCCTTATAAAATGTAGGACGGACATCACTGCCATCCAGGAAATGCAATGGATAGGGCAAGGATGCAAAAGGCTAGCACCTTGCGATGTGTATTACAGCTGCCAGGTTGACAAGCACCAATTCGGATGCTTTGATGGTTAATAAGATTTGTGATTAATAAGAGACTTCGCCACCTTGTCTCTGGGTTCACGCCTGTGAACGAAAGAATAGCCACAATCCGTATCAGGGCAAAATTTTACAACATCAGCCTTATTTCTGCTCATGCCCCGACGGAAGAAAAGGACGATGTGACTAAAAGATGCCTTCTATGCTAAACTCGAGGACGTATACGATAAGTGCCCGGCCCATGACGCCAAAATCGTCCTCGGGGATTTTAATGCGAGGGTCGGGCGGGAAGGTATCTTTGGCCCCACGAGAACACTACCCTCAATGGTATGAGGCTGATCGATTTCGCCGTGGCACGTAACATGGTAGTATGTAGCACCAAGTTTCAACACCTCGATATCCACAAGGCCACTTGGATGTCCCCTGAACGATCTGCGTCCATCCAAATCGATCATATTGTGATTGACGGAAGACACGTATCCAGCGTACTAGATGTGCGTACGTTCAGAGGTCAAAACATCGACTACCTTGTCGCAGCCAAGTTTCTATTGCACATTAGCGCATCGAGGTCTGCGCGCTCTAGTACATTGCGAAAGCTGGACGTCAAGAAGCTGCGATCACAAAGGACAGAAGACTGGAAGAGAGACGCCTTTTCAGACGAAAGAAGAGGGAGCAGGAAAGGCGCGAGCGTGAGGAAATCAAGTTGTATAAATGCAGGAATGACGCTCGAAAATTCTATCAAAGGGTTAAGCGTCTAACCGAGGGTTATAAGCCCGGAGCGTCTTCCTGCAAAGACGGAAACGGAAGCTTGGTAACAGATCCGCACGGGGGTGCTGAGGTTATGGAGGAAGCACTTCTCTTCTCTGCTACAAGGCTATGACGACACCAATTCCGCTTTTAGAGATTATGTTCCGAACCCGATCGATGATGACGGCGGGGAAATTCCGCCGCCTAGCCATGAAGAGCGGCGGGTCCTGATGGCCTCCCTGCTGAATTGTTTTAGACCGGATGTAATGAGTTGGTAGGGCGCATGCACCAGCTTATTTACAAAATATGGCTAGAGGAAAGTATGCCCAACGATTGGGACCTCAGTGTTCTCTGTCCTGTCCTGAAAAAGGGAGACCCTACGATATGCGCTAACTACAGGGGTATAAGCCATCTCCCTATCGCATATAAGGTTCTTACAGGCATATTGTGTGAACGACTGAAGCCACTCGTCAAAACACTGATTGGACCTTATCAGTGCGGCTTCAGAGCTGGCAAGTCCACCATCGACCAGATCTTCACACTACGCCAAATCCTGGAAAAGACCCATGAACACCAAGTCGACACACACCATCTTTTTGTCGACTATAAGCAGCCTTTGATAGCCCCATAAGGGATCGTGTTTTTGCCACAATGTCTGAGCTCGGTATACCTGTGAAGCTGATAAGGCTATGTAGAATGACGTTGAGCAATACCTGCAGCTCCGTCAAGGTAGGAATGGACCTCTCCGAACCTTTTGAGACCGTGCGAGGTTTCAGACAAGGCGACCCCTTATCATGCGATCTCTTCAACTTCGTCATGGAGAGTGTGCTGCGAAAGGCGGGAGTGTATCGCAATGGCACTATTTTTCCAAAGAGTGTCCAGCAGCTTGCGTACGCTGACGACATTGAGATCATAGGGCGTACCAAGCGAGATGTTACTGCTGCCTTTAGTGCTATTGAACGGGAGTCTACCAAGATGGGTATGGCAGTAAATGGGGGCAAAACAAAGTATATGTTATCGATAAGTACAGACGTGCGGCGTATTGATTCTCAGATTACGGCCGATAACTATACTTTTGAAACAGTCAAGGAATTTATTTATCTTGGCTCCGCCGTTACCACCAAAAATGATGTCAGTTATTTCAAAATTTAAGAACAAGGAATTGAAGAAACAAAAGCAAAGTTAAAAGCAACGAGTTCTAATTAGTGATTGTCTTTTAGAAAATTGCATTTTCGATATTTAAAAATTTACAGAAACAAAAGACTAACGAATAAAAAAACAAAAGAGACAATTGAATGTATGCAAGATAACTAATGTGCAATAAAACTAATACTAAAAAGAGAAACAAAATAATCATAAACTGCGCAAATTATTGAAAAAAGATAGTAACTAAACTATAAAAACGAGTGAATTGCCTTTTGATTGTATTGACAAATTCCCACCAAATTTAAAAAAAAAGGGGAATAACATGAACAAATACAAGTCGTCTCATTTTTAAAATGTTACAGCGAGTATGATGTAAAACAGCAACATCTTTATATCGAGTACATAAAGCAACAAAAAAAAAACGTTAATTTTAACATTTTGATAACGGGTGCGAATAAATTTTATTGAAAAGAAGGAGATGTGTGGTTGAGAAATTTTCATATACTACCACAGCATCAATTCTAAGAAGAGAGTGAGAGAAACACATAATCAACTAACAGCAAATGAAGTTCGTCGTGGGATCAGCCTATGTTAAGTTGTTTTTATCTATTTCATTTTTAATTTATTTAGATATTAATGATTGAGGTTCGATAAATTCTAATTGGATGTTTATTTTATTGTTTTTGTTGACAAAATTCAAATAGGAATTCATTTTTTTTTACTTGCACTTTCAATTTTTGTTTTAATAAGAATTCAGACAAGAATTAACTTTTGTAGTGTTACATGTACTTTTATTTATTTACTAGCTAATACCCGGTGTGCTTCGCTAATCCTATCGGAATTAAATACATATCTCGTGATCCAACTGGATTGTCCACCATCGAAATTGTTACGTCATCCATTGTTGGGGCATTGTATCGTCCTTGGTGTGGTCCAGCTGGTGTTCTATCAGCATGAATTGCGATTATGTGATCATCTGAACTTAATCGTGGGTCATCTTTGGCTTGCTTAAAGATCCTTACCAATTCGTTGATTTCATGAAACATCACTTGTAAATCGGCAACAATCCATTGTTTTGTGTCAGGATTAGAATGCTGGCGGTGGTACAGTTGATCATTGTTATCCGCTTCTCCTATGAAATAAATTTGTAAGAACTTAGGATCTTCATTAGGAATTGGTAACAATGATCCCATTTAATGGTAAATTTGACCTTGAACACGAAACATTGGCACAAAGTTGTCTCGAATTACTATGGTATCACCAAAAGATGTAATTTTGAAGCACGAATTATATTATCTTATATTTTGAAGAAAATGTTGTGAATCCACATCAATTCCTAAATGAAAAAATATTTTTTATTAATATTTTGTTAAATTATAAAAAGTATATCTTTCGAAAAACTTATCAGCGATTGCAATGGTTCTGGAGGTGGAAGTAATTCAGATAGAACGATTTTACCATAAGAGCAACACATTCTAGGTGTTTCATTTTTGTACCTGAGTGCATTGCAATATTGTCAAACTTCATCCATGTCACCAATTGCCACTAATTCATCTTCGGTATAATCTATATCAGATCTGTAGTTAAATGCAATACCTGAGTATCCATGAAAAACATTACGTCGATTCACCGCCATTTGATTATGAATTTATTCTCTGCTGCTCTTCTTGTTAATGTTCGAATCCGCTGACTTTCTACTCGTGATTCATGTTGGACTTCTGTTTCACTAGCTCGTGATGTTGCGGTACCCTCATGTTTCAAAGGGTCTAGGTAGCTCGTGCGGTTGTCGCATATTGTCGAAGGCCTTCCAGACGTCTTTCACGTTCTGAACATGTTTCTGTGGCTCGTGATGTTTCAATACGATTTCGCTGGCTTTGTAGCCAACCTTCATGTTCCAACGATGTCTCGGTAGCTCGTGCGGTTGTGGCATGTTGTCGAAGACCTTCAAGATGTCTTTCGCGTTCTGACGGCGTTTCAGAAACTGGTGCTAAAGAGGTAAAATTTCGTTGACTTTTAAGGCGCTCTTGGCTTTCTGAAGGCGTTTTAGTAGCTGTTGATGTTGTGGCACGTTGTCGTAGGCCTTCAAGGCATTCTCAAATAACGTTTAATTTCTTTAGAATCAAAGATTCAACTAAATTCCAAAACCGAATGCGTGTTATATTTATTTCTTTATATTAAATTTAACAAATAATTGTATTTGTGTCGGTCGCAGGTAATTTTTTGTGATGAGTTTTGCAACTACTTATTTTATTTGGGAAAAATATTGACAGTTTACACTTTATTACTTAGTTAATTAAAAGTAATGAATTATTCATCGCCCAATAAAATGCTTATTATAAAGTTTACCTAATGTATTTTTCAAATAAATAATATTTTTATTAGTTACCCATTTTTAGAAGTAAACAATAACATAACTATTACATATGTATGTACGTATATGTTTTTCAAGATAGATATTTAAGTAGTATGAATTTTAGTACTTACTATTTAAATGAGTTGAAAATTTCAAACTCAACCATTTAAGGGTCATATACCTTACTTATTGCATATTTCAAGATATAATAATTTCCACACTCACTAATCAGAGAATTTTTCTAATATTATGAATTAATAAGAATTTACAAATTTCTGTAATTACTTCAAGTGAGAGGCACCACCTTCCTATAGATGATATACAAAATTTGCGACTCTAGCTTTTATAGTTTTCTAGATATACAGATTTTAATAATTAGTTCATATGGAGTTTACAACGCCCCTAATGCTTGATCGCCAATTTTTAACAAAAATATTGATATTGAACCTTTAGATATTCGTACAAAATTTGAACAGTCTAACTGTTATTTTTATTCATATGGGAGGTGCCACGACCGCTTTTGCTGAACTCCCTTTTTTTGTCCAGAATATTTATATTTAAACTAAAGTTACTCGTACAAAAATTGGGGACTCTAGCTGTTACAGTTTTTTAGATATACAGATTTTCGTATTTACTTTATATGGGAGGTGCCACACCCACTATTGCTAGTTCGCCCATTTTTGTCCAAAATATTTATATTAAAACCGTAGTTACTTGTACAAAATTTGAGGTATCTTGCTGATATAGTTTGTCCAATATATCCATTTTGTTATTATCTTGCAATAGTAGGTTATGTAGTATATGTTGGAGTGGGACCTCTCTCATTTGAAATATCAACATAAAAAGTAGGTAAAACGGTTCAGCCGTTTAGTCGTCTATAAACTTCAAACATGCTAACGAACGCACATTCATTTTTATATATATAGGTGATTTCCGAGATATAAGAAGTTTTAAATTTAATTCATATGGGTATTACCACACCCTTTTCCTAGTCAGCCCATTTTTGTCTATTCATATTGATACTAAAGTGCATTCGACAAAATTTTAGGACTCTAACTGTTATATTTTCTTAGATATAATATTTAAATATTTTTATATTGGAGGTGACACGCCCCTTATAGCCAATCCGCCCATTTTGTTCATATATAAGTCAAAGTTAGCTATTGCAGTTTATGAGATATGCGACATTAAATACTTATTGGATATGTGGGCGTAGCACCTCGCCTTCTTGAAATTTTAAAATAAAAAGTAGCCTATAATTCCTTCCAGATATACAGGAAGGTACTGTCAACATTTCAAGAAAATCGGTCCAGCCGTTTAGCCGTCTATAGACTTCAAACAAACACCCCCCACATTAATTTTTGTTTATATAGGTGTAAAATTCATTAAAAAACTACATATATGACGTATGAGTGATATCCAATTCCATTAAGTTTTATCAAAGAATATGAATATAAAGAATACGCATTATGTAGAAGTAAAATTACTTATGGCGGGTTGTAGCATTACGACCCGCTCTCACCAAAATCTTTTTAAAAAAAGTTTCTTGATGAGGGGGGGCGGAAGACAGAAGGAAAATAAACACAAACTAAGAGCGTAACAATGTGTTGCTTTCATCATGAGGGCGTAATAATGCATTCAGTTGCTTGTCAGCTTCTAAAGGAGAATGTTCATGTCGCTTTTTTCAGACTTCAATTTAACACCGAAAGAAATATTACAGTATGATTCACTAATATCAATGAGAAATGATTTCGATTTTTGGAAGAATACTTGCCAAGTTAAATACTATGTTTTTAGGTTTTTTACGCAGTACAATTTTTCTACCCTTTTCATATACATATACAAATTATTGGGTTAATAAGTAGACTTGAAAATATTACTAACAATATTCCTCTGGGTTAACACTTGCCTCTCATAATTTTTATCATATTCTCTTTGTGTCGACGTTTGAGAATAAGTGATTTGAGAACAGTGTTGCCTTTTTTGGTTATTTCTAACCAAAATTGGTTATTTTTTTGATCAATGTGTATTTTTTTTTGGTTTTGGTTTTTTTTTTTCTTAATAAAAAAAACTATTTTTTGTTTCTTTTTTTGTTAATTATAATTTAAACTTGAAAAAAAAACAAAAGTCTACGAATTTAATTTTGGTTATATTTTTTCTTATTTGGTGTTTTTTTCACAAATTTTGGTTACAAAATTTTTTTCGTGGCAACACTGTTTCAGAAGAATAAATAAAAAATTAGTCAAACAACAAAAACGCACGATGAGAACAACGCAGTGTTACGCTCTTGGTTTCTTTATCCTTCCCTTATATCTTTCCCCCCGCGTCGTGAAATATTTTTGAAAAATATTCCAAAATATCCCAAATTGCACATTCTTTATACTTTATTTTCTTTGGTTTTATACATCAAATATCATAGATAGCATACTTGTAGGGGTAACTATGCGTATGAGTAATATATTTCAAGTGCAATTAAATATTAAGTATGTAGTATGTAGGATATGTGGGCATGGCACCTCGCTCATTTGGAATATCAACATAAAAAGTAGCATATAACTCCTTCCAGACATACAGGAAGATACTGTGAAAATTTCAAGAAAATCGGTTCAGCGGTTCGTCTATAAACTTCAAACATACAAACAAACACACATTCATTTTTATATATAAGATTATTACTTTTAACATAATATCCACAATATCTATAATTACTTTTAATAATTTGAATTTAAAGTAAAATTTTGAAGATAATTTTTTTTAGTTTATATTCTTTCCAAATTGATATTCATATGTACATGATTTAAGCAATAATTTTAATTTAATTTAGTTTCTTACATTACATTTTATTTTATTTTTAATTGATATTTATATTTTTTTGTAATTGGACAAGATGGACATACAGGAAATATTACAATTGAACGTTGAGGGCTTGAAGAATAAACTGACAGAATTTGGTTTAGGGACTACGGGATGAAAACAGGAGTTACGGGATCGACTTAGGGATCACTTCGGCCTTAACAATGATGAATCGGAAGCCGTTTGCGATGATGTTTCCTCTTGACATAACGGTGCCACGGTGGGAAGAGGCGGCATGTTCACTTTAAGGGACATAGAAGATTCGCTTACTTCATTTTGCGGCACTGGTGATATCGATATTAGAAATTGGGTGGAAGATTTTGAAGATAACGCTGAAGTTGTTGGATGGAAGCAGCTTCAAAAATTTATTTACGCTAAGCAGTTATTAAAGGGTGCAGCTCGTTTGTTTATACGTAGCCAAAGTGGTGTAAAGAATTGGATCATGCTTAAAGAAGTATTAATAGAAGAATTTGGAGCCAAGATAGCAGCGATCGATGTGCATCGGACGCTTAGAAATCGGAAGATGTGGAGCAACGAAAGTAATAGAGAACACCTCTACGCGTTAATGGAGATTGGTAAGCCTATACAACTGGACGAGAGTAGTCTGATACAGTATTTCGTTGATGACATTCCGGATTCAAAGTTTGGAAAAGGTATTTTGTATCAGGCTAGAAATATTGAAAATTTAAAGCAGAATATTAAAACGTATGAAAAGATTCGTGGGTCGTCTCAACAAGTCTCGACTTTAAAATTTACTCCTGATTCGGAACAAAATCGGTATACGCGGAATAATAATTTATGTATAAGAAGGAAATGTTATAACCATTTGGCCAATTCAAGTGTAGGAGTCAGATGCAACCTACTAGGTTAGTTTGGGTTAGAGGAGGTTTTTTTTTTTTTTTTCACGCCGAGGAGGGGTGAATGTTCCTAACCGCACCATAGAGGAAGTCGTCACATCCTCCGTGTGTGGGGCCCTCACCCACTAAACTCCCCCCTCGTCTCGTGGACTTGTGCCCATTCCGGAACTACGGTGGTATTACTTCGGAGTGGAGTCCTTTTGGCCATTTGGCCCCTGCGTGTTCATATCCGCGTCCGGATTGCGTGTCGTAAGTTGAGGAGACATTCACGTGTCTCCACTATTCCTTTAGATCAGGATCCCGTGTCGTTTTCCTTTGAAACATGTGTCCGTATAAATTATGCCGGCGTGCCTGCCTGTTCTGCAGCCTCAAGGTCTCTCTTCTTCAGCCTTAGAATGCGCTCCAAGTAATTCGTTACTGAGGCCCAATTTTCTCTGCTCGAAGTCATAACACCGACAATGTTAGCGGCCGTGATCATTCCAATTTCCGACGTCAGTACAGAGCGATTGCTCTGCCAGCGTGCACATTCGAAAACCGTGTGCTCTGCATCATCAATAACTTCCCCTTCTTCGTAAAGACAGTAAGGGGAAGCGGTCTTGCCTATCCTGTGCAGATATTTTCTAAAATATCCGTGACCCGATAGCATCTGCGTAACGTAATAATTTACCTCTCCAAATTTGCGACCAATCCATGGCCTTATGTCCGGGATAAGTCTCGCCGTCCACCTTCCTCTTTCTTCATCGTTCCATCGTCGATGAGACGGTGTTTTCCCTGAAGTGGCCGGTTATGTGATCTCCAGCCGAACTCGCTCTATATATCTCCTTCCGCTCTGCCGCCAGCAGATCCACAGGATTGTACCTGCTATTACAAATACGGCTGGGGCGGACACTGTGCGATATGCCGACGTGATACGCAATGCAGCCGTTCTCTGTACCGATACAAGTGAGCTTGCCCGCTTTTTGACATCTAGCGTTTCGGCCCAAATCTCGCTCCCATAGAGCATAATACTGTTTCCGATCTCCATCAGGAGTCTCCTTCGGTAGCGGTCCTCCAATATTCGCCATTAATCTGCTGAGCTGTCCAACGATCTTCTAGGATTTGTTAGCAGAGTACTGAATCTGGTACGAAAATGTCAGTCTGGGATCTAGCCTTATTCCCAGGTATTTTACCGAGCTATTGGTCCTGATTACCTCGTTTCCAATACTCATGTCCACGTGCAGAGGGATACGACGACCAGTGATCAGTAGTAATTCCGTTTTATGCATGGCCAGGTCTAAGCCGTGGGAATCCAACCATGTTTTTGTTCTTAATATGACACGTCTAAGTTTTCGCTGTGCCTCTTCCGTATTCCTGGCCGTAATAACAGCTGCAATATCATCCGCGTATCCAACCAAAAAAGTTCCCTCTGGCATATCCTCTCTCAGAATTCTATCGTAGTTAACGTTCCATAGGTCGGGGCCTAGGATAGATCCTTGTGCCGCACCTGATGTTATGAGCTTCATCTTTGGTCCCGAGCTTGTGTTATACACCAGCTGTCTGTTACTCAGATAACTACTTATCATGGCCAAGATGTAGTGTGGCACCGAGAATTTGTACTCCAGAGTATTTAATACATCGCTCCATCTAAGACTATTGAACGCGTTTTTAACGTCCAAAGTCGCAAGCAGTAGCACAGGCCTCGAAAAGTTATTTCCTCGCTGTGTGACCATGGCCGCTTCAGTCACCTCTCTCAGGGCGCCAATTGTAGACCGACCAGGTCGAAAACCATATTGTCTATCCGACAGTCCGCCACTATTCTCTATAGCAGCTGTAAGCCTTGGCTTCAAAAGCCTCTCGAGCAGCTTCCCTGAAGTATCCAGCATGCACAGTGGCCTGTAGGCGGATGGGTCCGCTGGGTCGCCCTTTCCCTTGCTTATTAAGACTAGTCGTTGTTTCTTCCATATTTCGGGGAAAATACACTCTTTTAGGCACGCGTTGTACATTCCTAGTAGGAGTTCCGGTCTTTGATTGGCAATTTCCCGCATTACCTCAGGCGGGATGCCGTCGGGCCCCGGTGCCTTACCGGGTTTTAGTCCTGCTGCGGCTACTTTTAGCTCCTCTGCGGTGAATGGTAAAAATTCCGTATTGAGCATATTCTGTCGTCCTTCGTTCACTGGTTCATGAGTAGGGAATAGTGTATCCACTATATTTCTCATTATTCGCTCGTCCATAATTTCCATTGGTTTCCTCCTGTTCAGTTTGTCCATTACAATTTTGTATCCAAGTCCGTAAGGCTTTACGTTCACGTCATCTCGTAGTTCTTGGAATGCCTGGTTTTTCTTGAGCGTTATGGCCTTCTTCAGTGACTTTTTTGCCTCTTTGTATGCCCGCATTTCCTCTTCAGCTGGTTCGTCGGGTCTAGCTCTAGTGTACCTCCGCCGTAGTCGTAGGCACTCCCGCCTGAGTGCTGCGATGTTGTCGTCCCACCAATACATTGCCTTCTTCCTGATATTCGGGGGTCTGAATAAGGGCATTGCCTTTTTACATCCGCGTCTTATTACCTCCATGGTTTGTTCTACTCTCGTCCTCGCATCGTCCGAGAATTCAACTCTGCTACACAATCTGTCCACTTCTAAAATTAGCCGATTCGCATTCAATTTCCGTGCATCCCATCTTCGACTATTCGTGGTGTAATTGTCCTCCTCTACTCTATTCCTTGAAGTAAAGGTGTACGATATGTACTGGTGATCACTGCCCGTATATATTTCCAAGACCTTCCAGTCCCTCACTCTGTGATACATGCTCTCTGAGACCATAGTTATATCAGGGATGGTCCCCTCGCAGCCTGGTCGTCTGAAGGTAGCTACGCTCCCCTCATTCGCGAAGACCAGACCGGTTCGAGCTGCCATATCCACAATTCGCCTGCCTCTTGGGTTGGTATTCTGCATTCCCCACTCTACAGCTCTGGAGTTAAAGTCGCCTGCCACTATGAGGTTCCCGCCGATCCGCGCCGCTGCGTCCTCGATTCTGGCCAATTTTTCCTCAAAGGTTCCCACGTCGTCATTGGGAGACAAATAACAACTCATTAGAGTAATCTCATCAAACTGTACCCAGGTGAAACAATCTCCCCTACCAGATCTTCTCGGTCGGGGACCCTGGTTATCCGGTATCTATATGGCTGCTGTGGATGTTTCATCGCCCAGCCAGAATCCGTTATTTTTTGATGCATACTGTTCGCTTATAATGGCTACGTCAACGTCCTGCTCCCTGACTATTTGCGATAGCAAAGAAAAAGCCACCTTCCCTCGGTTCATATTCAGCTGCAAAATCCTCATGCTGCCTTTCGTAAGCTCATCTCACAGCCCCGCGATCCCGGGAGGTGATCCAGACGTTTTCCCGACTTCTCAGAGCATATGCAACATTTCGGTGCATTTCGGCACACCTTTCTCTTATGTCCCTTTTCGCCACATTTCATGCACAGGTTTAACCTGTCCGGTCCATCACATTCCCACTGTCTGTGCCCTATTCGAAAGCCTCGGTAACAGCGTGTCGGTTCGTCTCTGATAGTTATTCTGCAGCGTGTCCAGCCTATTTTGATTCTCTGTAGTTGCAGAAGCGCATTCGCACAACTTGCAGAGGCTGTCACGAAGGCTCTTTTCTGTTCCCGACTGTTTGCCTCGGTTAGATGAATGGATATATCCGGATTCATTTCGCCCGCTTCTCTTTGTACCGCTGCCAAAACTTCCTCGGTGGTTGTGAGGGCATCCAGGTCGCGAATCACCAAAGTGACCGTAGGTACAAGCTCCTTCACGGTTGCCTCTTGATTTAGGACGCTCTTTAGGTTCTCCCTGAACTCGTCTCTTTTGCCTCCTTTACCCATTTCAATCAGAATGGCCCCTGTTTTTGTCTTCCGGACGGCGCGTATGGCTATCTCCGATTCCTCTGGTTTTATTTTGCTTCGTATGTTCCTCAGAACATCAGCGTAGCTGCGCCCCTCGGTTGGGTGAATGATCACAGCTTCTGGACGTTCTTTCACAGTTTTTCGTCGCTCCTTTTTCTCTTTCCTCGTCGATTTCTTGCTCTTAACTGTTTTCCATTCTTCTTCAGCTTATGTTTCCTTGAGCTGTGCCGTGTCTGCCGGTTTTGCTCTCGGCCTCTTTTCCGGGCGGATCTCCGCCGGGCTTGAGGCGCCTCGCTTGTGTAGGGAACTTACAGGTGTGGAGACATCACACTCGTTCCCGGTTTTCCTCGCGCCCTCAAGGGCCTTACTCGCTTCCTTTTCCTTTTCTGCGGTCTTCCAGTTTTCTCTATAGCTCCTCATTACTTCAATGAGCTCCTCTAATTCTGATACTCCGCTCTGAACTTCCATACTGATGTTCCTTGCCTTCGTCATTGCCGCTCTAATCCTGCGGATAGCACTTTCACACTTAGCAAAGGTCTCCTCCTCTGGGTTTCTCATCTTGGATATAAACTCCTGTCTCGGGGAACTGTGCCCCAAAAGCGGTTCCATTGTTCCTCCACGTGCTGGTTGCAGTGCATGCGATTGTGCACCTTCCCGCGCAGGTTTAGGTGTCGTGACACCTTTCTCAATCCTAGTGCTCTTCGCAGATGTGCCCTGAGAGTTCGCCACCGTTTGGGATTTCTTCACCGGTGATCGCCTGATTTTTGGGCTGCTCATAAAGGCAACCTCGCCGTGAATCATCTCTTCTACTTCTGTTATTTTTTTATTAATTTTTTCTATTTGGGTTTCATCTTCAAGCCGCTATCTCATATCGGGTATGCAGTTGTCCCTTAAAGACCCCGAGGGTGCCTATGGTAATCAGTGAGGTCCTCGCGAGGGTTGACGCAAATCTTCATGGGAGTTTGCGTTCAGAGCCAGGTCGGACACTAATTAGGAGTCATCTCAACTAAACCTGCACCACCAACTAAATGGCGACGATAATCGAACGTACTTGAAGCCCTGCCACGGATTTAACGGAACGGAGGCGTCTGCAACATTAGCCTGAAAGCCATTTCGACCGGTTTTCATCCGGTGTACTCAGGTAACAGAATGCAACAAACGTCAGCCCACATGCGTCATCTTCATAATCGATTTTTCATTCATAGTCAAGGTCGTGCCGAGTCGCCAATCTTGCCTTCTCACATTAGCAAGTACTCAGCGGATGCTGAGTACCAGTACCCGGGGAGTGCCTGCTCTAAGATACGGAGGCTGTGAGCTGCTTGGCATGCACCTACAAGGATAGCCCCGGGCCCCGCCAAGTTGGAACCAATCAGTAGCGTTGCCTTGTAGTTACATACCCGCTCCCCAGGTTAGAGGACGTGTACTTGTCAACTGTGACAAGTGCAGTACCGGAAGGTCGAATTGACCCATTGTACAACGTCCTAGCTTCTCACACCTCTCGTGTTGTGTGCGTTAATTTTATACATGAGTAGCGAGACCTACAGTTTAACGTCGACTCCGAATGACAGATTTTTGAAAAGCTTTTCATGGCAATTATTACTCTCAGGGTTTTTGCCAGAAATCTGCTGAGAGGAAGTCGCCGAAGAAATATTTTCATATTTTCGTTTTGATGTCTGACCTGGGATTTGAACTCGGGCCTTTCGTCTAATAAGCCGACACACTACCTACTAGACCACGGCCAATTTTCCAATGATGCTTATAGATGACGTTTTGCACAAACCACAATCGGCTAAGATTTCTTCGACGCTTGATTTGAGGAATGGATTTTTCCATGTAAGGGGTGTTTTTTTATAGAGGTATAGAACTTTAAGTTGGCATTACTTTTAAAGATGGCGACCGATTTAACAGCTGTCAAGTGATTTATTTTCAGTTTGGTTTGGCAATTCATCATGAATAGACTAACGCCTGAACAACGCTTGCAAATAGTGCAATTTTACTTCGAAAATAATGGTTCTATTCATAATCGAATTTTGTTTAGCGACGAAGCGCACTTCTGGTTGAATGGCTACGTCAACAAACAAAACTGCCGCATTTGGAGTGAAGGTAATCCTCGAGTGTATGTGGAAACACCATTACATCCAGAAAAACTGACTGTTTGGTGCGCTTTATGGGCTGGTGGAATCATTGGTCCGCACTTTTTCAAAAACGATGTTGGCCAGAACGTTACAGTCAATGGTGATCGGTATAGAGCCATGATTACTAACTTTTTCATTCCTTAATTGAGTAACCATGATGTCCAGGAGATGTGGTTTCAACAAGACGGCGCAACATGTCACACAGCTCGTGCCACAATAGATTTATTGAAAGACACGCTTGGTGACTGCCTAATTTCACGTTTTGGACCTGTGAATTGGCCTCCAAGATCTTGTGGCTTTACGCCGCAAAACTACTTTTTGTGGGGCTATGTAAAGTCATTGGTCTATGCTGTAAAGCCACAAACGCTTGACCATTTGGAAGACAACATTCGCCGTGTTATTGCCGATATACGGCCACAAATGTTGGAAAAAGTCATCGAAAATTGGACGTCCAGATTGGACTACATCCGCGCCAGCCGTGGCGGTCATATGCCAGAAATCATATTTAAAATGTATAATCCATCGTTGTTTTATTGCAACTTAAAGTTCTATACCTCTATAAAAAACACCCTTTACCAGTTGAGGAAGGCTCAAGAAAATATACGTCATTTGTCACCCATAACGGTTAATACGAATTTAATTTTGTACCGTTTGGTATTTCTAACTCTCCGGCAGTTTTTTTCTCGATATATCTTCGCAATATTTAGAGAACTTATCCAGGATGGAACAATCATAGTCTACATAGATCAGCGGTCGGGGAACCGGGGTAAATTACCCCAAATGGGGTAAAAATGAAACTTTTGTGGGTAAAAAGTATTGTTACGAATCTTTCAAAAAAAGTCAATTGGAGAAACATTTAGATAATTCACATTCACTCCTGTCTTCCAAACCGCCAGAATACTTTGCAAATTTAGAAATATCTGTTAAAAGACAAAGATTGAATAGCAACTTGGGTGGTACATTTGATCAGCGTTCAGCATCAAGGGCTAGCTTTGGTTGATTGCTCGAAATAAAAAACCATACACTATTGGTGAAGATTTGGTTAAACCAGCTGCTGTAAAAATGACAGAGATTATGTGTGGTCTGCGCGAATTGTGAAAGAACGAATTTCTATATTAGTAGAAAATGTGAAGGAAGAGGTTATTTTCGCATTAAAACATATTTAAATAGCAATTCACAGCCAATGGTGTTGAGATCAATGGAATTGAGATCTCGTGGAATTGATGTCTACAATAAAGTAAATGAATACTTCAATGCGAAAAGTTTAAAATGGGAATACTGTATTTCTGAATCTTTGGATGGAGCTCCAGCTGTGCTGGGTCATATACATAGTTTTTCGGCTTTCGTAAAAAAATAACCCAAATATTGAAGCTACTCACTGTATGATCCATCGCCGGGCCCTTATGGTCAATTATTTATAACCTACACTGGAAGCCGTCATGCATGATGTCATCAAGATTGTAAAATTTATCAAGGTAAACGGAAATCTCCAGTATTTCGCAGATGGTATGGTTGAACATCCCTTACATATCCAAGTTGGTCGGTTAGATAACTAGGCGCTTTCCCCATTTTCATTTTTTGAATTGCAAGGTGTTAAGAAGCAGTCTCTGGTGGATATTTAGCCATTTTAGTGTGTCCAGCATATGTTGAATTGGAGTGTATCTATTATATTTAAGTATCGATCTCATGGCCTTATTTTGTAATTTTTGCAGTCTTTCTATTTGAGTTGTCGAGCAACATGTATACAAAATTGTAGATCCGAATTCAAAGTGAGGTTTTATCATTGTATTATATATATTGATTGCAGTCATTATTGATATCTTATTTCTAATCCGTTTTAGGAATCCAATTTTTTCCCCGATTTTTTTACATATATATTCAATGTGTTCATTTAATTTTAAGTCCTTATCGATTATAAACCCAAGGCAGTTTAGTTTATTAACTTTTTCAATTATTTCATTATTAATCCTAATTACTGAATCATCGTTCATGTTAATTTGAAGTTGCTTGGTTTTGTTTTCATTTAACTTCAGTTCATTCATCTTTAGCCAGTAATTTATATTATTTATGTCGTGTAGTAGATATTGTTTACATTGCTCATCTGTTTCTCCTTCCGCATATATTAGGGTGTCGTCTGCATAGAGTATAATTTTACATCTTTTGAGTACGTGTGGCATATCATTTATGTAAATTATAAATAGCAATGCTCCCAAATTCCCTGAGGTACTCCAAATTCATTAATTACTTCATCCGATTTTGTACCATTCACCTTTGTCATTTGCTTTCTATTTGTAAGGTATGATTTAAACCACTCAAGTTCCTTCTCTTTAATGCCATACATATTTAATTTTTGAATAAGTATTTCTCTGTCAATTGTTTCAAAAGCTCTTTTTAAATACAAAAATATTGCCATTATTTTTTTCTTTCTGCCTATAAATTTCCACCTGTTTATCAAACAATTTACCGCTGTTTCGCATGAGAAATTTCGTCTAAAACCTGACTGATATTTTGAAAACAAGTCATTTTGCTCCATGTATGTTTCTATTTGTTCTTTAATTACTTTTTCCATTATTTTTTCACATGTTTTTAGTGTATTTATTGGGCGGAATTCCTCACATTTGTTCGTTTTTAATATTTTTTCTACCAGGGATATCACAGAGTATTTCCAGTTATTTGGGAAAATTCCGGTCTTCATTGACATATTAATAATATCACGTATTTTTGTCCCTAATATGTTCCAGTTATCCATAATAATTTTAATTGTAATATTATTATAGTTTGGCTTATTCTTCATACTCTTGCATATATTTTTAATTTCTTGAGTTGTTATTGCACGGAATTTAAATCTATTTATTATCACAGGTAAATTGTTTACATATTGCACATCCTCTATTGTATTATTGATTGACTTAATACTATTTACGAAGTAATTATTAAATTGAGTTGCTATTTGGTGATCGTCATTCTTATATTCTATTCCATAAAATATCACATTTTGTATCACAGATTTATTTTTCTTAAGGACTAGGTCTTTTATCTCCTTCCACATTTGTTTCTGGTCTTTGGCATTATTTATCTTTTTATTAATAAAATTGTTCTTTTCAAACTCAATTATGGTTTTATATATATTTCTAATTGTTTTATAATTAGCCCATGCTACTTGTGTATTTTCCATTTTCGCTATCCGATATTTAATTACTTTTTCCGTCTTTAATCGTCTCAGTTCTCCGTTAAACCATTTGTTCACATAATATTTGTCATTTATTGTTCTAGTAATCGTAAATTTTCTTACAGTGTCTTCAATGGCTGAGTCAAAATGAGCAACCTTATTATTTAAATCATTGTCATTGTTTTCTCCTAGTATTGCACGAATTTCATTATTAAACAACGTTTTATTGTATTTAAATATTCTAATTTCCCTTTTACCAGGATATTTATTGCACGTTATATTGATTTTTATATCTATTGCTTCATGATCTGTTATCTTTTTTAAAACGTTATTGTTTGCTGTAATGTTTGTGTTATTTGTTATGACATAGTCTATGATTGTTTTTGTGCTTGCAGTTATCCTGGTATAATCATTGACTATTTGTTTGAGTCCGTTATCACTAAAGACACATTTCAGTCTGTTCTTATACGTTCCTTCTCTGCTCCAGTCTATATTTAAATCTCCAGCTATTATTATATTGTGATGAAATTCACATATTTCTTCTATTATTTGTTCAAATACTTGGCAGAACTCCACTTCACTGCTGCTTGGTGATCTATATACTGCTACTATTATAAATTGATTGTTCTGGACTGTAACCTTGTATGCACTTATCCAATAGTCGTAGTCAGAAAATTTTTCTCCAATTTTTATGACATTATATTGTTGTCTGAAATATACAATAACTCCGCCCGTCCTATTCGAATTTGAGTACGTGATGTAACTATTATACCTATTAATCTGTATTTCTTGTTCTTCAATATCCCGCGTTAAATGTGTTTCCGATAGAATAATAAAATCAGGGCTTTGTTCATTGACTATAACTTCTAGTTGGTTGTAATTATTAATTAAGCCACATATGTTCGTATGAATACCATATATTTGCTGTGATTGTTAAACTACTAGTCCCATTCTCTTCTTTTTCATATTAAGCTTGTTTTTATAGACTGGACATTCTCTGTCGGTTGTGATATGATTTTCATTAAGGCCCATGTTTAGGTTTTTGTTTGCTCTAATACAGTTAACACATTTGCTTATTATTTCCTTATCGCATTCTTTTGATTTGTGGTTTCCGTGACATCTATAACATGTCTCTTCTCTAGTGCACTCACTCGCTTTATGATTATACCCTAAGCATTTAAAGCACATAATTATATCTGTTCCGTCAAAAACTCTACACTTTTCCCATCCAATGTTTAATTTTTGTGCAGCTTTAATCTCTGTGTATGTTTCTTTGTTAACTATTATTTTAGCGTTATAAATTATTTTATTATATTTTTTATATTCGTAGGATTTTACCGCTTTAATTTCGTGTTTTTGTTGTTGTTGATTTTGTCTCTTTATTTTCGAAATAAGCTCTTCATCATCGTATTTAAAAGACATATCAGTTATGATTATAGACATATCTCTATCATTTGGTGTTTTAATATCATATGTGTCACCCATTTTACTCTCAATAGCATTTTTTATTTTATTTCTGTCTTCATCACTGTTACTTTGTATAATTATTGTTCCATTTTTTCTGTTTTCAATGTTTGCTATATTTAAGTTTACTGGATTGACATTTTTATTTAGATCTTGTTTAGTTTTTTCAATCTTTTGTCTTTCCCTTGGCTTTATTATTAAAGGAACTTGTTTCTGTACATCTGGCAGCACCATGCTTTTTTTAACCGTTTCGGCAAATGACAGTTTGTTTTGTTTATCGCTGTTTTCCTTTATTACTTGTTTTATTTCATTGCACATCCTTACACTATTTTCTTCGAATTTGTTGTAAATATCTTTTATTATCAAAATCATTCAACACATTGCTTAATTTTTTAAATTCAGTTACATTATTCTCACATATTTTCTGTGCCTTGTCTATTTTCTTCATCCTTTCCTCATATCCCTTTTCAATTGCCTGAAATAATTTTTTAATTTCGTATTCATTTTGTTTCAATGATAACTCAAATTCTTTTTTGTATTCAGCCAAGCTTATTTTGTTTTTGTTGACACCATCTTGAATTTCAACCAATACCATATCAACGTTATGAATATATTGTATGCAATCATCACACATATATCTTATAAACGGATTAGATTCCAAAACCTTTGAGAACCTGATCAAGACCAGAGCATTTATCGGTACAATGATATACCCTGCCGCAAACTCCTGAACACAATATTCCTGTTTCGCCACGGATTGCTCTCTTGCACTTATGGCATTCAGCCATCGCAGAGCCGATTTTAACTTTTGTTTTTTTAAATTTAAATTATATGTTTTTAATAATATTTTTATTTCCCCGTATTTAGAAATTATTTATCTATTGATATAAATAGTCCTTTTTCTATTCTTTAGCCAATAAATATTTTATTTTTCGAAAATTCACGGAGCTTATAATATACGCGTTTAACTTAAACGTCAACCGTTATACAATCGTTTGGCAGAAGCAATTCTTGAACTCGATCTAATACTGCAGCACGTATTCAATTTGAGAGTAGACCAAATCTGTCGTCTTTTTGGATGTCAAAAGCTGCAAAGGCTTTCAAAATTGCGCATGAAGAGTCGGTTAAAAGATTTTTGCCATTTGGAACAATATATGTATGCGAACAACGCTTTTCCACTCTAATGAACATAAAAACGAAGAACAGAAATCGATTAAACGTCGAAGACTGTATTCATATCGCTCTTACATCAAAATGTCCCAATTTTGAAGCAATTTTATCGAACATGAAACAACATCATTTCTCCAAAACGTGAAGGAAAAATGTTTTCAATTATTCTTTTTTTTTAATTTTTCAATTCTAATTATTATAATTATAATTATATTATTATAATAATAATTTGTTACAGTACTCCAAATTGTCAATCCTCAATTCTACCCAATGGGTTTCAATTTGTTATATATATTACTATTATTACCATTATGTATTACTAGGTATTACATTGATAAATTGGGTAAATGATGCTTAAATTAAATTTTTAGTTATTGTTTTCTTTTGAAAATTATCATTTTTTTTTTTTTTTTTTTTTTTTTTTTTTTTTTTTCACGCCGAGGAGGGGTGAATGTTCCTAACCGCACCATAGAGGAAGTCGTCACATCCTCCGTGTGTGGGGCCCTCACCCACTAAACTCCCCCCCTCGTCTCGTGGACTTGTGCCCACTCCGGAACTACGGTGGTATTACTTCGGAGTGGAGTCCTTTTGGCCATTTGGCCCCTTCGTGTTCATATCCGCGTCCGGATTGCGTGTCGTAAGTTGAGGAGACATTCACGTGTCTCCACTATTCCTTTAGATAAGGATCCCGTGTCGTTTTCCTTTGACACATGTGTCCGTATCAATTATGCCGGCGTGCCTGCCTGTTCTGCAGCCTCAAGGTCTCTCTTCTTCAGCCTTAGAATGCGCTCCACGTAATTCGCCACTGAGGCCCAATTTTCTCTGCTCGAAGTCATAACACCGACAATGTTAGCGGCCGTGATCATTCCGATTTCCGACGTCAGTACAGAGCGATAGCTCTGCCAGCGTGCACATTCGAAAACCGTGTGCTCTGCATCATCAATAACTTCCCCTTCTTCGTAAAGACAGTGAGGGGAAGCGGTCTTGCCTATCCTGTGCAGATATTTCCTAAAATATCCGTGACCCGATAGCATCTGCGTAACGTAATAGTTTACCTCTCCAAATTTCCGACCAATCCATGGCCTTATGTCCGGGATAAGTCTCGCCGTCCACCTTCCTCTATCTTCCTCGTTCCATCGTCGTTGCCATCTTGAGACGGTGTTTTCCCTGAAATGGCCGGTTATATGATCTCCAGCCGATTTCGCTCTATATATCTCCATCCGCTCTGCCGCCAGCAGATCCACAGGGATTGTACCTGCTATCACAAGTACGGCTGGGGCGGACACTGTGCGATATGCCGACGTGATACGCAAAGCAGCCGTTCTCTGTACCGATACAAGTGACCTTGCCCGCTTTTTGACATCTAGCGTTTCGGCCCAAATCTCGCTCCCATAGAGCATAATACTGTTTCCGATCTCCATCAGGAGTCTCCTTCTCGTCGGTAGCGGTCCTCCAATATTCGCCATTAATCTGCTGAGCTGTCCAACGATCTTCTGGGCTTTGTTAGCAGAGTACTGAATCTGGTACGAAAATGTCAGCCTGGGATCCAGCCTTATTCCCAGGTATTTTACCGAGCTCTTGGTCCTGATTACCTCGTTTCCAATACTCATGTCCACGTGCAAAGGGATACGACGACCAGTGATCAGTAGTAATTCCGTTTTATGCATGGCCAGGTCTAGGCCGTGGGAATCCAACCACGTTTTTGTTCTTAATATGACACGTCTAAGTTTTCGCTGTGCCTCTTCCGTATTCCTGGCCGTAATAACAGCTGCAATATCATCCGCGTATCCAACCAAAAAGGTTCCCTCTGGCATATCCTCTCTCAGGATTCCATCGTAGTTAACGTTCCATAGGTCGGGACCTAGGATAGATCCTTGTGCCGCACCTGATGTTATGAGCTTCACCTTTGGTCCCGAGCTTGTGTTATACACCAGCTGTCTGTTACTCAGATAACTACTTATCATGGCCAAGATGTAGTGTGGCACCGAGAATTTGTACTCCAGAGTATTTAATACATCGCTCCATCTAAGACTATTGAACGCGTTTTTAACGTCCAAAGTCGCAAGCAGTAGCACAGGCCTCGAAAAGTTATTTCCTCGCTGTGTGACCATGGCCGCTTCAGTCAC
Organism: Sarcophaga rosellei; assembly: GCA_930367235.1. NCBI lineage: Eukaryota > Metazoa > Arthropoda > Insecta > Diptera > Sarcophagidae > Sarcophaga > Sarcophaga rosellei. Next base: position 58,276,545 of record OV884019.1, read on the forward strand.
CTCTCTCAGGGCGCCAATTGTAGACCGACCAGGTCGAAAACCATATTGTCTATCCGACAGTCCGCCACTATTCTCTATAGCAGCTGTAAGCCTTGGCTTCAAAAGCCTCTCGAGCAGCTTCCCTGAAGTATCCAGCATGCACAGTGGCCTGTAGGCGGATGGGTCCTCTGGGTCGCCCTTTCCCTTGCTTATTAAGACTAGCCGTTGTTTCTTCTATATTTCGGGGAAAATACACTCTTTTAGGCACGCGTTGTACATTCCTAGTAGGAGTTCCGGTCTTTGATTGGCAATTTCCCGCATTACCTCAGGCGGGATGCCGTCGGGCCCTGGTGCCTTACCGGGTTTTAGTCCTGCTGCGGCTACTTTTAGCTCCTCTGCGGTGAATGGTAAAAATTCCGTATTGAGCATATTCTGTCGTCCTTCGTTCACTGGTTCATGAGTAGGGAATAGTGTATCCACTATATTTCTCATTATTCGCTCGTCCATAATTTCCATTGGTTTCCTCCTGTTCAGTTTGTCCATTACAATTTTGTATCCAAGTCCGTAAGGGTTTACGTTCACGTCATCTCGTAGTTCTTGGAATGCCTGATTTTTCTTGAGCGTTATGGCCTTCTTCAGTGACTTTTTTGCCTCTTTGTATGCCCGCATTTCCTCTTCAGCTGGTCCGTCGGGTCTAGCTCTAGTGTACCTCCGCCGTAGTCGTAGGCACTCCCGCCTGAGTGCTGCGATGTTGTCGTCCCACCAATACACTGCCTTCTTCCTGATATTCGGGGGTCTGAATAAGGGCATTGCCTTTTTACATCCGCGTCTTATTACCTCCATGGTTTGTTCTACTCTCGTCCTCGCATCGTCCGAGAATTCAACTCTGCTACACAATCTGTCCACTTCTAAAATTAGCCGATTCGCATTCAATTTCCGTGCATCCCATCTTCGACTATTCGTGATGTAATTGTCCTCCTCTACTCTATTCCTTGAAGTAAAGGTGTACGATATGTACTGGTGATCACTGCCCGTATATATTTCCAAGACCTTCCAGTCCCTCACTCTATGATACATGCTCTCCGAGACCATAGTTATATCAGGGATGGTCCCCTCGCAGCCTGGTCGTCTGAAGGTAGCTACGCTCCCCTCATTCGCGAAGACCAGACCGGTTCGAGCTGCCATATCCACAATTCGCCTGCCTCTTGGGTTGGTATTCTGCATTCCCCACTCTACAGCTCTGGAGTTAAAGTCGCCTGCCACTATGAGGTTGCCGCCGATCCGCGCCACTGCGTCCTCGATTCTGGCCAATTTTTCCTCAAAGGTTCCCACGTCGTCATTGGGAGACAAATAACAACTCATTAGAGTAATCTCATCAAACTGTACCCAGGTGAAACAATCTCCCCTACCAGATCTTCTCGGTCGGGGACCCTGGTTATCCGGTATCCATATGGCTGCTGTGGATGTTTCATCGCCCAGCCAGAATCCGTTATTTTTTGATGCGTACTGTTCGCTTATAATGGCTACGTCAACGTCCTGCTCCCTGACTATTTGCGATAGCAAAGAAAAAGCCACCTTCCCTCGGTTCATATTCAGCTGCAAAATCCTCATGCTGCCTTTCGTAAGGATTTTGCAGCTGAATATGAACCGAGGGAAGGTGGCTTTTTCTTTGCTATCGCAAATAGTCAGGGAGCAGGACGTTGACGTAGCCATTATAAGCGAACAGTACGCATCAAAAAATAACGGATTCTGGCTGGGCGATGAAACATCCACAGCAGCCATATGGATACCGGATAACCAGGGTCCCCGACCGAGAAGATCTGGTAGGGGAGATTGTTTCACCTGGGTACAGTTTGATGAGATTACTCTAATGAGTGAAAATTATCATGGGGGGCTATAATATGAAAGATGCTAAAAAGAGGCGATTTCGTTTTTTTCTGCTCTTCGCCATGGGGTAATATCAACTTAAAAAAAATATTTTGGGTTATGATTAAAAAAGTTCCCCGACCGCTGACATAGATGATATTAAATGATTTATTCCATCATTAAACGAAGAAGAAGGTATCATAAAACTAAGGCGAGTATTGAGTATAGCGGGAAAATATAATCTGAATATAAAATGGGAGAAATGCCAACTTTTAAAGTGAAAAGTAAATTTTTTGGGATATATACATAATTGAAAATTCTACTATTAAACCATCATCTTAGAAAATTTTAGCAGTTTCAAATTTCCCAATTCCAATAAGAAAACACTTAAAAAATTCTTAGGACTAACATCATACTTCAGACGCTTCATTCCTAATTCTGCAATTATAGCAAAACCACTAACGGATTTATTAAAAAAGGATGCGGTATTCGAAATCAAGGACAGACAAATAATAGCGACTGATCAATTCAAGTCAAGCCTAATGCACCAGTTTTAAATTTACTCAATCCGAAGGCACCAATTGAAGTTCATACCGACGCAAGTACGCACGGATATGGAGCTGTTTTGTTACAGAAAAGTTCAGATGACCAATAGTGGCACCCAGTTGAGTACATGAGTCAGAAAACTACTGATGCTCAAAGGAAATATCATTCGTATGACCTGGTGGTACTGGCCATAATTGAGGCACTTAAAAAGTGGAGGGTTTACCTAATGGGCTCTAAAATAAAAATAATGACTGACTGTAACTCATTTGCGATAACTATGTTCCTTCAGGAATTCGATTTTATAGTATAACATAGATCTGGCAGCAAAATTCGACTTGCAGATGCTCGTGGCAGGGTCTCTTGTCTTCTAGTAGACGATTCAAGCAAACATCGACTTACCGCACCGAAACACAAACTGATATTCAAAAATTAGTTGAAGAATTTTCTATTTCCGAATTAGATAAAGAGCGGGATGAAATTCGCACAATTCCCGAGGAAAATATTGCCAAACTGCAGGCTAAAAATCGCAAGACATTTGATAGGAAAAGAGTGCAAATACCTGTATATAAGTTAAATGAGCTAGTGGAGATTAAAAGAACCAAATTTGGAGTTGGTCTAAAATTGAGGCCTAAATACTTCGGACCCTATAAAGTCGTAAAAATATTGAAACACGATCGCTATGCAGTTGAAAAGGTAGGCGAGGTGGAAGGTCCGCGGGAAACTATTACCGTGGCGGAATATGGAAATGGAGTTCATCATTCGGGTCGAATGATCATTTAGGACGGCCGAATGTGGGATCAGGACGTACCACCAGGAGTGGCAACATTTACTGTCTTAAATACGGTAGAGTTTAACACTAATGCGATTGAATGCAACTCTACAATTACAGACGCTATTTTAAGATTAACGAATAGTTTTAAGTTAGATTCTTCACTTGTAGTTTGAAAAGAGAGCAACATCTCTCATTATATTTTTAAATAAACATTATTAATTACTCTAATAATTACAAAGTGTTTTATTTGAAAAAGGCAAAAACTACATGTATATTTTATTTTCAGATTTTTTTATTTTGTACAATACAATATATATCTTTGGAATATAATAATAGTTAAACATTCGTTTATACATATTAAATAGCTTTTGAGTTATCATATATTTTTCATAAAATGTATGACATCTGCAAATGTTAAAAGATTCTGAGTAAATATAGGGTTATCCATTTCGTGGTTTCAAAAGTAAACGTAAATAAAACACATATAAAATATTTTTTTCATGATATTTCTTTTTTATTGTAAAGTTTGAACGTTGACATTATGTGTGAAACACTACATCATTTAAATGACCTCCACGCGTAGTGTTGCAAGCATTGATTTTTTTGAGGTAATTTTCGACCACTTTTTGACACATATTGGGCGGTATCTCAGCCAGTAAGGTCCAATCACACCTTCGGACTAAAAAGCGCACCAAGAAGTGACTTTTTCTGGATGTAACCCCAAATACGACAATTTTGTTTATTAACATACCCACCCAGTGTGAAATGTGCTTCATCGCTGAAGAAAATTTTGATCGAAAAATTGCCGTCCATCGCCAATCACCATTTTTGTAGTAGGTTTTGATAATTTTTATGCGTTGTGTGATAGTTAAGCGATCCATTTTCGTCAATGCCAGACTTTCAACTGAAAAGAAAAAAATTGGTTTCACAACTTAGTTTGACAGATGTCGAATTCTAGTCGCATACTTTTGAAACCATGAAATGGATAGCCCTATATTTTCACAATAAAACAAATGTATGATATTATTAATACATAAAAATGGATTATATTCTTAGTTCATTGATAAGACTTAAAAATAAATCGACATGTTGTCTATATAATATGTATGTAGGATGGCAACCCTGATAGAATAGAACTCTGTAGTTTATTAATAGAAAATAGAATAGTAGAAAGAAATTGTAAAGTATGAAGAAGAGAAATAAGGAAGTGTTTGGTTTTTTTTAAATTAGTTTTTGTCAAGTCAGTTGAGCAGTCGCAGTCGCAGGAAAAAGTTGAAAAGTGAAAATAAAAAAAGTTGAAAAGTTGTGAAAACAAGTCTTTTTAGAAAAAGCAAAGTTAAAAATAGAAAATTTTGAAAGAAAACTGAAGTTGTGAAGAGCTGATAAAAGCTAGATTTGGGGATAATTGAAAAAATAAATTTATTAAAGAATTAAACAAGTTAAATTTGTAAATTTTAAAATAACTTTAAAACCATTTTTGTGAATTTCTTTTATTTAAAATTATATATTAAAAAACATTCAAATCAAAACTGAATTCTAAAATAAATGAAAATTAAAAATTGAAAATCCGAGTGTTTTTATTTAAAAGTTATAAAAACGTTCTTACATGTATATCTTCTAACTTAGTTGATATCACCATTTCTTTCCTTCTTTGAAAAAGAAAGGGTAATGAATAACTAAACGATACAGTCAACCCTCCTATAACGCGGTGAGTGCGTACCGCGTTGTATGGAAACCGCGCTATAAGAAACTCGGATTTAACCGAACAAACCAGGCAAATTCGTAGCACGTTCTATGGAAACCGTCTACCGCGTTGTATAGAAACCGCGCTATAAGAAACTCGGAATTAGTACAAATCACATTGTTCGTACCGCGTTATATGGAGACCAAGACAAGAGTTCATATAAGAATTGATAAAAAAAAAAAATAAAACAAAAACTAAACTAAAAGACTGTTTTCCAACAAAAATAAGAAAGACTTTTAAATTTTGTAATTTTTCAACATTCATCCTAACTGCCAGATATGAGTTGCAGAAAAATTTTTTGAATGTCGTAGACGGATATGAGATAAGCTGGCCTTTTTATATAAATATGTTGTTCGTACAACTCGGCTGTCCTTTTGCGTCGAAAATAAAGCTGATATTAAACCCTCTTACAATAGTTACTAGAGTCATTAAGATGCTGTGCGGAAAGAAATTATATCCTGTTGTTGAACGGAAACCGCCCAGTATGAGTACCGTGTTATAGGAGGGCTGTCGCAATTTCAGCTCCGCGTTATGTGAAAACCGCGTTATGTGGAAACCGCGTTCTAGAAGTAACGCGTTATAGGAGGGCTATCGCAATTTCAGCGCCGCGTTATATGGAAACCGCGTCATAGGAGGGTTGACTGTATTAACATATTTTTAAATGGTTTACAGTTAATGTTTTCAAATGTTTTAAATAGAGTTTTCTTTATTAAGAATTAACTTTACAAAATTTCTAAATAAAATGGTATTTTTTCCAGCACAAATTCGATAACAATTATAGTGATTTTCCCAAGTATTTAGATTAGTATTAAATTTATATAATGTTCTTATACTAGGTAGCTCAGTTCATTTAAATTAACTATAGTGGGGTTTCTGGGCCAATTTCTCCATACAAATTTGGGAGCATGCCTAGTCGGTTAGTCAATAGTTTTGTAAGATGTATTGTGAAAAGGTAATGCTTTTTAATGTGTGTGCGTGTCATAATTGGTTGATTGAAAGGTATGTAAAATTTGTTAGAGAGAGTGATATAGGATTATGTAAGGTGATTGTGATGCGTTTATGCCGGTTGTTTGATAGTTCATATTTTTGTTTTGAAAAGTAAGCTAAATATTTTTTAGGTATGCAACATATGTTATAGAAAGTGATGTAGGGTTATGTGATGATAGTTATGCGTTTATGACGGTTGTTGTATAGTTTTATACTTTTGTTTTGAAAAGTAAGCTAAAAACTTTTTTAGGTATGTGTGTTGACTCAGCCGATTTGCTGGTCGGTTTTGATTTGTCCGGGCGGAATCACTGGGACAATTATACATACAACACAAGCACTTAAACTTGGTTGTAGTGAATTTTTAATAACACAAGCACTTGAACTTGGTTATTACGGAGGTGTGGAGAATAAAACAATCAATTGTTTCTCTCAATTTATTTTTATTAAACCATAGCCTTAAATACTATCTTATTGCCAAATTGCAATAAATTATTTTTAACATATTTAAAATCTATTTTGTTGCTGAATTGCAACAAATAATTTTTAATGTATTTATTGTGCTTTGGGCTTATGCATTTTCCTACACGTGTAAGAAATTCCAGGAATCCTGAAACCCCAGACAAATGCAATGCAAATAAACAAAAAACTACACCAGAACTTCAAGGTTTTTCTTTTATCATAATTTGAAGTAGCTGTTCAAATCAAAAATAAGGCACGTATTGGCAACTCAGTTGTGATTGTTGTGTATTTTTGGAAGTGTGTTACGCTCGCTTCCGAAGTCATTAGTTAGTAGTAGAAAAATCTTAATTTGGAACCTGGCATGTATGGGGAATGATCCGGCTAGCTCAATCCCGTGGGTGTTCCTGACCCAAAATTTTTACGAAGCGTAAGCATAGAAATACTCATACATGCCAAATAGACGAAGAGTTGCAAAAAAAATACTTACATCTTCAATCACACTCCCACTCGCACCCTTGGAACCTTCACCCTCGCGCAGAGAAAAAAAAAGTTGTTTAGAGAGACATTATATTAAGATACAATCTTTATTGAACCAGTACCATGAACATGAGAATATATATAGAAAAAAACAATAAAATGGAGAGAATGGAATACAATTTTATATGCTACAGTAATATATTGAATAATTTGTTAGTAAATATGTGAATTATAATATGTGTACAATAAGTTTATATATACATAAATAAATAATTAATAATTAAATTTATAATTACAACATTTTATTTTTAAATATAACTTAAATTACATCTTACGATGATGGTGTTGAAATGGATGGCCGGTGAGGCGCTGGTGCCGGAAAGATGTTGGCGGCTGTGCTGCCGGATGGTGGTGCTTGTGTTGTACTTCTTTAGATAAACTGGGCTTTCTCTTAATGTTGTATTGTGTAATTGTTTATATTTATATATTTTTGTAACTTATGTATTTCAGGTGATGTTTTGTTATATTAATTCACTAAGTTCAATCTTATTGTTGTTTTTTTTTATAATAATATTTTTTTTTTTTGTTTGTTTTAATTTTAATTACATGTTCTTGATTTCATTTGCCCATTTAAGTTTTTATATATTTTTTTTTATATATAGTTTTTCCAGTAGACATTGATTGAAAGTTTATTTTTTTTTCCTTTTATTTCTTCAATTTTTTTTTTTTCATGAATATTTTTATATGCAATTATTATAGTTAATTTCAGTTTTCCTTTTTTCTTTTTAATTTTTTTTTTTTTTTTTTAAAATTTTAATTATTATTTATTGTTTGTCCCAAATTTAAAAGGTTTTGCATTTTCGTTTTTTTTTTTTATTTTTTTTTATTTCTTTCCTATGAATATAGATACTATAGGCGTAGGTACAGTATTTTATTTTAATTTCATTTATTATTTTAAATTATTTTTTTTTCTTTTTATTCTTAAGTTAAAGTTTTAATTATTTTATGAACAAATTTGAATTTGAGGTGTTGTAAGAATGTTTTTCTTTTTTTTTATATTTAGATTTCTGTTTCGTTTTATTTAGAATAACATTTACTTATAATTTCTTATGTGGTTTTCACTTTTAAAGTTTAAATTTTTAGATTTTTCTTAAATTTTTTTGAGTTTAATTTTTGGTAAATTTCTTTAAATGTTGTTCTTTTGTAGTTGTTGCCTTATTAATTATTTTATTTAAAATTACATTTTTTTTTTTAGTGTTTTTCTTCTTTTTTTTATTCACTTAAACTATTTAATTTTAGAATTTATATAATAGTTTTTTGACTAAAATAAATTTATTTAATAATTCACGTTTCATTTAAAATTACATTTTTTTCTTCGTGTTTTTTTTTTGTTTTTTACTTTATACATATATTTTTTTTATTTCATTAATAAGTTTCTTATTTAATTTATAGATATATTTTATTTTTAAATATTTTAGTAGTTATTTTGTTTAATTAGGTATTTCCTTTTTTTTTATATTATAATTTATAATTGTTTTATTTAGTTTATCATTCGATATTTATTTTCATTATTATTTTTAAGATTTCTATTTCCAAGGGTTAATAGTAGGTTAGAAAATTTTTTTTTAAGAAATTCGAATTTTTTTTTTTCCAGATTTTAAGAAAGCTCAACATTTTTTTTCTTTGCACTGATTTTTTAGAGTCGTAGTGTGTAGTTGTGTTTATAGTTCTTGCAATTTTTTTTCTTTTTTTTCAAATTTTTTAATGATTTTTGAGTGCAGCACTAATTTTAACATTTTATTATGAATTGTTTCATTATTTAAAATTTTCAGAGAATATTAAAATTTTGATTTAAAAAAAAAACTTTTTTCATTTTTTTATAAAATTTTACACATTTTTTTTTCTTCTTTAGGTTTATAAAAATAAATTGGAATATTTTTTTATTAATAAGTTGTTTATTTATTTAATTATTATACTTTTCCAATACTAGTTTTATATGCACGTTTGTAAATTGTATTTGTTTGGAAGGATTAATTAGTATGACTCAATTCAAACACATAAATTTGAACTGTACTAATTTTGATTTTTAGTTATTACTTTCAAGCACTTGGAACTTGAACGTAATGGCATGCAATAATTAAAACAAGTGAGTTTTTACTACTGCACAAAATTTTAAATTTTATTGAGTTTTTATACTAAATCCATAAATAACAATTATGCTGATACAATTCAAATTCTTGTCCCTGCTATTATTGCATTTCTTACGTAACTACTGTTTTGTGAAATTAATAAGTTCATTGGCTGTGTGACCATGAACAACAAAAAAAAGAATGCAAAGAAATTAATGCAAACACAACAAAAAATAGTTTTACTGCCAAATGAAACTTAATTCCAAATTTTGTCAACATAAAAAATTAAATAAAATGTATTTATAAATTTACACTGAAATAAAATAATTTTCGTCAACTTAAAATATGCAATAAAAATAAAATAAGATAAATTAAAATAAAATATAATATATTTATTGGCTTTAACATTCCGCCCCGCGTTGAACGGATGTTCAACAGAACCGAGATGCTTGGATCATTATACATCAAGATAGAACTGGCGAGTAGATATAGATTGCCGTGGCACTGATTTTGGAGCAGTTTCTTCAATTGGTTGAGACTCGTTGATTTCTGAAACATTTTCGGCCGTCCTTACTGAATGTCATCTGCTGCAAGTTTTACGTCGAAACCAATATATGATTTGTTGGTATTTTAATTCTTTTAGCCTTGGGTTCATCAGGTGAATTCTTGTTGTTGACTTCAGTGGACATAGTTATTTCTGGATCCGGATTTGTAGGTAGTAATGCAAGACGATGTATAGGACGTTTGAAAATTCCTGATGCAGTTTTTATTTCTGCAACTCTTGCTGCACCGTCGTCACCAGTATAAACCTTAATAATTCTTCCCAATGGCCATTTCATAACGGGCGTATTGTCTTCCTTAATAATAACCATGTCCCCAATTTTGAGGTTGCTAAACTGTTTTTGCCATTTACCTCGTTGTTGTAGTTCGTTTAAGTATTCCGTGCACCATCTGTTCCAAAAAGCCTGCTTAAGATGGGATATCAATTTCCAATGGGATAGAGTTGCCATATTTTGCACTTTTGCCTTGCTGTCTACTTGAGATGTGAGAGCTTCACCAATAAGGAAATGGCCTGGTGTTAATGCTTCAAGATCATTTGGGTCATTTGTCATGGGCGTTATAGGGCGAGAGTTTAGTATAGCCTCAATTTCCACTATGATTGTCTCCAATTCTTCTTGTGTTAAAGATGCATTTGCGACGCTCCGGACCAAAAGATGTTTTGCCGATTTTACGGCCGCCTCCCATAAGCCTCCAAAATGTGGTGCTCTGGGTGGAATAAAATTGAACTGTATTCCCTTTGAGCTAGAAGCGGAAATAATTGACTCTTGCGCCTTACAGGAATAAATGCTATCAGATAGCTCTGTTAGCTGGTTTTTTGCTCCAACAAAATTGGTGGCGTTATCACAATAAATATTTTGGCATCGTCCCCGACGGCCAATGAATCGTTTTAGGGCACCAATAAAAGCATCTGTTGATAAATCCGATACCAATTCAAGATGAACTGCCTTTGTAGAAAAACAGCAGAATACTGCTATATATGCTTTCGTTGGTCATTTGCCTCTAATCCTATAATGAATCCAAAAGGGTCCACAATAGTCTACACCAGTGTTGATAAACGGTCGCGCTGGTGTAACTCTAGTATGAGGTAAATTGCCCATAATTTGTTGGCATAATTGTGGTCGTGCCTTGATACATCTTATGCATTTTTGAACTACGGATCGTGCCATTATTTTCCCTTTTATGGGCCAAAATCTTTGTCTGATTATATTCAAGAGTGCCTGGGGTCCACAGTGGTTATTTTCTTCATGAATCATCGTAAATAAAAGTTTTGTAAGGGGATCATTGTATGGAATCAACATTGGGTGTTTTGCATCATACGATAATAGTGATGCTTCCAGCCGTCCTCCTACTCGTAGTATGTGTGTGTCATCTAAGTATGGAGACAGGCTGACGATAGAGCTTTTTTGTCGACTTCCTTATTTTCTCGAAGTTGGCTTATTTCCGAAGAAAAGTCGGAACGTTGAATAGTTTTGATGATTAAGTATAAGGCATCGTCGAGTTCAAGAGGAATTAATGCCTTACATTTTGGACGATCTTCGTTTTTTATTCGGGTGTTTTTCATGAATCTAAGAATGTACCCTACGATCCTTTGAAGGGTTCTGAAAGAGTTCTTGTGTGGGATATTATAAATGAAGTCATTGTTGGAGGTAGTGGCTGCTGAAGTTACAGTTGTTTTCTTTTTCTCGATGTCATTAGAGATTAATCGTTGTGAAAATGTAGGTGGCCATATTTCTTCTCTTCCATGCAGAAATAATGGGCCATAGAACCATAAAGTGCATTTAGAAAGTTTTGTTGCTGGTAGCCCTCTGGAAAGTAAATCTGCCGGATTGTCCTTGGATCTGACATGGAGCCATTGTTCGGGCAATGTCAATGACTGGATTTTTGAGACTCGATTAGCTACAAAAGTATGATAGAGGGAGGATTGAGTGTTTATCCAAGACAGTACTATTTCGGAGTCTGTCCATAAATATACAGCTTGATTTTTAATCTGAAGATCAGTTTTGACTCTATGCACAAGTTGGGCAGCTGTAACGGCAGCACATAATTCTAAACGAGGCAGTGTCTGTTGTTTAAGGGGTGCAACGCGTGTCTTGGAGCAAAGTAATTGTACAATTATTCTTCCATTCTTAAGAGTTGCGCGGATGTAAGCAACTGCTCCATAGGCCTTTTCAGAAGCATCTGCGAATATATGCAGTTGTGTTTGAGCTGGGATTTCTCCCCTGAAAATGTGTCGTGTTATTTTGAGATTGTTCAGGCTGTCTAACTCATTCCTGAATCTAGTCCAAGGTTCATGAAGGTCCTCAGGCAATGGTTCATCCCAGTCCAGTTTGAATTGCCATAGTTGTTGGATGAACATTTTTGCCCTGACCACTACAGGTGCTAGTAGGCCAAGAGGATCGAACAATCTTGCTAAATCTGAGGTTGCAGAACGCTTTGAGACAGTAGTTGCTGAGTTCGCATGTCTTCCTTATGTAAAAGTCGACGTTCCAAACCCAAGAATCTGTTGTAAGCCATTGATTGAGACTCTCCTAACGCTGTTGGGTTGTCTCGAAACGGGAGACTCACTATAAAACGACCACCCTCATTGGTGAGTGTATGTTGAGTGAAATGAAATTCACATTGCTTTTCTGATGGTGACAGACCTTTTTCGCTGACTTCAATCTCGTCTAGTTTCCAAAGATTCTCTATAGCTTCTTCTAGTGAGGTGTCATCAAATACTCCACATGTAAGTGAAGATGATGGTTTTGTGGATGGATTCTTTCCAATTGCGCCGCCCACAATCCAACCTAATACCGTATTTTGCAAGGTTGGTAGTTTGTCGGCCAGATGTATTGTTCCATGTTGAACTAATTTGTAATAGAATTCTGCTCCAAGTAGCAAATCTACCTTTTCCTGCTGATAAAAATGAGGATCAGCCAGCTGTATATTTTTTGGAATATCCCATGTTGAAGGGTCGATGTACTGGCTGGGTTGAGCAGGAATTATGTTTGGCAAGACATAAGCGTCTACATTCGCAGAGAAATTATGATCTATGGATTTCATACTGATATTAACACGATATTGAGATTTTCTTTGTATTTCACCAATGCCATCAAGACAAAGTGATGCCGCCAATGGTGAGATGGATAATTTTTGACAAAGACGTTTTGATACAATGTTAACTTGGGACCCGGAATCTAACACTGCTCTAAATTGATCGGAGACACCATTTGAGGCTGTTATTATAACTTTTGCTGTTGCTAGTAGAACGTAACCTTTGCTCCCTACAGCGTCGTTAGTTTTTGTCGATGTAGCTGTTTTTTCTTTTGTGGAAATTGCCTCCATTGATTGGAATTGACGCTCCAGAAATGATAAAAAATCGGTTATGGTTGGTATGTCTCTTGGGTTGGTTAGTGACTGCATGTATCGGATATGTGTGTTCCTGTCAAGTTTTTTAATTATTAGTTGTATGAGTAAATTTTCATTTTGCTTTTTTTGAAAACTTGAAAAATCCAACCAGTCAGTTCAGTCGAGTCATTTGTAACCGAGCGAGCATCCGCGTTTTGTAGACACACAATTAAGGTATGTATATGTGTTGACCAACAACCTTTTCCCAATAGATGTCCAGACTGCCCAGAGTAACGCGTCCCATGAGGAAGTTGCAATTCCCAAATTGTTTAATGCCAATACACACTCTTTTGTGGTGTCATGGAATTCTTTGATCGACTGGGATGATGATATAGACTGCTGATTGAGTATTTTATCTACTAAATTAGCTAAAACAATTCTTTTGTTGTTGTAGCGCTCCTGTAACGTTTTCCACGCCGTTACGTAATTTACTTCAGATAGAGGAAATTGACTTATTAAACGCTCGGCTTCTCCTGACAAGTTGCTCTTTAAATACCACATTTTTTGAATCGCTGGAATTGATTGTTTGTCTACCATTTCAGAGAATAAGTCATAAAATTGTCGCCATTTCAAACAATCGCCATCAAATTTTGGTATGGTTAATTTTGGTAAATTTAGGGCACCACTAGCATTTGTGACGGGTTCTGCAGACGTAGCTTGTGTAGTGGAATTCTGTCGCAGCCTGTCAGCTCTAACAGATAGATTGACCAATTTTTGTTGCATTAGGTCATGAACACTATCGTATTCCACTTGATCTAGACCATAAGCCGATGGGTTTGGTAATTGATCAAGAGCTTCATCATACAGCTGCTCAATTTGATCCCATGATCTTTTGATGGTATTTATGTTTAAATCAAAGTACTGTAGGGGCTGATTATCTGCGTCTATCAATCCCCTCAGTAGCCGATTGAGAGCTGTTATACGAGCTCTCAGCCTGCGTATAACCCCAACGTTTGTAGACTCTCTTGTAGGCAAATTATCTTGATCGGGTTTTTTTGCTATTTTAGTTTCCTCAATTTTTCGTTTGAGGCGATCAGTTTCAGTTTCAAAAATTTCGATATAATCAGAGACTAAGTTTCTGATTTTATCATAGTAGCCTTCTGAAAAATATTCAAATTTCATTGGATCGTCGCACACCTCTCGTATCTTGGAATCTGTTTCCTGGAATTGGTTCCATGATTCCTGAAGACGTCGTGATCGTTCCTCAAAGTAGCTAACTTTTGTTTTCCTGTCTGCCGGGTCCTTTTTAAAATTACGAACAATGCCCTGTATTGTTTCTCCAGTCTCTAACTGAAGATCCAGTAAACTTTTCATCGTATCCATATTGTATTGTAGTTTTAATGTAAAGTTGTCAGTGGTCTGCTGTATCCACTTGTTGTATGTAGCCCTGTGCTACCGAATTGGAATGATGTGAGTGGACTGTTGTATCCGCTTGCTGTATGTAGCCCTGTGCTACTGAATTGGAATGATGTGAAGTGGACTGTTGTATCCGCTTGCTGTATGTAGCCCTGTGCTACTGAATTGGAATGATGTGAAGGACTATTGTATCCTCTTGCTGTATGTAGCCCTGTGCTACTGAATTGTTGTTGTGGTCTTCAAAATATGCTTGGATGAAGACTCCAGTCCGCGGAACCGCACTATTGATGAGTGTTGCTTCCTGAGACCAAAAAATGTTGCCTGATGGTTTCTAAGTCCTTACCACTGGTGGGGGGAACTTAGAATGTTAAAGAAAATGATTGGGTTCTTATTGTCGGGGTCACCAAAAAATGTTTGGAAGGATTAATTAGTATGACTCAATTCAAACACATAAATTTGAACTGTACTAATTTTGATTTTTAGTTATTACTTTCAAGCACTTGGAACTTGAACGTAATGGCATGCAATAATTAAAACAAGTGAGTTTTTACTACTGCACAAAATTTTAAATTTTATTGAGTTTTTATACTAAATCTATAAATAAAATAATGCTGATACAATTAACAATTTACAATTTACTTTTCTTGTCCATAAATAACAATTATGCTGATACAATTCAAATTCTTGTCCCTGCTATTATTGCATTTCTTACGTAACTACTGTTTTGTGAAATTAATAAGTTCATTGGCTGTGTGACCATGAACAACAAAAAAAAGAATGCAAAGAAATTAATGCAAACACAACAAAAAATAGTTTTACTGCCAAATGAAACTTAATTCCAAATTTTGTCAACATAAAAAATTAAATTAAATGTATTTATAAATTTACACTGAAATAAAATAATTTTCGTCAACTTAAAATATGCAATAAAAATAAAATAAGATAAATTAAAATAAAATATAATATATTTATTGGCTTTAACAGTATTTTCAAATCATGTAGATTTAATTATTTTTTATTTAATAACAATAACAATAATTATACAAAATGGATTTTTAGGTCTTAATTTATAGTATTCGATTTTTCAATTTTTAAAAAAAAAATAAATTACAAGTTTTCAATTTTTTTTTTTTTTTGATTTAGTTTTTTTTTTTTAAGAAATTTTGATATAAATTGAAGATTTTTTTTGGTTATATTTAACATTTATTTAAGTTTCGATTTATTGAACATTTAAGAAAATATATTCATAGTTATTTTTTTTTATTTCTTTTAAATGCATTTAACTTTACAATTCTATTTTTTTAAATTTTATTACATTATTTTTTCTTTTGTTGCTTTACTTATTTAGAATTTCTATAAGGAATTTTATTTTTTTTTTTTACCAAGATTTCTAAGTACAGTACACTATTACTATAAAATTTTATAGTAATTTTATAGTTTATATTTATTTTATAAAAAATTCACGAGAATTAACAGTTAAGTTTTAATTTTTATTTCGCTGGAATTAATAATTCAGCTTTTTTTCTCTTTTCTTTTTTAATTTAATTTACAAAGTTTGCAAAATTCTTTTTTTTTAATATAAACCATGTGCATTTAAAGCACATAATTATATCTGTTCCGTCAAAAACTCTACACTTGTCCCATCCAATGTTTAATTTTTATACAGCTTTAATCTCTGTGTATGTTTCTTTGTTAACTATTATTTTAGCGTTATAAATTATTTTATTATATTTTCTATATTCGTAGGATTTTACCACTTTAATTTCGTGTTTTTGTTGTTGTTGATTTTGTCTCTTTATTTTCGAAATAAGCTCTTCATCATCGTATTTAAAAGACATATCAGTTATGATTACAGACATATCTCTATCATTTGGTGTTTTAATATCATATGTGTCACCCATTTTACTCTCAATAGCATTTTTTATTTTATTTCTGTCTTCATCACTGTTACTTTGTATAATTATTGTTCCATTTTTTCTGTTTTCAATGTTTGCTATATTTAAGTTTACTGGATTGACATTTTTATTTAGATCTTGTTTAGTTTTTTCAATCTTTTGTCTTTCCCTTGGCTTTATTATTAAAGGAACTTGTTTCTGTACATCTGGCAGCACCATGCTTTTTTTAACCGTTTCGGCAAATGACAGTTTGTTTTGTTTATCGCTGTTTTCCTTTATTACTTGTTTTATTTCATTGCACATCCTTACACTATTTTCTTCGAATTTGTTGTAAATATCTTTTATTATCAAAATCATTCAACACATTGCTTAATTTTTTAAATTCAGTTACATTATTCTCACATATTTTCTGTGCCTTGTCTATTTTCTTCATCCTTTCCTCATATCCCTTTTCAATTGCCTGAAATAATTTTTTAATTTCGTATTCATTTTGTTTCAATGATAACTCAAATTCTTTTTTGTATTCAGCCAAGCTTATTTTGTTTTTGTTGACACCATCTTGAATTTCAACCAATACCATATCAACGTTATGAATATATTGTATGCAATCATCACACATATATCTTATAAACGGATTAGATTCCAAAACCTTTGAGAACCTGATCAAGACCAGAGCATTTATCGGTACAATGATATACCCTGCCGCAAACTCCTGAACACAATATTCCTGTTTCGCCACGGATTGCTCTCTTGCACTTATGGCATTCAGCCATCGCAGAGCCGATTTTAACTTTTGTTTTTTTAAATTTAAATTATATGTTTTTAATAATATTTTTATTTCCCCGTATTTAGAAATTATTTATCTATTGATATAAATAGTCCTTTTTCTATTCTTTAGCCAATAAATATTTTATTTTTCGTAAATTCACGGAGCTTATAATATACGCGTTTAACTTAAACGTCAACCGTTATACAATCGTTTGGCAGAAGCAATTCTTGAACTCGATCTAATACTGCAGCACGTATTCAATTTGAGAGTAGACCAAATCTGTCGTCTTTTTGGATGTCAAAAGCTGCAAAGGCTTTCAAAATTGCACATGAAGAGTCGGTTAAAAGATTGTTGCCATTTGGAACAATATATGTATGCGAACAACGCTTTTCCACTCTAATGAACATAAAAACGAAGAACAGAAATCGATTAAACGTCGAAGACTGTATTCATATCGCTCTTACATTAAAAAGTCCCAATTTTGAAGCAATTTTATCGAACATGAAACAACATCATTTCTCCAAAACGTGAAGGAAAAATGTTTTCAATTATTCTTTTTTTTTAATTTTTCAATTCTAATTATTATAATTATAATTATATTATTATAATAATAATTTGTTACAGTACTCCAAATTGTCAATCCTCAATTGTACCCAATGGGTTTCAATTTGTTATATATATTACATATATTACTATTATTACCATTATGTATTACTAGGTATTACATTGATAAATTGGGTAAATGATGCTTAAATTAAATTTTTAGTTATTGTTTTCTTTTGAAAATTATCATGGGGGGCTATAATATGAAAGATGCTAAAAAGAGGCGATTTCGTTTTTTTCTGCTCTTCGCCATGGGGTAATATCAACTTAAAAAAAATATTTTGGGTTATGATTAAAAAAGTTCCCCGACCGCTGACATAGATGATATTATCATTCCATCATTAAACGAAGAAGAAGGTATCATAAAACTAAGGCGAGTATTGAGTATAGCGGGAAAATATAATCTGAATATAAAATGGGAGAAATGCCAACTTTTAAAGTGAAAAGTAAATTTTTTGGGATATATACATAATTGAAAATTCTACTATTAAACCATCATCTTAGAAAATTTTAGCAGTTTCAAATTTCCCAATTCCAATAAGAAAACACTTAAAAAATTCTTAGGACTAACATCATACTTCAGACGCTTCATTCCTAATTTTGCAATTATAGCAAAACCACTAACGGATTTATTAAAAAAGGATGCGGTATTCGAAATCAAGGACAGACAAATAATAGCGACTGATCAATTCAAGTCAAGCCTAATGCACCAGTTTTAAATTTACTCAATCCGAAGGCACCAATTGAAGTTCATACCGACGCAAGTACGCACGGATATGGAGCTGTTTTGTTACAGAAAAGTTCAGATGACCAATAGTGGCACTCAGTTGAGTACATGAGTCAGAAAACTACTGATGCTCAAAGGAAATATCATTCGTATGACCTGGAGGTACTGGCCATAATTGAGGCACTTAAAAAGTGGAGGGTTTACCTAATGGGCTCTAAAATAAAAATAATGACTGACTGTAACTCATTTGCGATGACTATGTTCCTTCAGGAATTCGATTTTATAGTATAACATAGATCTGGCAGCAAAAAGCGACTTGCAGATGCTCGTGGCAGGGTCTCTTGTCTTCTAGTAGACGATTCAAGCAAACATCGACTTACCGCACCGAAACACAAACTGATATTCAAAAATTAGTTGAAGAATTTGCTATTTCCGAATTAGATAAAGAGCGGGATGAAATTCGCACAATTGCCGAGGAAAATATTGCCAAACTGCAGGCTAAAGATCGCAAGACATTTGATAGGAAAAGAGTGCAAATACCTGTATATAAGTTAAATGAGCTAGTGGCGATTAAAAGAACCAAATTTGGAGTTGGTCTAAAATTGAGGCCTAAATACTTCGGACCCTATAAAGTCGTAAAAATATTGAAACACGATCGCTATGCAGTTGAAAAGGTAGGCGAGGTGGAAGGTCCGCGGGTAACTATTACCGTGGCGGAATATGGAAATGGAGTTCATCATTCGGGTCGAATGATCATTTAGGACGGCCGAATGTGGGATCAGGACGTACCACCAGGAGTGGCAACATTTACTGTCTTAAATACGGTAGAGTTTAACACTAATGCGATTGAATGCAACTCTACAATTACAGACGCTATTTTAAGATTAACGAATAGTTTTAAGTTAGATTCTTCACTTGTAGTTTGAAAAGAGAGCAACATCTCTCATTATATTTTTAAATAAACATTATTAATTACTCTAATAATTACAAAGTGTTTTATTTGAAAAAGGCAAAAACTACATGTATATTTTATTTTCAGATTTTTTTATTTTGTACAATACAATACATATCTTTGGAATATAATAATAGTTAAACATTCGTTTATACATATTAAATAGCTTTTGAGTTATCATATATTTTTCATAAAATGTATGACATCTGCAAATGTTAAAAGATTCTGATTCTGGTTATCCATTTCGTGGTTTCAAAAGTAAACGTAAATAAAACACATATAAAATATTTTTTTCATGATATTTCTTTTTTATTGTAAAGTTTGAACGTTGACATTATGTGTGAAACACTACATCATTTAAATGACCTCCACGCGTAGTGTTGCAAGCATTGATTTTTTTGAGGTAATTTTCGACCACTTTTTGACACATATTGGGCGGTATCTCAGCCAGTAAGGTCCAATCACACCTTCGGACTAAAAAGCGCACCAAGAAGTGACTTTTTCTGGATGTAACCCCGAATACGACAATTTTGTTTATTAACATACCCACCCAGTGTGAAATGTGCTTCAACGCTGAAGAAAATTTTGATCGAAAAATTGCCGTCCATCGCCAATCACCATTTTTGTAGTAGGTTTTGATAATTTTTATGCGTTGTGTGATAGTTAAGCGATCCATTTTCGTCAATGCCAGACTTTCAACTGAAAAGAAAAAAATTGGTTTCACAACTTAGTTTGACAGATGTCGAATTCTAGTCGCATACTTTTGAAACCATGAAATGGATAGCCCTATATTTTCACAATAAAACAAATGTATGATATTATTAATACATAAAAATGGATTATATTCTTAGTTCATTGATAAGACTTAAAAATAAATCGACATGTTGTCTATATAATATGTATGTAGGATGGCAACCCTGATAGAATAGAACTCTGTAGTTTATTAATAGAAAATAGAATAGTAGAAAGAAATTGTAAAGTATGAAGAAGAGAAATAAGGAAGTGTTTGGTTTTTTTTAAATTAGTTTTTGTCAAGTCAGTTGAGCAGTCGCAGTCGCAGGAAAAAGTTGAAAAGTGAAAATAAAAAAAGTTGAAAAGTTGTGAAAACAAGTCTTTTTAGAAAAAGCAAAGTTAAAAATAGAAAATTTTGAAAGAAAACTGAAGTTGTGAAGAGCTGATAAAAGCTAGATTTGGGGATAATTGAAAAAATAAATTTATTAAAGAATTAAACAAGTTAAATTTGTAAATTTTAAAATAACTTTAAAACCATTTTTGTGAATTTCTTTTATTTAAAATTATATATTAAAAAACATTCAAATCAAAACTGAATTCTAAAATAAATGAAAATTAAAAATTGAAAATCCGAGTGTTTTTATTTAAAAGTTATAAAAACGTTCTTACAGGTATATCTTCTAACTTAGTTGATATCACCATTTCTTTCCTTCTTTGAAAAAGAAAGGGTAATGAATAACTAAACGATACAGTCAACCCTCCTATAACGCGGTGAGTGCGTACCGCGTTGTATGGAAACCGCGCTATAAGAAACTCGGATTTAACCGAACAAACCAGGCAAATTCGTAGCACGTTCTATGGAAACCGTCTACCGCGTTGTATAGAAACCGCGCTATAAGAAACTCGGAATTAGTACAAATCACATTGTTCGTACCGCGTTATATGGAGACCAAGACAAGAGTTCATATAAGAATTGATAAAAAAAAAAAATAAAACAAAAACTAAACTAAAAGACTGTTTTCCAACAAAAATAAGAAAGACTTTTAAATTTTGTAATTTTTCAACATTCATCCTAACTGCCAGATATGAGTTGCAGAAAAATTTTTTGAATGTCGTAGACGGATATGAGATAAGCTGGCCTTTTTATATAAATATGTTGTTCGTACAACTCGGCTGTCCTTTTGCGTCGAAAATAAAGCTGATATTAAACCCTCTTACAATAGTTACTAGAGTCATTAAGATGCTGTGCGGAAAGAAATTATATCCTGTTGTTGAACGGAAACCGCCCAGTATGAGTACCGTGTTATAGGAGGGCTGTCGCAATTTCAGCTCCGCGTTATGTGAAAACCGCGTTATGTGGAAACCGCGTTCTAGAAGTAACGCGTTATAGGAGGGCTATCGCAATTTCAGCGCCGCGTTATATGGAAACCGCGTCATAGGAGGGTTGACTGTATTAACATATTTTTAAATGGTTTACAGTTAATGTTTTCAAATGTTTTAAATAGAGTTTTCTTTATTAAGAATTAACTTTACAAAATTTCTAAATAAAATGGTATTTTTTCCAGCACAAATTCGATAACAATTATAGTGATTTTCCCAAGTATTTAGATTAGTATTAAATTTATATAATGTTCTTATACTAGGTAGCTCAGTTCATTTAAATTAACTATAGTGGGGTTTCTGGGCCAATTTCTCCATACAAATTTGGGAGCATGCCTAGTCGGTTAGTCAATAGTTTTGTAAGATGTATTGTGAAAAGGTAATGCTTTTTAATGTGTGTGCGTGTCATAATTGGTTGATTGAAAGGTATGTAAAATTTGTTAGAGAGAGTGATATAGGATTATGTAAGGTGATTGTGATGCGTTTATGCCGGTTGTTTGATAGTTCATATTTTTGTTTTGAAAAGTAAGCTAAATATTTTTTAGGTATGCAACATATGTTATAGAAAGTGATGTAGGGTTATGTGATGATAGTTATGCGTTTATGACGGTTGTTGTATAGTTTTATACTTTTGTTTTGAAAAGTAAGCTAAAAACTTTTTTAGGTATGTGTGTTGACTCAGCCGATTTGCTGGTCGGTTTTGATTTGTCCGGGCGGAATCACTGGGACAATTATACATACAACACAAGCACTTAAACTTGGTTGTAGTGAATTTTTAATAACACAAGCACTTGAACTTGGTTATTACGGAGGTGTGGAGAATAAAACAATCAATTGTTTCTCTCAATTTATTTTTATTAAACCATAGCCTTAAATACTATCTTATTGCCAAATTGCAATAAATTATTTTTAACATATTTAAAATCTATTTTGTTGCTGAATTGCAACAAATAATTTTTAATGTATTTATTGTGCTTTGGGCTTATGCATTTTCCTACACGTGTAAGAAATTCCAGGAATCCTGAAACCCCAGACAAATGCAATGCAAATAAACAAAAAACTACACCAGAACTTCAAGGTTTTTCTTTTATCATAATTTGAAGTAGCTGTTCAAATCAAAAATAAGGCACGTATTGGCAACTCAGTTGTGATTGTTGTGTATTTTTGGAAGTGTGTTACGCTCGCTTCCGAAGTCATTAGTTAGTAGTAGAAAAATCTTAATTTGGAACCTGGCATGTATGGGGAATGATCCGGCTAGCTCAATCCCGTGGGTGTTCCTGACCCAAAATTTTTACGAAGCGTAAGCATAGAAATACTCATACATGCCAAATAGACGAAGAGTTGCAAAAAAAATACTTACATCTTCAATCACACTCCCACTCGCACCCTTGGAACCTTCACCCTCGCGCAGAGAAAAAAAAAGTTGTTTAGAGAGACATTATATTAAGATACAATCTTTATTGAACCAGTACCATGAACATGAGAATATATATAGAAAAAAACAATAAAATGGAGAGAATGGAATACAATTTTATATGCTACAGTAATATATTGAATAATTTGTTAGTAAATATGTGAATTATAATATGTGTACAATAAGTTTATATATACATAAATAAATAATTAATAATTAAATTTATAATTACAACATTTTATTTTTAAATATAACTTAAATTACATCTTACGATGATGGTGTTGAAATGGATGGCCGGTGAGGCGCTGGTGCCGGAAAGATGTTGGCGGCTGTGCTGCCGGATGGTGGTGCTTGTGTTGTACTTCTTTAGATAAACTGGGCTTTCTCTTAATGTTGTATTGTGTAATTGTTTATATTTATATATTTTTGTAACTTATGTATTTCAGATGATGTTTTGTTATATTAATTCACTAAGTTCAATCTTATTGTTGTTTTTTTTTTATAATAATATTTTTTTTTTTTTTTTGTTTGTTTTAATTTTAATTACATGTTCTTGATTTCATTTACCCATTTAAGTTTTTATATATTTTTTTTATATATAGTTTTTCCAGTAGACATTGATTGAAAGTTTATTTTTTATTTCTTCAATTTTTTTTTTCATGAATATTTTTATATGCAATTATTATAGTTAATTTCAGTTTTCCTTTTTTCTTTTTAATTTTTTTTTTTAAATTTTAATTATTATTTATTGTTTGTCCCAAATTTAAAAGGTTTTGCATTTTCGTTTTTTTTTTTTCTTTTTTTTTATTTCTTTCCTATGAATATAGATACTATAGGCGTATATAGACGTAGGTACAGTATTTTATTTTAATTTCATTTATTATTTTAAATTATTTTTTTTTCTTTTTATTCTTAAGTTAAAGTTTTAATTATTTTATGAACAAATTTGAATTTGAGGTGTTGTAAGAATGTTTTTCTTTTTTTTTATATTTAGATTTCTGTTTCGTTTTATTTAGAATAACATTTACTTATAATTTCTTATGTGGTTTTCACTTTTAAAGTTTAAATTTTTAGATTTTTCTTAAATTTTTTTGAGTTTAATTTTTGGTAAATTTCTTTAAATGTTGTTCTTTTGTAGTTGTTGCCTTATTAATTATTTTATTTAAAATTACATTTTTTTTTTAGTGTTTTTTCTTCTTTTTTTTTTATTCACTTAAACTATTTAATTTTAGAATTTATATAATAGTTTTTTTGACTAAAATAAATTTATTTAATAATTCACGTTTCATTTAAAATTACATTTTTTTCTTCGTGTTTTTTTTTTGTTTTTTACTTTATACATATATTTTTTTTATTTCATTAATAAGTTTCTTATTTAATTTATAGATATATTTTATTTTTAAATATTTTAGTAGTTATTTTGTTTAATTAGGTATTTCCTTTTTTTTTATATTATAATTTATAATTGTTTTATTTAGTTTATCATTCGATATTTATTTTCATTATTATTTTTAAGATTTCTATTTCCAAGGGTTAATAGTAGGTTAGAAAATTTTTTTTTAAGAAATTCGAATTTTTTTTTTCCAGATTTTAAGAAAGCTCAACATTTTTTTTCTTTGCACTGATTTTTTAGAGTCGTAGTGTGTAGTTGTGTTTATAGTTCTTGCGATTTTTTTTCTTTTTTTTCAAATTTTTTAATGATTTTTGAGTGCAGCACTAATTTTAACATTTTATTATGAATTGTTTCATTATTTAAAATTTTCAGAGAATATTAAAATTTTGATTTAAAAAAAAAACTTTTTTCATTTTTTTATAAAATTTTACACATTTTTTTTTCTTCTTTAGGTTTATAAAAATAAATTGGAATATTTTTTTATTAATAAGTTGTTTATTTATTTAATTATTATACTTTTCCAATACTAGTTTTATATGCACGTTTGTAAATTGTATTTGTTTGGAAGGATTAATTAGTATGACTCAATTCAAACACATAAATTTGAACTGTACTAATTTTGATTTTTAGTTATTACTTTCAAGCACTTGGAACTTGAACGTAATGGCATGCAATAATTAAAACAAGTGAGTTTTTACTACTGCACAAAATTTTAAATTTTATTGAGTTTTTATACTAAATCCATAAATAACAATTATGCTGATACAATTCAAATTCTTGTCCCTGCTATTATTGCATTTCTTACGTAACTACTGTTTTGTGAAATTAATAAGTTCATTGGCTGTGTGACCATGAACAACAAAAAAAAGAATGCAAAGAAATTAATGCAAACACAACAAAAAATAGTTTTACTGCCAAATGAAACTTAATTCCAAATTTTGTCAACATAAAAAATTAAATAAAATGTATTTATAAATTTACACTGAAATAAAATAATTTTCGTCAACTTAAAATATGCAATAAAAATAAAATAAGATAAATTAAAATAAAATATAATATATTTATTGGCTTTAACATTCCGCCCCGCGTTGAACGGATGTTCAACAGAACCGAGATGCTTGGATCATTATACATCAAGATAGAACTGGCGAGTAGATATAGATTGCCGTGGCACTGATTTTGGAGCAGTTTCTTCAATTGGTTGAGACTCGTTGATTTCTGAAACATTTTCGGCCGTCCTTACTGAATGTCATCTGCTGCAAGTTTTACGTCGAAACCAATATATGATTTGTTGGTATTTTAATTCTTTTAGCCTTGGGTTCATCAGGTGAATTCTTGTTGTTGACTTCAGTGGACATAGTTATTTCTGGATCCGGATTTGTAGGTAGTAATGCAAGACGATGTATAGGACGTTTGAAAATTCCTGATGCAGTTTTTATTTCTGCAACTCTTGCTGCACCGTCGTCACCAGTATAAACCTTAATAATTCTTCCCAATGGCCATTTCATAACGGGCGTATTGTCTTCCTTAATAATAACCATGCCCCCAATTTTGAGGTTGCTAAACTGTTTTTGCCATTTACCTCGTTGTTGTAGTTCGTTTAAGTATTCCGTGCACCATCTGTTCCAAAAAGCCTGCTTAAGATGGGATATCAATTTCCAATGGGATAGAGTTGCCATATTTTGCACTTTTGCCTTGCTGTCTACTTGAGATGTGAGAGCTTCACCAATAAGGAAATGGCCTGGTGTTAATGCTTCAAGATCATTTGGGTCATTTGTCATGGGCGTTATAGGGCGAGAGTTTAGTATAGCCTCAATTTCCACTATGATTGTCTCCAATTCTTCTTGTGTTAAAGATGCATTTGCGACGCTCCGGACCAAAAGATGTTTTGCCGATTTTACGGCCGCCTCCCATAAGCCTCCAAAATGTGGTGCTCTGGGTGGAATAAAATTGAACTGTATTCCCTTTGAGCTAGAAGCGGAAATAATTGACTCTTGCGCCTTACAGGAATAAATGCTATCAGATAGCTCTGTTAGCTGGTTTTTTGCTCCAACAAAATTGGTGGCGTTATCACAATAAATATTTTGGCATCGTCCCCGACGGCCAATGAATCGTTTTAGGGCACCAATAAAAGCATCTGTTGATAAATCCGATACCAATTCAAGATGAACTGCCTTTGTAGAAAAACAGCAGAATACTGCTATATATGCTTTCGTTGGTCATTTGCCTCTAATCCTATAATGAATCCAAAAGGGTCCACAATAGTCTACACCAGTGTTGATAAACGGTCGCGCTGGTGTAACTCTAGTATGAGGTAAATTGCCCATAATTTGTTGGCATAATTGTGGTCGTGCCTTGATACATCTTATGCATTTTTGAACTACGGATCGTGCCATTATTTTCCCTTTTATGGGCCAAAATCTTTGTCTGATTATATTCAAGAGTGCCTGGGGTCCACAGTGGTTATTTTCTTCATGAATCATCGTAAATAAAAGTTTTGTAAGGGGATCATTGTATGGAATCAACATTGGGTGTTTTGCATCATACGATAATAGTGATGCTTCCAGCCGTCCTCCTACTCGTAGTATGTGTGTGTCATCTAAGTATGGAGACAGGCTGACGATAGAGCTTTTTTGTCGACTTCCTTATTTTCTCGAAGTTGGCTTATTTCCGAAGAAAAGTCGGAACGTTGAATAGTTTTGATGATTAAGTATAAGGCATCGTCGAGTTCAAGAGGAATTAATGCCTTACATTTTGGACGATCTTCGTTTTTTATTCGGGTGTTTTTCATGAATCTAAGAATGTACCCTACGATCCTTTGAAGGGTTCTGAAAGAGTTCTTGTGTGGGATATTATAAATGAAGTCATTGTTGGAGGTAGTGGCTGCTGAAGTTACAGTTGTTTTCTTTTTCTCGATGTCATTAGAGATTAATCGTTGTGAAAATGTAGGTGGCCATATTTCTTCTCTTCCATGCAGAAATAATGGGCCATAGAACCATAAAGTGCATTTAGAAAGTTTTGTTGCTGGTAGCCCTCTGGAAAGTAAATCTGCCGGATTGTCCTTGGATCTGACATGGAGCCATTGTTCGGGCAATGTCAATGACTGGATTTTTGAGACCCGATTAGCTACAAAAGTATGATAGAGGGAGGATTGAGTGTTTATCCAAGACAGTACTATTTCGGAGTCTGTCCATAAATATACAGCTTGATTTTTAATCTGAAGATCAGTTTTGACTCTATGCACAAGTTGGGCAGCTGTAACGGCAGCACATAATTCTAAACGAGGCAGTGTCTGTTGTTTAAGGGGTGCAACGCGTGTCTTGGAGCAAAGTAATTGTACAATTATTCTTCCATTCTTAAGAGTTGCGCGGATGTAAGCAACTGCTCCATAGGCCTTTTCAGAAGCATCTGCGAATATATGCAGTTGTGTTTGAGCTGGGATTTCTCCCTTGAAAATGTGTCGTGTTATTTTGAGATTGTTCAGGCTGTCTAACTCATTCCTGAATCTAGTCCAAGGTTCATGAAGGTCCTCAGGCAATGGTTCATCCCAGTCCAGTTTGAATTGCCATAGTTGTTGGATGAACATTTTTGCCCTGACCACTACAGGTGCTAGTAGGCCAAGAGGATCGAACAATCTTGCTAAATCTGAGGTTGCAGAACGCTTTGAGACAGTAGTTGCTGAGTTCGCATGTCTTCCTTATGTAAAAGTCGACGTTCCAAACCCAAGAATCTGTTGTAAGCCATTGATTGAGACTCTCCTAACGCTGTTGGGTTGTCTCGAAACGGGAGACTCACTATAAAACGACCACCCTCATTGGTGAGTGTATGTTGAGTGAAATGAAATTCACATTGCTTTTCTGATGGTGACAGACCTTTTTCGCTGACTTCAATCTCGTCTAGTTTCCAAAGATTCTCTATAGCTTCTTCTAGTGAGGTGTCATCAAATACTCCACATGTAAGTGAAGATGATGGTTTTGTGGATGGATTCTTTCCAATTGCGCCGCCCACAATCCAACCTAATACCGTATTTTGCAAGGTTGGTAGTTTGTCGGCCAGATGTATTGTTCCATGTTGAACTAATTTGTAATAGAATTCTGCTCCAAGTAGCAAATCGACCTTTTCCTGCTGATAAAAATGAGGATCAGCCAGCTGTATATTTTTTGGAATATCCCATGTTGAAGGGTCGATGTACTGGCTGGGTTGAGCAGGAATTATGTTTGGCAAGACATAAGCGTCTACATTCGCAGAGAAATTATGATCTATGGATTTCATACTGATATTAACACGATATTGAGATTTTCTTTGTATTTCACCAATGCCATCAAGACAAAGTGATGCCGCCAATGGTGAGATGGATAATTTTTGACAAAGACGTTTTGATACAATGTTAACTTGGGACCCGGAATCTAACACTGCTCTAAATTCATCGGAGACACCATTTGAGGCTGTTATTATAACTTTTGCTGTTGCTAGTAGAACGTAACCTTTGCTCCCTACAGCGTCGTTAGTTTTTGTCGATGTAGCTGTTTTTTCTTTTGTGGAAATTGCCTCCATTGATTGGAATTGACGCTCCAGAAATGATAAAAAATCGGTTATGGTTGGTATGTCTCTTGGGTTGGTTAGTGACTGCATGTATCGGATATGTGTGTTCCTGTCAAGTTTTTTAATTATTAGTTGTATGAGTAAATTTTCATTTTGCTTTTTTTGAAAACTTGAAAAATCCAACCAGTCAGTTCAGTCGAGTCATTTGTAACCGAGCGAGCATCCGCGTTTTGTAGACACACAATTAAGGTATGTATATGTGTTGACCAACAACCTTTTCCCAATAGATGTCCAGACTGCCCAGAGTAACGCGTCCCATGAGGAAGTTGCAATTCCCAAATTGTTTAATGCCAATACACACTCTTTTGTGGTGTCATGGAATTCTTTGATCGACTGGGATGATGATATAGACTGCTGATTGAGTATTTTATCTACTAAATTAGCTAAAACAATTCTTTTGTTGTTGTAGCGCTCCTGTAACGTTTTCCACGCCGTTACGTAATTTACTTCAGATAGAGGAAATTGACTTATTAAACGCTCGGCTTCTCCTGACAAGTTGCTCTTTAAATACCACATTTTTTGAATCGCTGGAATTGATTGTTTGTCTACCATTTCAGAGAATAAGTCATAAAATTGTCGCCATTTCAAACAATCGCCATCAAATTTTGGTATGGTTAATTTTGGTAAATTTAGGGCACCACTAGCATTTGTGACGGGTTCTGCAGACGTAGCTTGTGTAGTGGAATTCTGTCGCAGCCTGTCAGCTCTAACAGATAGATTGACCAATTTTTGTTGCATTAGGTCATGAACACTATCGTATTCCACTTGATCTAGACCATAAGCCGATGGGTTTGGTAATTGATCAAGAGCTTCATCATACAGCTGCCCAATTTGATCCCATGATCTTTTGATGGTATTTATGTTTAAATCAAAGTACTGTAGGGGCTGATTATCTGCGTCTATCAATCCCCTCAGTAGCCGATTGAGAGCTGTTATACGAGCTCTCAGCCTGCGTAGAACCCCAACGTTTGTAGACTCTCTTGTAGGCAAATTATCTTGATCGGGTTTTTTTGCTATTTTAGTTTCCTCAATTTTTCGTTTGAGGCGATCAGTTTCAGTTTCAAAAATTTCGATATAATCAGAGACTAAGTTTCTGATTTTATCATAGTAGCCTTCTGAAAAATATTCAAATTTCATTAGATCGTCGCACACCTCTCGTATCTTGGAATCTGTTTCCTGGAATTGGTTCCATGATTCCTGAAGACGTCGTGATCGTTCCTCAAAGTAGCTAACTTTTGTTTTCCTGTCTGCCGGGTCCTTTTTAAAATTACGAACAATGCCCTGTATTGTTTCTCCAGTCTCTAACTGAAGATCCAGTAAACTTTTCATCGTATCCATATTGTATTGTAGTTTTAATGTAAAGTTGTCAGTGGTCTGCTGTATCCACTTGTTGTATGTAGCCCTGTGCTACCGAATTGGAATGATGTGAGTGGACTGTTGTATCCGCTTGCTGTATGTAGCCCTGTGCTACTGAATTGGAATGATGTGAAGTGGACTGTTGTATCCGCTTGCTGTATGTAGCCCTGTGCTACTGAATTGGAATGATGTGAAGGACTATTGTATCCTCTTGCTGTATGTAGCCCTGTGCTACTGAATTGTTGTTGTGGTCTTCAAAATATGCTTGGATGAAGACTCCAGTCCGCGGAACCGCACTATTGATGAGTGTTGCTTCCTGAGACCAAAAAATGTTGCCTGATGGTTTCTAAGTCCTTACCACTGGTGGGGGGAACTTAGAATGTTAAAGAAAATGATTGGGTTCTTATTGTCGGGGTCACCAAAAAATGTTTGGAAGGATTAATTAGTATGACTCAATTCAAACACATAAATTTGAACTGTACTAATTTTGATTTTTAGTTATTACTTTCAAGCACTTGGAACTTGAACGTAATGGCATGCAATAATTAAAACAAGTGAGTTTTTACTACTGCACAAAATTTTAAATTTTATTGAGTTTTTATACTAAATCTATAAATAAAATAATGCTGATACAATTAACAATTTACAATTAACTTTTCTTGTCCATAAATAACAATTATGCTGATACAATTCAAATTCTTGTCCCTGCTATTATTGCATTTCTTACGTAACTACTGTTTTGTGAAATTAATAAGTTCATTGGCTGTGTGACCATGAACAACAAAAAAAAGAATGCAAAGAAATTAATGCAAACACAACAAAAAATAGTTTTACTGCCAAATGAAACTTAATTCCAAATTTTGTCAACATAAAAAATTAAATTAAATGTATTTATAAATTTACACTGAAATAAAATAATTTTCGTCAACTTAAAATATGCAATAAAAATAAAATAAGATAAATTAAAATAAAATATAATATATTTATTGGCTTTAACAGTATTTTCAAATCATGTAGATTTATTTATTTTTTATTTAATAACAAATAAATGGATTTTTAGGTCTTAATTTATAGTATTCGATTTTTCAATTTTTAAAAAAAAAATAAATTCCAAGTTTTAAATTGTTTTTTTTTTTTTTTTTGATTTAGTTTTTTTTTTTTTTTAAGAAATTTTGATATAAATTGAAGATTTTTTTTGGTTATATTTAACATTTATTTAAGTTTCGATTTATTGAACATTTAAGAAAATATATTCATAGTTATTTTTTTTATTTCTTTTAAATGCATTTAACTTTACAATTCTATTTTTTTAAATTTTTCTTTAACATTATTTTTTCTTTTGTTGCTTTACTTATTTAGAATTTCTATAAGGAATTTTATTTTTTTTTTTTTACCAAGATTTCTAAGTACAGTACACTATTACTATAAAATTTTATAGTAATTTTATAGTTTATATTTATTTTATAAAAAATTCACGAGAATTAACAATTAAGTTTTACTTTTTATTTCGCTGGAATTAATAAGTCAGCTTTTTTTCTCTTTTCTTTTTTAATTTAATTTACAAAGTTTGCAAAATTCTTTTTTTTTAATATAAACCAACTTTCTACTAAATTTTTTTTTTTCTCCATTTCTAACTTTTTCTTAACAATTTTTCAAAATTATTTTCTTTTATAATTTTTTGCACTCAAAGTATTTTTTTTTTTTTTTTTTTAACTACCGACTCGCTCGAACGTTTTTCACCAACTGACTTCTTCCTAACAAACTTTTGCCTCTTTCCCTATGCCCTTTTCTAGAAAAAACCTAAGCGTCACGCATACATAAAAAAATTGTCGTACGACATATACCGTTATGATTGGTTAACCAATCAGAAGAACACACGTGTAGCGTTTTTGACATTTCGTCTCCATAAGACAGGGTTGCAATTCAACCCACGCGCAGTGTTCGTTCACTCAATCAGAAGAACGCACGTGTAGTGTTCTGACAACTCTGTCTCTATAAGGCAGAGTTGCAATTCAATTCGTGAACAGCGGTGCATTTCCACAAAAGATCACAATGTACACTGTCAAAAAAAATTCTGATGTACGTTGAATGTTCTAAATCCCTAACAAGTGCTCCTCTTAAAATTTAATTTTTTTGAATTTTTGAGTGTTTTAATAAGTTTAGAATTTTTCATAAGTGTTTTAAAAGTTGTTTTTATTATTTTCTTTTATTTTGCTTGAAATTTTATCTTAAAATTGTAAGTTTTATTTATTAAATTCTGATAATAATTGTTTCAATCTAACAAAACAAAAACAAAAATTGCTTCTTGCTTTAATTATTTTTTGTTTTTGTAAGCTTGTTTACAGTTTGTTATTATTTTCTTTCTATCAGTATTCCTTTTTTACTTTTTTCTTTTTATTTTGTTACTGTTTTGCTTGTAATTCTTGCTTATTTATTATTATTTTTCTTGCTATTATTTCCAGATTTCTTGCTGGTTGTGTGATAATTTGTTCCACATGAAATGTATTGGTTTGCTTCCTCGCACTACAGACCAATTGATGGATAGTTCCTTGGGTCTGCGTTGGTGCTGCCCTAAATGTAAGGTGGTGGACGTCCAGTTTTATAAGTTTTTTGTGGGAACTCGTCGTGAGTTTGCTGAGATGCACGCTGAACTTGCATCTCTTTTTGCTGAATTTCGGCGATTTGCGCAATTGTTTTTAAGGTATGGCCTATTGGATGAATTGCTTGAATCGGAAAAGGTTCTTGACCCTCTGTCATCTGGGGCTCCTGGTCATGCGCGCAGGTTTCTGTACCAGGGGAAGCTGCGACAATCAATGAATTGACCAATGTTATTCCTATTGTGGACATTTGTCCACCTACTGCTGATAAGTCAACTAGCAGTTCCATACCGAAGTCTGCAAATTTGGTTGAATTGAGTCCAAAGTTTACTCCTTCACCTTTGCCTCTGAATGATGTCACTTCTCAAGCATCTTCCAAACCGTCTTCTGTGTCGCATTCAGGAGTAGTGTCCGCTAGTTTAGTTACTTCTGCTCCAAGGGATTTGGTTGTAGTTAAACCTAAGAAAACTATTTTTGTGTCCCGTCTTTCATGTAATACTTCAGTCGATGATATAAAATGTTTCGTTAAATCGAAGATTGGGGAACCTTTTGAGTTTGGTTGCTACAAGATGAAGCCATCTTTGGATAGCAGTATTTCTTCGTTTAAATTATATGTTGCCGAGGAAAGATTTGATGAAATTGTTAATCCAGCGTTTTGGCCACAGGGTGTATTGGTACAGGAATTCGTATTCAGGCTGGGCCATCGTAGGAATGGTGCTAATTTGCCTGGTCCTATTTCTCAAAAAAACTAACTTCGAAATCGTCTTTTAATTTCAAAATTGCTAAACATTCTTCACTTTATAATAGTAGCTTTGATTTTGAATTTGATGGAATTGCTTTTACTGAGACCTGGCTGAATTGCAATATTTTTGCTTCTGAGCTTATGTCTAGTAATTTTAACATTTATAGACGGGATAGGAAGTCTAGAAATGGTGGTGGTGTTCTTATTTCCATTTGCTCTAAATATACCTCTGAATTGATTGACTTGTGTCCTTCTGAGGATATTGAGTTCATTTGCGTTAAGGTCTATGACCGTGGAAAGTCTATATACATTACCTGCTCGTATATTCCTCCCTGTTCTGACATTCATATCTATAGGGCTCACTTCGATTTGATTTCTGGAGTAATTGAATTAATGGGGCAAGAGGGAATTTTAGTGGTTCTTGGTGATTTTAATCTTCCGCATAGAACTTGGAATTTTTCACCTGAGACTGGCTCATTGGTGCCATGTTCTTCAGTTCCATTCTATGATGAAATTCTGTCCGCTATGTGTGATCTCGGTCTTTTCCAGCTTAATGGTGTATTGAATTCAATGGGTAGAATTTTGGATCTTGTATTCTTAGAATCCAAGTATTTCTTCTTTATTTCGCATTGATCCTATATCTATTCCTGAGGATGGTTATCATCCTACGTTGTTACTTTCTATTGAGGTTGATCTTTGTGTACCTCCTATAATTGAGCGCTCATTTGGGTGAAGAGGGTCGTTTTAATTTCCATCGTATGGATTGTAGTCGTTTGAATACACTACTATCCTCTGTAAATTGGTCGTCTGTACTTATTTATCCTCCATATGACTCTTTTTCACTTGATAGGATCTTAGATGGCTTCTATGAGGTATTATTCAAATGTTTTAGGGAGGGTGTTCCATTTGTAAAAAGTCGGTTGGAGCGTTCTGGTCCTCCGTGGAATTCGGCTAGACTGTCAAGGTTGAGGAACAAAAAATCTATGTTATTTAAAAAGTTTGTTAGATTGGGTACTGATATTGATTATGCTCTTTACTCTAGGGCGCGTGCGGATTATCGCAGAATGAATCATTACTGTTATGAGGAATATATGATTAGAGTCTGGTCGAACTTCGCTAGTGATCCTAAGTCGTTTTACGACTTCGTTCGAGCTAAACGTAAATCATCTTTGTTTCCCACTGAGATGCTTTACGGTGGCGTATCATCCACTAGTTACCTTGATGTTTCGAATATGTTTGCTGACTTTTTTCAGTCTACTTATAGGCAGTTGGATTCGGGCCATGATCAAGGCAGCGGCTTTTCGTATCCTTATTCAGTGGGAAGTGTCTCTATTTCTAATATATATTCATTTGATGAGGAGTCTGTTCTTGAGTCTTTGTCTGGATTGAAACTTACATATTTGCCTGGCCCTGACGGGGTACCGGCCTGTATTTTGAGAAAGTGCGCTGTTGTCTTGAGCGGTCCTTTGACCTTTACATTCAATTGGCTTCTGAGGGCTGGTCATTTTCCATCTATTTGGAAGAGTTCGTTCATAATTCCTTTGCATAAGTCGGGTAATAAATCCAATATTTCCAATTACAGGGGTATTGCCAAACTCAGTGCTATTCCCAAGTTGATGGAGAAACTGGTGACTGATTATCTCTTTTTTAATACGAAATCTTTAATATCCCCTTTTCAGCATGGTTTTTTAAAAGGTAGGTCGACTGTCACTAATCTTCTTGAATTTACTACATGTGTTTTCAGACGTTTTCTTGCAGACGCTCGGACAGATGTAATTTATACTGATTTCAGTAAGGCTTTTGATAGGGTTGACCATAGAATTTTACTTCTTAAACTGTCATTAATCGGTATTCCTGATAGTATTCATCGTTGGCTAGACTCCTACCTCTCCCTTAGGACTCAGAGGGTATTGTTTAGGAATGTATTGTCTAAGACTGTATATGTTACTTCTGGTGTTCCGCAGGGAAGCCATTTGGGTCCTTTACTATTTTTATTGTTTCTTAATGATCTTCCTTTTGCTATTTCTGATTGTAATATTCTAATGTATGCTGATGATGTTAAATTACTTTATACTTTTCATGGTGATCATGGTCAGGCTGTTCTTCAGCGGAATATTGATTTGTTTGTAACTTGGTGCAGAGTTAATTTAATGGATCTTAACTTAAAAAAATGTAAATGCATGGTTTTCTCTCGCGGTGGCGTGATTTCGCCCTCTTATGTGATTAATTCTTGCCCTATGGAAACTGTGTCTACATTTCTTAATTTGGGAGTATTATTGGATATGAAACTGTCTTTTATTTGGCTGTTCTTGGTTTTGTGAAAAGATGGGCTAGGGAATTCATTGATCCTTATATAACTAGACTGCTATACACTTCATTTGTTCGACCAATTTTGGAGTATGCGTCTATTATTTGGAATCCATACTATCGTTGTCATAGTGATTCAATAGAGTCTGTGCAGAGGCAGTTTTTATTATTCTGTTTACGTGGCATAGGATGGGATTATGCCAATGGATTTCCGTCATATGAGGCTAGATTAGGTTTGATAAAACTTCCAACTTTGGAACATAGATGTTTGTTTTGTTTTTAATCTGGTTAGAGGTGATATCGATTCTGAGTTTTTGCTTCGTAACCTGAATTTCAGTAATCCTGCTGTTGATTTACTTTAATTCTCTTGCAATGTGCCCTTTTCCAGGTGATCTTCAGGCATATTATGATTACGAGAACGAGAGCAGCATAGGCAACGGTCCCGTGGTGATATTTGATGTGTATAATCTCTGATGGAAGTTCAGCAGATACTCTTTGGTGTAATTTATTTTGAATTTCGGAGATATTTTTAATTTGGTCGGAATAGATCTTGTTGTGAATTCTTGCAGTTCGAACCTCGGCCGGATAACTGATGTCACTTATATTGCGCATTGCGGTGTATGATGTTTGAAGCGATGTGGAGACAGTTTGATGGCCTTTGATGATGATTGAGTTGATCTTAATTGTACAATCCGGCGAGATGTTTAGGAGGCCAGATCCTTTCAGGGTTAGCTGTGATTTTTCTTGACCACATACAGCGTTTATTCGGGACGACTGCTGCATAGTGTAAAGCCATTGATTGCTGTATTCCAACTGTGAAAGCGACGTTCTATCAGCAACAGGAATAATGTTACAACTCGTTTGATTGTTAAAATTAAGAAGTGACAGCTCGCATAAGCATTTGTCAGCGTTTGCAGTGAATTTTGATTGAATTTGTGGGCATAGAAATTCATTATCTTTTATTGTTGCACATGTGGTCCACTGTTTTTCTGTCAACACGAAATACTGATCTTTATGAGCATTTATAGCCAGGAAGCCGCAGCATGGTCTTATAGCGAGCATTGTGCCATTTATTTGAACAGGAATTGGGTGTGGTTTCAGAAGTTCGAATGTCTCAGGATCAGATAACGGAATAGATATGTGAAAGATGACGTAGTCTTTTGTGACACCTCCGTTTACATTCATAATTTTGTACAGTTGTAGTATATTATCTTTGCTTACTGGTAGTTCTAGAGATCTTGGAAGATGATTTCTTACGTGTATTAGATCGTCTTGAAGTTGAGACGGTGACAAAAGCATTGGGCTGATTTTTCCATGGTGTGAATCCGTTAATGCTGCTAAGATTTCTGCTTGAATTCGGTGTAACCTTGCTGATGTTAAAGAAAGTTGAACTGATTGTAGCATGAATATTCGAAACAGCCTTACTTGAGTTTGTTCTTTTTCATTTTCTTGTAATCTAGATGCAATTTCTGATAATTGATTATCTACCTTGTTGAACTTTAGTCTCACATTTTCTTCATCTTGTTTAAGGACGTTTAGAGTTGCATCAACAATTCATGTTTGATTCATGAGGAGTTGTTTGAGATGGTTTTCATTGTCGTTTACTGCGTTGATGGTGTTTGACATTTGTAGCACCACGCTTAGCTCTCCTCTTTAGTAAGAGGTTTTTATCTTTAAGGCCTGCTAGGCTGAAGTCAACTGCCTGGAGAACGCTCGAACAAGTACTCCTTTGAATTAGAAGGTTGCACAAGCGGTTTAATGCCGTTGTTTCGTTCACAAAGGTACTTATTTCTTGCCAATATGGTTTTAAGTTATAGTAAGAGATGTTCCATTCTGACCGCGATACTCGTGTATTGCCAATACCCTCAAAGTTCAAGCCGATATTGGGTGTAAACTGTTTTACTTCAATTTTATCTGTGGACACGAGTGGGAGCAATAGCAATGTTGTGAGTAGAATGGTCGTAACTGAGCTTGTCAAGTTTCGCTGTTTTTTAGCAAGTGGCCTTTCATCCAATGACTGTTTTGGTGATTGGTTTTCTGCTAACATCTCATGATTATTCTTAGGTTCTGTGAATTCGAAACATACTTGTTGTTCTTCTTCTTCGGGTTCGTCATTGAGCTTAGGGAGTGGAGCTAAATATTGAATTGCTCGTTTAAAGATGCCTGAAGCTGTTTGGACATCCGCTACTCTTACTACGTCGTCGTGTCCTTTGTATGTTTTTATTACGCGCCCCAGAGGCCATTTCATGACTGGAACGTCTTCTTTTAAAATAACTATCGCCCCTGGTTTCAGATTTTTTGATTGTTCTCGCCATTTGTTTGGGTATTGTAGCTCATTAAGGTAGCCTCGTGACCACCTCTTCCAAAATTCGTGCTTAAGACGAGAAACTAATTTCCATCGTGTTTCCAATTTAAGGTTTGTGGGCTTTACTTGAGCATCTATTTGGGCTGTTAGTGGTTCACCTATTAGAAAATGTCCCGGAGTCAACGCGCCTATGTCGTTTGCGTCATTTGACATGGATAAAATAGGTCTGGAATTCAATATTGCTTCAATTTCGACAACTATGGTTTCAAGTTCTTCGTAAGTTAGGGATGCATTCAACAACGTCCTTATCAAAAGGTATTTTGCTGACTTAACAGCTGCCTCCCATAAACCACCAAAATGTGGTGCCCTTGGTGGAATGAAATTAAATTGTACATCCCTTTTGCTGCAAGCATTCGTAATAGCTTCCTTTGCATCTGACGCATGTATGATTGTGGAAAGTTCAGGTAATTTATTCTTAGCTCCGACGATTGTCGCAGTACAAATTTTGGCAATGTCCACGCCGGGATATGAAACGTTTAAGAGCACCTATAAATGCTTCAGTTGTGAGATCTCTCACGAATTCCAAGTATACTGCTTTTGTGGCAAAACAACAAAATACGGCAATGTAGGCCTTGTGTGGTCGTTTTCCCCTTAGTTTATAATGTACTGTAATTGGGCCACAGTAATCCACTCCGGTATTGATGAATGCACGGGCTGGTGTGACGCGTGTCGAGGGTAGGTTTCCCATTATTTGGTGAAATAATTCTGGTTTGGCTTTGCTGCATATCGTGCATCGATGAACTGTGGTTAGGTTAGGTTAGGTCGGAGTGGTAGCTCTGATATCACAAAGCTCACTTGAGCACGCATAGCGGCCCGTTGTGATGCCACGGGTGAACGCAGGCCCTGTACTAACCAAGTTCCACCAAAATCAGAGAAAAGGAGGAAGTTGGTCAGCGCAAGGTCTGCACAACAAAAGCACGACTAACCCGCACTAGAAAACCAGCCAGAAAGTTTGATGAACGAAGCTATATCCTAGATGTCAATAGATGATAGCTCCGTTAAGCTAACAAGGAATGGGGAGCCAAATAACCTATATCTACACCTAGCAAGAGACGGGCACTGGCAGAGAAAGTGAACAACAGTCTCCTCTTCCTCAGTGGACCTGCATCCACGGCAAAAGTCGTTGAAAGGGAGCCTCATTCTTTCCGCGTGTCTACCCATGACGCAATGGCCTGTAAGCACCGCCACTGTAGTCGAGATGACATCACGACCGATACCAAGTAATCGGTTGGTACGCCTTCTATCCATCCTGGGCCAGGTGAGTCTAGCGGTGGAGCAGGACTCCTCATTGACCCAGGATAGGTTGGCGTCCCGAAAGAACCTCCGCGCAATGGTCAACTTGACCGAGGCAAGTGGCATACCCAATTCAACAGAAGAGGATTCCGGAAGGAGCGCACCAGCTCTGGCGAGCTCGTCTGCCCTACAGTTTCCCGGAATTCCACTGTGGCCGGGGACCCACACCAGAGAGACACTGGAGAAGCGCCCAGAAAGAAGGTCAAGACAGCGGCGACAATCCCCAACGATCCTAGAGTTAATCACGGAACCCGATAGAGATCCTATCGCGGCCTGACTATCAGAGAAGATCGAGACGCGAGTGAAAGGAGCATCGTTGACGAGGATCCATTGCGCGGCTCGGTAAATTGCCATCACCTCCACCTGAAACACACTGCAGTAGTCCGGCAGACGGAGAGAAATATTCAGGTCCAGTTTCCCAGAGTAGACACCGCTCCCAACCCCATTATCGAGTCTAGAGCCGTCGGTATATATATCCAGAACTTCCGGGGGGACGACCGTATCAGGATTCCAGTCATCCCTACTAGGAATCAGAGAGTGGAAACATCTGTCAAGGCAATATTCAGCGGGGAAATAATCTATGTTCACTGGGGCAACTGGATCAACCTCCAGAATAGTGGAGTGACCAACGAGAGAGAGCATTAAGTCTAGTCGCAGCAAACTTGGCTACCTGCTTAGCGAGAAGCACAGTAGGAAGCCAGTTTAGCATTGCGAACAAGGCTTTCGTGGGGGTGGTGCGAAGAGCGCCAGTTATATAAATGGCAGCAGACCTTCTGACCTTGCCAAGAAGTCTGACGTTGTATTTCTTGTCCAGGGCAGTCCGCCAGAAAGCAACACCGTATAAGAGGTTGGGTTCGATGACCGTGGAATATATCCAACGCATGATCCTTGGGCGAAGACCCCATCTGGTTCCGAACGCTCTACTGCAGCAGTAAGCAGCACATGCCGCCTTGCGTGTCCTAGCAGCCAGATTCGCCCTCCAGTCGAGTTTGGGATCTAGGATCAGGCCAGATATTTAACCTCGCGACTCAGCGTGAGTCTGGTCCCACCTATGCTGGGAAGGGAGAAGGTCGGAATTTTATATTTCCTCGTAAAAAGAATCGTATCGGTCTTAGAGGGGTTAATAGACAGTCCAAAATCCCTACACCAGTCCAGCACGATTGACAGCGCCAAGTTCAACTTATCCGACAGTGTCTGCGGACAAATTCCCGACGCAGCAATGGCAATGTCGTCAGCGTAAGCTATGGCCCCATTGTCAGAGTGTTCCAGCCCCCTCAAGAGTGAGTTGACTGCAAGATTCCAGAGAAGTGGTGATAGAACACCGCCTTGCGGTGTGCCTCTACGAACCATTCTCTGACAATTCGTGGCCCCCACTGTGGAGGTCAATGAACCTGACCAGATTCTGTCCCAGGTTCAGAGAACCAAGAGCCTTAACTATGGCGTCCGGGTCGACGTTGTTAAATGCACCTTCAATGTCCAGAAAAATGGCCAAAGTGTATTCCTTAACGTGCAAGGACTTTTCTACCCGAGAGATAAGAGAGTGAAGTGCAGTCTCCACTGATTTACCTCTCGTATACGTGTGTTGGGAAGCGGATAGAAGCGCTGGATCAATCGAGGTCCTGATATGAACATCAAGAACTCTTTCCAGCGTCTTCAGAAGAAAGGAACACAGACTTATGGGTCTATAATCGTTCGCCCCAGTGTGAGACGGGTTCCCAGCCTTGGGAATGAAGATAACCCTAGATATTCTCCAGCTCCAAGGGATGTAAAGGAGCCTGAGACTAGCGTTATAGATGGCAAGCAACCAAGGGAGGATTATCTCCTCCCCATGTTGAATGTCACCCGGGATAATACCATTCGGTCCTGGTGACTTGAATGGTTTGAAAGACCTAACAGCCCACTGCACTTGGCCAAGGGTAAGGGTCAGGGGGGAATAGTTCCCAGATGTTGGTTCGTTAACCTGATAAAAGGCCTGGCCACCAAGTGTGTTACTTCCTGGAAAGTGAGTGTCAAGGAGAAGCTCAAGCGTCTCCAAACTGGAAGTAGTCCAGCGTCCGTCAGGTCGTCGGATGCAGTCGAGGGATTTGTGAGTGGAACTTAGAATTTTACGGAGACGGCCCGTTTCGGCGGAGGATTCTACGCTCGCGCAGTAGTTCCTCCACGATGCCCTCTTCGCTCACCTTACAGCGTATTTAAGTTCCCTCTTTTTGTCCTTGTAGGCTGACCATTCGCCTGTCGTCTTCGCCCTGGTAAAGAGCCTGCCACAAGATCGGCGTAGATCATCGATCTCTTGGCTCCACCAGGGCGGTTTTCGCTTATCCCTAGCGGGTTTGACGGAGGAAGTGGCTGCCGCCCTAAGTGTGTCCGCAGCCCTATCCACGTCGAAACGGGTCGTTATAGTCGGGGGGGGGGGGGGGGTAGAGGGAAGGCTGCTACGCAGTCTCTCTCTAAAAATGGTCCAATTCGTGTTCCTCCTATTGACCGGAGAGGTCATGAAAGGAGTAGGCTCGTTCGTGTCAATGGTAAAGGTAATGTATCTATGGTCCGAAAAGGAGCATTCACGAGATACAAACCAGTCCTTAAGGTTAGTAGAGAAACCTGAGCTGACCAGAGTGATGTCCAGCACCTCCCTTCTGTTCGAAGTGAGGAAGGTTGGTTCATCGCCCCGATTAGCTATAGCTAGGTTCTTACTAATAATAAAATCAAAGAGGCACTCACCCCGCTCGTTGGTACCTGAACTGCCCCACATCGTGTGGTGGGAGTTGGCATCTGCTCCGATTATGACCGGAACTCCGCGTTGTTTCGCATCCGCTACCAGTCGACCGATGGGCTCCTGAGGGGGAGAGAGCCCATAGTCATGCGCCAGATACGATGATGTGATCCAGAGGGTCATCAAGTTCATTTCGACGACCATGGTGACGGTATCCTTGTCGCTGAACCTGTGGAGGAGAAG
Source organism: Sarcophaga rosellei (assembly GCA_930367235.1). NCBI lineage: Eukaryota > Metazoa > Arthropoda > Insecta > Diptera > Sarcophagidae > Sarcophaga > Sarcophaga rosellei. Next base: position 58,318,888 of record OV884019.1, read on the forward strand.
AGCGTTAATACTATTCTTAACCATGACACAAGCCCGAGGCTTACCTGAGTTCTTGATATACGCTAAGCGATATCCTTTGGTGTTGAGTCCGCAAACCCTGCCGTCTACAACCCAGGGTTCTTGGACCAGAATGAGCTCTGCATCCTCGGCTGCTAGTCGGAGGAGCAGAGCGGCAGAGGCAGTTTTAGGGTGTTGCAAGTTAATTTGGATGACTCTCAGCATTGGCCAAGGAATCAACCATTGTCACATCAGCGTCCTCTTCGTCCGACAACGGAGAGGTTGCGCCCGCGTCAATATCAATGCCGTAGAAGAATTCCCCCACCAGCTCAGAATTGGACTTCTTGCTGGATGAGGAGCGTCGAGAAGAATGACTGCACACGCTTCTACATTCGACGTCTTCGGCGGGTTCGAGGGGTCCAGGGGTGGGGTCGGATGGAGTAGGGTCAGAAGGGGTAGAGTTCTGTGGCATGGGTTGCGATGGGACGGGATTTCCGGGGATGGGTTCTGTTGGGGGATGTGCGGCAGCGCGGGAATCCGACTTATAGACCCTTAGCTCAATTGAACTAAAACCATATTTTATCACGCCCCCACGGGCAGTAATAAGTGGAAGTGACTCCTCATTCAGGATGATCACCGCCTCGCGGTAATCACCCCACTGGTCAGCAACTTTAGCCACTCTCCAGTTATGAGTGGGCAGGTCGGTGTTGCTGGCCTTGAGGATCCTCAGCATGGTTTCCGGGTCTGATGGTCCGGTCGGAATTCTTGCCTTAGAACGGCGGCGGTTGGGAATCCGGTCTGGAGGGACGGCGGCGAGCCTAGCTCCTGGCCAGACTTCACCAATCCTACAGATATCCTCCTTATAGAGCGGAGGTCAGAGCAAGCCACCAGCTTGATATGCCCCTGATACCACCCCGCATCAGTGCAGCCGGGTGAGGGGCCAGGATTGGAGTCCATTACACCTAGGAAGACGTCCAAGAGCACATGTTCCATCAACTTCCACTTAGTGGGAGCAATGGAACCATCAGGGTGGCTCTGGTCAACGACCGCCCAGGTCAGACCTGTTTTTAATACCTCACTGAGAGGCTTAGAAGGTGTGCTGGGGTCAGGACGTCTAGGTTGTGTCGACGAACGGGGTCTTGTAGAGGGGGGGATGTTAGGGTTGGTCACCTTAGAGCGTTTGGGAGGCTGGAGCGGAGCGTTTAGCTCGATTGATCTTTGCCTCTGCCGTGATGGGAGAAGCGGGGGGACGATCATTACGATGGGCCTTAGCCCAGGCAAGGCGACCCTTCTCGTCCTCAGAGAGGAGAGCCGGGTCGGTCGAGCCAAATTTCGCAATGATACGCATGGCTGATCTGCGAGTTCTGTACGCCCTCACGCTAGCGCTCACGGTATTCTTGACACCCGAAGATGGACTGGTGCCGGGGACTTGCGCGCCAGACTTGTCTGCCAATGCCTTGGCGGCCGCCAAAGAGTGCGAGGTAGGATGGTTCATAAATAAAAACATTGGATTTTGCTAATGGCCAACCGGAATATATATTAAGCACAGTGAAAAAATGATGCATGATTTTTTTTTAATTTTTCTGTTAAGGTTTAGGGGTCGCTACCGGCCCCCGAATTGTGGTGTTAATAAAAATCACTGCCCTTATAACTTTTTCTTAATTTCTTTATATTTTTCCAGTGTGTGTTTTAATAGTGGTACTATGGCCCAGAAATAAGACGATTTCGGGAGTACTTTTATTATATATATAAAATTTTTTTTTTTTAAATTAATAGGGATAATATATACATATTCACATAAAAGTCTTCAAATACGTTACATGGTATATTATACATACATATGTATTAATTTAAAAAATGGTTTTAATGTTTAAACGTAAAATATAAATCTAACAAAATCAATCAATTCATGAAATTAATGGTGATTAACATTAAATATAGTTTCTTAAAAATAATTATTGGAGCAAAGTTGTGTTATTGCAATTTGGGTTTTTTTGTCTATAATCTTTCACCAGCGACAATAAATACAGCTTCTGCAGTTCATTGTTGGTATGTAGCTTATTATATTCCTCCATCAGTGCTACTCCTCTTTCTGCTATATCGTTAACAACTGTCATAGAACGAACTATGTCTCATACCATTTACGTAACCCTGATCTTCCTCCCAATCTTCAACACTTTTCTTTAAGAAATTGGATGAAATACCGGTAATGCTAAAAAATCTCAGAGTGTTTTTAGAAACAAAATCTTCTAATTGTTTGCTAATTATTAGAGTGGAATCTAATGTAATTCGTTTTAATGGATTTTCCGGTCCTTCAACATCTAAAGTGGCCACCATCTTTTTTTTTGTAACAACAGAAACTTGGTCGTCAAATAAGGCGAATGCTATAAGCTCTTCCGATAAGTACCAAAGATGACCAAGGATTTTTTAATGGCTGCAGTTCCAATCAACTCATTTACTTCTGCATAATATTTTAGGTCCTTTAAAAGCTGTAGATCATTTCTTGGCGCACAAACCGCTGATGGGTTTACAAACCAGTACTTTACATAAATTCTTACTGAAAATATACAAACATCTCGAATTGAGGATACTTCGCTTTCAGTTAGCTTGAACTCATTTCTAAATAAATAAATCTTTAAACAGCAAATGGCATTAGCCATCCATCTAGCCCGGTGAAGACCTCCAGGTGCTCTAAAAGACACTTCAGATTCGGGAATACCTCCTAAGAATATTAAAGATAGCTTCCTTGTAGTCATCTCGAGGCTGAAACTCTTTTAACTGATTTAGGATGAAGCAAATGGTGTCATCAGTAATATTTTTCACATTTTTAAAAACGAATTGATCAGAAATTCCCGATTTAAAGTTTTTCCGATTAATTTTGTTCCAGGCTAATTTAAATCATTTAAATATCAATGCTGCAGGCCCAGTTGAAGTACCAAGTACTTGGCGAAACACAGCTACAAGCATTATTTCCAAGATGTGATGACGACACGCCAGCCAACGCGTATCTTTATCCATCTTTTGTTCCAACAAAATACATGCACCATTTCGCCTTCCAGGATTTGTGGCAGTTGTGTCAAAGCTCATGCATGTGACTTTTTCGATAAGATTCCATTCTACCAATGTGTCAAAAGCTGCCGACGCAGCTGCAACTCCAGTTCCATTAGATCTTATCTCATCTTAAAAGAACGTGTTTGTGCTTGATGTGAAAGAAACTTTTGTAAATAAAACACATAATTCTCTAACAATTTTAAAAATTTCAAAAAATATATAAATAAGTAATCTATATTTCAGAGTTTCAGGGGCGGGCACTTGGGAAAATTGTGAGAGATTAGGTCTCCACACGGGCAGATTCTAACCAATTTCACCCGAATCCATGATAAATTAAAAGTATTTATAGTAAATTTAAACACAATGGCCCATAATCATAGTCAAACACTAAAGTCGGTTTTTTTAAAAACAACTTTAATATTTAAACCTGTTACTAACTGTTTCTTAACTATAGTGAAAATTAATAATAGTTTTAAGTTGAACCAGCTTTAAGTGGGTGATTAGTATAATTTTTGAAATTTTGCATACAAACTGGTATAAATACTGTAGAAGTGGCATCTCTGCACAACTGATGCAATAAAAGCGCAAAAAAATAAACAAAATATAAATTGTTATTTTGAAAAAAACAATTGCATAAAATGAATCAGGGGAAATCATTTCCAATGTCCTCAATTGTACACATCTCCCCAATTATTTTTCAACACTTTTTCCACAATTTATGAAAAATTTAACACAATTCATACATTTTTTGTTTTGATTTTGTAAATTTGGATAAATGACAAACAGCTGATAGAGTTAAAGTGATGTTAACTTTGTTAAAAACAACTTCAGCTTGTTTTAAGTATAAAACTGACTTTAGCGGAAAAAGTAAGCTTTTTTTCGTCTATAGTAGCTGAAAAGTAGACTTTTTAATAAATGATTCTAAAGTATACTTTTTTGATGACTATGATTATGGCCCAATATCTTTATTATTTTTAATTTTTATTTTTAATTCTGCCTTGCTATTTAATTTCATATTACAATCGGAAGGACGATCGGACAAAAGTCGCTTAGCCGTCTCAGTAAATGATTCCGAAAAAAATGTTTCCCTCTCTTTTAAAAAATCTTTATTCAATAATGGTGTGCATAAAATTTATTTTTTTAATGCACATCCAAATGGAGGAATATATAAAGGCAGGAAATTTTTTTTCAAAAACGCCAAAGTTTGAAGGCCGGTAGCGACCCCTAAATCTTAATACAAAAATTTTTTAAAAAATCATGTGTTATTTTTTCACTGCACTTAATATATATTCCGGTTGGCCCACATTAAAATAAAAAAAAATAAAAAAGTGCCATATAGGAACCAGCCTAGTGCGAGGGCATATTCGCCGCAGCCTTAGAGGTAGGTTTTCCCTTTATTGGCAAGAAACGTTGTCGAACAATTCCTAATAATGTATGCGACCCACAATGCTTATAATATTCATGAATCATTTGGAATATCAATTTGGAAATGGGATCGTTGTATGGAATAAGAAGTTGATGTTTCCAATCATAGTCCAAGAAAGAAGCTTCGAGTCGACCACCGACCCGTATTAATCCATTCTCGTCCAAAAAGGGTGTTAAATTCTGAATAGAGCTTGTTGCTTGTACTTGTTTGTATTTTCTCAGTTGTGTTATTTCTTCTTTAATAAAATATTTGTGAAATAATAGGAATCAGTGCTTGGCTGAGTTCCGTTGTTGTTAATAATTTGGATGGTTTTCGCATCTGTGTTTGACATCTAGTGTGGGCAATGAAGTGTAGAACATATCCAACAATTCGCTGCAGACGATGGAATGAGTTTTTATGGTTGATTTGGTAAACAAAAGTGGGTTCCGTTTTTGTCATTGCTCGTGATTCAAGCAGCTTTGCCTTTCGTTCAAGATTTGTTGGTATGTTGGAACTTGAATTGAACTTAGGTGGCCACATCTTCTCTACCCCATAGAGAAACGTTGGCCCATAAAGAGTACATTCTTTAAGAGCCGCTGGAGACATCCCACGAGATAATATATCTGCGGGGTTGCACTTTGAGCTTACGTGACGCCATTGTTCTGCTAGGGTTTCTTCTTGAATTGATGAGTTTCTATCTGCTACAAACGTGTTGAATGAAGCTGATGATGAATTTATCCATTAGAGCACAATTTCTGAATCAGTCCATAACCATACTGGACATGTTAGTCGAAGGTCAGACGTGACTCTTGTGGCTAGTTGGGCTCCAAGCGTAGCTGCACATAGTTCCAATCGTGGTATTGTTTGCCGTTTAAGAGGAGCTATGCGGGATTTAGCACAGAGTAAGTGTACCATGATGGTGCCGTCTTTAAAAACTGATCGGATGTAAGCTGCAGCTCCATATGCCTTTTCGGATGCGTCTGTAAAAATATGGAGTTGTTGGGATTCTGAAATTCTTCCGTTAAAAATATGTCTTGATATTTGAAGATTTTTCATTATATTCAGGTCTGTGCGGAACGTGATCCATTTAGTGTGAAGGGATTCAGGCAAAGAAGTATTCCAATCCAGTTTTAACTCCCACAATTCTTGAATAAACATTTTTGCCCTTACTATAATGGGTGACAGAATCCCCAAAGGGTCGAATAATCTTGCAAGGTCCGATGTGACTGTTCGCTTAGTTACTCTCTTAATGTTGTCAGTGTTGACCTTAATACCTAGTTTATCAGCTTTCGGCAGCCAAACAAGTCCTAATGTTTTAATGGTATCGACTTCTGTGCTCTCAAAATCTAAGTTTACCTCCAAGTTGTCTTGTGGAATATTGTGCAGTAATTGTGGATGGTTCGCACACCATTTGCGTAACACGAAGCCGCCCTTTTTCATAATCTGCACAAGTTGCTCTTGCAATTGCATCGCTATGGATAAGCTATTTGACCCGCCCAAGCCATCGTCTACATAGAAATTTTCTTTAATAAATTGTAAAGCAAGTGGATAGCGTATATTATTTTCTTCAGCCAGTTGATCAAAAAAATTTTGTTGCTAAATATGGAGCAGCTCTTGTACCATATGTGACCGTGTTGAGTTGATAGTATGAAATAGGCATTGTGGAATCCTTTCTCCAAATTATTAGCTGAAATTGACGATCTTCAGGAGCAAGCAATATCTGCCTATACATCTTTTCAACGTCAGTGGTGAGAACGAACCTTGGCATTCGAAACCTTAACAGTATGGAGAATAGTTCGCTTTGTAGTGTTGGTCCCGTTTAAAGAGTAGCCTGAGGAGGTTTTGGCTGCGGCATCGAATACCACCCTGAGCCTAGTGGTTGAACTTTCTGGCCTTAGTACGCAATGATGTGGGATGTAGGAATTTGGAGACATGATGGAATCTGTTTCCAATTTAGTCATGTGTCCCATTGATTCATAATCATCCATAAATTCAGTGTATTTGACTTTCAATTCCGGGTTCTTTTGCAAACGCCGTTCGAGAGCAAGAAATCGGTTTAGAGCCATTGCGTGTGAGTCGCCTAGGGTATAAGGGGTTTGGTGAAATGGTGTTTTGACATGGTTTTTAGCTTTATTTTGTACTAAGTGCTCTTCACATTGTCTGTCGGCTATTGATAGTAGTTTTTGTCGTTTTAACTTCATCTATTTCCCAAAGTCGAGCGATGGAAGCTTCAAGCCCCTCATCTTCAGTACATATTCCACAGGATGGGCCTGTAGGGTGTTCACTATTTATTTTTCTTGCTACAATCCAGCCAAGAGCCGTGTTCTGCAAAATCGGAAGTTGTGGAGATAATTTTATTTGCCCAATTGCGAGCAGCACCCAGCAATATATCGATTTTACTAGATCGATTGAATGTTGGGTCAGCTAACATAATATTTCTCGGTAGTGGCCACTCATCAATGTTGATAAACTGTGATGGTTGAGGCGCAATAATTCGAGAATGCAAAGCTACATTGACTCGGTGTTGTGTTTTTGTGTTGGAGTTCCCGATTCCATTGATGTTTACTGATGACGTCTGTTTTGCAATATTAAGTCGTCTTACCAAACGATCTGTAATCAAATTGATTTGTGAGCCAGAGTCAAGTAAAGCGCGACATTCAATCTGCATTGTATCAGTTTTGATTTTTATTAGAGCCGTGCTGAGAAGAACGTATGATTTAGACACCTGACCATTTGCTGCCGCTAATGAGGATGTTTCTGAAGGGCAAGGTGTCGCTTCATTGAAATCGGGTTCAATTATTTTAGGTTGATAGGTAGTGCATGATGATGTCTTCTTGGATCCCTTTTCACTTGTTGACCTTTGGTTTGATGACTGAGTGTTGCTCTGCAAATGAAGTAGCGAGTTGTGTTTCTTCTTGCATGCCATGCATAATCCTGATTTGCAAGTTTTGGCTGTGTGTCCTGATTTTAGACAGTTCACACACAGGTTTTGTTTCCGAATGAAAATGAGACGGTCTGCTGGCGGCAGTTCTTTGAATTTCTGACACCGATACAGTTGGTGAAAGTTATTTTTGCAGAGTGAGCACGTGGCTTCTGTTTGTTTAGCTGAAGTAGTGGAAACATAGACCTTTGATGATTTTTCTTTCTGGTTTATGGCTCCTAGGGATTGAAAACGATTTTCAAGAAAAGTTAATATGTCTTTAATTTTTTGTAGCCCTTTTGGATTGCTAATGGTTCTCTCATATAGAATAAGAGTACCTCGATCCAATCTTTTCACAAGTATGTGAAACAGCATGGGATCCCATGAGGTGGTATCGATCCCGATGTTGTTTAGCGCATGTAGACATTCTTGTGTTGTATCATGTAATTGTTTGATAGCAGCAGCTGATGGTCTGGCGCTTGGCTGATCCAAAAGTTGTTGCATTAGTGTTGTTACAATAACGCGTTGATTGTTGTATCGTTCTTGCAATAGGCTCCATGCGGTTGCGTAGTTTTCGGCTGTGACTGAAAGATGACTTATTAGTTTTTCAGCTTCGCCCCCCAAGTTTGATTTTAGGTACCACATCTTTTGTACCGCAGGAATATGCTGGTTGTCTACTAGTTGTGTAAACAAGTCGTTAAAGGATCTACATTTTAAATAATCTCCATTAAATTTTGGGATTGAGGCCTTTGGCAGCGGTAGCGCGCTGGTTTGCATTGGTTCGAAACCCTTCTCTGGTGTGCGTGATCCTAGCTTGAAATTTTCAATGATTCGCTTCTCCAGGTTTTCGTAGGACTTCATGTCGTATCGATCCTTCAGTGGGTCATCGCTTGATTCCCATATTTCGAAATGTAGCTCTTGGATTTCTCCCCACAGTTTTTCTTTTAGCTGCATATTGGTTGCCGTAGGGTCGGTGTCGAGTAGCCGCTGTAAGGATGACATAATGACATTGTGCCTTCTTATAAAATCATTTGTTGTGTGTGTGTGTGGTGGAGCGGGTATGTGTGGGGGAGCGGGTATGTAACTACAAGGCAACGCTACTGATTGGTTCCAACTTGGCGGGGCCCGGGGCTATCCTTGTAGGTGCATACCAAGCAGCTCACAGCCTCCGTATCTTAGATCAGGCGCTCCCCGGGTACTGGTACTCAGCATCCGCTGAGTACTTGCTAATGTGAGAAGGCAAGATTGGCGACTCGGCACGACCTTGACTATGAATGAAAAATCGATTATGAAGATGACGCATGTGGGCTGACGTTTGTTGCATTCTGTTACCTGAGTACACCGGATGAAAACCGGTCGAAATGGCTTTCAGGCTAATGTTGCAGACGCCTCCGTTCCGTTAAATCCGTGGCAGGGCTTCAAGTACGTTCGATTATCGTCGCTATTTAGTTGGTGGTGCAGGTTTAGTTGAGATGACTCCTAATTAGTGTCCGACCTGGCTCTGAACGCAAACTCCCATGAAGATTTGCGTCAACCCTCGCGAGGACCTCACTGATTACCATAGGCACCCTCGGGGTCTTTAAGGGACAACTGCATACCCGATATGAGATAGCGGCTTGAAGATGGAACCCAAATAGAAAAAATTAATAAAAAAATAACAGAAGTAGAAGAGATGATTCAGGGCGAGGTTGCCTTTATGAGCAGCCCAAAAATCAGGCGATCACCGGTGAAGAAATCCCAAACGGCGACGAACTCTCAGGGGACATCTGCGAGGAGCACTGGGATTGAGAAAGGTGTCATGACACCGAAACCTGCGCGGGTAGGTGCACAATCGCATGCACTGCAACCAGTACGTGGAGGAACAGGGGAACCGCTTTTGGGGCACAGTTCCCCGAGACAGGAGTTTATATCCAAGATGAGAAACTCAGAGGAGGAGACCTTTGCTAATTGCGAAAGTGCTATCCGCAGGATTAGAGCGGCAATGACGAAGGCAAGGAACATCAGTATGGAAGTTCAGAGCGGAGTATCAGAATTAGAGAAGCTCATTGAAGTAATGAGGAGCTATAGAGAAAACTGGAAGACCGCAGAAAAGGAAGCGAGTAAGGCCCTTGAGGGCGCGAGGAAAACCGGGAACGAGTGTGATGTCTCCACACCTGTAAGTTCCCTCAACAAGCGAGGCGCCTCAAGCCCGGCGGAGATCCGCCCGGAAAAGAGGCCGAGAGCAAAACCGGCAGACACGGCACAGCTCAAGGAAACATTAGCTGAAGAAGAATGGAAAACAGTTAAGAGCAAGAAATCGACGAGGAAAGAGAAAAAGGAGGAACGTCCAGAAGCTGTGATCATTCACCCAACCGAGGGGCGCAGCTACGCTGATGTTCTGAGGAACATACGAAGCAAAATAAAACCAGAGGAATCGGAGATAGCGATACGCGCCGTCCGGAAGACAAAAACAGGGGCCATTCTGATTGAAATGGGTAAAGGAGGCAAAAGAGACGAGTTCAGGGAGAACCTAAAGAGCGTCCTAAATCAAGAGGCGACCGTGAAGGAGCTTGTACCTACGGTCACTTTGGAGATTCGCGACCTGGATGCCTTCACAACCACCGAGGAAGTTTTGGCAGCGGTACAAAGAGAAGCGGGCGAAATGAATCCGGATATATCCATTCGTCTAACCGAGGCAAACAGTCGGGAACAGAAAAGAGCCTTCGTGACAGCCTCTGCAAGTTGTGCGAATGCGCTTCTGAAATTACAGAGGATCAAAATAGGCTGGACACGCTGCAGAATAACTATCAGAGACGAACCGCCACGCTGTTACCGATGCTTTCGAATAGGGCACAGACAGTGGGAATGTGATGGACCGGACAGGTCAAACCTGTGCATGAAATGTGGCGAAAAGGGACATAAGAGAAAGGAGTGCCGAAATGCACCGAAATGTTGCATACGTCTGGATCACCTCCCGGGATCGCGGGGCTGTGAGATGAGCTTACGAAAGGCAGCATGAGGATTTTGCAGCTGAATATGAACCGAGGGAAGGTGGCTTTTTCTTTGCTATCGCAAATAGTCAGGGAGCAGGACGTTGACGTAGCCATTATAAGCGAACAGTATGCATCAAAAAATAACGGATTCTGGCTGGGCGATGAAACATCCACAGCAGCCATATGGATACCGGATAACCAGGGTCCCCGACCGAGAAGATCTGGTAGGGGAGATTGTTTCACCTGGGTACAGTTTGATGAGATTACTCTAATGAGTTGTTATTTGTCTCCCAATGACGACGTGGGAACCTTTGAGGAAAAATTGGCCAGAATCGAGGACGCAGTGGCGCGGATCGGCGGCAACCTCATAGTGGCAGGCGACTTTAACTACAGAGCTGTAGAGTGGGGAATGCAGAATACCAACCCAAGAGGCAGGCGAATTGTGGATATGGCAGCTCGAACCGGTCTGGTCTTCGCGAATGAGGGGAGCGTAGCTACCTTCAGACGACCAGGCTGCGAGGGGACCATCCCTGATATAACTATGGTCTCAGAGAGCATGTATCACAGAGTGAGGGACTGGAAGGTCTTGGAAATATATACGGGCAGTGATCACCAGTACATATCGTACACCTTTACTTCAAGGAATAGAGTAGAGGAGGACAATTACACCACGAATAGTCGAAGATGGGATGCACGGAAATTGAATGCGAATCGGCTAATTTTAGAAGTGGACAGATTGTGTAGCAGAGTTGAATTCTCGGACGATGCGAGGACGAGAGTAGAACAAACCATGGAGGTAATAAGACGCGGATGTAAAAAGGCAATGCCCTTATTCAGACCCCCGAATATCAGGAAGAAGGCAATGTATTGGTGGGACGACAACATCGCAGCACTCAGGCGGGAGTGCCTACGACTACGGCGGAGGTACACTAGAGCTAGACCCGACGAACCAGCTGAAGAGGAAATGCGGGCATACAAAGAGGCAAAAAAGTCACTGAAGAAGGCCATAACGCTCAAGAAAAACCAGGCATTCCAAGAACTACGAGATGACGTGAACGTAAAGCCTTACGGACTTGGATACAAAATTGTAATGGACAAACTGAACAGGAGGAAACCAATGGAAATTATGGACGAGCGAATAATGAGAAATATAGTGGATACACTATTCCCTACTCATGAACCAGTGAACGAAGGACGACAGAATATGCTCAATACGGAATTTTTACCATTCACCGCAGAGGAGCTAAAAGTAGCCGCAGCAGGACTAAAACCCGGTAAGGCACCAGGGCCCGACGGCATCCCGCCTGAGGTAATGCGGGAAATTGCCAATCAAAGACCGGAACTCCTACTAGGAATGTACAACGCGTGCCTAAAAGAGTGTATTTTCCCCGAAATATGGAAGAAACAACGACTAGTCTTAATAAGCAAGGGAAAGGGCGACCCAGCGGACCCATCCGCCTACAGACCACTGTGCATGCTGGATACTTCAGGGAAGCTGCTCGAGAGGCTTTTGAAGCCAAGGCTTACAGCTGCTATAGAGAATAGTGGCGGACTGTCGGATAGACAATATGGTTTTTCGACCTGGTCGGTCTACAATTGGCGCCCTGAGAGAGGTGACTGAAGCGGCCATGGTCACACAGCGAGGAAATAACTTTTCGAGGCCTGTGCTACTGCTTGCGACTTTGGACGTTAAAAACGCGTTCAATAGTCTTAGATGGAGCGATGTATTAAATACTCTGGAGTACAAATTCTCGGTGCCACACTACATCTTGGCCATGATAAGTAGTTATCTGAGTAACAGACAGCTGGTGTATAACACAAGCTCGGGACCAAAGATGAAGCTCATAACATCAGGTGCGGCACAAGGATCTATCCTAGGCCCCGACCTATGGAACGTTAACTACGATAGAATTCTGAGAGAGGATATGCCAGAGGGAACTTTTTTGGTTGGATACGCGGATGATATTGCAGCTGTTATTACGGCCAGGAATACGGAAGAGGCACAGCGAAAACTTAGACGTGTCATATTAAAAACAAAAACATGGTTGGATTCCCACGGCTTAGACCTGGCCATGCATAAAACGGAATTACTACTGATCACTGGTCGTCGTATCCCTCTGCACGTGGACATGAGTATTGGAAACGAGGTAATCAGGACCAATAGCTCGGTAAAATACCTGGGAATAAGGCTAGATCCCAGACTGACATTTTCGTACCAGATTCAGTACTCTGCTAACAAATCCTAGAAGATCGTTGGACAGCTCAGCAGATTAATGGCGAATATTGGAGGACCGCTACCGAAGGAGACTCCTGATGGAGATCGGAAACAGTATTATGCTCTATGGGAGCGAGATTTGGGCCGAAACGCTAGATGTCAAAAAGCGGGCAAGCTCACTTGTATCGGTACAGAGAACGGCTGCATTGCGTATCACGTCGGCATATCGCACAGTGTCCGCCCCAGCCGTATTTGTAATAGCAGGTACAATCCTGTGGATCTGCTGGCGGCAGAGCGGAAGGAGATATATAGAGCGAGTTCGGCTGGAGATCACATAACCGGCCACTTCAGGGAAAACACCGTCTCATCGACGATGGAACGATGAAGAAAGAGGAAGGTGGACGGCGAGACTTATCCCGGACATAAGGCCATGGATTGGTCGGAAATTTGGAGAGGTAAATTATTACGTTACGCAGATGCTATCGGGTCACGGATATTTTAGAAAATATCTGCACAGGATAGGCAAGACCGCTTCCCCTTACTGTCTTTACGAAGAAGGGGAAGTTATTGATGATGCAGAGCACACGGTTTTCGAATGTGCACGCTGGCAGAGCTATCGCTCTGTACTGACGTCGGAAATTGGAATGATCACGGCCGCTAACATTGTCGGTGTTATGACTTCGAGCAGAGAAAATTGGGCCTCAGTGGCGAATTACGTGGAGCGCATTCTAAGGCTGAAGAAGAGAGACCTTGAGGCTGCAGAACAGGCAGGCACGCCGGCATAATTTATACGGACACATGTGTCAAAGCAAACCGACACGGGATCCTGGCCTAAAGGAATAGTGGAGACACATGAATGTCTCCTCAACTTACGACACACAATCCGGACGCGGATATGAAGACGCAGGGGCCAAATGGCCAAAAGGACTCCACTCCGAAGTAATACCACCGTAGTTCCGGAGTGGGCACAAGTCCACGAGACGAGGGGGAGAGTTTAGTGGGTGAGGGCCCCACACACGGAGGATGTGACGACTTCCTCTATGGTGCGGTTAGGAACATTCACCCCTCCTCGGCGTGAAAAAAAAAAAAATAAAATCATTTGTTGAAGCACATGTCAAAGATGTTCTCGCAGATGCTGCAGACGCCTTACTGGTATTTTGTTGATGGGTGTCCAGCGTTGGCGTTTTCGATGTCTCATCTATGCCTGATTCAAATATTTCTCGGTATTTTGTGACAAGTTCCTCAACCTTTTGGTAATAGTTTTCGGTGAAATATTTGTGGTCTAACTGGACCTTCTCAAGGCATCGTATTTTATTATCGGTTTGTTCGAATTCTGCCCACGCGGAGTCTAATCTTTTGATCCTTTCTTCGTAGTAATGGACAGTCTTTCTGGATGATGGGTCCTTTTTAAAATTTCGAATGATGGTCTCAATCAGTTCTCCTGTTGCTCGCTGAGCAGTTGTAAGCTGTTCCATTGGGGAGGTTGTTTCACCAGTAGCCATGTTGTAGCCTGTTCGAGGAATTTGTTCCTGGAAAGGGAACTGACGATTCCTTGAAGTTGATCAATTTAAACCAATGTCGATTTAGTAGTTGGAATTAACTACTTAAAAAACGTACACAATTTTCTAAAGTCAATTTTCTTCACAAAAGGATTGACGTCGAAAATCACGTCGGGGTCACCAAAATGTGTTGACTCAGTTGATCTGCTGGTCGGTTTTGATTTGTCCGGGCGGAATCACCGGGACAATTATACATACAACACAAGCACTTAAACTTGGTTGTAGTGAATTTTGAATAACACAAACACTTGAACGTGGTTATTGCGGAGGTGTGGAGAATAAAACAACCGTTGTCTTTTGTTGATCAATTGTTTCTCTCAATTTATTTTTATTAAACCATAGCCTTAAATACTATTTTATTGCCAAATTGCAATAAATTATTTTTAACATATTTAAAATCTATTTTCCTGCTGAATTATAATAATATTATAAGTGTGCTTTGGACTTATGCATTTTCCTACACGTGTAAGAAATTCCAGGAATGTAGTGCATCCCCTTAATTTTAGTACATACTTTATTATAAATAGTACTTAAGTATACAACTCTATAGTTTACATCTCTGTTATTATAATCGTTAAGTAGAATGAATATTCGTTAAAGCCCCCTTCACACGATCACACAAGTAATATGTAAAGTCTGATGAAAAAGTAAAATGAAAATCCATCCGTATTTCAAAAAAGAGAATAATAGTCGTATGATTATTTTTTTGTGTTTACACCATAGGTATAAGACAATAATAAAGTAAGACGAAAACAGCTGTTAAAAAACATAAACAAAGTGAAAAAATTTGCTTAAAGTTTCTATAGAAATTAAAATGCCGGGAATGGCTACTACGGCGTAAAACTGGAGACAAATCCACAACTTTTTCTAAATCCATTAAATTATTAATTAAATATTGAATATAATTCTAAAAATATTTTCACAAAATAGGAATAATTGTTTGTGCCAAAAATCTTTTTTGTTTTTGTTTTTTTTGCACATTTGTTTTATACTTTTTTGTTTTGTTTACATAAAAATACATCCCTGATCTAATGAAATTTTCTTGTTTTTTGAAACATTTCAAAAAATGAAGAGAGCCATACGACTGTCAAATTTTCATCCGTATTTTCTCTCAATGTGTGATAGTTTCATTACATATTATGTTTAGACGATCCCATCCGTACCCTCCTACATAAAATTTTGACAGATCATATTACTTGTGTGATAGTGTGAAGGGGGCTTAAGTAAGGAGTATAAAAAGAGAACCAATAAATGACAAGATCATTCATTCTTGCATTTTCTTCTCAAACCATACAAGTAAAGTGTTTTATTTAAAAGCGCGCATTACATGGCGACCGTGACACCAAAAATAAAAAATAGAAAAGAAAAATTTTTGTGGTTAAAAAAAAAAAATTTTTGAAACTAACAAAAAAATTAGAAAATGTTATTATTAAAAAGTGTAAATTTTTTTTCATTATGCAAAAATAGACAAAACCAAAAGAAGAAAAAAGGAGAAAAGTATAATGTGCTGAAATTAATGAAGTGATACAAAGCTGAAAAAATTTGAAAAAATGGAAAAAACAGTTAGTTACAGAAAAAACTAGAACAAAATTGTTACATATATGCAAAAGCAATGAAAAAAAAAAGAATTTAAAAAACATACAGTGGTGACCAAAATTAAAACAACGGGAATATAATTGGAAAAAATTACTAATAACAATTAAAACAAATAAATTTTATAAGAAAACAAAAACTAACGACTTAACTATATAAGTATAAATTATAAATTGTTTTAAAATAATAGAGAAAAAAAACAATGTGAAAAACACAGTGGAAAAAATCTAAAAATTTCTAAATTTGGAAAGTGCGAAAAAAGTTAATACATACTTAAAATAAACAAAATTACATGTATATAATAAATAAAGTGAGTACAGTCAGATACCTAAATTTACAGCAAATTTTTAATTTTTAAAGATTTGTTAATTTAAACACCAAATATAGTATAATACAACAAAAGAAATGCAAAATTGAAGACAAATAATAACGGAATTAAACAGTATGAAAAATACAAAAAAAAAAGTAACAGTACTTAATAACCAAATGAAGGAACAAAAGAAATACAAAATTGAAGACAAATATTAACGGAATTAAACAGTGAAAAATACAAAAAAAAAGTAACAGTACGTAATAAACAAATGAAGGAACAAAATGAAGAAAAAAAAAAGAACAAAATTTTTTTATTAAAAAAATTAAAACACGACTGTACCAGAAAGTGGCATAAAAACATAGAAAACAAGTCAAAATTATTATACAAAAAAAATTTTATAACAGTCCTCATTTTTACATCATATCAACATACAAAACAAAAACAAAAAAAAAAATTTTGAAACAAAATACAAATATTACAAAGAAAATTTTTTTTCGACAAAGGTCAACAAAAACAACAAAATCAACAAATCTAACGGAACAAAAAAAAAAACCAACACCCATAACCAGGAATAACTTCAAAAAGACAGTAAGAACAACGGCAGAATGACATTTACACATACATATATCATCTATATTTACATCTATTAACCACATTTTATATATAATTACATTTGTATACAACTATATTTATATTATATACTAATATCGACTTACATATACTTAAAACTTTTTCTTATATCTATACATCCAAATTTCTTGATTATTCTTTATATACATATATATAAATATAACATTATTTACATACACATAAAACTATTATTACCCGTACAAAAAAAAAATAAAAAAAATTTTTAATTTACATAAATATTTGTGGAAATATAAAAAGAGTATATTATTATTTTTTCATGTATGATATTTTGAACAAAAACAATATACAATTTTAACAAACCAAAGCAAAATTCTTAGAATAAGAAAAAAAGAGAAAAGGTAAAAATTAATTCTATACAGCGTTGCCACTATCAAAAATTTTATAACCAAAATTAAAATAAAAAAAATAACCAATAAGAAAAAAATTACCAAAAAAAAAAAAAATTTTTTTTATATAAATGTATTTGTTTTTACACATTAAGAAAAAATAACCAAATTTGGTTAAAAATTAACAAAACGGCAACACTGATTCTATATGTACAAAATAAAGAGAACTCTCATAAATACTATGCTCTTAAAATATAATGCTCTTATTCTGTTAACTACATTTTCAAATAGCATTTTAAATAACGCTATAAAAACAATAAAATACGGTTCTGTAATAAATGCCAACATTTGAAAAAAAGAAATTTAAGGAAATTGTCGAGAAATTTTATAACATTAAGAAAAGAATTTTACAAAATCGACCATTGTCAACAAATGAATCAAAAAGAAAAGAATACATACATTTATTAATCAATGGTTACAATGAAATTTTATCATATACTAGTTTATATATACATGACCTTCCAATTACTGTTAAAGAAGACACATGCAGAAAAATCCGGCACTGTAGAGAACTTTTGGTTAGGTGTTTTGGGAAATTGGACTACAGAATTAGGGTACCTTGTGACATTAGCATCTTTGAACTAGTTGATGAGAAAATATTGTCAGATTCTGATTCGGATTTGGAGGCTGTAAAAATTGAAAAAGATACTAGTATAGAAGAAACTGATCAGGGCAATATTATAGTGGAAAGTAAAACCAACAATAGGACAGTTCATGATCATCTCATTGTCGCAGACAATCTGGGGGCAAACATGGCATCCAGTGAACAGAAAAGGTCGTATATTGGCATGTGCGCCAATATCATTAGGGATAACTATGATGGGAACCCACTGGCTTTAGAATCGTTTTTGGATAAGATTGCTTTAATAGAGGACATAACGGACGAAAATCTAAAAACCACTTTCGTTACATTCTTAAAATTGAAATTGGAGGACATAAAAGCTGCGCTGAAGGAGAAACTTAAACCGGATAACTCCAAAATAATAGCAGGGAGAATTGCTGCACTGACTGTTAGAAACAATAATTTCACAGAATTTGCAAAACAGGCAGAAGATTTGGCAGATGCGCTTAAACGATCATTAACTATAGAAGGCATCACAAAAAACAAAGCTCACGAAATGGCGATTGAGCAGACAATATCGGTGTACCGTCTTAATGCAAAATCAGATTTAGTAAAGTCTATTTTGGCTTCATCGACTTTTACGGATCCAAAAGAGGTAGTTGCTAAATTAATAGTCGAGCAGACGACAGAAACGAAAGAACATCAGGTTTTTGCATTACGGAATCATCACAAAAATAGAAATCACAATTTTTATCAAGGTAACAATTTACATTTTCGAAACAATTTCCGTGGTACTTCGTATCGTGGTTACAGAAACCCTCGAGGAGGTAATTATAACGGAAATTACCGTTCTTTTTATAACAATAAAAATCAACACAATCATAATAATGATCAATATGGCAATAGAAATCAATCAACAACAACAATAGAAATCAAAGAGCATTCGTTAGGACTTTAAACGAGGAAGTCCCTCAACCGTCGTTGAGGGTTGTAGAAGAGAATCCATAGAATTAACTAATAAAAGAGACCCAATAGATTCAGATTTTCAAAAATCCATTTATACATTAAACCTCAGTTATGCCGATTTTATAAAATTAGATTGCATTGACACACATCAATCTTGTACATATCTCGTTGACACACAGGCTGATATATCTTTAATTAAAATTTCTTGCTTAAACTCTGATTCTGTTTTTAATGACAACCAAATAATTACTATTACTGGTATAACCAAAAATCCAATTTTTACTCTAGGCACAATTTGTACAAATTTAATAATTTCGGATCAATTAATAGCACAAGTTTTTCATGTAGTCAATGATGATTTTAATATCCCAGCAAGTGAAATTTTAGGAAAAGATTTTCTTAAAAACAATAGCTGCAAAATTGATTACGAAGATTTCACAATAACTGTAAATTTAAGAAATAATATTTCGAAAATACCAATTTTACACGGATCAGGTGACTATACGTGTATAATACCTCCTAGAAGTGAGGTGTTTCGTATTTTCAATTTGCAAAACATAACTGAACCGATGTTCGTCAAATCTCAGGAAATTTCCCGAGGCGTCTTAATAAGTAAAGGTATCATAGACTCTTGCAACCCAGTTTTAAGAATACTTAATACTACTGATGAATTTAAATGCATTAGAAATGATAAAATCATTGCAGAGAAATTGAGAAATTTTTATGTATATTCATTGAACGAGACTAAAATAGACTATGATCGTAAAACCAAATTAATGAATATATTAAAAGGTCGAACACCTGATGACGTAAACAATATTTTAACTCCACTTTGCGAACAATATGCGGATATTTTTGCTTTGGATAGTGATAAAATGACTACTAACAACTTTTATGAACAAAAGCTCAGGTTAACGGATTCGTCCCCGGTTTATATTAAAAACTATAGACTTCCTTATAGTCAAAGGAAGGAAATTAATAGACAAGTAAATAATTTGCTGGAGAATGATTTAATTGAACCTAGCAGCTCAAATTTTAATAGTCCTTTAATTTTGGTTCCCAAAAAGGGTACTGGAGGAGACAAATCGTATCGCATGTGCGTTGATTATCGTGCAGTAAACAGAAAACTCATCGCCGATAAATTTCCATTGCCACGTATCGACGACATTTTGGATAACTTAGGTCACGCAAAATATTTTACAATTATAGATTTATTTTCTGGTTTTCACCAAATTCCGTTGCATACAGATTCTCGCGATATCACCGCTTTTAGCACTGACAACGGTTCATTTCGTTGGAAAGTGCTACCTTTTGGATTAAACGTAGCTCCTAACTCTTTTTCTCGGATGATGACTATAGCGTTTTCTGGTCTAGGACCTGATAAAGCTTTTTTATATGTCGACGACATAATTATAACTGGCTGTAGTAAGCAACACCATTTGAATAATTTAAGAGACGTTTTTGACATTTTGAGAAAGTGCAATTTAAAAATAAACCCGTATAAATGCAACTTTTTTAGACCTGAAGTTACCTTTTTAGGTCACAAATGTACGGCAAATGGTATATTACCAGACGATGATAAAGTAAGAGCAATAAAAGATTATCCGATTCCAACTGATAAAGATTCAATCAGACGCTTTGTGGCATTTGCCAATTATTACAGAAGATTTATACCAAATTTTGCAATTTTAGCAGCACCATTGAATCAAATGACAAGAAAAAATATTCAATTCGATTGGAATGAAAAATTTCATAATTCCTTCCAAAGCCTAAAATCTGCTCTTTTATCACCAAGAATTCTACAGTACCCTGATTTCTCAAAACCGTTTCTAATGACTGTAGACGCATCTAAGCTTGGTTGTGGAGCAATTCTAAGCCAAGATTTTAATGGCCATGACTTACCAATTTATTTCGCTTCGAAGAACTTTTCAAAATCAGAACAGAAAAAACCAATAATAGAACTAGAACTTTTAGCAATTCATTTTGCAATAAAACAATTTCGACCATATGTTTATGGCACTAAGTTTACGGTACGATCAGATCACAGACCTCTGGTCTATCTTTTTAATATCAAAGATCCTTCTTCAAAGCTAACGCGAATACGTTTGGAGCTTTCTGAGTATGACTTTACGGTGGAATATATTAAAGGTATGAGTAATGTAGGAGCTGATGCTTTGTCGAGAGTTTCAATCACTGAATTGAAGAATGGAAGTGACCAAATTTTTGCAATAACTCGTTCAATGTCAGCAGAAATGAAACTAATTTGAAACAGCCAATTGAAAAACAGAATGATACTCAATTGAAAATTTATGACAAATTTTCCCATGATTTTAACAAAAATATTCCAAAAATAAGAACACAGATAATTAATACTAATGACAACGATAAGATATTGTGCATTAACCTTTTTAGAAAATTTAGAAAACTGCTAACTATTGAATTTAAGTTTGTTAACGAGACAATTAATTTAGATTATTTGCTTTCGAGACTGCAGAATACAGTCAACAAGCTGAAAATTTATAGGGCAGAATGGCCAAAGAATGACTTATTTTTCACAATTTATACAATACAAGAATTAAAACAGCACGGTATCAAAATTTTGAAAACTTTAGAGATTATCTTGACGGAACCAATTGAGACGATATTTGAGGATGAAAGGAAGCAAAGGCTAATGCAAATATACCACAGTGATTCTATCCTAGGCGGACACTGCGGCCAGAAGAAATTATACGCAAAGCTTCGTACTAAGTTTTATTGGAAGAAAATGACAAAGGACATCGCAAAATTTGTTAGGAATTGTCCTAAATGCACTTTGAATAAGGTTAGACCAAAAAATCTAGAACAACTTGTTTTTACACCAACCCCAACGAAAGCATCTGATATATTAGTTGTAGACACAATAGGCCCGTTGCCCCTGTCTGTATACGGTAATAAATATGCACTGACATTAATGTGTGGTTTGAGTAAATACTTGGTTACAATAGCTATACCTGATAAGTCGGCACGAACAGTTGCTCGTGCAATCTTCGAAAACTTCATTTTAGTCTATGGGAAGGCCAACACCATAAAGTCAGATATGGGAACAGAGTTTAAAAACGAACTTTTATCAGAACTATGCAAAATTTTTGAAATAGATCTAAAATTTTCGACTGCTTATCATCACCAGACAATAGGAACGGTGGAACGCAATCATCGGGTTTTCAATGAATTTCTTCGAGCTTTCCTAAATGAGAATATGTCTGACTGGGACACATATCTGAGATATTTTACATTTTACCACAATACAACGCCTAGTACAGTGTTTGGTAACAAATTTAGTCCTTTTGAGCTAGTTTTCGCGAAGAAAGCAGTCATGCCAAATGAGATAAGTTTACAACGTAGACAGTTACAGTAAAGAAGTTAGGTATAGACACAAAAGACGAATATGCTAGCAAGACAACTGATTGACAAACACAAGACAAGAAACAAAAACTACTATGATAAACTTTCAAAACCTATAACCTTGAAAATTAATGATTCGGTTTTATTACAGAAAGAACCATATAATAAACACGAAAGTATTTATGAGGGTCCATACAATGTAACAAATATTGATAACACAAATGTAACAATATATGATAAAACAACAAACAAATACAAAACAGTACACAAAAATAGAATCACTACATGTTAAACATATAATTAAATACCTTACATAATAAAACAAAGAAAATTTAAAAAAAGAGTCTTTTGTTAACTATTTTAAAAAAATTTTTGCAAAACTGTAAACGTAACAAAACTCTAACGAAAAAAAAAACAAACAGATAAAAACAATTTTTTTCCCCTATTATATCATTAATATAATATGTATTCTTATTGGTACGATTTATTAACCAATCTTATATATAAAAATGAATGTGTGTTTGTTTGTATGTTTGTATGTTTGAAGTTTATAGACGATTAAACGGCTGAACCGATTTTCTTGAAATTTTCACAGTATCTTCCTGTATGTCTGGAAGGAGTTATAGGCTACTTTTTATTATGATATTCCAAATGAGCGAGGGGCCATGCCCACGTATACTACGTACTACATACTTAATATTTAATTGCATTTGAAATATATTACTCATACGCATAGTAGTTACCCCTACAAGTATGCTATCTATGATTCTTGATGTATAAAACCAAAGAAAATAAAGTATAAAAAATGTGCATTTCAACATATTTTGGAATATTTGTCAAAAATATTTCATGACGCGGGGGGAAAGATAGAAGGGAAGGATAAAGAAACCAAGAGCGTAACAATGTTCTCAATTGTTCTCATCGTGCGTTTTTGTTGTTTGACTAATTTTTTATTTATTCTTCTGAAACAGTGTTGCCACGAAAAAAAAATTTTGTAACCAACATTTGTGAAAAAAATCACCAAATAAGAAAAAATATAACCAAAATTAAATTCATAGACTTTCGTTTTATTTTTTTTCAAGTTTAAATTATAATTAATAAAAAATGAAACAAAAAATAGTTTTTTTTATAAGAAAAAAATAAACAAAACCAAAAACCACATATTGATCCAAAAAATAACCAATTTTGGTTAGAAATAACCAAAAAAGGCAACACTGTTCTCAAACCACTTATTCTCAGACGTCGACACAAAGAGAACATGAGAAAAAGTATGACATGCATGTTTAACCCAGAGGAAAATTGTTAAGCAGCACAGCCACGATCAAACTAGATTGATCAATCTGCCATTTTTGTGATTGTATTGGTAAAACTGTACTCACACGTACAGAAAACTGTCCTCACACGTACAGGCTAAGAAGAGATTGAAGAATATCAAAATACTTTTGATTTTCGCTACCTGCTCCGCAGAAATTGGAAGCAAATTTGATGTGTGTGCGGGCAATTACTTCAAATTTCATTTTTCTGCAGATTTCGTAAGAGAAACATCACCATCTGGTTCGCGGATGTTTTGAAAATGTGTAGCAGAAAATGATAATAAAAATAATAAGAAGTGGATGTTTTGTTTTTGTATTTATTTATGATCGTTCCTTTATTTGTACTAACTTTGTTTTGTAAAAAAATAATAAAAATTATTTTATTTATAAAATTAAGTCCATTAATAATTAGTTTTAATTGCTTTTATATTATATTTTAAAATCTTGTTTATTTTTCCATAAGTCTCTATAACAATGCGACCAATTGCTCGTTCCGAAATAGCGCTGACAAATTTTAAATCAGAAAAGAAATTGCCTGTAGCAAGAAAACGCAATGTTATAGATAGACGTTGATTCGGAGAGATGGCGTCACACATTTGAGTATCTTGTTTTTGAATTTTCGCGCCAACCAAATTTGGAAGTTCCTCATATGTGCCTTCATCCATCCGTAAAAAGTTTTGAAAATCATTTGGAAGACTCAATTTGAGTTCATTGAGAACATTTTGGTGCGTAAATGCATCCCTTTTCTTCAACCACTCTTTCATCCAAAGACCCTTCGCAGTTTCCTTTTTTTGTTTTTTTAATTGCCTGCGCCAGGGCAATGACTATGAAACAATCATTTGTCATATTAAAAGAAAAAACTAAAAAACAAACAAAAACAAAACAATCTCCCAACCAAAAGCCCATATGTTCTTTCAGAAAAGCTAAAAAAAATGTTTGCAAAGAAAAGAAAACCATAAAAGAATTTTTTCCGATGAAAACAGGATGTTGTCCATGTGATGTTGTCTTCTCCACGACATTTTTAAAATGAAATTTGAAGGCTGAAATTTGATGTGTTGCTGTGCTGAGTCAAACAAATATTACCAATACATATGCAAAATTTGAACACCAGAATTTGAACGTGGCCGAGGCACTTTAGTAATATTTGCAAATCTACTTATTAACCCAATAATATGTATATGTGAGCGAAAAGTATAGAAAAATTGTACTGCGCTAAAAACCTAAAAACACCGTATTTTACTTGGCAAGTATTCTTCCAAAAATCGAAATCATTTCTCATTGATATTAGTGAATCATACTGTAATATTTCTTTGGGTGTAAAATTGAAGTCTGAAAAAAGCGACATGAACATTTTCCTTTAGAAGCTGACAAGCAACTGAATGCATTTTTACGCTCTCATGATGAGAGCAACACATTGTAACGCTCATTGTTTGTATTTAATTTCCTTCTGTCTTTCGCCCCCCTTATCCAGAAATGATTTTTTAAAAAGATTTTGGTGAGAGCGGGTCGTAATGCTACTTCTACATAATGCGTATTCTTTATATCCATATTCTTTGATAAAACTTAATGGAATTGGATATCACTCATACGTCACATATGTAGGTTTTTTAATGAATTTTACATCTATATAAACAAAAATTAATGTGTGTTTATTTGTTTGTGGGTTTGTTTGTCTGAAGTCTATAGACGGCTAAACGGCTGGACCGATTTTCTTGAAGTTTTGAAAGTACCTTCCTGCATATCTGGAAGGAATTATAGGTGCTATCCCTTAATATTTTTTAAGGGCGAATGTTAATTAATTAAATTATAATTAACTTTATGGGCACTTTGTAAATTTAAAAACAAGCACTCGCGAGAAAAGACCAAATTTTCCAGATTTAAAAAAGAAGACCGAAGTCGATTGTGTTCCTATAGCAACTAAATTCTTTATTTTCTTAATGTTCTATTCTTACATCTAATACATACAATTTAACTTAATACTAACGGTTCAAGGGCATTCAGCAACTCCGTTGCTTTGTCTGACCTTGTAACATATTCTATATTATTTATTCATTGAACTTAACGCTAATTTATTTATTTACTTATTATTTACTTATTAATAGATTACATTAGGGTAGTTCATGTTTTTAAGGTTAGTATTATTAATTAATTATTATTATGGTATGAATTCATTTTTATTTCATTTTTGTTATTATTGTATTTTATGTTAGTTAGTGATAGATGTGGCCCAACACTGACCAGACTGATATTGAGCCACCCCAGAAAAAGAGAATGCGCTTGCTATCAGAAACTGACTCCGAATAAAATAAAAAAAATTTTTATTGAAAATAATTCCGTTCCTAATTGTCTTAAGAGTTTGATAA
The DNA here is from genome assembly GCA_930367235.1 of Sarcophaga rosellei. Taxonomy (NCBI): domain Eukaryota; kingdom Metazoa; phylum Arthropoda; class Insecta; order Diptera; family Sarcophagidae; genus Sarcophaga; species Sarcophaga rosellei. The sequence continues at coordinate 58,344,535 of OV884019.1, forward strand.
CTAATTTTATTTTTATAAATGGAAGAGAATTTTTAAGTTTTTTCTTTATTTTTTTATAATCATAAAATGAAATAAAATAAAAACTCTGTGTATACTATTGAACTAAATCTGTGCGTTTTTATAAAGTTATTCAATTTTATAGGCATATGTAGGCAGCTGCATCAATCTTATGTATATCTTTTCAGTTTGTTTATACATACATAATATTTGTCTTTTTTACGGGTTTTTTTTACACGGTATCCACTGGAACGTATCTACCGTGTAAAAAAAGGTTTGTTTGTATATATTTGAATGCTCGTGTTCCTTTCACTTGTTCATTAGGTTCATAGCGACGTTGCATTAGTATGAATTAGAATCTCTTTATATTTTTTCAAATCATTTTTAGAACAATGGAGAGGTTTTGTCTGAAATACTAACTCAAATAATTCAGGTGTCATTTTCAATTTCATATTTCCTATCTGTTATCCCTTAATATTTTTTAAGGGCGAATGTTAATTAATTAAATTATAATTAACTTTATGGGCACTTTGTAAATTTAAAAACAAGCACTCGCGAGAAAAGACCAAATTTTCCAGATTTAAAAAAGAAGACCGAAGTCGATTGTGTTCCTATAGCAACTAAATTCTTTATTTTCTTAATGTTCTATTCTTACATCTAATACATACAATTTAACTTAATACTAACGGTTCAAGGGCATTCAGCAACTCCGTTGCTTTGTCTGACCTTGTAACATATTCTATATTATTTATTCATTGAACTTAACGCTAATTTATTTATTTACTTATTATTTACTTATTAATAGATTACATTAGGGTAGTTCATGTTTTTAAGGTTAGTATTATTAATTAATTATTATTATGGTATGAATTCATTTTTATTTCATTTTTGTTATTATTGTATTTTATGTTAGTTAGTGATAGATGTGGCCCAACATTCCGGCCCCATTGAAGGACTAGATGTCTTCAAGCATATGGTAGAGGTGCTAATTTATGGACCGGGCGTTTATAGACGCCGTTTCGAGTTCTTACCTCCGCCACTCTGACCTTGCCGTCTTCGCCTTTGATTACGGCCACGACTCTCCCGGTCAACCATTGCTGTGGCGGGCGATTGTCTTCGTGGATGATTACCACTTGACCTTCTTCGAGGTTGGGCATCCCTTGGTGCCACTTGGTTCTGCGCTGCAGTCCGAGGATGTAGTCCCGAGACCAGGCTTGCCAGAATGTCTGCTTGAGATTGCAGAGCAGACGCCAACGCCTGCATAACTTCGCCTCGTTGTCTTTCACGCCTTCTGCGGATTCTGGCGGCAGCGAACGCAGACCCTCGCCTATGAGTAGATGTGCTGGTGTCAGGGCTTCTCCGTCGTTGGGGTCTGGAGACAGCGGTGCGATTGGACGACTGTTGAGCACCGCCTCTACGTCTGCGAGCATTGTTGCCATCTCTTCTTGTGTGAGCGCCATGTTGCCCACGGCTCGCAGAAGTAGGAACTTCGCTTGTTTGACAGCGGCTTCCCATAGTCCTCCGAAGTGCGGCGCCCGAGGTGGTATGAAGCTGAACTTCACCCCGGACGACGCTGCGTACGACTCGACGGCCTGTCGACTCTTGTCGAACGCTTGGTGCAGCTCTCTCAGTACGCGGCTGGCTCCGACGAAATTCGTCGCGTTGTCGCAGTAGACTTCTTTGGGTAGTCCTCTCCTGGCAGCAAACCTTTTAAAAGACATAAGAAAAGCATCAGAGGAAAGATCAGAGACTAATTCTAAATGTACTGCCTTAGATGTGAAACAAACGAAAACCGCTATGTACATTTTTAATGGTGGTCGTCCACGTATTCTCAAAGAAACGTCAATAGGACCACAGTAGTCGACTCCGACTATTAAAAATGGGCGCGAAGCTCTCACTCTATTAGTGGGTAAATTTCCCATTATTTGGGACATAAGCTTCGGTTTATAGCGGAAGCAGTGTACGCATTTGCTAACTATTCTTTTGCATTCTTCTTTCGCATTTATTAACCAAATATTCTCTCGCGAAAGAGCTATAAGTGCTTTTGTACCAGCATGACAATTTTCCAAATGCAAGTTTCGCAAATAAAGCGTGACAAAGCTATTTCTTTTTGGTAACAATAGTGGAAACTTGGTATTATACTTCAAGTCTGCGTTTAGCAGTCTTCCACCTACCCTTATTACTGAAAACGCTCTATTTTCTTCAACGAATGTATGTATAAATGGTGTCAACCTCTGAATATTAGAGGGCAATACAAGAGATTTTTGAAGCTTGAGTATCTCCTCAGGAAAATTAATTTTCTGGACCGTTTCTACAAGTCGAAAGAAGGCCCATTTCAATTCGATCGCAGTAGGTGGACAATTTTTCTCAACCTTACGTTTTCTCAAGATGTCGATAAATCTGATTACAAACGCAGTGACTCGTAACAATTTTTTGTACGAGGAATACTTTTCCATTAGATCCAACAAGCAATTTTGTGGATCCTCTACTGCAAGAAATACATTTGTCTTTCTTTTCTCCAATAGTATTTGGTTCTCTGCTAACTCGAAATGTTTGTTAACAGGCCAGGAAGAACTGTCATTTAATAAGAATGACGGTCCCTCAAACCAGATCGATTGCTTCAATTCCTGGACGTCACATCCTCGAGAGACTATATCAGCGGGATTATGGTCAGTTGGCACATGTCGCCACGAAACTTTTTCTGACCATTCCTGAATTTCAGCTACTCTGTTCGATACAAACGTAGCAAGTGAGGATGGATGTGTCCTTATCCAATGTAGAGTTATTTCTGAATCTGTCCAGAAATGAACTTGGTCGATCTTAAATCCGAACATGAGCTTAATTCGAGTCCACAACTTAGCCAATAGGTGTGCAGCACACAGCTCAAGTCTCGGAAGAGATTTTGTCTTGAGTGGAGCAACTTTAGATTTTCCAGTAAGTAATCTGACAGTAACTTTGCCAGATTCAAAACTTCTGACATAAATGCAACACCCATATGCTCGCATTGAGGCATCAGCAAATCCGTGTATTTGGATATTTGCAGTGGAAGTTGTCTGGACGAATCTTGGGATTGTTATTGAATCGATCTCCATTAAATTAGATTTGAGATTTTCCCATGAAGTATCAAGACTCATGGGAATCGATTCATCCCAGTCAAGCTTCTGAATCCAAAGCTCCTGTAGTAGGATCTTGGATTTTATACCGATAGGGCACAAAAGTCCGAGAGGATCAAATAATCGAGAAGAAACTGATAGTATGTTTCTTTTCGTTGCTTTCAAATCCTTGAAAGAATTCTCCAAATGAAACTTGAGGGAATCATTCTTCGGACTCCAATGTAAGCCCAAAGCCTTAGCCGAATCGGAATCGCTATGCAATAGTTTTTCACTTTGCAGAGTACTAACAAATTTAGGATGATTTGAAAACCATTTGGCAAGGTTAAAACCAGCCGAACTAAGGATCTTAGTGACTTGATTACGAATTGTGATCAGATCCTCGTAACTTTCACCACCGGTTAACAAATCATCAACGTAAAAATCACTGCGAACAACCTTTGAACCAATAGGCAAAGTCTCTTTGTACAAAGCGCTCAATTCAATCAGACATCTTATAGCTAGAAATGGGGCAGAAGCTGTGCCGTAAGTTACAGTGTTTAGTCGAAACACTTGTAAGCTATCAGATGGATTTTGTCTCCAAAGGATTAATTGAAAATTTCTATCATTATCGTCGATTAAAACTTGACGATACATTTTCTCGATATCTGCAGTGATTACGTACCGATGAAGCCGAAAACGGATGAGTGTAGAATACAGTTCTTCTTGAATGGTCGGACCAACCATTAGCAGATCATTCAGTGAAACATGAGAAGAAGTTCTACACGAAGCGTCGAAAACTACTCGAAGTTTAGTAGTTGTACTTTGAGGTCGCAGAACACATTGATGGGGAATAAAATAGTGAGGAGAATCTGGCATATTATCCATAAGTGACATATGTCCCAAATTGAAATACTCTTTCATGAAGTCATGATACATATGTTTCATCGTGTCGTCCTTGGACAGTCTTCGTTCTAATGAGAGAAATCGCCGCTTTGCGACTTCGAACGAAGAACCCAACAATTTTGTATCAGACTTGAAAGGCAGAGAGACGACAAATCGTCCTGACGATAAACGTCGTATTGAATCTCGAAATTTATCCTCACATTGTTGCTGCTCCTCTGAATACACTTTCATTGACTCATTTGGAACCTCCTCCAGTTCCCAGAACTTCTTGACTATTGAATCAATGTTGCTCTCGTTTTCGATCGAAGTACTCAAATGACAAACGCTAGAATTAATGGAGCCCTTTGATTGATTGTATTTGCCAGTGACAATCCAACCAAGCGAAGTCTTTTGAAGGATTGGAAGGCTCGGGCCAGATTTTATCTGACCAACACACATTAATTCGAAGAAGATTTCCGCTCCGATAAGCAAATCAACCTTTCGTGGTTTGTGGAAGCACGGATCAGCTAATTTTATATTGTTAGGAATATGAAAGCCGTTTGTGTTTATACCACTATCAGGTTGGAAATTAGTTATTGAACTCAATACCCAAAATTTCGCATTGAATTGAGTGGAGTTAACCCTCGACGTGACAGTTAAGTTAACGCAAGATTTCGAAAGTGAATTCGTTTCACTAATGCCAGTTAAATTTAGTCTGCCTCCTTCTCTTTTTAATCGAAGTAGCTGCGCAAGTTCCTCAGTTATTAAATTCGGTTGAGATCCGGAATCCAAAAGTGCTCTCGCTGGTATCAATTTACCAGAGCTACTTCTTACACTGACTACTGCTGTCGCGAGAATAACCCTTTCATCGGACGAAGAATAATTCACCGATCCATGTGAAGCCGATGATTGTTCAGTGTAGTTGTTATTTGAACTTGCACTAGTATTGTACCTATGTAGCAATGAATTGTGTGAGCTACCACAAATTCTACATTTCGATGAGGTACACTTCGCTACTGTATGTCCCTTTTTCAGACAATTGATACATGCTGGCACTGATTTAATAAAGTCAAATCTTCGACTTACTGGCTCAGCAGTGAATGAAGGGCAATTATTAATATTATGCTGAACAGATTTGCAAAATAAACATTTGTCAGCAGACAGTTTGGATTTTGCTACATTTAGTGAGGCTCTATTATTTCTCCTCGGAAAGTGTTCAGTTCTTTGAGTGTCAAACCTCGGCCTTGAACTTGAAGACTCATCAGCTGCAATATGCTGATATCGTTTGTTCAAGGCGGATTCACAGTCTGACCAAAGGGGAAGTTTCTCGAAATCAAGTTGTTCTTCCCATTTCGATTTGGTGACTGGATCTACCTTTGACATCACTAAATGTATCAGAATGGCATTTGTAATTTTCTTATCGTCACCAATTGACAATAAAGAGTCGTATATCGCGGAGACTGTATCTATCATGCCTCGCAAAGCAATAGCTGAAGGTTTTGTGATTTGTGGCAAATCAAAAAGTTTTCTGATATTATCAAAAAATATAAGACATTCGTTGTCATAAACCTTCTTCAAACTTGCTATTGCTTTGGGGTAGTTTTCCTCTGAAATCTGAAAAGCTTTTACTGTACCCAAAGCTTCGTCGGACAAGCATGATATCAGATGATTGAATTTTTCGATATCTGTCAACGTCGGATCGTTGTGAACCAAGTTCTCAAACAAACTCATAAAGTTTTTATAATCGGAATACTTTCCGTTAAACTTAGGGAGTTTCATATTTGGGAGCCTCGACTGGTGTGGTTGCCCAAGAAAGGACATTTCTGGCACATTTGATGGCCTATTCTTAGCCAGGAGGCTCAAAAACAGTGATTTGGTGGTCACACAAACGTCCTCAAGCTCAGCTCTATCGTCGTTGTCGGGATCCAAATTATCCACATCAGACTGGAGCTTCATAGCTTGGTCAATATAATTTTTCAATATGTCCAATCGACATTCCAATTCGATTGGATTAAAAGAAATTGTCTTCTCCAAAATGGATTGACGAATACGAGTTATGTTTCCAACAACCTTTGCTTTCTTTGTAATTAATTTCTCCAAGCTCTCCGATTTGGAGGGAGAATCCTGCCTTTTTCTACTAGTCATTTTTCAATTAACTTATGAAATCAAAGCAAATCGACTGTAACCAAATTAATTTATTGGTTAAACAAAATTCCCAAAGGACGAATGATTTGCTTTGGACTAGGAAATCTGACGAAATTATCAAACTCTCGCCGGTTACAAAATATTCGGATTTATGTTCTCTTTCAGTTATGTTATTCGCAATATTTGTTCCACAATCAGAATAATTAAATTGCACTATGTGTTCCTCACAGCCTTTGATAAATATAAAATTTATCAAGTTAAAGAACAAATTTGTTCTTTACAACAACAATTAAACAATTCAAAAAAAAAGTTTTAACCGAATTGAATTGCAATAGTCCCACTGTAAACAGCTGTGGAATTTATACCATAAGCCGCTGCGAAACGCATACACTGCAAATGGTAAGGGAACGACGGAATGGAACACAGATCATATGCAATTCAGCGAATAACAAACAAGAACAAGCATACAAAAATGAGAAACCATTTGGTTAAATTAACAATCGTAAAATTAATTTTTGGATATCTTCGTGAATTAATTTCAACAAAAAAATAAATTATTCCAAATAAAATACCGACGGTAAAAAAGTAAAGTAAATAAATAAATAAAATGATAATAATTATTGTCGCGATAAGCAGTAATTTATACTCAATTGTGTGTACGACAACAACAACACGCACGATTTTTATCAAAATAAGGGCGGTAAATATGATACAATTAAATTTTGCAATCAAATAAATAAATAATTTCAAAAAATCAAGTGTAAAATATATTATTTGTGCCCAACTCTTAGTCGTTAAGCAGTTTTTGAATAAGTTACAAAACCTCTTAAATTTGATTAACTTACAAATTTAAGGAAACAACACAAATATATTTTACACTTGTTACCTCGGCTTCTAAACTAATCTCAGAAGTACGTTCCTTTTTGCATATAATACAGCGGCAACGGGGCATCCTTCCTTCAAAATGATAGGTTGAGGGTTGATTTGATGATCTGATGGAGATATCCTGTTGGTATGATGATGTGATGTAAGTGGTTGAGATGATTTTTCACTACACTACACTATATTAGTTTTATATGTAATATGTATTGTTAATTATTTTTATAATAATTGTTTCTTTCAACTATGTATATATATATTTTTTTTTTAATATTTCAATTTTTTCATTCAATTTTTAATTTAACATTAACTTTTTATTTTTACACTTATTATATTTTTAACTTTATATTTTTTGTTTGTAACACTATTTTTTTGTAGTATATATTTTCTGACAAAATATGTTGTAGATTGTACACAGTAAATTAAAATTAATGTAAAATTTTATTATTTTTTGTTTGTTTTTATATATAGGTATATAATTTTTCTTTTTATGTATGTTTATGTGGGTTTACAACACAATATATGTATATTCTTTATGTATTTTTTATCACTTGTTAATTTCTGTGAGTGTTTTATTTGAGTTTTATCTCTTTTAATTTGTGTCTTTGTATTTTGATTTATTATTTTTTAATTTTGTGTGTATGTAAATTTGATTTATATGTTTCAATTATTTTATATTGTACAAATTTTAAAACTTAAATTTACACTCGCGCATATATGTATTTTAATTCTAAATATCTTATAGAATTTGTCGCGAGAATTTTGGTCTTTTCGAAAAATTTGACGAGATCACCGTTTAGTATAATTAAACGTCTTTTTTTTTTTTTTCAATAATTTGAAATAATTTATCAAATTAATAACTTATTTTTTAAATTCACTATGTCCCTGCTCGGGCGCCAAAATGTTATCCCTTAATATTTTTTAAGGGCGAATGTTAAATAATTAAATTATAATTAACTTTATGGGCACTTTGTAAATTTAAAAACAAGCACTCGCGAGAAAAGACCAAATTTTCCAGATTTAAAAAAGAAGACCGAAGTCGATTGTGTTCCTATAGCAACTAAATTCTTTATTTTCTTAATGTTCTATTCTTACATCTAATACATACAATTTAACTTAATACTAACGGTTCAAGGGCATTCAGCAACTCCGTTGCTTTGTCTGACCTTGTAACATATTCTATATTATTTATTCATTGAACTTAACGCTAATTTATTTATTTACTTATTATTTACTTATTAATAGATTACATTAGGGTAGTTCATGTTTTTAAGGTTAGTATTATTAATTAATTATTATTATGGTATGAATTCATTTTTATTTCATTTTTGTTATTATTGTATTTTATGTTAGTTAGTGATAGATGTGGCCCAACAATAGGCTACTTTTTATTTTAAATCTTCAAGAAGGCGGGGTGCTACGCCCACATATTCAATAAGTATTTAATGTCGCATATCTCATAAACTGCGAATTTTGTATGGGCGACTTTGACGTATATATAAACAAAATGGGCGAATTGGCCTCCAATATAAAAAATATTAAATTATCACAGTTAGAGTCCTAAAATTTTGTCGAATCCACTTTAGTATCAATATGAATATTTTAGACATAAGTGGGCTGACTAGGAAAAGGGTGTGGTACTTCCCATATGAATTAAATTTAAAACTTCTTCTATCTCGGAAATCACCTATATATAAAAATTAATGTGCATTTGTTTGTATGTTTGAAGTTTATAGACGACTAAACGGCTGAATCGATTTTCCTACTTTTTATGTTGATATTTCAAATGAGGGAGGTGCCACTCCCACATATACTACATAACCTACTATTGTAAGATAATAACAAAATGGATATATTGGAAAAACTATATCATCAAGATACCTCAAATTTTGTACAAGTAACTACGGTTTTAATATAAATATTTTGGACAAAAATAGGCGACCTATCATTAGAGGACAATGCACCTTCCATATGAAGTAAATACTAAAATCTGCCTAACTGAAGAACTTTAACAGTTAGAGTCCCCAATTTTGTATAAATAACTTTTGTTTAAATATAAATATTTGGACAAAAATAGGAAGTTCAGCAAAAGCGGGCGTGGCACCCCGTAAATACTAAAATCTGCATATCTAGAACACCAGAACAGTCAGACTGCAAAAATTTTGTACGAATATCTAAATGTTCAATATCAATATTTTTGTTAAAAATGGGCTATCAAGCATTAGGGGCGTGGCAAACTCCATATGAAATAATTATTAAAATCTGTATAAAAAAACTATAAAAGCTAGAGTCCCCAATTTTGTATTCCAGCTATAGGAAGGTGGTGCCTCTCTAATTTGTGGGTGTAGAAATTATTATATCTTGAAATATGCAATAGTAAGGTATATGACCCTTAAATTATTGAGTTTGAAGTTTTCAACTCATATAGATAGTAAGTACTAAAGTTCATATTATTTAAATATTTATCTTGAAAAACATATACATGTACATATGTAATAGTAATGTTATTGTTTACTTCTATAAACGGGTAACTAATAAAAATATTATTTATTTGAAAAATACATTAGGTAAACTTTATAATAACCATTTAATTGGGCAATGAATTCATTACTTTTAATTACCTAAGTAATAAAATGTAAACTGTCAATATTTTTCCCAAATAAAATAAGTAGTTGCAAAACTCATCAAAAAAATTACCAGTGACCGACGCAAACACAATTATTTCTTAAATTTTAATAACCTTAATTTCTTTTTCAAAAGGTTCATGACCTGAACCGATTTTTTACCTATTCATATTAGGTAAAATATAAAGGAATACATATGTATAACACGCATTCGGTTTTGGAATTCAGTTGAATCTTTGATTCTAATCAAGTTAAATGTTATTTGAGTGACATTTATTTTGCAGCAATTTATAAAAATGCCCCCAATAAAAGCATGCCTTTCCTAAGCACTAAAAATGCATTGTGTTTGCAATCCCAGAGAGCAAATGAAAGTTCGGAAGAGCGTGAAAGTCGCCTCAGGACTGCAAAGAGTTTCAACCTTTAGAGCCGGAACGCCATCACAACGTGAAGAACGCCTTGAAGGCCTACGACAACGTGCCACACCATCAAGAGCTACTGAAACACCTTCAGAAAGCCAAGAGCGCCTTAAAAGTCAACGAAACCTTACCTCTTTAGCACGAGCTTCTGAAACGCCGTCAGAACTCGAAAGATGTCTTGAAGGTCTTCGACAACATGCGACAACCGCACGAGCTACCGAGACACCTTTGGAACATGAAGGTCGGCTACAAAGCCAGCGAAATCGTACCACACCATCACGAGCTAATGAAAAAGAAGTCCAACATGAATCACGAGTAGAAAGTCACAGGGTTCGAACATCAACAAGAAGAGCAGCAGAAAGTATAGAGCAATATGATTTGCGTCGAGAACAAAATCGTAAACGAATGGTGGTGAATCAACGTAAAGTTTTTCATGGATACTCAGGTATTGCATTTAACTACAAATCTGATATAGATTATACCGAAGACGAATTAGTGGCAATTGGTGGCATGAATGAAGTTTGCCAATATTGCAATGCACTCATGTACAAAAATTAAACACCTTTGGCGACATGTTCACACTCTAAAATTCAATACTAATATGCGTGTTCAGTTGGAACGTGATGCTTCAGCATCAACTTTTTCCAAAAAATTGCTTGATTTAGGTAACGGAAGAATTCCAATGGATCCTATAACAAAGTATATAAAATTTCCTTCAGACTTTTGCAGAATGACACAATCCAAAGAAGAATTAATAAATTGTGTATTTCCCAATATCGTGCAAAATTTTAAAAATAAGCAATGGTTATATGAACGTGCGTTACTAACATCCAAAAATATTGACGTTAATTCCATCAACAGCAATATTCTCAACAAGATCGATGGGAATCTAAGAACTTATAAAAAAACGGTGTTCCCATTATTTTACTTAGAAATATTGACCCTCCACGACTTTGTAATGGCACTCAACTGACAATAAAAAAATGATGAACGACCATTATAACTGGAAAGTTTAAGGGAACTGATGTATTGCCGCCACGTCCTATGACCACATCGGAGATGCCATTCGATTTCAAGCGCCTTCAATTTCCTATTCGCCTAGCATTTGCAATGATAATTAATAAAGCTCAAGGTCAGTCCTTGCAAGTTTGTGGACTTAATCTAAAAAATCCATGTTTCTCACATGGACAGCTTTACGTCGCATGTTAGCGAGTAGGAAACCCCGCAGAGGGGAAAACAAAAAATATTGTGTATCCCAAGGCATTAGAATAAGAATTATTTATTTAAGAAAAAAGTACATATTAAATTTTAGCAAGTAAGAAATAAATAGCTCACTAATGTATTATTTTAGAATTTAAATGAAATATATTGTTATCAAATGAAATTAGAATAAACCTTTAAGAAAAATTGCATAATTTAATTACTAAATAAAAAAATGTTTTAATTATTATGTATTTAATTTAGATGGGGGTAGCGAAGCACACCGGGTATTAGCTAGTTTATTATAAAGATGAAAAATATTAAAGCAATTAAGATTGATCACGTTGCTTGATTTTATATTTTTCTTTTAAAAAAAAGGGAGGTACATAGGTACGGCCAATACCTATAATGCTAAACTTTAATTCAATTAAAACATAATACATATTTCAAATTCTGAAAAAAATTGTTTTTATTATAATTACTTTTATTATAATTACTTTTATTATAATTACTTTTTATTATAATTACTTTTTATTATAATCACTTTTTATTATAATTACTTTTTATTATAATCACTTTTTATTATAATTGCTTTTTATTATAAATACCTTTTAATATAATTACTTTTTATTATATTTTAATTTTTTTTTTAAAAAAAGGGAGGTGTAGTGCATCCCCTTAATTTTAGTACATACTTTATTATAAATAGTACTTAAGTATATAACTCTGTACTTTACATCTCTGTTATTATAATCGTTAAGTAGAATGAATATTCGTTAAGTAAGGAGTATAAAAAGAGAACCAATAAATGACAAGATCATTCATTCTTGCATTTTCTTCTCAAACCATACAAGTAAAGTGTTTTATTTAAAAGCGCGCATTACAGGAATCCTGAAACCCCAGACAAATGCAATGCAAATAAACAAAAAACTACAGCAAACCTTGAAACTTAATCAGAACTTCAAGGTTTTTCTTTTATCATAATTTGAAGTAGCTGTTAAAATCAAAAATAAGGGAAAATGCATAAATCCAGCAAAAATAAAAACAAATAAAAAATTACATGAAATCAGCAATTTAAGGTTGTTCACCTAATTTCGTGCAAGCATATGTACGCATATATGTTTAATGGCTTAAACTACTGATACTTCAAATTCTGCCGTTGGAATATGTTGACGTGCAGCTGGTTGTGGAGTTTGTTGATTTATTTTAATGCTCTTGCAAGGCATATTATGATTACGAGAAAGAGAGCAGCATAGGCAACGGTCCCGTTGTGATATTTGATGTGTTTAATTTCTGATGGAAGTTCTGCAGATACTCTTTGGTATAATTTATTTTGAATTTCGGAGATATTTTTAATATGGTCGGAATAGATCTTGTTGTGAATTCTTGCAGTTCGAACCTCGGCTGGATAATTGATGTCACTTATATTGCTCATTGCGGTGTATGATGTTTGAAGAGATGTGGAGACAGTTTGATGGCCTTTGATGATGATTGAGTTGATCTTAATTGTACAATCCGGCGAGATGTTTAGGAGGCCAGATCCTTTCAGGGTTAGCAAACCATGCATTTGCACGTTCTTTAATATCACTATCTTTAGATTTAACTCGTTGCCAAGCTTTTTCAGCTAATATTTGGTCTGCTTGATGTCTTGTATCTATATCTTTTGATTGTGAATATGCAATATCGTGTTCTTTACAAGCTGCGTCTAATAAATTTATACCCTTATATCCTCTTGTTGAACGTTCTTCAAGTTTTGTACCAGGTCCACAAAACTGATAACCAGGCAGGTGTAGTTCAACAGGTAATTTATTATTAAGTTGTTTACAAATCCTCTTCCCATCTTACACTGACTGGGTTTTTGTTTTGACTGTAGATTATAACAATTTTTTCGTTACTTTTATACCTCTTCGCAAAAATAACTGAAATCAAGACGATTTCCTATATATGTGAAGGAGCGTACAAGGGTTAAGAGTTATGGATATTTTTATTAGTCTAATTATTTTAATTTGGTAATGCTGCTTTAATTATTAGCAACGAGTATTCCTTTTTCTAGAACATTCAAGAAGTAGCCGTCAAGTTGAGCAGTCGTAACAGATAAAGGAAATCTTAAAGTTGTACTTCTAAAGTTGTATCTTAAAACGCTGATCATTCGGTTATATTAATAGTGCACTATTTGTTGAATTATTAAAAACATTTACTCTAATATTATTAGTTTTGTCAAAAAGTAATAAATGAAAATATTAACTTTATACAAATTATAACATTGGATAAGGATAATTGGAGTGTTTTAATCATTTCTTTTTACATTTAGGGGCTCAACCAAACGAGCATCCACATTTTTTTGGGTGGAGCATATGGGAATCAAAGAGAAAAATCGGAAAACCGGTCTCGCTAATACAAGACGTTATTTGACACGCCCGGCAGTGACAGAACATTTGAGAAAGGTAGCAGCGAATAAAACCGACAGAGGAAATCACCAGAATAGCTTTACGATCAGTTTCGGAACCAATATCGTACAAACTGTGGCAACAAACCAACAAATTACCTACGTTAATTCTGACGAAGAATTCCAAAGTACTTTATAAGTTGAAAGCAGCTCTCGGAAACCAATAATGATGACGGACAATGGTGGCGCAAGTAACAGCAGCAACAGTGGTAACAACAACAGTGACATACAGCAATTACTAAGTCTGTTAACACAGAAACTTTTGAAAGAGGAACAGAGCAGTGACGATAACAAGTTAAATATTACAGCAGAACATTTCGAAAAGATTATAGCAGATTTTGATGGAAAAACGATTCCAGTAAGAACTTGGTTTGCAAATTTTGAACATAATGCCAAAGCATATGGTTTAAACAGCAAACAAATGTATGTCCAGGCACGAGGTAAAATGGTGCAGGCTGCAAATTTTTTTTTGGAAGCTGAAACAGTTAGTAATTACAACGATTTAAAAGAAATAGTCATAGCAGAATTCGATAAAGCATACGACAGTGGTGAAGTGCATAAAAAACTCAGCTCACGTAAAAAACAAGATGCCGAAACATTTCATGAGTATACCCTTTGTATGAGGAAAATCGCTTCTCTCGCCAACGTAGAAGAAAAAGCAACGATTCGTTATATAGTTGATGGCTTGAGAATTAAGAGCGAACTTAGGCAAACATTATACAGCGCAAAGACAATAAAAGAGCTTCGTGAGAACTACGAAATAGTGGAGAAAATATTATTGGAACAACAAAACAACAGGTATGTAACTGATTATAAGAGACTCGACCAAAAAAGGAGCACTGCTATAATTGCGGCTCCACTGACCATAAACGTGCTGACTGTAAATCTGAAACAAAATGTTTTCACTGCAATAAGAATGGTCACATTGCGAAGAACTGCGTTATGAAAAAACAAAGTGAAAATGGATCGTTAAGAGGTAAAGTACTTTTGCTAACTGACAAAACCAGACTGAAGGGAATCACTGTAGGCGGTGTCCATTTGGAATGTTTAGTGGATACTGGCTCCGATATTACTATAATAAAGCAGTATATGGTAAGAAAAATCGAAAATACGACCTTAGGAGAAACGCCCACAATGTTGCGAGGTTTTGAAAATTATTCGGTAAAATCAACGAAATTTATTACAGCTGAAATAGAAATTGACGACTCATAAATTGTTAGTGGTGCCAGACAACAGTATTGAATACGATTGCTTACTGGGTTACGATTTCATCAGCAAATTTACAATGACATATGGTAAAAATGGTTATGTATTTATAGACAATACAGAAATGAAACAGCAGCTGTTTGTTTATAATATTTCTGAAGTAGCGAATACAATTAATGTCGACAATGTGTACTACAATGAAATAAATAAATTATTTAGCAATTACACACCTGAGAAACAAGAAGTGCAGTGTCCAGTACAAATGAGAATAATCCCTGAACATTTTACACCGTTTCGACAATCACCCAGCCGCCTGCCGCCGCAGCATGAAGAAGTAGTGACAAGTCAAGTGGAAGATTGGTTGAAGGAAGGTATAGTAAGACCATCGGTTGCAGACAGTGTAAGCAGATTAGTGGTAGTAAAGAAAAAAGATGATTCATTTAGAATATGCGTGGACTATAGAAAATTAAATTCTATGGTATGTAAAGATTTGTTCCCAGTTCCTTTTATAGATGACGTTTTGGAAAAATTACAAGCGGCTAAGTATTTCTCAGTGATGGATTTGGAGAATGGCTTCTTTCACGTACCAATAGAGGAATCCAGCAAAAAATTCACAGCGTTTATAACAAAGGATGGCACTTACGAATTTAATGTTGCACCGTTTGGCGTTTGCAACTCGCCGGCAGTTTTCATCAGGTATATTAATTACATTTTTAAGCAGCTAATTATAGACAACCTCATGGAATTGTATATAGATGACATAATAATATTTAGCAGTACTGTTGAAGAAAACTTACTGAAACTAAAAAAAGTTCTTGACGTCGCAGCACAGTTTGGCCTTAAAATCAAATGGAAAAAATGTAGCTTTTTAAAAACAAAAATTGATTTTTTGGGACATTTGGTAGAGGATGGTAAAATAAAGCCAGGTACGGAAAAAGTAAAAGCAATCGATAAATTTCCAATACCAAAAGATATGAAAGCGGTTCAGTCCTTTCTTGGATTGACGGGTTATTTTCGAAAATGCATACCAAATTATGCAATTATAGCAAAATCACTTACTAATCTGCTACGAAAAGACACTGTTTTTAAATTTGGCGAATGTGAACGCTTGGCGGTACAAAGGCTTAAAACGGCATTAACGAGTGAATCTGTAGTAGGAATTTATCGTAGGGGCGCTGAAAGTGAAGTGCATACTGATGCATCTAAGGATGGCTTTGGTGCTACATTAATGCAAAAATTCGAAAATTCATGGCATCCAGTATTTTTTTACAGCAGGCGCACTACAGCAGCTGAAGAAAAACAACACAGTTACATCTTAGAAATAAAAGCAGCTTATTTGGCATTGCAGAAGTTCCGGCATTACTTGGTTGGTGTAAAATTCAAACTTGTTACGGATTGCGCGGCGTTTAAGCAGACAACAACAAAAAAAGATATACCGCGACATGTAGCCCAGTGGATTCTACATTTTCAAGACTATGATTGCACAATTGAACACCGTGACAACCACCGCATGAGGCACGTCGATTGTCTCAGTCGTTATCCAGCAGTTTTAACAATTACGTCAGAGTTAACAGAGAGACTGAAAGCAGCACAGCAGCGAGATGAGTATTTGCAGGCAATAAAGACAATACTAAAAGACAAGCGGTATGGAGATTATTTGCAGAAGGGTGAACTAATATATAAAACGGTTGATGGAAATGACTTGTTGGTAGTACCGAAGGCAATGGAAGCAGAGATAATACGTGACGCACATGAAGTTGGCCATTTTGCAGTGCAAAAAACATTACATTCAATACAGCAAAATTATTTTATTCCCCATGCGGAGAACAATGTTCAGCGACATATCAAAAATTGTATACGTTGCATCATTTACAACAAAAAGCTCGGTAAAACGGAAGGCTACCTAAATTGTATAAACAAAGGCGAAAATCCATTGGAAACTCTACACGTTGACCACTTAGGACCTATGGATGCTACAACGAAGCAGTACAAATTTATTTTTGCCATGGTAGACGCGTTTTCTAAATTTGTATGGCTATTCCCTACGAAAACAACAAGTTCCGAGGAGGTCATCAACAAGTTACAGCTATGGGCAGAGGTTTTTGGTTATCCATACCGCATCATAAGCGATAAAGGCCAGCATTCACGGCCAAATCGTTTGAAGGTTTTTGCGTTATTAACAATATTGAGCACATATTAACAACAACCGGTGTGCCAAGAAGCAATGGCCAAATTGAACGGGTAAATAAAGTAATATTATCAATAATTTCTAAATTATCTTTCAGCGAACCATCCAACTGGTACAAATATATGGGAAAGGTGCAGCAAGATATAAATGGGCATGTAAATTGCAGTACAAAGTTTACACCATTCGAAGTTCTCTTTGGAATCAAAATGAAATCTAATGTCAGCGATTCATTGCTGAAAGAACTCCATGATGAAATGCTAGTAAATTATGATCAACAAAGGCAAGACATCCGTCGACAGGTTAAACAACAAATACAAAGAGCGCAGCAGTCATACAAATTTCAATTTGATAAGAAACGCAAGAGTGAGGGTATTTATGCTGTAGACGACTTAGTTGCAATTAAACGTACACAGTTCGTCGCCGGTAAAAAATTAGCAAGCGAATATATTGGTCCATATAAGGTTACAAAAGTAAAGAGAAATGGGAGGTATGATGTTTGCAAAGTTGGTGATTTCGAAGGCGCTCATCGAACTAGTACAAGCTGTGATTTCATGAAGCTGTGGCGTTATGCTGATACGAATAAGGGCGATCTAGTATCATCTGAGTCAGATGATGAGTCGGATGGCCGAGTGTGAAGGAGCGTACAAGGGTTAAGAGTTATGGTCAGCTGATATTTTTATTAGTCTAATTCTTTTAATTTGGTAATGCTGCTTTAATTATTAGCAACGAGTATTCCTTTTTCTAGAACATTCAAGAAGTAGCCGTCAAGTTGAGCAGTCGTAACAGATAAAGGAAATCTTAAAGTTGTACTTCTAAAGTTGTATCTTAAAACGCTGATCATTCTTTTATATTAATAGTGCACTATTTGTTGAATTATTAAAAACATTTACTCTAATATTATTAGTTTTGTCAAAAAGTAATAAATGAAAATATTAACTTTATACAAATTATAACATTGGATAAGGATAATTGGAGTGTTTTAATCATTTCTTTTTACATATATACACCAATCTATACTATCACTGTTTCTGTATATTAATTTGTTGATGTTGATTTTGGTCTGCTTTGTATCAGCTCACGACCTACTTTATATCTGATCACGATCTGCTTTACATCTGGTCACGATCTGCTTGATATCTGCTCACGATCTGCTTTATGCCTGATATCGATCTACTTTATAACTTAAAAACAAAAATTGTTTTTGTTTGTTGCTTTTTGTTAGTGTGATAAATTTCCGTCGTGTGTCTTTTGTCTATGTATTTTATTTTATGTCATTGTCATGTTTTAGATAAACATTTTCCACCGCAATGTTTAAATTGATTATTTGATCAATTACATCATCATGTATTGGTGTTATATATTTTTTGGTTACGACATTTTTTTTGTTTTTATAAAAAAAATTTATCAAAACTTTATCTAAATTTACTAATATAAATCATCTCTTTCACTCTTCTAATAAATTATGTTTATTATTCTTTAAGCTCTTCGATAATGCAGATTATTTCATTTTGATGATTGTTGTGACCAGCACCTTCCGAAGAAGGAAGTAAGCGTAGTCTATCAACTAGTTCATTAGGATCACTCCAATGTATGTAATTTGATTTCCGATTATATAGTAACTTTAGCATTAAACCACTGCCTTTTGTTAAAATGTTTGTTGTTGTTTCGAATAAATGTTTAATTATTCGTACACCCAAACCTGTTTTACACTGTTTTTTGAAACAGTGAAATAACACGGTTTTTTTTAACAATTTAATTTTTTTTTTTGGTTTTTTTTTTATACGGATAAAATCGTTTAATAATAATCGTTTAAACGCAATATTTGTTGATAAAGCTCTAAATGAAGAAGAGATATTGGAGGTTGCGCTGGGAAATGAAGATCAAAATATCGAAACTGATGAGAGTGAAATTCAAAGTCCAATAACTCCCAAGTTGATACTTGACGGTTCAAATGGCAAATAAGTTGGCAGAACACTTTTTGACATGTGATAACATAATTGAAAGAGCTGTGAAATTTCAATCAGACCTGCAAACATATATGACTAGATACAGAGAGCTCTATAAAGAGCTTTCCAAAGTTGGATCACAACGCACTATAACAGAATTTGCTATGAAAAAAAATAAACCAGCGCCAGAAGCAGCTTCTAAAGATGTAGAAGTAATAAGTATTTCTACTGACCAGACTGATATTGAGCCACCCCAGAAAAAGAGAATGCGCTTGCTATCAGAAACTGACTCCGAATAAAATAAAAAAAATTTTTATTGAAAATAATTCCGTTCCTAATTGTCTTAAGAGTTTGATAACTAATTTTATTTTTATAAATGGAAGAGAATTTTTAAGTTTTTTCTTTATTTTTTTATAATCATAAAATGAAATAAAATAAAAACTCTGTGTATACTATTGAACTAAATCTGTGCGTTTTTATAAAGTTATTCAATTTTATAGGCATATGTAGGCAGCTGCATCAATCTTATGTATATCTTTTCAGTTTGTTTATACATACATAATATTTGTCTTTTTTACGGGTTTTTTTTTACACGGTATCCACTGGAACGTATCTACCGTGTAAAAAAAGGTTTGTTTGTATATATTTGAATGCTCGTGTTCCTTTCACTTGTTCATTAGGTTCATAGCGACGTTGCATTAGTATGAATTAGAATCTCTTTATATTTTTTCAAATCATTTTTAGAACAATGGAGAGGTTTTGTCTGAAATACTAACTCAAATAATTCAGGTGTCATTTTCAATTTCATATTTCCTATCCACATAGTATTATCTCTCTTAAATATTAATTTTTCCTTGTCATATTTCCAACTTCCGCCTGCATCTTGATTAAAACCATAAATTTTATCCAATTGCTTATTATTAATAAGTGATTGAATTTATTTATTTCTTTATTTATTAATTATAATACAATTACAAATTATATATAATTATTTATTACGAGCTGAGTAGCTTGGACCATGTGCTCGGTGTAGTAAAACAGACCAGAGGCTCTGGTGGGAATCGAACCCACGAACCTCAGGCTAACAGTCTAGCACACTACCCACTAGACTACCAGGGCGACCTAAGTGATTGAATATTTTCAAATAATGGAGAGTTTTTCATCTGCTTTAAACGTTGTTTTCTTCCCAAGTTTTTGATACATGCACTTGATACAGGTCTATTATTACCATAGTTTTGTTCATCATCAATATCATCAGTTGACATATTTTCATATTGCAAATCGTCATTATCACCCTTCGCGTCTTCTAGTGTTGTCTATATCCTTATACTTATCTTCAAGTTCTCCAGTGATTTCATTATCACCATTTACATCATCATAATCATCGTCAGCATCAATGGTGTTGTCTATATACATATCCTTATGCTAATCTTCAAGTTTTCCAATGATTTCATTATCACCTTTACATCATCATAATCATCGTCATCATCAATAGTGTTGTCTATATCCTTATGCTTATCTTTAAGTTTTCCGATGATTTCATTATCACCATTTACGTCATCATTATCATCGTCGCCATTAATAGTATTATTGTCTATACACATATCCTTATGTTTATCTTTAAGTTTTCCGATGATTTTTTTAAGTGGTTTTGTTATTGGTTGAAAGGTATCTTCTAATAAATTAACTCTATCTATTTGATTCAGTTTAATATTTTTAAACTTTTCCTATAGAACAGCCCTTGGCTTTACAAGATCTTCTAACAATTTATTATGATAATTTTTAGACATTACAATAATTTTTTATATTGATTTTGATCTGCTTTGTATCTGGTTACGATCTGCTTTATATCTGGTCACGAACTGCTTGCTATCTGGTCACGACCTGCTTGATGTCTGCTTTCAATCTGACTTATATCTGATCACGATCTGCTTGATGTCTTGTGTCTATATCCTTTGATTTTGGGTAGGCTATATCGTGCTTTCTACAAGCTGCATCCAAGAAATTTATTCCTTTATCTCCTCTCCTCTTGCTATTCGTTTTTGAAGTTTTGTACCAGGTCCACAAAACTGATAACCAGGTGGATGTAATTTTCAAATCTTCTTCCAATCTTACTCTGGATAAGTTTTTTTTTGTTTTGATTGTAGTTTGTAATGTAGATTGTAACCATTTTTTTCGTTACTTTCCAACCTCTTAGTATGACACACTATACCAGCTGGCAACCTAGCTATACTACCAAGCTATACAAGCTGTACTGGCTATACTAGCAAGCTGATATACCAAGTACAGCTGGTGTAGCTGGTATAGCGTTTGTCACAAACCACGCGTTAGCACGTTCTTTAATGTCACTATCTTTAGATTTAGCACGTTCCCAGGTCTTTTCAACTAAAATTTGATCTGCTTGATGTCTTGTATCTATATCTTTTGATTGTGAGTATACAATATCGTGTTCTTTACAATCTGCGTCTAATAAATTTATTCTTTATCTCCTCCTGCTATTCGTTTTTCAAGTTTTCTACCAGGTCCGCAAAACTGATAACCAGAAAGATGTAATTCAACAGGTAATTTATTTATAAAGTTGTTTACAAATCCTCTTCCCATCTTACAATGACTGCGTTTTTATTTTGATGGTAGATTATAACCATTTATTTTTCTTCTTTCCTTACTTTTATACCTCTTCGCAAAAATATCTGAAATCAAGACGATTTCCTATATATACACCAATTTATATGATCACTGTTTTAGTATGTCAGTCAACATGAAGCTTGTTAAACAAGCAAAGAAAATTATTATAAGAAATATTGATGAATCATTTCAATCAAGAGATAAGACAGTTGTACACAATACGTTATTACCGAATTCGATTCGTGCATTGATAGTGGGACCATCGAATTGTGGTAAAACTAATGATAAGCCTAATTGAAAGTCCTAACGGATTGAGATTTAAAAATATCTATGTATATTCGAAATCATTATATCAACCAAAATATTGCTATCTAAGAAAATTAATTAAACCGATAAAAGAAATTAATCTATTTACGTTTCCGGAAAATGAAGAAGTTCTAAGTCCAGCAAAAGCTTATCCACATTCTATAATAATATCCGATGATGTTATTTGTGAGAAACAAAATTCTATAAGAGACAACTTCTGTATGGGAAGACATAAATTTATTGATTGCTTTTATCTGGGTCAAACATATACTAAAATTCCAAAACATCTAATACGTGATAATGCAGATATGATTATAATATTTAAACAGGATGAAATGAATTTAAAACATATATATAATGATCATGTTATTGGTGATATGACTTTTAAACAATTTGTTGACCAAAATGGATTCATTCCACCTGAGGCTTTTCTTTTTCTTAATAGAAATGGTTTTATCCAAAATGAAAATGGCATTCCTATATTTTACCATATTTATAGACGATCTAATATAAAATCAATAACATGTAAAGAGCTTACATCAGAAAATCGTCGTTTTGATACAAATATTTATATGAAAGATAAAAACATTAAACCTAATTTGAATGTTCGGAAATATTGGTGGCTTTCGCGATAATAATTCTTTGAATTTTAACCTTTGACCTTATCTCTTTTATCCTTTCCTATATACAAGTAAGATTTTTGTCAATCTTTTTGCTTACAAT
Source organism: Sarcophaga rosellei (assembly GCA_930367235.1). Taxonomy (NCBI): domain Eukaryota; kingdom Metazoa; phylum Arthropoda; class Insecta; order Diptera; family Sarcophagidae; genus Sarcophaga; species Sarcophaga rosellei. The sequence goes on from OV884019.1 coordinate 58,367,210, forward strand.
TAACTTATTATAAATATATTATTATGTTTAAGTTTATTATTAAGTAAGAAAAAAAATTAACTTTATTACAAATTATACTTGACAGCTCTTTAAAATGGGACTTTGTATATATAAAAAATTCAAATCACTGCACTCTTTGTTTATTTGGAGTTTCTATTATATTCTAAATATGTATTAAATAAACATTAAAAAAAAAAAAAAAACACAATTTGTTGACCTTTGAAGTGCGTGTTGGAAAGACAAATATGGATTTCTTGTTGTAAGCAAGGATGATTTAATTAATAAAGGACGTTATCGAAAAGGATTTGATAGTTTCATACAACTATGATATGTTATTTTATAATTAGATAGCAAGCAGATCGTAACCATATATAAAGCAGATCATAACCAGATGTAAAGCAGTTCATGAGCAGATAGCAAGCAGATCGTAACCAGATAGCAAGCAGATCGTAACCATATATAAAGCAAATCATAACCAGATATAAAACAGTTTTTGAGCAGATAGCAAGCAGATCATAACCAGATACAAAGCAGATCAAAATCAATATAAAAAAAAATATATATATATAATGTCTAAAAATTATCATAATAAAGTGTTAGAAGATCTTGTAAAAACAAGAGCTGTTCTAAAGGAAAAGTTAAAAAATATTAAACTGAATCAAATAGATAGAGTTAATTTATTAGAAGATACCTTTCAACCAATAACAAAACCACTTAAGAAAATCATCGGAAAACTTGAAGATAAACATAAGGATATGTATGTATATAGACAATATTGTTACGTTTTTACCCTTTAAAAACGTTAAAAATATGAGTTCGTAGATTGCAAATGAAATAAAAGTAAATTAGTGTTTAATTTCAAAATCAATTCTTTATTGCCCGGACAAATCTGTGTGCACCCTGTTTTGAAATTTATTCACACAATAACAATTTCCTTTAAATTGTTATTTTTCTCGTACACAACAACAATTCCCTTTGTTGTTCTCCTTGGTACACTCGTTCGTTAGAACTTCGGACTACGATTCTCTTCACACGCAACGCAACGTGTCTGATTGAATTATCACTCTTCTGCTTACAACGCTTTTTTGTAAGCAACAAACTTTCTGCTCGGCAGAGTATGACTGCCTTCGGGAACAATCTAAAAACGTAAACAACTCGCTTCCCTTATTGTTGTTAGTGGATCTTGTTTACATCTATCCTTGTAGTGTTGTTGTTGTTTGTTTACTTTGTCCCTTTTCTTTTTATACCTGATGTTATTGTTGCTCGTTTACTTTGATCACGCGATCAAGCCATTGTTTTTGTTGCTATATGTTTACTTTTTCGTTGATCATGTAAACAACTGCCTTATGTTGTTTTTGGAGCTTTTGTTTATCACTTTATACATGATCAAGTCCGTTGTTTTGTTTTTGGAGCTTTTGTTTATTATTTTAATAACACCATTTTCGTAACACTGCCGCCCACTTAAGCCTGTTCGTCCCGAATAGGCTCATTATCTCTTCTCCTATAAATAGCCTTGGCAGGTGGTCTAGACTTTGCACCATATATCGCAGCTCGATACGTCAGTAATAGCCTCGGAATATGTTCTTCCCAATCCTTCTGCTGCTCGCTCACTACTTTCCGCCAGTATCTTACCAGGGTTCGATTAAACCGTTCTATCATTCCGTCTGTGGGTGAAGCGGCGTCGTTCGGGTCTTCTTACTCGGACTTGTGGGACTTCATTTGTGGGAGCCAGCACTTGATCCTCAGTGATAGCTCGCTTTATTTGTCCTGTAGCATGATTCTACGGTTGTCAATGACAACACAACATTTCATGTGCATAAACAAAAGATTATCAAATTGCAGCGGCCACTTGACTCAATGTTGCTGACCGTCGCTGCTGCGTATAACGCCACAATGGTATGCGCACACGCGAGGATCATTTGACACATCGCTGAGTGGCCGCCGACAGTATTGGTATGCATATAATCTACACAATGTGTGTTGTTGTGGTGTTGCTTTGCTGGTGATCATATATGGCTCTTTACCGTGGGAATTATTATGTTTATATGTGTTAATGCCAAACTTAACCCTTGGCATTAAATACCAGTGCATTTTAAACTATTCTGTATCACATATTTCTCTTATAAATAAAAGCTGAAAATTGTGAAGAGCTTACGCCATATTTGCTGAATGCAACTGTCAACAGGTTCTAAAACGTCCTTATATTGTTTCCGTTTTTCTGTCCTTTCAAAAAACCTTCTTCTTGATTCATCCTTTGTCCGATAAGGTAATATTTCGATTTATTTCAATAAAATTAATTATAGTCCAAAATCCTAATTCTCTTTTGTTTTATTTTCTTTTTTGCATTTCATTCTAAATTGGGATTTTGTCCGATTGAGCCTATAAAATCATTTCTGTTTTATACGCTCAATCCATCGGCTTAGAGAGTAACCATTTCTTCCAAATAGAATTAATTTCTCACCCCAACATTTGGTCCTTCGAGCCGGATTGGTTTATACTCTTTAAGATTTCTTTTTATTGGAATTTATCATATTCATCATCATCGCCATCAAATATCATCATCAATTCATCAAGTCATAATTTTATTTTTTTTTCATCGAAAATAATAAAAAGGTATGTACGTTTGTAATTGCTATATTAGTTAAATTAGCTTAAAAGTGCAGACAAAAAAAAAAGTGCCAATATAAGTGTTCGCAACGACCGTCGGTAGATATACACATATATTTAAACATTCGTTTACATACATATATATATACATATATATATAAAGTCCGTTCTTTAATATTTAATAATAAATTTGTGCATAATTAATAATTTTTTAAATATTTTTCTTTAAATTTCCAATTAAATCTCTTATTTTTTGGTTCAAGTTCGTACTTTATTATTTTGTAATTACATACATTACATACATAGTATATATTCCAATTTTGTTTTACTTGGTACCTATTACCATCAACAAAGATATTACTTGTTTTTGTTTTCTATTATTTTTGCAATATTCTCTTTGTTCTTCTTTCTTGCATACCATATGTGTTAAAACTACTCCCAAAATCGCCATAATTCATTTAGTGGTCTGGCAATATGCCATGATAAATTTTTAACTTTCCAATACTGAATACATAAATTTTTTAACGAAGATTAAGCTATTAAGAAAATCTAGAACTTTCGCCATTTTATTATAAGGTTTTCTATAACTTGCCTCAGACGTGCTTAAGTTATCTAAATTGAACTTATTTTGAATTTCAATCCCAGTAGTTTCCTACTAAAAAGTATGTTGTAATTAACTAATTAAAATCTCATTTTATATAACATATTTGTTTAATATTATTACACAGGAATTTTAATATTAATACACTTGCCTAATAAATCAAGCCTTTTGTTAAGCACTTGTGTTTTATTTAAAATCCCGGGAAATTGCTGGCTTGGCCGATTGCCTTCTTAACAAATTTAAAATTCTTTTTATGGTGGATAACCTTATACTGATCTAAAGCGCACCATCATTGCCAATCTCGCACTCACCATCATTGCCAATCTCGCAGTAAGTAATCATGAATGACAATATTACAAAGGGTCAACAACAGGATAACAACGACAGCCAAATAAGCCCCCATCCCCTACAAGGTAATCCAGCGATCACTCAAACTACGAATCATAACACAGCCTCCCCTGCTAATAGTGTCGTTAGTCACCACTCCGTTCGGTCTCAGTCGCGCAATATCCAATTACAACTTCAGCGACTCGAAGAAGAGAAAGAATTCAATAGAGTACAAGCTCAATTACACCGTGAGTATCTCAATAAGAAATATCAACTTCTAGAAGAAGCTGATGACCTTTGTGACATTTCATCTATTAAGTCCCAATCTGTCCAAAAATGGGTAAAAGACTTACCTGTCCAAAGCCAAACAAATAAAACCTCTGTTAACAATACTCTTCTAGCAACAAGCAATGTTGTGAATGGCTCTACACTTAATCAAGCTGCATATTTGTCCGAATTACCAACAAATATTACCACTGAACCTGCGGAACACAACCCTAATATAACAAATATCGTTTGCAGTAGCTCAGGTGAAGTTCCACAAATATTAAATGTATCCAGTTACCCCATCGTAACTAACACTGTATCTAACAGAACGGTAGCACCAAATTGTGCAACTACGACTGTTACAGGTAGTAATAATCAGAAACGATCCCAGTCTTTATTAACACAGAGTTTCGTAGAACAACCTGCTACAGTGACATTTTCACAATTTCCTGCAGCTGAAAATAACAACACTGCTCAACCTACAAACTTTCCTCAGCAGCCTTTTTATTTTGATACACCCACATTCACAAATAATCCAATATCTTCAGCACAATATTTTAATACCATACCACTGCCAGAAAGCAGCATTAATGCACGTCAATCTGTCCCAAAGGAATTGCCCATTTTCTCTGGTAATCCTGAAGACTGGCCCCTTTTTATTTCGACCTTCGAATGGTCAACCGCTATGTGTCGTCTTACGTACGCAGAAAATCTCATTCGTTTGCAGAAATCAATTAAAGGTGAAGCTCTCCAGAGCGTGCAACATATGCTTGTACACCCCTTAAACGTACCTAAAGTAATTGAAGTTCTACGTATGCTCTATGGCCAACCGGAAAAAATAATTAATTCAATAAAAAACAGAATTAATTTAGCACCAAAAGTCGATGAAAATAATTTGCAAACACTTACCTCCTTTGCCATAAAAGTCCGTAGTTTAATTGCAACTATCAATGCTGCCAATTTACCAGATGAAATAAATAACTCCTCTCTACTTCATCAATTATTACAAAAACTCCCACCTTCCTACCAAATGCAGTGGGCAACTATAAAACTTCAGCTCACAAAAGAAAACAAAAAAGCAAATTTGTCTGAATTTGACAATTGGCTATTTAACATTGGATTAACAGCCAGTTCAATATCAATAGATTCCACAACGAGTAAACAGAAATCTTTTAATAACAGCAAGTTGAACATTTATAATAACAAATCACCGATCAATGAGAGAGCTGGTATTTATTCTCACAATGAACGCAGATGTATTGTATGTAGCAGCAGTGACTGTAAAACTGTAAGCGAATGTCCAAAATATAGGTCATTAGATCGTGGGGAAAAATGGAAAGTGGTGAGATTAAAGAAATTATGTAAATACTGCTTGTGCTTACATAGCAGTGAATGTAAAAAGAAGAAAAGATGTGTAGAAGAGAATTGTGAATACTTTCACCATCCCTCGTTACATCGATTTTCAATGTCAACAAATAATGTTAGTAAGGAAATGTCAAATAAACAAAATCCACAAACAATAATGGAAGAAGAAGAAGTAAACAATTCTCATAGTGTTGAATTTAGTAAGATTTTATTTAAAATTATACCAATAAAAATATATGGAAATAATAAAACAATTAATACGTTCGCGTTTATTGATGATGGATCGTCTATCAGCCTATTAGATGAAGAAATTGCCCAAGAATTGAAGATGGAAGGCGAACACAATCCATTGTGTTTAAAATGGACTGGAGGTATGCAAAGAAATGAGTCAAATTCAAAAAAATTAATAATAGAGATTTCAGGGGAAAATAAACAACGCGTAAGCTTAAACGTTAATACGGTAAAGGCTTTAAATTTGCCAACACAATCTCTAGACTACCAAAGTCTGTGTTTACGTTACAGCCACCTACAAAATTTACCAATAAAAAGTTATACGAATGCCGTACCAAGACTTTTAATCGGATTAAATCATTTTAATATTGGAATTTCAAATAAGACTCGCGAAGGGGCTCCACATGAACCTGTTGCTGTACGAACAAAGCTTGGATGGCTTATTTATGGTACAACAGCTGAATCCCCAAACACAAGTAAGCATTTCAACTTCCATATTTGTAGTTGCTCTAATTATGAAGAAAAATTAGAAGAACTAGTTAAGAGTTTTTATACTCTTGAGAGTGTAGGGATTACAACAAAAGACCCCCTTGTGTCTGAAAATGAAAAACGTGCATTAAGTTTGCTTAATAAATTTACTAAGTTGAAAGAGAATGGGCATTATGAGGTTCCATTATTATGGAGATATGATAGTTTTACCTTGCCAGATAGTTTCCAAATGGCTTTAAAACGGCTTGTTTGTTTAGAAAGAAAATTATCACAAAATGCTGATCTCTATAAAACCTTTAAAAATACAATTTCAAAATACATTGAGAAGGGATACGTACGAAAGTTATCTGAGGTTGAAACTCATAGGGATGATGGTAAAGTATGGTACCTACCTATTTTTGCAGTATTTAACCGGAATAAACCTGGCAAATCACGGGTTGTTTGGGATGCTGCTGCAAAATCCGAAGGTATGTCTTTAAACTCATTTTTATTAAAAGGGCCTGATATGTTGGCTTCCTTACCATCGATTCTGCTAAAATTTCGCGAAAATAGCATTGCTCTGTGCGGTGACATCGAGGAGATGTTTCTTCAAATACATATACGACAAGGAGACCGCGACGTTCAAAGATTCCTTTGGCGCGATTGCGATCAAAGTAGATCCCCTGATATATACGTGATGGACGTAATGATTTTTGGGGCCACATGTGCTCCCGCTATCTCTCAATATATTAAAAATATGAATGCTGATAAATTTCGAGATAAATATCCTTTAGCTTCAAAATGTATCAAAGAAAATCATTATGTTGACGATTTGTTGGTTTCCGTTAGTACTCCAGAAGAGGCGATTAAATTGTTATCAGATGTTTCCTACGTTCACCAACAAGCTGGTTTTAACATAAGAAACTGGATATCGAATAGTAAAACAGTAAGGCAAGCTTTTTCAATAACAGGTTCAAACAGTTTTAAATGTATAAGCTTTAAAGAGGAAGCTGATGTGGAAAAGGTCTTGGGTGTTTTCTGGGAATATAAGGAAGATGTTTTTACCTACAAAATTTCACCTTGGCTTCTCGAAAGTGATTTATTTACCTTTAAGAAATTACCAACAAAACGGGAAATGTTGAAACTTGTTATGTCCATTTACGACCCTCTTGGTCTGATTGCACATATAATTATGTACGTTAAAATTCTGATGCAAGACGTCTGGCGCTCCAAAATTGGTTGGGACGAAACTATCCCTTCGGAGTTATTTACCAAATGGACGCAGTGGGTTAAATTTTTGCCAGAAATTCATAATATTAAAATACCAAGATGCTACTTGCAATCTTTTAAGAGTTACGAAGGCATTAATATACAATTGCACACATTCGTGGATGCTAGCAAAGACGGGTACGCCGCCGTTTCATATTTCAGACTAGAAAAAGATAACGATATAATTTGCTCTCTTATCGGTGCTAAGACTAAGGTAGCGCCAATGAAAATAACATCTATTCCTAGGCTGGAGCTGATGGCTGCCTTGATAGGAGCTCGTTTTGCAAAATTTCTGGTTGAAAATCACGAATTAAAAATTTCAAAGAAATATTTCTGGTGCGATTCAAAGACAGTTTTAAGCTGGATCAGGTCAGATCATCGTAAATATCACCAATTTGTGGCCTTCAGAATAACCGAAATTTTGGAGCTGTCATCTATTTCAGAATGGAATTGGGTTCCGAGTAAGCAGAACGTCGCTGATGAGGCAACTAAATGGCTTAAAAACTCGAAAATTGTAAGTTCTAGCCGATGGTTTAATGGACCTGATTTTATTTTGCAACCAGAGGAACAATGGCCCAAAGCTGAAACTAATTTTGAATATACCGAAGAAGAACGCATTCAACATGTACATCAAATAGCAAAACACGAACCAGTGTTTGATGTGTTACGATTTTCTAAATGGAATCGTCTTAAGAGGACCGCAGCTTACGTTTATCGATTTATTAATAATTGCCATTCAGATGAAAAGGAAAAAGGGGAATTGACTCAGGAGGAGCTAAATAAGGCTGAGTATCTTTTATATAGTCAAGCCCAATTGGAAGAATATTCAGCAGAGCTTTCGGCACTTAAATTGAATATTCCAATCCCTAAGTCAAGTAACATTTATTTTAAAACACCCTACTTAGAAAACGGTATTTTGCGCGTATACGGTAGAATAGACATGGCAGATGTTTCCTCGGAACAAAAACGGCCGGTTATACTTCCAAGAAAAAGTTATATCACTAAACTTATATGTCTTCACTATCATGAAAAATATCATCATGTGAATAATGAAACAGTTGTCAATGAATTAAGACAAAAATATTCCATTTCAAGATTGCGGGTGACATATAAATCAATAATTCGATGTTGCCAAATGTGCAAAATTAATAAAGCCGTTCCCCAGGTCCCTCAGATGGCCAGATTACCACGTGCGCGCCTATCATCGTACACCGCACCATTTACTCATACCGGACTAGACTTTTTCGGGCCTATATTTGTGACAGTTAATCGCCACAAGGAAAAACGGTATGGTTGCCTTTTTACGTGCATGTCTATAAGAGCAGTGCACATTGAGGTTGCACACTCTTTAACGACAAGTTCCTGCATTTTAGCTATTCGCAATTTTATGGGGCGAAGAGGAATTCCCCTTGAATTTTACAGTGATAATGGTACCAATTTAGTTGGTGCTGAAAGGGAATTACGAGAAGCCTTAGTACATGTAAACCAAAACGAACTGGTTAAAGAATTTACTACAACTACTACGAAATGGACTTTCAATCCTCCGGCTTCACCACATATGGGTGGCGCGTGGGAGCGCTTAGTTCGCTCGGTGAAAACAATTTTATACAAAATTATGCCAAGCGGGCAACCCAGTGATGAACTTCTCTTAAGTATGCTCATTGAAGTGGAGAATATTATTAATTCAAGGCCATTAGCTTATATACCTATTGAAGATGACACCAAAGAAGCTTTGACTCCAAATCATTTTTTGTTGGGGAGCACTAGTGGGCTAAAGCCGTTAACTACATGTAATGACAGTGGGACCATATTGAGACAAAATTGGTTAATTTCACAACAATTTGCAAATATGTTTTGGAAAAGGTGGTTGACTGAATACTTACCGACGCTAACTTGTAGGTCAAAGTGGTTTGAAAGGTCTAAGCCTCTAAATCAAGGGGATTTGGTTATCATTGTTGACCCTTCTCTTCCAAGAAATGTCTGGCTACGAGGCAGAGTACTAGAAACGAGATTGGCTGCTGATGGACAAGCAAGAAGTGCAAAGGTACTTACACAACGTGGAATAATGGAGAGACCTGTATCCAAATTAGCAATTTTGGAAGTAGCTTCAGAAGGAAAGTCTGGCTGCGAAGGAGCTTCTTGCCACACTGGGGGGGGAATGTTAAAACTACTCCCAAAATCGCCATAATTCATTTAGTGGTCTGGCAATATGCCATGATAAATTTTTAACTTTCCAATACTGAATACATAAATTTTTTAACGAAGATTAAGCTATTAAGAAAATCTAGAACTTTCGCCATTTTATTATAAGGTTTTCTATAACTTGCCTCAGACGTGCTTAAGTTATCTAAATTGAACTTATTTTGAATTTCAATCCCAGTAGTTTCCTACTAAAAAGTATGTTGTAATTAACTAATTAAAATCTCATTTTATATAACATATTTGTTTAATATTATTACACAGGAATTTTAATATTAATACACTTGCCTAATAAATCAAGCCTTTTGTTAAGCACTTGTGTTTTATTTAAAATCCCGGGAAATTGCTGGCTTGGCCGATTGCCTTCTTAACAATATGTATGTACGTATGGATATTACATTATAATTCGATCGCATAAACCGTAATTGCTTGTTTACATTTTAACCCTTCAATAGGTTCGTTCGTTGGTTTTTTTTTCGAAATTTATATTTTATTTTATTTGTTTCAGATAACATATGCAATTTGTTTTGTGATGTAATTAATTAAATATTAATCCTTAATTTTTTCCATCACATTTCTAAAACTACTTTATTAGTTTTATAAGGGATCAGTAAAACTAATTTTAGATAAAATTCAGTTAATAAAATTAAAATTAAACTAATATTTCTTTTTCATATAGTCCTCCTAGAAATATTTTTTTTTTTTTATATACATTCATAATTTTTTGATCTCCTTTCGTAAATTGCATTTTTTCTCTTCTTTTGGACCTTCAATAGAATTTCTATTTCTTTTTTTGGTTTTCAATTGTAAACGAACAGACCTAAAATTCTTACTTTCTTATTGGAAAGTAACTTAAATTTAAATTGCATTCGGGGTCAGTGAACGCTGTTTGCTTTTCATATTTCACAGCTGATCTGTATTACGGGTATTTGAATGAATGCGATCATTAAATTCGTAAGAGATTTAAATGAATTAATTCTTTTTTGAAATATTTTTTTTATTTCAATTGTTTTTTGCTTTTTATTAATACCTTTGCTGTATTTTTTCATAATATAACAATATCGAATCCAAAACTAAATTTTTTTTCTACATCCTTTGGTCGTATTTTCCTTCTCTTGAGGTTTTTTTTTCTTGTTTTTGAAATATTGTTTTACGCCTTTCCTCGGAAGTTGATTTTTCGATTGTTTTTTAAATTTTGTTCGGTATCAAAATGTCTCTGGATAAATTTATACGCTTGGCCGATAGCGTCGTTGAATTCGAAGCTGATCTAAACGGCAATCAATTTCCAGTGACGTCGATTTATGCAATTGAGGTTCATCGAGGTGAACTGAAGTCGAACTGAACGAGAATTAAGGCAGCCTACGAAGAGTTTTTGACAGAGGCAGAGAAGGAAGCTGCTGAAACTGAAAATCCAGTCGAGCTAGAGTCCATTAAGGTGAAATATAGAAGCACCTATACCTCATATTGCAGCTGTTTAGCTAAATTAGGCGAATTGTCTGACGCTCTTCAATGTTCTACATCGGAAAAGTTGAAGCACCATCAGGATAATCTTTCTCCTGGCTCTTCAAAGCATTTGGATTTGCCAAACACTTTCCAGTCTGAATCCAGCAGACTTAATCTCCCACCGGTTGACATAGAGCCATTCCACGGGGATTACTTCTCTTGGCCAACATTTCGAGACATTTTTACAGCGGTTATTTCGAATTCCAGGGCAAGTAATGTCGAAAAGCTATTTTACTTGACCAAGAAAACAACCGGTGAAGCGAGGGAGATTGTTCAAAAATGCCCCTTAACTAATGAAGGGTTCAATATAGCATGGGAAAATCTATGCTCCAGATATGAAAACCGCCGGGTTTTGGTGAACGGTCAATTGAAGATTTTATTTGGTCTTCTTCCGAAAAAATTTCTTCGGAGTCCAGCGATGCCTTAAAACGCCTCCAACGGGACATCAATTCTTGTATTTCAATTCTACGACTTTATTCAATGGATGTCACAAGTTGGGACCCAATTTTTGTTTTCATATGTACAGGTAGACTTCCAGAGAATACTTTGACACTATGGGAATAGCAGCTCAAGGATAAGACCACCATTCCGAAGTGGTCTGATTTGGATAATTTTCTGACCAACCGGTACAGAACCTTGGAGTCTGTTTCAGAGATTCGTGGGTCAAATACTTCCATCAGCACTAAATTACAATCCAAAAGTGGACCTTGTTCTAGCTCTATTTCGAATAAGGCAGTTAATAGCTTTCAGGCTAACGTTTCTGGTCCGTTTTGTCAACTGTGTCCTAAGGAGAATCATGCTATTCGTAAATGTCCTAAGTTTCTAAAACTAGACCATCAACGGCGATTGAACGAAATCAAAAAGGAAGGCCTGTGCTTGAATTGCTTCTCTAGGACTCATAGCGTTAGAAATTGCACAAGCAAAAATAGCTGTTTCAAATGCCAAAAAAGGCATAATACGCTTCTGCATAAGGACGCCAATAATCAAACCCAAAGCAGTCCAAGACCCGGGGCCAATTCCACACTGAATCCGAACTCTCCTTCTTTTGCACGATATTCCGATAATAACCTACAGTCCGCTAATAGTTCAAATTACGATAGAGTTCAGTCGTGTTTTGCTTCTTATTCAAAAAATGTCCTCCTGGGCACTGCGATGGTGGATATTTGCCATAGGGGCGTGAAGTACCAAGTTCGAGCTTTGATCGATTCAGGTTCTGAGGGAACCTTTATTTCTGAGCGCTTGTTCAATCGTCTTAAATTATCTTCACATCGTTCCAACGCACTAATTTCAGGTTTGAACAATACTGTTTCAGTTAAAGTTCAGCGTGAATGTTCCATTGTGCTTGGAACTCAGCTTGACAGTGCTGTCGAAATTCCAGTGACTGCGCTTGTAGTTCCTAATCTTACTAATAACCTTCCTACTCAGACAATTCCGAATTCGATTTTCTCCAATCTTCCTCATATTAAACTCGCCGATCCGAAGTTTTATGTTAGTTCAAAAATAGATTTATTGATCGGTGCTGATATTTTTCCTTCGATCGTTTGTTCAGGGATACAGCACAATGCTTGTGATTCCCTAATTGCTCAGGAAACCATCTTTGGATGGATTCTGACTGGTCCTATCTTCTGTAAGTCTCGCCTCAATTCTACTGTTATTTCGTATTTCTGTGAAATTTCTTTAGACAAAGAAATTTCACGTTTTTGGGAGGTGGAGAATCTTCCACAGAAGAACTTTTTGTCTCAATCCGATCGTGCTTGTGAGGAATTATTTGTACGTACTACTAGCAGAAATTCAGATGGCAGATATATTGTTTCGCTTCCGTTCAGGGAAGAATTTCCAGAGTCACTGAATGTTGGTCATTCCAGATCAACTGCTATGGCGCAGTTTTTCAGAAATGAAGCGAGGCTTATTCGAAATTCAGAATTAAAAACTGAATATGATAGAGTAGTCCAGGAGTATGCGGACCTGGGTCATATGGAAAAGGTCAATTCATCTGTGTGCCATGACAATTCAATGTCATATTATTTACCTCACCATGCCGTCATAAAACCTGACAGTGTGTCTACTAAGGTCCGAGTAGTGTTCAATGCCTCTGCTCCATCATCCAACGGTCATAGTTTAAATTCTTTGTTGCACGTAGGACCGACACTTCAGAATGATCTTACCCTCCTGATTCTAAAATGGAGATTTTTCAAATTTGTTTTCAACGCCGATATACAGAAAATGTATAGGCAAATTTTGGTTGATCGGAAACACACTCCGTATCAACGGATTCTATTTCGAGACAATCCAAGTTCTCCAATTCTTGACTACGAATTGAAAACTGTCACCTTTGGGGTGAATTGTGCACCATATCTAGCTATTCGAACTTTACTTCAATTGGCAGATGATGTTGAGCCCATTTATCCATTCGCCAGTACAGTCCTTAGGAAATTTATGTATGTGGATGACGTATTGGCAGGAGCCCATACTAAGGAGAAAGCGGTAGAGACAAAACGGCAATTGATTCAGGCACTTCAATCTGCTGGTTTTTTATTAAGAAAATGGACGTCCAATTCCAAGGATATATTGTCAGACTTGCCACCAGACCATCTCCTCCAAGAACATTTCCTGAAATTCGAAGATAACAGCACAGCAAAAACTTTAGGCATTCGATGGAACGCGCGTTCGGATGAATTCTACTTCGCAGCTGTTCAATTTTCCGAAGCGACGAGCTACACCAAACGTGAAGTACTGTCACAAATAGCGAAGCTGTTCGATCCTGCTGGCTGGTTGGCTCCATGCATCGTCCAGGCGAAAATTCTAATGCAGAGTATATGGAAAGATGGTACTGGTTGGGATGAAGTTATTTCTCCAGACGCCTTAAATCAATGGAAACTTTTTCAAGCCAATTATTCTGTAATCAATACCATTCGGATTCCACGATGGATAGATTATACTCCAAATGCAGAAATCCAATTTCATGGATTCTGCGATGCTTCTGAAAAAGCTTATGCAGCAGCTTTATATGTTCGAATATCAGATAATAGTTCCGTGTACACCCATTTGATTTCATCCAAAACAAAAGTAGCTCCCGTAAAAACAATTTCAATTCCTAGATTAGAGCTCTGTGGTGCTGTTCTTTTGTCCGAAATGATAGAGAGCTTGATTTCTCAGCTCGATATTGAAAATTATTCTATTTTTTGCTGGACCGACTCGACTATTGTACTTTCATGGTTAGCAAAACCGCCCTGCTCGTGGTTGACGTTTGTTGCAAACAGGGTATCCAAAATTACTCAGGTGGTTGGTTATTCACAATGGCACCATGTTAACTCCGAAGCGAACCCTGCTGACTTAGCGAGTAGAGGTCGACATCCACAGGACCCCGTTGATAATGAACTTTGGTGGTATGGGCCACAATGGCTTAGAAGTAGCAGCTCAGAGTGGCCTAGGTATGATTTGCCCAAAATGCCCATGGCTGAAATCGAAGCGAAACCAGTGCGAGTACTCTTCTCCTATTTCTCCTACTATGAAGATATTTTAGAGAGATTTTCCTCTTTCCACCGAGCAATTCGAGTCATGTCCTACGTCTACAGATTTATTCATGGAACTCATCGTATCCACAGAGACAACGTTGCAAATTATTCAGTTTCTCTTTCTACTACTGAAATCAAAACTGTTCGTTCCAAACTCATTTCTATCTGTCAAAGGGCACATTATCCAAATGAGTATAAGGCTTTGTCTGACAAGCAGGCAATATCCAAGTCCAGCACTATTCTTAATTTGAATCCGTTCTTAGATCCAGAGGGAATCTTACGTTCTTGTGGGAGACTAGAATCGTCTACCGGAATCTCCTACAATGAAAAATACCCAATTATTCTACCCTACAATACCCAATTTTCTAGGCTGCTAGTACGATTTATCCATGATATAAGTCTACACGGAGGAAATCAGCTAGTATTGCGGCTTCTTAGAACAGAATATTGGATTCCCAAAGCTAAGAACCTAATCAAAACAACTATTAACAAATGTAAAGTATGTGTGATTTATAAGAAAAGGTGCCAGAAACAGATCATGGCTGCACTTCCACCAGAGAGATCTGAAATTGCACGTCCTTTCACACATACAGGCCTAGATTTCGCTGGGCCTTTCGACATTAAGAGTTATTCTGGTAGAGCATGCCGAGTCACAAAAGGTTATGTGTGCATCTTCGTTTGTTTTTCAACAAAGGCAATCCATTTAGAGGCCACTAGCGATTTATCTACACAATCCTTCCTTGCAGCTTTTAGTCGCTTTGTTTCAAGACGAGGTTGTCCGCTTCACCTACACTCCGACAACGGGCGCTTCCAAGATTCTTGCAAAGGAGTTTATTCTGACCTCCCAGCAACGAGTTATTTCGAATTATGCCCATCAGAATATATCGTGGCATTTCATCCCAGCTGGAGCCCCCCACATGGGTGGTCTGTGGGAGGCTGGAGTAAAAAGTTTTAAATTACACTTTCGAAAAATGG
Source organism: Sarcophaga rosellei (assembly GCA_930367235.1). Lineage (NCBI taxonomy): Eukaryota > Metazoa > Arthropoda > Insecta > Diptera > Sarcophagidae > Sarcophaga > Sarcophaga rosellei. The sequence goes on from OV884019.1 coordinate 58,382,537, forward strand.
CAGGAGCCTACAAGTATACATTCGAGGAATTTTTAACCCTTTTGACCAGGATAGAGTCTTGTTTAAATTCTAGACCAATTTCATCGATGTCCACCAATCCTGAAGACCTGAGTGCCCTAACACCGGGACATTTTCTTATCGGGTCTCCTATTCTAGCACCTGTTGATCCTCAGGTAGACAATACACCTATTTCCTTAATAAACCGATGGCAACGACTGAAATTTGTTTATCAAAACTTTTGTTCAAGATGGAAGACAGAATACTTGAAGGAGCTTGCCAAGAGGAATAAGTGGCAGCGTCCCACGGAAAATACAAAAGTAGGTGACTTGGTAGTGATAAAAGATGAAAACCTTCCTCCAAATTCCTGGAAACTAGGTCGGGTTGTTAAAGTGTATATTGGTTCTGATAACCGCGTTCGCGTTGCTGATCTTCTTACTCAGAAGGGAAAAATTACACGACCGATCGTCAAATTAATACTACTACCAACAGAATGTTAGACTTCGGGAATTCCTCTTCTCATTTTTTTTCTAATTTCTTTTCAGCTTAAAATGCCAAAAAATTCAATCGCTTCAATTAAATCCTCTCAATCGTCTCGATCCTACAATTGTCGTATCTGCAAGCGACCACATCCACTCCGAACTTGCCGAAAATTCCTGGCGATGAATGCAACCGAAAGAATCCGAGCTGTACGCAAACATAAATACTGCAACAACTGCCTTGCATATGACCACTCACATGGTACATGCTTTTCCAAAAATGGTTGCAAACATTGTAAAAAGTTGCATCACACTCTTCTGCATATTCATCCAAAATTGTTAAAGAATTTTCTGCCTTCATCTTCCTCATCTCGTTCTCCATCTCCACAATTAGTTTCATCATCGAAAAAACGCCCTTCTTCTGAAATGAAACCTAAGGCATCTTCACCTCCCTCAACGTCGAAAAAGGCTTCCTTAACGTCGATCCTGCGCCAAAGTACCATTGTCCTGCTGCCCACCGCTATGGTGAAAATTGGTTCGACGACATCTTATGCACGATGCCTTCTAGATTCTGGATCGCTAGTCAGCCGTGTTTCTATGAAACTAGTGGATAAGCTGGATATGACGGCATATACCCGCGACGAAACCATTTGCCCATTGGTACTTAAGTCCAGATTTGATTCTACTTCAAAGATAGAGGGAACGTTTAGAGTGGACAATCGGATAACATTACGTACACCGTGCCAATCTTTGCCAGAGTCATACAAGAAAAACTTTCGAGACCTCTTTTTGGCCGACTACAAATTTTATGAGAGCGATGGGATTGATGTAATCATCGGAGCTGATTTATATCCCAAGGTTATCCGTCAAGGAGATTTTTCTAGGGTTGGTTTTCCTACGGCTCAAAGTACCATTTTCGGGTGGACTATTTATGGTCCTTGTTAAATTTAATTATTACTTTTTTTCCCAATTTTTCTATCCTTTTTTTTGCCCAAATTGCACTTTTAAGTTTTTAGTCCCAAGCAATTACAATACGTACAAACTATTTTATTTATATTATTAATATGTACATGCTTATGTATTGTATATGTACTTTTGAATTGAATTATAAAAAATTGATTACTTGAATTATAAATATTAGAACCTAAGCTATCGAATGAATTCTTTAATATTTTATTTCTTACGTTTTAGAAGCAATATACGGACAAAGACTCGTTGACGCTTTGCTGTCTCCTTTTGTTTGCATACCCTGCAAGGCGGGCGGCAATGTTAATGCCAAACTTAACCCTTGGCATTAAATACCAGTGCATTTTAAACTATTCTGTATTACATATTTCTCTTATAAATAAAAGCTGAAAATTGTGAAGAGCTTACGCCATATTTGCTGAATGCAACTGTCAACAGGTTCTAAAACGTCCTTATATTGCTTCCGTTTTTCTGTCCTTTCAAAAAACCTTCTTCTTGATTCATCCTTTGTCCGATAAGGTAATATTTCGATTTATTTCAATAAAATTAATTATAGTCCAAAATCCTAATTCTCTTTTGTTTTATTTTCTTTTTTGCATTTCATTCTAAATTGGGATTTTGTCCGATTGAGCCTATAAAATCATTTCTGTTTTATACGCTCAATCCATCGGCTTAGAGAGTAACCATTTCTTCCAAATAGAATTAATTTCTCACCCCAACAATATGGAGAACGGGCGCGTGTCATATTGCACCCACTTGTCCCATGGTTAGCACACACACAAACCAATGCAATATTATTTAATATAGAATATAGTTAAGAATATAACAAACACACAAACCTATAGAATATAATTAAGTATTTAACAAACACACAAACCTATAGAATATAATTAAGTATTTAACAAACACACAAACCTATAGAATATAGCTAAGCATTTAACAAACACACAAACCTATATGTTTAGTATTAAGCCAATACAAAATTGTATTAGAATTAAGGGATTGACTTGGAATTGTCAAGTCAACAAAATTTTAGTATAAAAGAAGGAACATTTTCCCTCAAAGAATTATTCAATAAACCAAAGCCAAACTGTGCGTATCTCAAGACGCACTTGGAAAAATAAAAGAAACAAGTCTTTTCATTACATGGCGATCCTGCCAGTTTGGATGTGCTCCAACTTTTAAGCACCCAAAACACAGTGATCCTGCCACATAAAATCCTGGAGTGCTCACGGACAAAAGTCCTGCACCCAGAATAAATAAATAAATAAATCCTGTAGTGCAACAGATTTTATCTAGCACACAGGAAAATAAAAATAATATAAAAAACACAGATGCCTGGTGGATCAGCCAAATATATCCACCAGCGGCGATTGAAGGAAGAAACTGTCTGGCCGATAGACAGTGGGTCCCAAGGATAATGACCCCATCAAATCCCAAGGAAGGACCGAAACCACTCTCAATAGAAGAATACCGGGCCAGGAACCAGAAGCCAAGTAAGCCAGCTGAACCTAAAATCCCAGTGGTCACCAAAGGAAAGAGACGAGGAGGCCGGATTCAAAAACTTAAAAGGGAAAAGGCCGATCTCTTGCGGCTAGTACGTTCACAACCACCGCCATCGTTGGAAGAAGCAGCAATTCTCTGGGAGAGAATTGACAGTATTGAAAGGATGATTGCATCCTTACTAAAAGTAAGAAAAAATACAGCATTAAAATTTTAATTTAACCAACGTGCTCCTTAAGGGTTGTACTGGAAGGGCCTATAAGCGTTAACCGCTCGAGGCAAAAATTTTTTTTTTTTCATTTTGTGTATGCATTTCAAAATAAATATAATCATATATTTTTGTATTTGTATGTAAAAACCTAATTATGTGATAAGTTAATTAAATACATTTAAAGTAAAAATTAGATTAAAATAATAAAATAAAATTCAAATCAAATTATTTAAATAATATAAATTATATGATGAATAGGTTAAAAATTAGGCTTAAGAATCCCATTGAGGATAGTCCACAGGAAATTACAAAAATTAGTAATGATAGATATTTAATATGGTTAAACAAACATTGTCAAATGATAGGAATGGATAGGTCCCCAACTATGAAGGATGTTACTGATAGGGACTCAATAGAGGAGGAGACTATTAAAACACTAAGACACTTTAAAATTTTAAATTTTTTTTGATATGTGCCAAACACAAACTAAACTAGACAGGCCAACGGCCAATGTAGTAAATGAAGTAGAAATACTTCAAGATAGAATAAATTTAAATAAGATCGAAATCTGTCTGATAGTAATAACTATTTTGATGGTGTTGAATTTTGTGCTTCGAATTTATGCTATGCATAATAAAAAATTGAAGAAGAGATACTTGAGCAAAGCCAATGATTTAGACAAAATATAAAAACATTGTTTTAATGGACTGGAAAGACATTTTACAGAAATTGAGACGAATAAATGAAGACTTCGACAGGTCATATAAATGTTTGAACATAGAAAGAAGTACAAAGGACGAAACTATTGCAAAGCATATTGAAGTTTTGCTAGACAAATTTGAACGAATCAGAGTAATACTAAACGTAAATTATAATAGACTCACTGCTCCTCAAAAGGCTGCAGCTGATGGTTTTTTCTCAGACATAAGAGGTAGAATAGTGACTATATTAGCTAAAAAGGGTTTAGAAATAAAAATACCAAATACACTTCTCGAAGAGGTTGTATATAAATTGGAAAAAGCAGAGGCAGGAGAAGTCCTAATAGAATTGTTTGATAACGATCCACTGGCAAAAATGACGCAAACAGTGGTAGAATTTTTGAACACAGCTTCAAAACTTATTCAAGATTTTGATGGAAAATCTGAAAATTTGAGTTCTTTTCTTGACTCTTTGTCATTGGTAGACTCAATAAAAGGCACTCACGAGTCCGTCGCGGTGTCTCTTGTTAAAACCAAATTGAAGGGAAATACAAGAAATTTACTGAGTAATGAGACAACAATTGCTGAAATTATAAATAAATTAAGTACCTCAGTTAAGGGTGAATCTGTCGAAGTTCTATCGGCAAAGATTATGAATACTAAACAAAACAATATGACCGCAAATACTTATTGCGCGGAAATTGAATCCCTTACAAAATCTTTAGCAAATGCATATATGTATATCGAACGGATTAACAACTGAATTGGCAAGCATATATGCCACACAAGTAGCTGTGAAGGCACTTACCAAAAACTGCAGCGTTGACAAAGTAAAACTTGTCATGGAAGCAGGACAATTCCGTGACATGAACGAAGCTGTCACTAAATTTGTAAATAGTTGCACTGAAGCAACAGGACAACAAAATTCTATATTGTACTTTAGGCAGAAACCCACATATAACAATTATCGTGGAAACAACAGAAGATTTCGTGGTAGAAACAATTATCCACGAAACATCAATAATAATAACAACTTCAATAGCAATACCAACAATCACAATAATGGAAATAGACAAAGATATAATAATAACCGTAATAATAGACGTTACGTACGGGCAACAAGCTCAAATACAAATAGTTCGGAAAACTCCGAACATCCCCTAAGATCAGAGCAGTAAATAAAAAAGTGCATAACCTTAACCTCAACTTATGTTATTTCATTCGAGTAGTATGTTTATGTACCTTCTAGACCACTTTTTCCATACAAATTTTGGTGCATGCGTACTCTACAGTTGGTAGTGGTCGGTTAGTTGATATGTTTGTAACATGTAATGTGAAAATGTATGTACCTTCTAGAGCAGTTTTTCCATACAAATTTGGGAGCATGCGTACTCTACAGTTGGTAGTGGTCGGTTAGTTGATAGGTTTGTAACATGTAATGTGAAAATGTATGTACCTTCTAGACCAAATTTTCCATACAAATTTGGGAGCATGCCTGCTTCTTCTTGTTCCTTTTATTTGTATTTCAAACGAATGATTGGACGGACAGAATGAGTATCTGTAACATGTAATGTGTGTGGTTGTTCTCTATGATGCATTTAGTTAGAATTTCTTTAATTGAAAGTGAGTAGACTCGTCTCGAGTCTGAGTTCATGCTGTCGATGATCAGCGAGTACGTGATATAGGGTATGCTTTTGTTCATTTAATTTTTGGGGTGACTTAATGTTGAAGAAATAGAAAAGGGATGCACACATGTATAGTTGTTTTTTATTTTTGTGTGATCGTTTTCTTGTGGTAATAAAATGCAGACACATTTTATGACGGTCAAATGTTGAAGAAATAGAAAAGGGATGCAGACATGTATAGTTGTTTTTTTATTTTTTGTATGATCGTTTCCTTGTGGTATTAGGGATTGTGTGTGTGGTTGTTTTTTATTCTTTGTGTGATTTAATGTTAAAGAAATAGAAACATAGTTGCACGTGTTGTTGTTGTTGTGTTTTTTGTGTTAGAAGGATCTTCAATTTTAAACTGATAAGAAAGGAATGTATAGTTGTGCCTGCGGTTTTTTTCACACATAATTAGAATATCTGTTTTTAAATAATTGAATTTACTGCCCATTACTTTTAAAATGCATTACACCTTTATCAACATTCCAGAGTATAAATAGACTTGTCTTAAGGACTTAGAATTTTTTAGTTTTACTGTTTTAAATAAAAGAAATTATATACATATAATAAAGAGATTAATTAAAACAAGTTACTTTTTTATTTTAACAGATTTTTTTTCTTATGTATGTATATTTTATTTTCAGATTTTATTATTTCGTATAATACAGTACACATATCTATGAAATATAGTAATATTAGCTTTTGAATTATTATATATTTTTTATAAAATGTTTGACACCTACAAATGTTAAAAGATTCTGAGTACATTTTTTCACAATAATACAAATGTATGATATTATTAATACATAAAAATAGCTTACTTATTTTACTACTGCTACATATTCTTAGTTTATTGATAATACTTGAAAATAAATCAACATGTTGTTTTTCAATTTGACTACTATGTCTATATAATATATCCTCCAACTCAGCTGTTGTCACCATTTTTTCCTTTCTTTAAAGACTCAATAGTACGAATACGAATAATACTCTGAATTATTTCATTTCAATTTATATTTATTGAATAAAAATTTTAAACACAAGTGCCCACAATTAAATGTATTAAATTTTTGTTTTCGTTCATAATTATATTCAATGGGGAATTTTAGGTAGTTGACAATCTCAAGTGGTGGTTGTAAGTTTCCAAAGCTATCAAAGTACTCTTTATAGTTGTCGTTTTTATAATATGCTACCCAATGTGTTCCCATACCATTTGAATCATCTAAATTAACAATACCGCATTCTTGTCTGAATGGTTTTTTAGGTAAAGAATCACGCATGAAAACACCCCTAAAATGTTTGAGATGTTTACCATATTTTCTTATATCTAAATCTGTTAATGGGCGCTCAGGTAGGTTATCTAGTAGTTTTTTGGAGCTGGACTATAGTAGAGACCATATCCAGTTTTATATGGTTTGAGATATAACCCTTTACCCATTGCAATTGATTCCATATATCTATTATGACGGTTAGCTTCCGCCAATTGTTCTTTTCCATTTTTGATAGCATTTACTGCTTTGACAATAGCGGATCCCCCACTTGCTAAACCACCAAGCGCTGACAATGCTGTTAGTACGGGAATAAGTGGAAGAAATCCTCCAATTTTCGGTACAGGTATAACTCTCGGTATTATAATGTTTGCTCGCTTTTTCCCTTTAAAATTTGAATGAATAGTCTTTTGAGCTATTTTAACAGCATCATTTATATCAAGGGGTTTCTGTTCTTTCAATTCTTTTAATGTTTTTCTCACAGTAGCCGTGAATAATTTCTTATTACATTTATTCATCTTTCCTTTTCTCATTCTTTTTGAATTGTTTCTTTTCTTATGTCTCTGCTCCTTCAAACCTAATCCAAATTTCACTTTAGCTTTCATAGCGTTTGTCACAAACCACGCGTTAGCACGTTCTTTAATATCACTATCTTCAGATTTAACTCGTTGCCAGGCTTTCTCAGCTAAAATTTGATCTGCTTGATGTCTTGTGTCTATATCCTTTGATTGTGAATATACAATATCGTGTTCTTTACAAGCTGCGTCTAATAAATTTATTCCTTTATCTCCTCTTGCTAATCGTTTTTCAAGTTTCGTACCAGGTCCGCAAAACTGATAACCAGGCAGATGTAATTCAACAGGTAATTTATTTATTAAGTTGTTTACAAATCCTCTTCCCATCTTACACTGACTGGGTTTTTTATTTTGACCCCAGATTATAACCATTTATTTTTCTTCTTTCGGTACTTTTATACCTCTTCGCAAAAATATCTGAAATCACAACGATTTCCTATATATACACCAATTTATACGATCACTGTTTCAGTATATAAAGTTTTTGATATTGATTTTGATCTGCTTGGTATCTGATCACGATCTACTTTATATCTGATCACGATCTGCTTTACATCGGGTCACGATCTGCTTGATATCTGCTTTAATATCTTAAAAACAAAAATTGTTTTTGTTTGTTGGGTTTTGTTAGTGTGATATATTTTCGTCGTGTGTCTTTTGTCTATGTATTTTATTTTTATTTTTTTGTCATTGTCATTTTTTACCTCAGTGTTTAAATTGTTTATTTGATCAATTACATCATCATATATTTGTGTTATATATTTTTTGTTTCGAAATTTTTTTGTTTTTATAATTATGTATATCAAAACTTTATCTAATAATATAAATCATCTCTTTCCCTCTTCTAATAAATTATGTTAGATTCTTTAAGCTCTTCGATAATAGAGATTATTTCATTTTGATGATTGTTGTGACCAGCACCTTCCGAAGAAAGAAGTAAACGTAGTCTGTCAACTAGTTCATTAGGATCATCCCAATGTATGTAATTTGATTTCCGATTATCTAGTAATTTTAGCATTAAACCACTGCCTTTTGTTAAAGTGTTTGTTGTTGTTTCGAATAAATGTTTAATTATTCGTATATATTTGAATGCTCGTGTTCCTTTCACTTGTTCATTAGGTTCATAGAAACGTTTATGTGCATTAGTATGAATTAAAATCTCTTTATATTTTTTCAAATCATTTTTAGAATAATGGAGAGGTTTTGTATGAAATACTAGCTCAAATAATCCAGGTGTCATTTTCAATTTCATATTTCCTATCCACATAGTATTATCTCTCTTAAATATTAATTTTTCCTTGCCATATTTCCAACTTCCGTCTGCATCTTGGTTAAAACCATAAATTTTATCCAATTGCTTATTATTAATAAGTAATTGAATATTTTCAAATAATGGATAGTTTTTCGTCTGCTTTAAACGTTGTTTTCTTTCCAAGTTTTTGATACATGTACTTGATACAGGTCTATTATTATCATAGTTTTGTTCATCATCATTATCATCAGTTGACATATTTTCATATTGAAAATCGTCATTATCACCCTTCGCGTCTTCAAAATCATCGTCATCATCAATAGTGTTGTCTATATCCTTATGCTTATCTTCAAGTTCTCCAATGATTTCATTATCACCATTTCTGTCATCATATACATCGTCATCATCAAGAGTGTTGTCTATATCCTTATGCTTATTTTCAAGTTTTTCAATGATTTTATTATCACCATTTATATCATCATAACCATTGTCATCATCAATAGTGTTGTTCATATCCTTATGCTTATCTTCAAGTTTTCCGATGATTTCATTATCATCATTTACGTCATCATTATCATCGTCGCCATTAATAGTATTATTGTCTATATACATATCCTTATGTTTATCTTCAAGTTTTCTGATGATTTTTTTAAGTGGTTTTGTTATTGGTTGAAAGGTGTCTTCTAATAAATTAACTCTATCTATTTGATTCAGTTTAATATTTTTAAACTTTTCCTTTAGAACAGCCCTTGTCTTTACAAGATCTTCTAACACTTTATTATGATAATTTTTAGACATTATAATAATTATTTATATTGATTTTGATCTGCTTTGTATCTGGTTACGATCTGCTTTATATCTGGTCACGAACTGCTTGCTATCTGCTCACGATCTGCTTTATATCTGCTTACAATCTGATTTACACCTGATCACGATCTGCTTGATGTCTTGTGTCTATATCATTTGATTTTGAGTACGCTATATCGTGCTTTCTACAAGCTGCATCCAATAAATTTATTTCTTTATCCCCTCTCCTCCTGCTATTCGTTTTTGAAGTTTTGTACCAGGTCAACAAAACTGATAACCAGGTGGATGTAATTCAACAGGTAATTTGTTTATTAAGTTGTTTACAAATCTTCTTCCAATCTTACTGATTAGGTTTTTTTTTTTTGTTTTGATTGTAGTTTATAACCATTTTTTTCGTTACTTTCCAACCTCTTAGAGTGAAACACTATACCAGCTGTACTAGCAAGCTGTACTAGCTATACTAGCCAGCTAGCTATGCTAGCTATACTAGCAAGCTATACAAGCTGTACTAGCCAGTTATACAAGCTGTACTAGCAAGCTGTACAAGCTGTACTAGCCAGTTATACAAGCTGTACTAGCTATACTAGCAAGCTGTACTAGCTATACTAACAAGCTGTACAAGCTATTCTAACAAGCTGTACTAGCTATACTAGCCAGCTATACAAGCTGTACTAGCTATACTAGCCAGCTAGCTGTACTAGCTATACTAGCAAGCTGTACTAGCTATACCAGCTGTACCAGCTATACCAGCTGTACCAGCTGTACCTGCTATACCAGCTGTACCAGCTATACCTGCTATATCAGCTAGCTGTACTAGCTATACTAGCCAGCTAGCTATACTAGCAAGCTGTTCTAGCTATACTAGCCAGCTGTACCAGCTACCTGAGCAGGAACAGCTGGTACAGCTGGTATGGCAGGTATAGCTGGTATAGCAGGTATAGCTGGTACAGCCCCTACGGGGAACCTGTAACCCCAATAGGGGCTATATCAGCTACCTGATATAGCAGGAACAGCTGGTACAGCTGGTATAGCAGGTATAGCTGGTATAGCAGGTATAGCTGGTACAGCCCCTACGGGGAACCTGTAACCCCAATAGGGCGCGTCCCCAGGTGGCGGATAGGGGAATGCTTCCCAGATATGGGTGGTAGGGGAGAAATCAAATATCCCCCGCGGACCAACAGGTAAAGACCAAGCGCGACGGACCTCATATTGAGCGGCTTCTTGGCCAGCGTCTGACTCCATGTTAGGAGCGGCTGTATACTACTCACCTGGCAGTAGGTATAAAATGCTATGGGAAGAAACCCGGAAAAAAAATCAACATGAGTAATCATAAAGTAAAAAACGTTACGGTGCAGGGAGTCATAAACCCAGTACCGGCGGTTATAGGGAGTGAGCAAGCGGGCTCCCGGCCGTCGTCATCCAGCGACCGCAATGCTGCTTCGGTTAAAGGCTTGGCCGAGGTAGCAGATAGAGCTACAAGCATAAACGAAATCGATGAAGTCTCAGAAGTAAATGTCTTCAGAAGGAGCAACAGACTCGCGCGTTCTCCCCCTGGAGCAGTTTTCGGAACACCTACGGGAACAGGTGGACAGAGTTCGCAACCTAACGTGGGTCTTACCCCAGGAGAAAACGCCGGTGAATACAATCAAGAGAACCCCGAAACACCACAGGGCAACGCAGTTGATCCCCAAGCGGAGAAGGACATCCTGAGCTGCAACTCACCTAGACAAGATTTCATACTCAAAATGAAAATATCAGAAGAGGAAGCATTGAAGAAGTGTAAAACGGTGATTAAAAAAATGAAAACGGCTATTAATAGACTGAGGAATATCAGCATGGACGTTCAAAATGGCGTGTCTGAGTTAGACGAACTATTGGACGTAATTGCAGACTACCGTAGAAGCTGGAAAAATGCAGAAAAAGAAATACAGCTTAGTAAAACACAGCAGAAGGAGACCTCAGATACTCCAAAAATCCAGAAAACGAAAAATAAGCGAACCGCGTCTAGCCCTGCGGAAACTAATCCAGAGAAGAAAACGAAGAAGAAAGCTAGCGATAGTACAGTGGTCATAGTAGGTACAGAAACCAGGCCCGAGGTAGTAGCGGGGAAGAAAGAAAGTACAAAAGCCCAAAGGAGAAAACGTCCTAAGAGACCTCAGAACCGACCTGACGCTGTCGTCATAAAACCCAGAGATGGGCACAGCTATGCCGACGTATTAAAAAATCTGAGAGAAAAAGTTAACCCGGAAGAGACTGAAGTGGCAGTGCAATCCGTCCGAAAAACAAAGACAGGATCTTTGCTCGTAATAATGGGCAAAGGCGGGAGGAAAGAGGAGTTTCGCGAAGCTATTATAGGCACACTAAAAGAGGAGGCCGTAGTGCAGAATATGATATCGAAGGCCAAAATAGAAATACAGGATCTCGACTCCCTGACGACAGAAGACGAAGTGAAAAGGGCCATAAAAAATGTGACTAAATCCGCAGTGGTACGCCTGACGACCACAAACAGCAGAGAGCAGAAAAGGGCTTTTGTGTCGCTACCAGTAGCTGACGCAAACATATTACTCGAGAAACGACGAATATTAATCGGATGGACATACTGTCGTATACGATACAAGGAGGAGGAAAAGCGCTGCTATAAATGTTTCGAATCGGGGCATAAGCAGTGGGATTGCAAAGGACCTGACAGGAAAGGAATGGGTCTATGTATAAGATGCGGTCAAAAGGGCCATAAAATGAAGGAATGCAGGAACCCCCCGAAATGCTGTGTCTGTTCAGAGAGCAAAATCAGAGCAACAGATCACATACCTGGATCTCGAAGCTGTAAACGAACCCAAAACAACAACGGTACGCATTGAGGTTCTTACAAGCTAACATGCACAGAGGCAAAGTGGCACATGCTCTCCAGCCACAAATCGTTAGAGAATTGGAAGCAGATATAATTATCATCAGTGAACAGTACGCAAAAATGACTACTGAATTATGGTTTGATGACGAATCGGAAACTGGATGATGACAGCAAACACTGGCAGTGTCCCAACTTTCAGGCGTCCTGGATGCGAGGGCACCATCCCAGACGTAACTTTTGTCTCTGAGGAAGTGGCCCATAAGTTAAAGGACTGGAGAGTTCTTGAAATATATACAGCCAGCGATCATCAGTATATATCGTTCTGTTTGAAAGACGGAGAAGCTGCACACAAGAAGAAAACTAGTGGAACCACCCGAAAATGGAACGTGAATAAGCTTAATACAGCGGTACTGCTCTCCGAAATCGACAGACGAGCAGGAGAACTTAGAAGCGAAGCAGACACGAGAACAACAGTCGCCAACACCATGTCGACAATCACAAGATGTTGTAACAGCGCAATGCCAAAAATGAATAAAGGTCCCAAATGGAAACCAGTACATTGGTGGAATGCTTCGATCGAAGAATCCAGAAGGAACTGCTTACAAGCAAGAAGGAGGTATACCAGAGCCAGGCGCAGAGGCGACGCAGAAGCAGAGCGTAGTGAATATAAAGAAGCAAAAAAACAGCTGAAAATCCAAATACTCAAAAGTAAAAAGGAAAAGTGGGAAGAACTGAGGACCGATATAAACCAAAATCCCTGGGGCCTTGGTTATAAACTCGTGATGAACAAACTCGGAATGAAAAACCCGGTAGAAATTATGGACGAAGACATCATGCACAATATTGTGAGCACACTATTTCCACGACACGAAATCAGACAAGATGACAGCGGAACAGAGACCAGTTCCAATACTCCCTTGTTCACAACAGTAGAGCTACAAACGGCCGCTCGCAGCCTCAAAAACAAAAAAGCACCCGGACCCGATGGAATCCCAACAGAGGTAATAAAGGAGATAGCAATGAACCGCCCCGAGATACTGCTGAAAATGTATAACAGTTGTCTTAAAGAGGGGATATTCCCAGATGCTTGGAAGGAACAAAAACTAGTTCTTATAAGCAAGGGTAAGGGAGATCCAACATCGCCATCATCGTATAGGCCCCTGTGTTTGTTAGACTCTGCGGGCAAATTGTTTGAGAGGCTCATAAAGCCTAGGCTTGACGAGGCCATTAAAACTTCGGGAGGTCTTTCTACAAGACAATACGGATTTCGACCTGGAAGATCTACAATAGGAGCTCTTAAGGAAGTAGTAGATGCATTCGAAGCAGCCCAGACCGGTTATACTCCTGGCGACCTTAGACATAAAAAACGCCTTCAACAGTCTGAGGTGGACAGATGTGATAGAGGCCCTGGATACAACTTTCAACGTTCCAGCATATCTGATGAGAGTTATTAAGGATTACCTAAGAAATAGAGTGCTGATATACGACACAAACCAAGGATCAAGAAGAATGCAGGTCACCTCCGGAGCGGCGCAGGGGTCCATATTGGGACCAGATCTCTGGAACGGGACTTACGATGGAATCTTAAGAATAGAGATGCCGGAGGATACTTTCCTAGTCGGATACGCAGACGACATCGCAGCAGTTATCAGGGGCAGAAACATAGACGAAGTCCAACGCAGACTACGACAAGTCATGATGCGGACTAAGCACTGGTTGGAATCTCACGGCCTACAGCTGGCCATGCATAAGACGGAGCTGCTCCTACTAACCAGACACATTCCAATAGAGATTGAAATCAACATAGGCGACTTGGTTATTCCCACGAAGAAATCTATTAAATACCTTGGGGTTAGATTGGACTCGAAACTGACCTATTCAAACCAAATAGAATATACTGCAGCGAGAGCAGCTAGAATAACAGCCCAACTAAGCAGACTGATGGCAAACATTGGTGGACCCCTCCCAAGTAAGAGGAAGCTACTCATGGAGACTGGAAATAGCATACTCCTCTATGGATCTGAAATTTGGGCTTCTACTTTGGAAACCCAAATCAGAGCTAGGAAACTGCTATCTGCGCAGAGAATAGCTGCTCTACGACTGATATCCTCGTATCGAACGGTATCAACACAAGCTGCCCTAGTGATAGCCGGAATGGTTCCCATAGACCTACAGGCAATTGAGCGCCGGATGATTTTCAACGCCAGGCAAAATACGACTCAACCACAGAGTACGGAGGCAATAAAGCACGAAGTCTCCCTAAAATGGCAGTCTCGCTGGGAGAATGAACAGCACGGAAGGTGGACATACAAACTGATTCCAGAGTTGCAAGTGTGGAAAAACAGAAAACACGGAGAAGTAGACTACTACATAACCCAGATGCTGACCGGTGTCACGGATACTTCAGAGAGTACCTGCATCGCATGGGGAAATGCAGCTCGCCATTTTGTATCTATGAAGAGAAGGAAACGTTAGATGACTCCGAACACACTTTCTTCAGCTGTCGTCGATGGGCCGAAAGCCGTTAGGGACTCGAAGCTGAAATCGGAAATATTAGTGCAACAAACGTCGTGCTGAAAATTATAAGCAATAGAGAAAGCTGGAACGCAGTAACAGAATTTGTGCATCATGTCCTGCGTACGAAAAAATACGACCTAGACGCAGTGGAATAAGAGAAGAGCGGAGCCTGGACGCAGGCTGACGATGATGGAACTGGCACACCCGCCAGAAAAGGGGTCCACCTCGAAGTAATACAACCGTGGTTCCGAGGTGGAATATACCCTGGTGAGGAGACAAGGTGGGGTTTTAGTCGGTATACCTAATGGGAGAGTCCGACATACCATGTATGGTGACGGCCTACATGAATGCATAAAGCATTTCCCCTCCTTCCCGCAAAAAAAAAAAAAAAAAAAAAAAAAAAAATAGCTGGTGTGTTGACTCAGCTGATTTGCTGGTCGGTTTTGATTTGTCCGGGCGGAATCACCGGGACAATTATACAAACAACACAAGCACTTAAACTTGGTTGTTATGGATTTGAATAACACAAGCACTTGAACTTGGTTATTGCGGAGGTGTGGAGAATAAAACAACCGTTGTCTTTTGTTGATCAATTGTTTCTCTCATTTATTTTTATTAAACCAAAGCCTTAAATACTATTTTATTGCCAAATTGCAATAACTTATTTTTAATATATTTAAAATCTATTTTGTTGCTGAATTGCAACAAATTATTCTTAATGTATTATTATAATTGTGTGTTGGACTTATGCATTTTCCCACACGTGTACGAAATTCCAGGAAACATGAAACCCCAGACAAATGCAATGCAAATAAACAAAAAAACTACAGCAGACCTTGAAACTTAATCAGAAATTCAAGGTTTTTCTTTTATCATAATTTGAAGTAAAATAAAAAATAAGGGAAAATGCATAACTCCAGCAAAAATAAAAACAAATAAAAAATTACATGGAATCAGCAATTCAAGGTTGTTCACCTAATTTCGTGCAAGCATATGTACGCATGTATGTTTGTCCATTTATACAAACGTACATGCGGACATATGAAGGAAATTCATTGTGAAGGTCTGAACATATACCCCGCCGTTGAGTCATGCTCAACAAAATTAAAAATGTGACAACCTTATATTGCCCTTCATATAGATTAGAATTAATGGCTTAAACTACTGATACTTCAAATTCTGGCGTTGGAATATGTTGACGTACAGCTGGTTGTGGAGTTTGTTGATTTATTTTAATTCTCTTGCAATGTGCCCTTTTCCAGGTGATCTTCAGGCATAATATGATTACGAGAACGAGAGCAGCATAGGCAACGGTCCCGTGGTGATATTTGATGTGTTTAATTTCTGATGGAAGTTCAGCAGATACTCTTTGGTGTAATCTATTTTGAATTTCGGAGATATTTTTAATTTGGTCGGAATAGATCTTGTTGTGAATTTTTGCAGTTCGAACCTCGGCTGGATAACTGATGTCACTTATATTGCTCATTGCGGTGTATGATGTTTGAAGAGATGTGTAGACAGTTTGATGGCCTTTGATGATGATTGAGTTGATCTTAATTGTACAATCGGGCGAGATGTTTAGGAGGCCAGATCCTCTCAGGGTTAGCTGTGATTTTTCTTGACCACATACAGCGTTTATTCGGGACGGCTGCTGCATAGTGTAAAGCCATTGATTGCTGTATTCTAACTGTGTAAGCGACGTTCTATCAGCAACAGGAATAATGTTACAACTCGTTTGATTGTTAAAATTAAGAAGTGACAGCTCGCATAAGCATTTGTCAGCGTTTGCAGTGAATTTTGATTGCATTTGTGGGCATAGAAATTCATTCTCTTTTATTGTTGCACATGTGCTCCACTGTTTTTCTGTCAACACGAAGTACTGATCTTTATGAGCATTTATAGCCAGGAAGTCGCTGCATGGTCTTATAGCCAGCATTGTGCCATTTATTTGAACAGGAATTGGGTGTGGTTTCAGAAGTTCGAATGTCTCAGGATCAGATAACGGAATAGATATGTGAAAGATGACGTGGTCCTTTGTGACACCTCCCTTTACATTCATAATTTTGTACAGTTGTAGTATATTATCGTTGCTTACTGGTAGTTCTAGAGATCTTGGAAGATGATTTCTTACTTGTATTAGCTCGGCTTGAAGTTGAGACGGTGACAAAAGCATTGGGCTGATTTTTCCATGGTGTGAATCCGTTAATGCTGCTATGATTTCTGCTTGAATTCGGTGTAACCTTGCTGATGTTAAAGAAAGTTGAACTGATTGTAACATGAATATTCGAAACAGCCTTGCTTGATTTTGTTCTTTTTCATTTTCTTGTAATCTAGATGCAATTTCTGATAATTGATTATCTATGTTGTTGAACTTTAGTCTCACATTTTCTTCATCTTGTTTAAGGACGTTTAGAGTTGCATCAACAATTGATGTTTGATTCATGAGGAGTTGTTTGAGATGGTTTTCATTGTCGTTTACTGCGTTGATGGTGTTTGACATTTGTTCAGCATAATCCGAATCCAGAATACCAAACAGTGAATTAGCGACGTTTCCAACAATGTTAATAGCACCACGCTTAGCTCTCCTCTTTAATAAGAGGTTTTTATCTTTAAGGCCTGCTAGGCTGAAGTCAACTGCCTGGAGAACACTCGAACAAGTCGTCCTTTGAATTAGAAGGTTGCACAAGCGGTGTAATGCAGTTGTTTCGTTTACGAAGGTACTTATTTCTTGCCAATATGGTTTTAAGTTATAGTAAGAAATGATGTTCCATTCTGACCGCGATACTCGTGTATTGCCAATACCCTCAAAGTGTAAGCCGATATTGGGTTCAAACTGTGTTACTGCAATTTTATCTGTGGACACGAGTGGGAGCAATAGCAATGTTGTGAGTAGGATGGTCGTAATTGAGCTTGTCAAGTTTCGCTGTTTTTTAGCAGGTGGCCTTCCATCCAATGACTGTTTTGGTGATTGGTTTTCTGCCAACATCTCATGATTATTCTTAGGTTCTGCGAATTGGAACGAATTGGAGGATGATTGTTGTCCTTCTTCTTCGGGTTCGTCATTGAGCTTAGGGAGTGGAGCTAAATATTGAATAGCTCGTTTAAAGATGCCTGAGGCTGTTTGGACATCCGCTACTCTTACAACGTCGTCGTGTCCTTTGTATGTTTTTATTACGCGTCCCAGAGGCCATTTCATGACTGGAACGTTATCTTCTTTTAAAATAACTATCGCCCCTGGTTTCAGATTTTTTGATTGTTCTCGCCATTTGTTTCGGTATTGTAGCTCATTAAGGTAGTCTCGTGACCACCTCTTCCAAAATTCGTGCTTAAGACGAGAAACTAATTTCCATCGTGTTTCCAATTTAAGGTTTGTGGGCTTTGCTTGAGCATCTATTTGGGCTGTTAGTGGTTCACCTATTAGAAAATGTCCCGGAGTCAACGCGCCTATGTCGTTTGCGTCATTTGACATGGGTGAGATGGGTCTGGAATTCAATATTGCTTCAATTTCGACAACTATGGTTTCAAGTTCTTCGTAAGTTAGGGATGCATTCCCCAATGTCCTTGTCAAAAGGTATTTTGCTGACTTAACAGCTGCCTCCCATAAACCACCAAAATGTGGTGCCCTTGGTGGAATGAAATTAAATTGTATACCCCTTTTGCTGCAAGCATTCGTAATAGCTTCCTTTGCATCTGACCCATGTATGATTGTGGAAAGTTCAGGTAATTTATTCTTAGCTCCGATGAAGTTTGTCGCATTGTCGCAGTACAAATTTTGGCAATGTCCACGCCGAGATATGAAACGTTTAAGAGCACCTATAAATGCTTCGGTTGTGAGATCGCTCACGAGTTCCAAGTGTACTGCCTTTGTGGCAAAGCAACAAAATACGGCAATGTAGGCCTTGTGTGGTCGTTTTCCCCTTAGTTTATAATGTACGGTAATTGGGCCACAGTAATCCACTCCGGTATTGATGAATGCACGGGCTGGTGTGACGCGTGTCGAGGGTAGGTTTCCCATTATTTGGTGAAATAACTCTGGTTTGGCTTTGCTGCATATCGTGCATCGATGAACTGTGGCTCTTGCCATAATTTTTCCCTTTATTGGCCAGAAACGTTGTCGAACAATTCCTAATAATGTATGCGACCCACAATGCTTATAATCTTCATGAATCATTTGGAATATCAATTTGGAAATGGGATCGTTGTATGGAATAAGAAGTTGATGTTTCGAATCATAGTCCAACAAAGAAGCTTCGAGTCGACCACCGACCCGTATTAATCCATTCTCGTCCAAAAAGGGTGTTAAATTCTGAATAGAGCTTGTTGCTTGTACTTGTTTGTATCTTCTCAGTTGTGTTATTTCTTCTTTAAATTCTGAGAGTTGCATTTGTGAAATAATAGGAATCAGTGCTTGGCTGAGTTCCGTTGTTGTTAATAATTTGGATGGTTTTCGCATCTGCTTTTGACATCTAGTGTGGGCAATGAAGCGTAGAACATATCCAACAATGCGCTGCAGACGATGAAATGAGTTTTTATGGTTGATTTGGTAAACAAAAGTGGGTTCCGTTGTTGTCATTGCTCGTGATTCAAGCAGCTTTGCCTTTCGTTCAAGATTTGTTGGTATGTTGGAACTTGAATTGAACTTCGGAGGCCACATCTTCTCTACCCCATGGAGAAACATTGGCCCATAAAACCAGAGAGTACATTCTTTAAGAGCCGCTGGAGACATCCCACGAGATAATATGTCTGCGGGGTTGCACTTTGAGCTTACGTGACGCCATTGTTCTGCTAGGGTTTCTTCTTGAATTGCTGAGATTATATTTGCTACAAACGTGTTGAATGAAGCTGATGATGAATTTATCCATGAGAGCACAATTTCTGAATCAGTCCATAACCATACTGGACATGTAAGTCGAAGGTCAGACCTGACTCTTGTGGCTAGTTGGGCTCCAAGCATAGCTGCACATAGTTCCAATCGTGGTATTGTTTGCCGTTTAAGAGGAGCTATGCGGGATTTAGCACAGAGTAAGTGTACCATGATGGTGCCGTCTTTAAAGACTGATCGGATGTAAGCTGCAGCGCCATATGCCTTTTCGGATGCGTCCGTAAAAACATGGAGTTGTTGGGATTCTGGAATTCTTCCTTTAAAAATATGTCTTGATATTTGAAGATTTTTCAATATATTCAGGTCTGTGCGGAACGTGATCCATTTAGTGTGCAGGGATTCAGGCAAAGAAGTATCCCAAACCAGTTTTAATTCCCACAATTCTTGGATAAACATTTTTGCCATTACTATAATGGGTGACAGAATCCCCAAAGGGTCGAATAATCTTGCAAGGTCCGATGTGACTGTTCGCTTAGTTACTCTCTTAATGTTGTCAGTGTTGACTTTAATACCTAGTTTATCAGCTTTCGGCAGCCAAACAAGTCCTAATGTTTTGATGGTGTCGACTTCTGTGCTCTCAAAATCTAAGTTTACCTCCAAGTTGTCTTGTGGAATATTGTGGAGTAATTGTGGATGGTTAGCACACCATTTGCGTAACACGAAGCCTCCCTTTTTCATAATCTGCACAAGTTGCTCTTGCAATTGCATCGCTGTTGATAAGCTATTTGACCCACCCAGGCCATCGTCTACATAGAAATTTTCTTTAATAAATTGTGAAGCAAGTGGATAGCGTATATTATTTTCTTCAGCCAGTTGATCAAGACATTTTGTTGCTAAATATGGAGCAGCTCTTGTACCATATGTGACCGTGTTGAGTTGATAGTATGAAATGGGCATTTTGGAATCCTTTCTCCAAATTATTAGCTGAAATTGACGATCTTCAGGAGCAACCAATATCTGCCTATACATCTTCTCAACGTCAGTGGTGAAAACGAACCTTGGCATTCGAAACCTTAACAGTATGGAGAATAGTTCGCTTTGTAGTGTTGGTCCCGTGAACATCAGGTCGTTTAAAGAGTAGCCTGAGGAGGTTTTGGCTGAGGCATCGAATACCACCCTGAGCTTAGTGGTTGAAGTTTTTGGCCTTAGTACGCAATGATGTGGGATGTAGTAATTTGGAGACATGATGGAGTCTGTTTCCAATTTAGTCATGTGTCCCATTGATTCATAATCATCCATAAATTCAGTGTATTTGGCTTTCAATTCCGGGTTCTTTTGCCGTTCGAGAGCAAGAAATCGGTTTAGAGCTATTGCGTGTGAGTCACCTAGGGTATTAGGGGTTTGGTGAAATGGTATTCTGACAATGAAGCGGTCTTCATGGTTTTTAGTTGTATTTTGTACAAAGTGCTCTTCACATTGTCTGTCGGCTATTGATAGTGGTTTTTTAGTCGTTTTAACTTCATCTATTTCCCAAAGTCGAGCGATGGAAGCTTCAAGCCCCTCATCTGCAGTACATATTCCACAGGATGGGTCTGTAGGGTGTTCGCTATTTATTTTTCCTGCTACAATCCAGCCAAGAACCGTGTTCTGCAAAATCAGAAGTTGTGGAGATAATTTTATTTACCCAATTGCGAGCAGTTGGTGATAATGCTCGGCACCCAGCAATATATCGATTTTACTAGATCGATTGAATGTTGGGTCAGCTAACATAATATTTCTCGGTAGTGGCCACTCATCAATGTTGATAAACTGTGATGGTTGAGGCGCAATAATTTGAGGAAGGACAAGTGCCTCCAGACGTGTTGAGAATCCATTAATTCGAGAATGCAAAGCTACATTGACTCGGTGTTGTGTTTTTGTGTTAGAGTTCCCGATTCCATTGATGTTTACTGATGACGTCTGTTTTGCAATATTAAGTCGTCTTACCAAACGATCTGTAATCAAATTGACTTGTGAGCCAGAGTCAAGTAAAGCGCGACATTCAATCTCCATTGTGTCAGTTTTGATTTTTATAAGAGCCGTGCTGAGAAGAACGTATGATTTAGACACCTGACCATTTGCTGCAGCTAATGAGGATGCTTCTGGAGGACGCGGCGTCGCTTCATTGAAATCGGGTTCAATTATTTTAGGTTGATAGGTAGTGCATGATGACGTCTTCTTGGATCCCTTTTCACTTGTTGACCTTTGGTTTGATGACTGAGTGTTGCTCTGCAGATGAAGTAGCGAGTTGTGTTTCTTCTTGCATGTCATGCATAATCCTGATTTGCAAGTTTTGGCTGTGTGTCCTGATTTTAGACAGTTCACACACAGGTTTTGCTTCCGAATGAAAATGAGACGGTCTGCTGGCGGCAGTTGTTGAAATTTCTGACACCGATACAGTTGGTGAAAGTTATTTCTGCAGAGTGAACAGATGGCTTCTGTCTGTTTAGCTGAAGTAGTGGAAACATAGACCTTTGATGATTTTTCTTTCTGGTGTATGGCTTCTAGAGATTGAAAACGATTTTCAAGAAAAGTTAATAGGTCTT
The DNA here is from genome assembly GCA_930367235.1 of Sarcophaga rosellei. NCBI lineage: Eukaryota > Metazoa > Arthropoda > Insecta > Diptera > Sarcophagidae > Sarcophaga > Sarcophaga rosellei. Next base: position 58,404,732 of record OV884019.1, read on the forward strand.
TGATTTTTTGTAGCCCTTTTGGGTTGCTAATGGTCCTCTCATATAGAATAAGAGTACCTCGATCCAATTTTTTTACAAGTATGTGAAACAGCATGGGATCCCATGAGGTGGTATCGATCCCGATGTTGTTTAGCGCATGTAGACATTCTTGTGTTGTATCATGTAATTGTTTGATAGCAGCAGCTGATGGTCCGGCGCTTGGTTGATCCAGAAGTTGTTGCATTAGTGTAGTTACAATAACGCGTTGATTATTGTATCGTTCTTGCAACAGGCTCCATGCGGTTGCGTAGTTTTCAGCTGTGGCTGAAAGATGACTTATTAGTTTTTCAGCTTCGCCCCCCAAATTTGATTTCAGGTACCACATCTTTTGTACCGCAGGAATATGTTGGTTGTCTACTAGTTGTGTAAACAAGTCGTGAAAGGATCTCCATTTTAAATAATCACCATTAAATTTTGGTATGGTTAATTTTGGTAAATTTAGGGCACCACTAGCATTTGTGACGGGTTCTGCAGACGTAGCTTGTGTAGCGGAATTCTGTCGCAGTCTGTCAGCTCTGACAGATAGATTGACCAATTTTTGTTGCATTAGGTCATGAACACTATCGTATTCCACTTGATCTAGACCATAAGCCGATGGGTTTGGTAATTGATCAAGAGCTTCATCATACAGCTGCTCAATTTGATCCCATGATCTTTTGATGGTATTTATGTTTAAATCAAAGTACTGTAGGGGCTGATTATCTGTGTCTATCAATCCCCTTAGTAGCCGATTGAGTGCTGTTATACGAGCTCTCAGCCTGCGTAGAACCCCAACGTTTGTAGACTCTCTTGTAGGCAAATTATCTTGATCGGTTTTTTTTGCTATTTTAGTTTCCTCAATTTTTCGTTTAAGGCGATCAGTTTCAGTTTTAAAAATTTCGATGTAATCAGAGACTAAGGTTCTGATTTTATCATAGTAGCCTTCTGAGAAATATTCAAATTTCATTGGATCGTCGCACACCTCTCGTATCTTGGAATCTGTTTCCTGGAATTGGTTCCATGATTCCTGAAGGCGTCGTGATCGTTCCTCAAAGTAGCTAACCTTTGTTTTCCTGTCTGCCGGGTCCTTTTTAAAATTTCGAACAATACCCTGTATTGTTTCTCCAGTCTCTAACTGAAGATCCAGTAAACCTTTCATCGTATCCATATTGTATTGTAGTTTTAATGTAAAGTTGTGAGTGGTCTGCTGTATCTACTCGTTGTATGTAGCCCTGTGCTACCGAATTGGAATGATGTGCGTCTACTGTTGTATACACTTGCTATATGTAGCCCTGTGCTACTGAATTGGAATGATGTGAAGGACTGTTGTATCCTCTTGCTGTATGTAGCCCTGTGCTACTGAATTGGAATGATGTGAAGGACTGTTGTATCCTCTTGCTGTATGTAGCCTGTTCGAGGAATTTGTTCCTGGAATGGGAGCTGACGATTCAATTTTCTAAAGTCGCTTTTTTTTTACAAAAGGATTGACGTCGAAAATCACGTCGGGGTCACCAAAATGTGTTGACTCAGCTGATTTGCTGGTCGGTTTTGATTTGTCCGGGCGGAATCACCGGGACAATTATACAAACAACACAAGCACTTAAACTTGGTTGTTATGGATTTGAATAACACAAGCACTTGAACTTGGTTATTGCGGAGGTGTGGAGAATAAAACAACCGTTGTCTTTTGTTGATCAATTGTTTCTCTCATTTATTTTTATTAAACCAAAGCCTTAAATACTATTTTATTGCCAAATTGCAATAACTTATTTTTAATATATTTAAAATCTATTTTGTTGCTGAATTGCAACAAATTATTCTTAATGTATTATTATAATTGTGTGTTGGACTTATGCATTTTCCCACACGTGTACGAAATTCCAGGAAACATGAAACCCCAGACAAATGCAATGCAAATAAACAAAAAAACTACAGCAGACCTTGAAACTTAATCAGAAATTCAAGGTTTTTCTTTTATCATAATTTGAAGTAAAATAAAAAATAAGGGAAAATGCATAACTCCAGCAAAAATAAAAACAAATAAAAAATTACATGGAATCAGCAATTCAAGGTTGTTCACCTAATTTCGTGCAAGCATATGTACGCATGTATGTTTGTCCATTTATACAAACGTACATGCGGACATATGAAGGAAATTCATTGTGAAGGTCTGAACAGCTGGTACAGCTGGTATAGCTAGTACAGCTTGCTAGTATAGCTAGTACAGCTAGCTGGCTAGTATAGCTAGTACAGCTTGTATAGCTGGCTAGTATAGCTAGTACAGCTTGTTAGAATAGCTTGTACAGCTTGTTAGTATAGCTAGTACAGCTTGCTAGTATAGCTAGTACAGCTTGTATAACTGGCTAGTACAGCTTGTACAGCTTGCTAGTACAGCTTGTATAACTGGCTAGTACAGCTTGTATAGCTTGCTAGTATAGCTAGCATAGCTAGCTGGCTAGTATAGCTAGTACAGCTTGTATAGCTGGCTAGTATAGCTAGTACAGCTTGTTAGAATAGCTTGTACAGCTTGTTAGTATAGCTAGTACAGCTTGCTAGTATAGCTAGTACAGCTTGTATAACTGGCTAGTACAGCTTGTATAGCTTGCTAGTATAGCTAGCATAGCTAGCTGGCTAGTATAACTAGTACAGCTTGCTAGTACAGCTGGTATAGTGTTTCACTCTAAGAGGTTGGAAAGTAACGAAAAAAATGGTTATAAACTACAATCAAAACAAAAAAAAAAAAACCTAATCAGTAAGATTGGAAGAAGATTTGTAAACAACTTAATAAACAAATTACCTGTTGAATTACATCCACCTGGTTATCAGTTTTGTTGACCTGGTACAAAACTTCAAAAACGAATAGCAAGAGGAGAGGGGATAAAGAAATAAATTTATTGGATGCAGCTTGTAGAAAGCACGATATAGCGTACTCAAAATCAAATGATATAGACACAAGACATCAAGCAGATCGTGATCAGGTGTAAATCAGATTGTAAGCAGATATAAAGCAGATCGTGAGCAGATAGCAAGCAGTTCGTGACCAGATATAGAGCAGATCGTAACCAGATATAAAGCAGATCGTAACCAGATACAAAGCAGATCAAAATCAATATAAATAATTATTATAATGTCTAAAAATTATCATAATAAAGTGTTAGAAGATCTTGTAAAGGCAAGGGCTGTTCTAAAGGAAAAATTTAAAAATATTAAACTGAATCAAATAGATAGAGTTAATTTATTAGAAGACACCTTTCAACCAATAACAAAACCACTTAAAAAAATCACCAGAAAACTTAAAGATAAACATAAGGATATGTATATAGACAATAATACTATTAATGGCGACGATGATAATGATGACGTAAATGGTGATAATGAAATCATCGGAAAACTTGAAGATAAGCATAAGGATATGGACAACACTATTGATGATGACAATGGTTATGATGATGTAAATGGTGATAATAAAATCATTGAAAAACTTGAAGATAAGCATAAGGATATAGACAACACTCTTGATGATGACGATGTATATGATGACATAAATGGTGATAATGAAATCATTGGAGAACTTGAAGATAAGCATAAGGATATAGACAACACTATTGATGATAACGATGATTATGAAGACGCGAAGGGTGATAATGACGATTTTCAATATGAAAATATGTCAACTGATGATAATGATGATGAACAAAACTATGATAATAATAGACCTGTATCAAGTACATGTATCAAAAACTTGGAAAGAAAACAACGTTTAAAGCAGACGAAAAACTATCCATTATTTGAAAATATTCAATTACTTATTAATAATAAGCAATTGGATAAAATTTATGGTTTTAACCAAGATGCAGACGGAAGTTGGAAATATGGCAAGGAAAAATTAATATTTAAGAGAGATAATACTATGTGGATAGGAAATATGAAATTGAAAATGACACCTGGATTATTTGAGCTAGTATTTCATACAAAACCTCTCCATTATTCTAAAAATGATTTGAAAAAATATAAAGAGATTTTAATTCATACTAATGCACATAAACGTTTCTATGAACCTAATGAACAAGTGAAAGGAACACGAGCATTCAAATATATACGAATAATTAAACATTTATTCGAAACAACAACAAACACTTTAACAAAAGGCAGTGGTTTAATGCTAAAATTACTAGATAATCGGAAATCAAATTACATACATTGGGATGATCCTAATGAACTAGTTGACAGACTACGTTTACTTCTTTCTTCGAAAGGTGCTGGTCACAACAATCATCAAAATGAAATAATCTCTATTATCGAAGAGCTTAAAGAATCTAACATAATTTATTAGAAGATGGAAAGAGATTATTTATATTATTAGATAAAGTTTTGATATACATAATTATAAAAACAAAAAAATTTCGAAACAAAAAATATATAACACAAATATATGATGATGTAATTGATCAAATAAACAATTTAAACACTGAGGTAAAAAATGACAATGACAAAAAAATAAAAATAAAATACATAGACAAAAGACACACGACGAAAATATATCACACTAACAAAACCCAACAAACAAAAACAATTTTTGTTTTTAAGATATTAAAGCAGATATCAAGCAGATCGTGACCCGATGTAAAGCAGATCGTGATCAGATATAAAGTAGATCGTGATCAGATACCAAGCAGATCAAAATCAATATCAAAAACTTTATATACTGAAACAGTGATCGTATAAATTGGTGTATATATAGGAAATCGTTGTGATTTCAGATATTTTTGCGAAGAGGTATAAAAGTACCGAAAGAAGAAAAATAAATGGTTATAATCTGGGGTCAAAATAAAAAACCCAGTCAGTGTAAGATGGGAAGAGGATTTGTAAACAACTTAATAAATAAATTACCTGTTGAATTACATCTGCCTGGTTATCAGTTTTGCGGACCTGGTACGAAACTTGAAAAACGATTAGCAAGAGGAGATAAAGGAATAAATTTATTAGACGCAGCTTGTAAAGAACACGATATTGTATATTCACAATCAAAGGATATAGACACAAGACATCAAGCAGATCAAATTTTAGCTGAGAAAGCCTGGCAACGAGTTAAATCTGAAGATAGTGATATTAAAGAACGTGCTAACGCGTGGTTTGTGACAAACGCTATGAAAGCTAAAGTGAAATTTGGATTAGGTTTGAAGGAGCAGAGACATAAGAAAAGAAACAATTCAAAAAGAATGAGAAAAGGAAAGATGAATAAATGTAATAAGAAATTATTCACGGCTACTGTGAGAAAAACATTAAAAGAATTGAAAGAACAGAAACCCCTTGATATAAATGATGCTGTTAAAATAGCTCAAAAGACTATTCATTCAAATTTTAAAGGGAAAAAGCGAGCAAACATTATAATACCGAGAGTTATACCTGTACCGAAAATTGGAGGATTTCTTCCACTTATTCCCGTACTAACAGCATTGTCAGCGCTTGGTGGTTTAGCAAGTGGGGGATCCGCTATTGTCAAAGCAGTAAATGCTATCAAAAATGGAAAAGAACAATTGGCGGAAGCTAACCGTCATAATAGATATATGGAATCAATTGCAATGGGTAAAGGGTTATATCTCAAACCATATAAAACTGGATATGGTATCTACTATAGTCCAGCTTCAAAAAACTACTAGATAACCTACCTGTGCGCCCATTAACAGATTTAGATATAAGAAAATATGGTAAACATCTCAAACATTTTAGTGGTGTTTTCATGCGTGATTCTTTACCTAAAAAACCATTCAAACAAGAATGCGGCATTGTTAATTTAGATGATTCCTATGGTATGGGCACACATTGGGTAGCATATTATAAAAACGACAACTATAAAGAGTACTTTGATAGCTTTGGAAACTTACAACCACCACTTGAGATTGTCAACTACCTAAAATTCCCCATTGAATATAATTATGAACGAAAACAGAACTTTAATACATTTAATTGTGGGCACTTGTGTTTAAAATTTTTATTCAATAAATATAAATTGAAATGAAATAATTCAGAGTATTATTCGTATTCGTACTATTGAGTTTTTAAAGAAAGGAAAAAAATGGTGACAACAGCTGAGTTAGAGGATATATTATATAGACATAGTAGTCAAATTGATAAACAACATGTTGATTTATTTTTTAAGTATTATCAATAAACTAAGAATATGTAACAGTAGTAAAATAAGTAATCTATTTTTATGTATTAATAATATCATACACTTATATTATTGTGAAAAAATGTACTCAGAATCTTTTAACATTTGTAGATGTCAAACATTTTATGAAAAATATATAATAATTCAAAAGCTAATATTACTATATTTCATCGCTATGTATGTGTATTGTATTGTACAAAATAATAAAATCTGAAAATAAAATATACATACATAAGAAAAAAATCTAATAAAATAAAAAAGTAACTTGTTTTAATTAATCTCTTTATTATATATAATTTCTTTTATTTAAAACAGTAAAACTAAAAAATTCTAAGTCCTTAAGACAAGTCTATTTATACTCTGGAATGTTGATAAAGGTGTAATACACTTTAAAAGTAATGGGCAGTAAATTCAATTATTTAAAAACAGATATTCTAATTATGTGTGAAAAAAACCGCAGGCACAACTATACATTCCTTTCTTATCAGTTTAAAATTGAAGATCCTTCTAACACAAAAAACACAACAACAACAACAACACGTACAACTATGTTTCTATTTCTTCAACATTAAATCACACAAAAAATAAAAAACAACCACACACAATCCCTATTACCACAAGGAAACGATCACACAAAAAATAAAAAAACAACTATACATGTGTGCATCCCTTTACTATTTCTTCAACATTTGACCGTCATAAAATGTGTCTGCATTTTATTATCACAAGAAAACGATCACACAAAAAATAAAAAAACAACTATACATGTGTGCATCCCTTTTCTATTTCTTCAACATTAAGCCACACATAAAATTAAATAAACAAAAGCATACCCTATATCACGTACTCGCTGATCATCGGCAGCATGAACTCAGACTCGAGACGAATCTACTCACTTTCAATTAAAGTAATTCTAACTAAATGCATCATAGAGAACAACCACACACATTACATGTTACACATACTCATTCTGTCTGTCCAATCATTCGTTTGAAAAGCAATACAAATAAAAGGAACAAGAAGAAGCAGGCATGCACCAAATTTTGTATGGAAAATTTGATCTAGAAGGTACATACATTTTCACATTACATGTTACAAACATATCAACTAACCGACCACTACCAACTGTAGAGTACGCATGCACCAAAATTTGTATGGAAAAACTGCTCTAGAAGGTACATACATTTTCACATTACATGTTACAAACATATCAACTAACCGACCACTACCAACTGTAGAGTACGCATGCACCAAAATTTGTATGGAAAAACTGCTCTAGAAGGTACATAAACATACTACTTAAATACAAATGATTCTATCATTAATAAGAATAATATAAAAACCGAAAAACTTTCTGAATATGATAAACTCGAAAGCAGTCCAACCGAAAATAGACATAGAAAATTAGAAATATTAAAAATTTTACAGAACAATTTCCCTGATCAATTTAAAAATACATTAACTGAACTTTGCACATCATACAGCGATATTTTCGGTTTAGAATCAGAAACAATTACAATTAATAATTTTTATGAACAAAAGTTGAGGGTAAAAGATAAGCAACCGGTGTACATTAAAAAATATCGTATACCACAATCACATAAGGAAGAGATGGACAAACAGGTTAAAAAACTGGTGGATGATAATATAATTGAACCGTCATTTTCAGAATATAATAGCCCAATTCTATTGGTACCATAGAAGTCTCTTCCGGGTTCGGATAAAAAGAGATGGCGACTTGTTGTAGACTATAGGCAAATAAATAAAAAATTAATATCAGATAAATTGCCACTGCCTAGAATAGATGATATTTTAGACCAACTTGGCAGAGCAAAATATTTTTCCTGCTTGGATTTAATGTCCGGTTTTCACCAGATCGGATTGGAGATGAACTCCAGAGATTTAACATCGTTTTCCACAAACAATGGTTCTTATAGATTCACAAGACTCCCCTATGGTTTAAAAATAGCGCCGAATTCCATTCAGAGAATGATGACGCTTGCTTTTAGCGGCTTAAAGCCAGATCAGGCATTCCTGTACATGGATGACCTGGTCGTATTAGGATGCTCCGAGAAGCATATGCTTTCCAATTTAAAGGACGTCTTCAATCTGTGTCGTAAATTCAACCTAAAGCTGCATCCTGAAAAATGTTCATTCTTCATGCGGGAGCTGACCTACCTTGGTCATAGGTGTACTGATAGGGGGATACTTCCAGATGATAGTAAATATTCGGTGATCAAAAACTACCCGACGCCTACTGACGCGGATAGCGCCAAAAGGTTTGTCGCCTTTTGTAATTACTATCGAAGATTTATAAAGAATTTTTCTGAGTATTCCCGACACCTTACACGATTCTCAAGGAAAGGTGTGCCATTCGAATGGACAAAGGATTGCGAATTGGCGTTCAGATACTTAAAGAAGGCATTTGTGAATCCAAGATTGCTTCAGTATCCTGATTTTACCAAGGAATTTTGCATAACAACAGACGCAATTAAGCATGCATGTGGTGCTGTTTTGACTCAGGAACATGAGGGTAAGTACCTGCCAGTTGCTTATGCTTCAAAAGCATTTACCAAGGGAGAAAGCAACAAATCGACCATTGAGCAGGAATTAACTGCCATACACTGGACTATAACACACTTTAGGCCATACATATACGGAAAACATTTTTTGATCCGAACCGACCATCGACCACTTTCATATCTGTTTTCGATGAAGAATCCCAGTTCCAAATTAACAAGGATGAGACTGGATTTGGAGGAGTATGATTTTACAGTTGAGTATCTTAGGGGAAAGGATAACTATGTCGCGGACGCATTGTCGCGAATTACAATTGAGGACTTTAAAAACATAAATAAAAAGGTATCGTGCGTATTAAGAGTCTCGACAAGATCGATGACTAAACAAAAAACCAGTAGCGAAATAAATAATCAGCATAAAAAAGATAACATAGAGAAGCCCAAAATATATATAGCATTTAAGAATAGTGACGTCAGAAAGTTTTACAAATTAAAGATTTTTCCTAACAAATGCTACATAAAGAAAGGAAAATCAATATTAGCTAGCATAACAATGAATGTATCATTCATCGTATCGTTTACTTCAGAGAGATTTGACTTAGGACAATTTTTCTCTAGGCTTGAAAAAGTGGCCGGTAACCTGAATATCAATAAACTACAAGTAGCACCTAGTGAGAAGATTTTCGAATTTATCTCAATAAATGATTTTAAAGATACGGGCAATAAAATATTAAGAAGAATTAAAATAGCGCTATTAAACAGAGTAACTGTAATCGAAAGGAAGAATGCTAAGGCAATTCTTGATATTATGCTGAAATATCATGATGACACCATTGAAGGAGGTCATTGCGGGATATACAGAACCGCTGAAAAGATAAAAAGATACTACTACTTTAGAAACATGACGAAAGACATAGCTAAATATGTAAAAGCATGCCACAAATGTCAGATAGCGAAATCTACCAAACACGTTAAAGGTCCAATGATAATAACAGAGACACCTAACAAACCGTTTGATACGGTGTATGTAGACACAATTGGACCATTTCCAAGATCAATACATGGAAATGAGTACGCAGTCACGCTAATATGCGACTTAACTAAATACCTAGTAACGATGCCAATACCGGACAAATAAGCATAAACTATCGCAAAAGCGATATTTGAAAATTTTATACTTACCTATGGCCCGATGAAGACGTTGATTTCGGACATGGGTACAGAATACAAAAACTCAATATTAAACGAATTGTGCACTCTGTTGAAGATCGAGAAACTAACATCAACAGTTCATCATCACCAGGCCTTAGGTACGATAGAAAGAAGTCATAGAACTTTTAATGAATACGTACGCTCGTATATATCAGTAGATAAGGACGACTGGGATGAATGGCTTAAGTATTTTACATATTGCTTTAATACAACACCATCAACTGTACATAATTACTGTCCTTTTGAATTGATTTTTAGCAAAATACCAAACAGTTTCAAAGATTTCAATGAGGTAGACACTATTACACCACTATGCAATGTAGATAACTATGCAAAATAAGCAAAATTTAGATTAGAAATTGCACTTAAGAGAGCAAAACGTTTATTAGAAATAAATAAAATAAAGCAAAAGAATAACTATGATAAGGATATATTAGATTATAATTTTAAAATAGGAGATTTAGTTTTACTTATGAATAATATCTTATGTATAAATATGAATGTGTGTTTGTTTGTATGTTTGTATGTGTGTATGTTTGTATGTTTGAAGTTCATAGACGATTAAACGGCTGAACCGATTTTCTTGAAATTTTTACAGTATCTTCCTGTATGTCTGGAAGGAGTTATAGGCTACTTTTTATGTCGATATTCCAAATGAGCGAGGGTCCATGCCCACGTATACTACATACTACATACTTAATATTTAATTGCATTTGAAATATATTACTCATACGCATAGTAGTTACCCCTACAAGTATGCTATCTATGATTCTTGATGTATAAAACCAAAGAAAATAAAGTATAAAGAATGTGCATTTTGACATATTTTGGAATATTTTTCAAAAATATTTCATGACGCGGGGGGAAAGATAGAAGGGAAGGATAAAGAAACCAAGAGCGTAACAATGTTCTCAATTGTTCTCATCGTGCGTTTTTGTTGTTTGACTAATTTTTTATTTATTCTTATGAAACAGCGTTGCCACGAAAAAAAAATTTTGTAACCAACATTTGTGAAAAAAATCACCAAATAAGAAAAAATATAACCAAAATTAAATTCATAGACTTTCGTTTTATTTTTTTTTTCAAGTTTAAATTATAATTAATAAAAAAGAAACAAAAAATAGGTTTTTTTTTATAAGAAAAAAATAAACAAAACCAAAAACTACACATTGATCCAAAAAATAACCAATTTTGGTTAGAAATAACCAAAAAAGGCAACACTGTTCTCAAACCACTTATTCTCAGACGTCGACACAAAGAGAACATGAGAAAAATTATGACAGGCATGTTTAACCCAGAGGAAAATTGTTAGTAATATTTGCAAATCTACTTCTTAACCCAATAATATGTATATGTGAGCGAAAAGTATAGAAAATTTGTACTGCGCTAAAAACCTAAAAACACCGTATTTAACTTGGCAAGTATTCTTCCAAAAATCTAAATCATTTCTCATTAATATTAGTGAATCATACTGTAATATTTCTTTGGGTGTAAAATTGAAGTCGGAAAAAAGCGACATGAACATTCTCCTTTAGAAGCTGACAAGCAACTGAATGCATTTTTACGCTCTCATGATGAGAGCAACACATTGTTACGCTCTTTGTTTGTGTTTATTTTCCTTCTGTCTTCCGCCCCCCTTATCCAGAAATGATTTTTTAAAAAGATTTTGGTGAGAGCGGGTCGTAATGCTACTTCTACATAATGTGTATTCTATATATCCATATTCTTTGATAAAACTTAATGGAATTGGATATCACTCATTAGTCACATATGTAGTTCTTTTAATGAATTTTACATCTATATAAACAAAAATGAATGTGTGTTTATTTGTTTGTGGGTTTGTTTGTTCGAAGTCTATAAACGGCTAAACGGCTGGACCGATTTTCTTGAAGTTTTGACAGTACCTTCCTGTATATCTGGAAGGAATTATAGGCTACTTTTTATTTTAAAATTTCAAGAAGGCGGGGTGCTACGCCCACATATTCAATAAGTATTTAATGTCGCATATCTCATAAACTGCTAATTTTGTATGGGCGACTTTGACGTATATATAAACAAAATGGGCGGATTGGCTATAGTGGGTGTGTCACCTCCAATATAAAAAATATTAAATTATTATATCTATGAAAATATCACAGTTAGAGTCCTAAAATTTTTTCGAATCCACTTTAGTATCAATATGAATATTTTAGACAAAAATGGGCTGACTAGGAAAAGGGTGTGGTACTTCCCATATGAATTAAATTTAAAACTTCTCCGAGACAGAAGACCTATATATAAAAATTAATGTGCATTTGTTTGTATGTTTGAAGTTTATAGACGACTAAACGGCTGAACCGATTTTCCTACTTTTTGTGTTGATATTTAAAATGAGAGAGGTGCCACTTCCACATATACTACATAACCTACTATTGTAAGATAATAACAAAATGGATATATTGGAAAAACTATATCAGCAAGATACCTCAAATTTTGTACAAGTAACTACGGTTTTAATATAAATATTTTGGACAAAAATAGGCGACCTATCATTAGAGGACAATGCACCTTCCATATAAAGTAAAAACTAAAATCTGCCTAACTGAAGAACTTTAACAGTTAGAGTCCCCAATTTTGTATAAATAACTTTTGTTTAAATATAAATATTTTGGAGAAAAATAGGGAGTTCAGCAAAAGCGGGCGTGGCACCTCCCATATGAAGTAAATACTAAAATCTGCATATCTAGAACACCAGAACAGTTAGACTGCTAAAATTTTGTACGAATATCTAAAGGTTCAATATCAACATTTTTGTTAAAAATGGGCTATAAAGCATTAGGGGCGTGACAAACTCCATATGAACTAATTATTAAAATCTGTATAAAAAAAACTATAAAAGCTAGAGTCCCCAATTTTGTATTCCAGCTATAGGAAGGTGGTGCCTCTCTGATTTGTGGGTGTAGAAATTATTATATCTTAAAATATGCAACAGTAAGGTATATGACCCTTAAATTATTGAGTTTGAAATTTTCAACTCATATAGATAGTAAGTACTAAAGTTCATACTATTTAAATATTTATCTTGGAAAACATATACATGTACTGTAATAGTTATGTTATTGTTTACTTCTAAAAACGGGTAACTAATAAAACTATTATTTATTTGAAAAATACATTAGGTAAACTTTATAGTAAGCATTTAATTGGGCAAAGAATTCATTACTTTTAATTACCTAAGTAATAAAATGTAAACTGTCAATATTTTTCCCAAATAAAATAAGTAGTTGCAAAACTCATCACAAAAAATTACCTGTGACCGACGCAAGCACAATTATTTGTTAAATTTTAATAACATTAATTTTCTTCAAAAGAGCAACATCAAGAGCTACTGAAACACTTTCAGAAAGCCAAGAACGCCTTAAAAGCTTCTGAAACGCCGTCAGAACGCGAAAGACGTCTTGAAGGTCTTCGACAACGTGCCCCAACCCCACAAGCTACCGAGACATCGTTGGAACATGAAGGTCGACTACAAAGCCAGCGAAATCGTATGGCACCTTCAGAACGTGAAAGACGTCTGGAAAGCCTTCGACAATATGCGACAACCGCACGAGCTACCGAGACACCTTTGGAACATGAAGGTACCACAACAGCACGAGCTAATGAAACAGAAGTCCAACATGAATCACGAGTAGAAAGTCAGTGGATTCAAACATCAACAAGAAGAGCAGCAGAGAACAAAATCATAATCGAATGGCGGTGAATCGACGTAATGATTTTCATGGACACTCAGGTATGCATTTAACTACAGATCTGATATAGATTATACCGAAGATGAATTAGTGGCAATTGGTGACACGAATGAAGTTTGCCAATAGTGCAATGAACTCAGGTACAAAAATGAATTACCTAGAATGTGTTGCTCTTATGGTAAAATCGTTCTATCTGAATTACTTCCACCTCCAGAACCATTGCAATTGCTGATTTCAGGTAAGTTTTTCGAAATATATACTTTTTTTAATTTAAAAAATATTAATAAAAAATATTTTTTTCATTTAGGAACTAATGTGGACTCACAATATTTTCTTAAAAATGTAAGATAATATAATTCGTGCTTCAAAATGACATCTTTTGGTGCTACCAAAGTAATTCGAGACAACTTTATGCCAACTTTTCGTGTTCAAGGTCAAATTTATCATAAAATGGGATTATTGTTGCCAATTGCAAATGAAGGTCCTAAGTTCTTACAAATTTATTTCATAGGAGAAGCGGATAACAATGACTAAGTCCACCACCGCCTGCATTATAACCCTGACACAAAACAATGGATTGTTGCCGATTTACAAGTGATGTTTCATGAAATCAACGAATTGGTAAGGATCTTTAAGCAAGCCAAAGATGACCCACGATTAAGTTCAGATGACCACATAATCGCAATTCATGCTGATAGAACTCCAGAACTCCAACAATGGCGTAACAATTTTGATGGTGGGCGATCCAGTTGCATCGCGAGATATGTATTTAATTCCGATGGGGGTAGCGAAGCACACCGGGTATTAGCTAGTAGGACATAAACTAGAGGAATCATATAAAGGTTCATACAAAATTAAAAACATAGATTTAAGAAATAATGTAACTATAATTGATAAGAAAAATAATAAAGAGCAAGTAGTTCATAAGAATAGACTTAAGATATATAATAAATAGTTTTAATTATACCACTCAATTGCCCAAACGAGTAAAATAATAAATTTTAAAATAATATCTTCCTAAACATTCCTTAAGAATAAAATAAATATTAAAATTAAAATAAGAAATAATATTAAGATTGGATTACAATTAATATGTAAAACATTTTGAATCATTTAAATCATACTAGTTACGTTTACTAATATAAATTAAGGATAGAGGTAAAATCATTGTATTGTGTTGTGTAAAAGAATGTCCATAAAACAAAAGTTATATGAACATTCTTGTAAAGGGTGGAGGTGTAGCATGATTCTACGGTTGTCAATGCCAACACAACATTTCATGTGCATAAACAAAAGATTATCAAATTGCAGCGGCCACTTGACCCAATGTTGCTGACCGTCGCTGCTGCGTATAACGCCACAATGGTATGCGCACACGCGAGGATCATTTGACACTACGCTGAGTGGCCGCCGCAGGAATTGGAATGCATTTTTTTTTTTTGCTTGAGCCGGAGGTGGGAATCTTCTAAAGACACTTTTGTTCCAACAAAAGAGTGCACGATTCACCAACACTGGTGCCTACGTACTAAACCTACACACTTCAACCAATCTCCCCCCGCGGGACTGCCGTAAGGTATTACTTCGCGGAGGGCTGGTTAGCTCGAAAGCTTCATCACATCAATTCAAATTTCGCCTCCGTTTCTCCAGTCTACGGAGTTCTATCATAACTTCAGCCATTCTCTGACTATATTGGCTCCATAGGTTCCTACAGTTCATCAGCTCTTCCATTAGCCGGTTTGGTCCTAAACTCATTCCTCCGGGCCATCTAAATCTGGGGCAGCATGTTAGAATATGCTCCGCATCTTCCTCCTCATCTACACAGTTTGGGCATATAGGGGAAGTATCATGACCGTATCTGTGCAGATACTTCCTGAAGCACCCATGACCAGTTAGAAACTGGGACACGTAGTAATTCAGCTCGCAATGTTTGTCCTTCATCCAAAGGGTTACATCAGGGACAAGGCGAAATGTCCATCTTCCCTTTATACTGCTCTCCCATCGCGACTGCCATTTGTGCATGGAAGTCCTTCGTTCCTCCGCTTTTATATCTGCTATTCGTCCTGGATACTCGAGACGGCGAAAGTATATCCTCCTCATCTCATCCGCTAATATGTCTATCGGTATTGACTTTGCCAATACCAATACCGCTTCATCAGACACCGTTCTGAAACCACTTATCCGTCTAATCGCACTTAGACGATACACCGAGGACAGTATTCTCCTCGTCGTGCCCACGGAGAGTGCCTCTATAATAAATAAAACCCAACTAGTTATCTCCATGATCAAATAACGACTCCTTTATTAGAAAACTCGTCTTCTTATTTCTTATCCTACTTTTCTTATACTACGCTTATTATTCTATTTATACTACTAATTATTGGTTGTACCAAAAGGGTACATATCAGTGATGGTACATTCTATTACATTTTATTATTTTATACATTATTTACCATTACACCTCCCTTTTTCTCTAAAAAAAAAAGAATTTATATAACAGTATTTATAAAAAATTCTTTTTTTTTTCAATATTCTAGTATTATACAATATTAAACCTATAATTCTTAATGCTAGCAATTCATATATCAACAATTCATATATAACAATTCATATATCATTTATATCCAATTCAAAACATTAATTTTTTTTTTTTTTATTTTTTTTCATTTGAGTCTGTGATACATGATAAAACAAAACAATGAACTAATCAAGTTGATCAGACTTTTTTTTTTGCTTTATGGGAGTGTATATTCAAATGTATTTCAATTACTCTTATCTTTTACTGTGCTCTCAGTATTTGTATATTTTGTTATATGTACATTAAATTTCAATTCTTAATATTATTTTTTTTCGTATTTTCTAGTATTTTTTTTTCTTTTCCTTTTCAATTAATAACTTCATAAAATATATATATACATCTTTCATTTCTTTATTTTCTTAATCTGTTCTTATGGACAACCTTCTCTTGTCTTGTTCTCTCGTCAAATATTATTGCATTGACTCCTTCCAACCCTTTAACAATGAAGGGTCCATCATAAATATTGCTATGTTTGTCATACGGTTGTTTCTGTAAATAGACCGTGTCATTCACCTGTAATCGGATTGGTTTCGCAAATCTGTCATAAAATGCCTTATTTCTCTGTTTATGCCTGTCTATTAGTTGTCTAGCTAATATGTTCGTTTTCTGTAGCCTATATTTCACTTCCTTGCTGTAATTCTGTATATTATAAACAGGATCTAAATTTGTCATTGTCTCATTGGGCATGGTAGCATTTCTGCCGAATACTAACTCAAAGGGTGTATACTTGTTTTCAAAAACTGAGTTTGGCGTGGTATTATGGTAGAATGTAAAATACTTAATGTAAGTGTCCCAATCATTCCTGTTCTCACCCACATATGCCCTAATGTACTCATTAAAAACTCGGTGATTGCGTTCCACTGTGCCCACCGTCTGGTGGTGATAACTCGTAGAAAATTTTAAGTCAATATCTAACAATTTACAAAGTTCAGTCAGGACCTCATTTTTAAACTCAGTTCCTGAATCTGATTTTATAGTCTGCATCCTCCCATATATCAAAATAAAACTCTCAAAAATCGCTTTGGCCACATTGGGAGCCGATTTGTCTGGTATAGGAATCGAAACTAAATATTTTGTCAGATCGCATATCAGTGTCAACGCATACTTATTTCCATGAACTGATTGAGGTAACGGACCTATTGTATCCATAACTATGATATCAAAAGCCTTAACGGGAGTAGGTGTAAGAACTAATTTCTCTATGTTGGATGGTCTGACCTTGTTTAGCCTGCACTGTGGACAATTCTTTACAAATCTCGCTATATCCCTAGTCATCCTTTTCCAATAATATTTAGTTCTCAGTTTAGCGTACAACTTTTTCTGTCCGCAGTGTCCTCCTAATAACGCGTCATTATGGTAAATCTGCATCAATTTTTGTTTCTCATCCTCATTTCCTATTATAGCTATCGGTTCAGTAAGAATCAGTTCCAAAGTTTCCAGTGTTCTATTACCCTGTTCTCTCAAGTCCTGAATTCTAAAAATTCTAAAAAATGAATCGTCTTTCCTCCATTCTGCTCTGTAGATTTCGCATTTGTTAGCCTCCTTTTGCAGCTTCGAAAGCAAACAGACTAATCCATCGTTAACAAATTCGAAATCCACTGATAGCAGTTTACTGCATTTCCTATGAAAATGTATGCGCAATTTAATATAATGTTCATTATGATCTATTATTTCCGTTTTAATCCTGGCAATATTCTTACTGAATTGATGAGAAAATTTGTCGTAGACCTGCAATGTGTCACAATCCAAAACAGGTTCTACTTGCTCGATTTGCTTAATAAGTTTATTTTTCGATTTTGAACGCGTCGTGACGGCCAATACTTGGTTGTCCTTAACCATGAGGTCACTTATTGAAATTCTGGAAAGTGCATCAGCACCAACATTGTCTCTACCCCTAATGTATTCGACGTTAAAATTATATTCTGATAGCTCTAATCTAATACGGGATAATTTTGATGATGGGTCTTTCAGATTAAAAAGATAGACCAGCGGTCGATGATCCGATCGCACCGTAAAAGATGTTCCGTAAACGTAGGGACGAAATTGCTTGATAGCGAAATGTATTGCCAACAGTTCTAATTCTATAGTAGGTTTCTTCTGTTCCGATTCCGTAAAACATTTAGACGCATAATAAATTGGAAGATCATTCCCATTGAAGTTTTGACTCAAAATGGCTCCACATCCATATTTGGATGCGTCAACTGTTATTACAAAAGGTTTTGCTAGGTCCGGATATTGTAAAATTCTAGGACTCACTAATGCAAGTCTCAACTTGTCAAAGGACTCTTGACATTTCTCATTCCATGTATACTCTACGTTTTTCCTTGTCAGTTTATTGAGAGGGGCTGCCAATACAGCGAAATTTGGAATGAAGCGCCTGTAATAATTTGCGAAAGCAACAAATCTTCTAACCGAGTCCTTGTCAACCGGGGTAGGATAATTTTTTATGGCCTTAATCTTCCTATCGTCCGGCAGAAGACCCCTTGCCGTACATTTGTGGCCCAGAAAAGTAACCTCGGATCGAAAAAATTCGCATTTATATGGATTTATTCTCAAATTATGGGATCTCATTATATCAAAAACTTCCTTCAAGTTTCTCAAATGGTGGTTTTTACTACAACCCGTGATAATTACATCGTCAATATAGAGGAATGCCTTGTTAGGTTCCAGACCTGAAAATGCTATGGACATCATTCTTGAGAAGGGGTTTGGTGCAACACTCAAACCAAATGGGAGAACTTTCCATCTAAAGGATCCTTTGTCAGTACTGAATGCCGTTATGTCACGTGAATCGAGATGTATTGGGACTTGGTGAAAACCGGAAAATAAATCAACAACTGAAAAATGTTTTGCCCGACCTAAATTGTCCAATATGTCGTCGATCCGTGGCAAGGGAAATTTGTCCGCAATCAGCTTCCTGTTCACCGCTCGGTAATCCACACACATCCTGTAAGCCTTTTGGTTATCTCTACTCTTTTTAGGGACTAGGATCAATGGGCTGTTAAAATTCGAAGTACTGGGTTCAATTAGGTCGTTATCCAGCAAATTTTGGACCTGCCTATTTATTTCATCCTTTTGAGTATGAGGAAGTCTATAATTTTTCACATATACGGGAGACGAATCGACCATTCTGAATTTCTGCTCATAAAAGTTGTTAACGGACATCTTGTCGTCCTTAAGAGCGAAAATGTCAGCGTAAGATAAGCATAATGGCATTAAATCATTCTGAACGTCATGTGGCATCTGGTCAACAAGTATAGCCCTCAGTTTCTCGATACGTTCCTTGTCTATGTCATTGTGATTCACTGAATATACATCAAAATGTCGAAGTTTTTCGAGTTTAATTCGATCATTTTTGACACATTTTACCTGATCAGTCGTGTTAACTATACGCAAAATAGGGTTGTCCGAATCTATAATCCCTTTACCGATAAAGACTCCGTCAGATATTTCCTGGCAATCCACTAACATGGGTTCCTTAACATCATGCAAATTGAACATTCTGTAAACCTCACACCTGGGTGGAATTATGCAAGTAAAGTTCTTTGGACCTTGAAGAATTGGAATTTTAAGCCGTGCCTCT
Source organism: Sarcophaga rosellei (assembly GCA_930367235.1). NCBI lineage: Eukaryota > Metazoa > Arthropoda > Insecta > Diptera > Sarcophagidae > Sarcophaga > Sarcophaga rosellei. The sequence goes on from OV884019.1 coordinate 58,424,539, forward strand.
CTAACAAAAATTGTAATGTCCATATTCTCATAGTCTATCCTACATTTGTTGTCCCTGAGAAAATCCTTTCCCAGTATGCCATCGGATGGTATATTGAAATCGTTACTGACAACATGAAGAACAATGGGAATCATGAAATTAGAAACAATTAAATTGGTACAAATTGTGCCCAATGTGGGAACCGTCTCGGAGGTGACTCCAGTTATGTTGATAATATTATTCCGGTTGAAAATCACTTCAGGGTTTAAACAAGATATTTTGATAAGCGATATGTCAGCCTGAGTGTCTAGATGTTCCTTTAGTATCAGTGCAATTTAATTTTATGAAGTCTCTGTAATTAAGATTGAGACAATAAACGGCTCTTAATTCCGATTCTCCTCCTCCCTCAACAGTATCTGTTGAGGGGCCTCTGAGTTTAAAGTCCTCACTGAGGCGTTACGTCCATTTCCGCGACCCCTATTTGGTCTGCTATATCCGGTCCGATTATTATGATTACCCGTAGGAATACTGGCCCTACTTCCATATGAACCATTAATATTGGACCTATTCCCGTACCTATTGCTGTTGCGGCGGTAAAATGTATCATTTCGTGGATCTCGGTGTTGAAAACTATTCCGGCGTTCAAAACTGTTTCTATGTTCAAAGTTATTCCTATTATATCTCATAGAGAAGACATGTGCCTGCCCACTAGTACTAGATTCCTCCAAAATTAATTTTGCTACAACATCTTTAGGTTCCTTAAAAGTGCTTGACGCCAATATAGCCTTTACCATATCCGACCTTGCGTTGCTCCTACATACACTAACCGTTTGTTCTATACTCATTTCGTGCGCTTTTTCCCTGGTAATACCCTCTATGACTAGTGATCTCTCCAAGGAATCCGCTAGATCTTCCACATTCTTCGCGAAATCGGCATAATTATTGTCCTTAATACTTAAGGCTGTAATCCTTCCAGCCACCACCTTTGAACGATCAGGCCGAATTCTATTTCTTAATGCTTCCTTGATCTGACTAATACTAGTGACTTCATCAGGTAACACTCCCTGGCTTTGCCGTCCAATTTAGATTTTATAAATGAGATGAAACAACCTTCCAAGTTGTCGGACATGATTTCCGTCACTAAATTTACTTTGTCAATAAAGGAATTCAATGTAAGTGGATCCCCACCATAATTTTCGCGAATAATATTCGAACACATAGAAATAAATTTAGTTTTTTCCTCTATTGTCTCCATTTTCAATCTCCTAACTTCTCTGGTCTCCTCAACTATCTGTCCCAGATTCAAATTTCCCTTAACTTCTACCTCGGTATCCGAATCACTCCTATTTGCCTCTGTATCGAACACAGACTCTATCAATATTTTCCTATCTACTCTATCAAACAGATTGTCGCCGAATGGGACTTTGATTTTACAATCCAATTTACAAAAACATTTAAATAAAATTTCCCTACAATGTGTGATTTTACCATATATTTCCCTCTGCAAAGCTGGCTGTATTCGGTCGAAAAATTGTTCTGTATAGGCTAAAATATTATTAAAAGATTCCACCAACGAATCTATATATTCCTTCCTTTTACCTTCGTTACTAGTTATCGGTCTATTCTGAATGATTCTCTTTTTCACGGTGTTAAACTTGGACAATAATCCCCTAAAATTATCGCTGTCAAATTGACCCGAAGACATTTACTAAGCCCATGCAATAATATTTAATTCAATAATATTTGATTAGAACAAGTATATATATATTTTATGAAATCCAAATTTATTAATTTTTATATTTATATAAATTTAGTATATGTAGTTAATAATGATTTTTGTTTTTCTGTTTCTATTTTTTTTTCTTCTTTTTAATATAATATTCAGTAATTTCTTCTTCTTTTTTTTTTGTAATGTAATATATAGTAATATAATAGTAGTATTAGATAATATCTAGTAATATTTGATTAAATTGTAGTATTATTGTATATATATTATAATAAATTAGTAATATAATATAGTAATAAAGTAGTAGTATTAGATAATATCTAGTAATATTTGAATAAATTGTAGTAATATTGTATATATATTATAATAAATTAATAATATAATATAGTAATATAATAGTAGTATTAAATGAAATCTAGTAATATTGTATATATATTATAATAAATTTATTTATTTACGTAAATTAAGTAAAAGTATATATTTGGATCTTTATCTTTTTTTTTTTAGCATATGTTTTGAGAAAAAAATGTTTGCTGGGATACAGTGTTGATTTCTTTGTACATCACCTTCTATGTTGATTGTTTTTGTTGTCTTCTTCCGAGCCATCCGAGCCAGTTGCTTGTTGTATTATTGTTGTAATGTTGTTGTAATGTTGTTCTTTCCGTTGTCTATTGATTGTTGGTTTTATTTTTGTTATTCTTTTTTCTCTACTTCATTTTACTTATTTCTTAGTACATTTTTTTTCATTTGTTTGGATGTGTTGTTTGTATATTGTGCCAGTGGTTTGTTGTTGTAATTTTTTTCAGTTGTTTTATTTGTAGGTTTTCAGTTGATCTTTTTCATTGTTTTAAATTCAATTTTTTTCAATAGTTATTATTTTTATTTAATAATATCATAGTTTTTCTTTTTTTTTTCATTAGTTTGCACGAATATTTTTTTTTCAGATAGGTTTCTTTGCTCATTTGTGAGGTTAATTTGTTTTTTTTTTTTTTTAAAATTTTTTTAATTTTTGTTTTTTTTTCCAATATTTTTGAAATAATTTTTTTTTTGTTTTTTTTTATATGTATATTTTGGCTGCTGCCGTTATTATTGTTGTAGTATTGTTTGGTTCTGTGTATGCTTTGGTTGTTGCTTTATTGTTTTTGAGTTATTGGATGCTTAATTTTTATTTGTTTGAAAGGACGATCTATTTTGTTGTATACTGTACTGTTTTTCAAAATGTAATGGCATATTTTTCTACCGTTGTGCTGTTTTCGAAGTCTATTTTGCCAATTTCTTTAACACTCTCGTTTTGCAATGTTAGTTAATACCGTTATATACTATATATATATATTATATATATATATTGTCTTTTTCCAATGGTAACGGTTTCTATTTATTTTACTTATTGACACTGTACTTGTTTTTTTTTTTTGTTATTTTGCTTTTTAATTTTTTGTTTGTCACTAGGCAATATGTTGCCGTTAAATATTTTACCGGTAATTATGTATAAGATGTGTGTATACTTTTTTTTAAATATTTTACAATTTTTGTCGAAAAAAAAATTTTTTTTTTTTTGAGTTTTCAGTTTTTCTTATATGTTAACACAAATTGTGGGGAAGGATTTAAATAAAATTTTTTTTTTTTTTTTTTTTTTTTAATTAATTATATAAAAAATAAAAATTATTACATTCAATTATAATAATTAATATAAGTATTGTATGTATGTATATTATTTATACTTAAAACAATTTAAATTTTTTGTCTATTACCAAAAAAAATGGCTTGCAGGGAGGTGTGTGAGTTTTGTTGTTATTTAACTAATTCAAGTCTTACTTTAATTAACTTCTTTTTTTAATTATCATTTATGATTTAATCTTATAATTCGGCTTTAACATATTTGGGTTTCAATTCTTCTATTCTTTTAATAAAATCGGTCTTTTCCAAACAACCATCGCATTCCTCATCCCAGTCATTCAGGATTTTCTTCAAGTCACGCACTTTAAGTTTTTTCAAATCAACGGCATTTAAATCAATTTGTTTTTCATAACGTAAATCACAGATTTGAGCATCTTTCTTCTTCAACTTTTCGCACACTTTTTCAGCTGGCATTGACCAACTCAAAGGCTTTGACATTTCGTTCAAGATACCAGTGGCTGATTCTTCTAAACCGCCCAAGTAGTAACAAAATCTTTGTTCTTTGTTGTTTTGAGTCTTACAGAATTTTTTTGAATTCTGTTTCAATCAATTTGTAAATTGACAATCAATCAGGGAAGTGTGTGTGTTTTTTTTTAAATTTTAATTTGATTTTTTTTTTTTTTTTAATACGCTTGTTGGGTTTTTTTTCTTTTTTTTTTTTGTTTATCTATCGACTGATGAGCGTTTGCGAGTTTATGTTCTTTTAGTTGAATTGTCTTTTTTTTTTTATTTGTACACAATTTTTGTGTAATAAAATGGTGGCTATAACCTCACTTTTTTTTTTTTTAACTTTCGCGGTCACTCATATCATACAAAAATTAAATCTTCACTTATTCTTCATAAATTTAAATACCGTTTTTATTAAAAAAAAAATTTACCGTTTTATATTATTAAAGTCACGGTCGCCATATAATAAATAAAACCCAACTAGTTATCTCCATGATCAAATAACGACTCCTTTATTAAAAAACTCGTCTTCTTATTTCTTATCCTACTTTTCTTATTTCTTATCCTACTTTTCTTATTTCTTATCCTACTTTTCTTATACTACGCTTATTATTCTATTTATACTACTAATTATTGGTTGTACCAAAAGGATACATATCAGTGATGGTACATTCTATTACATTTTATTATTTTATACATTATTTACCATTACACCTCCCTTTTTCTCTAAAAAAAAAGAATTTATATATTTATTTAAATCAAATTATATTGATATACAATATGATAAGTGAGAAAAAATTTATAATACACTACAAAAATACTAAGAGTAGTAGAGAATTTAAAATAATTAACGGCCTTCAACAAGGTACAGTTAACTCTCCCACTCTATTTAATTTATACATACTGGATTTGCTAAATCATATTGACAACATAATTTCATTTGCGGATGATATCATAATATATCACCCAGATAACAAGATAGAAAAAATCAATAAAAGTCTTCAAAACAAATACAATATAGTCGAACGCTATGCAATTAATTGGAACCTAAAAATAAATACTCGAAAATGCGAAACAATTCTGTTTAGACCGCCTGTAAATAGATGCAATCACAATATAAGAACAAATTGGAAATCGTTTGGAATAAAATCTCTCCTAACAAATTCCAAAATTGATAATAAGAATGTGGTTAAATATTTAGGTTTACACCTAGACAAATTTTTATACTTCAATCATCACATAAAAGAAACAATTACAAAGGCAAGGAAAGCCTTCTATATGTATGCACCTTTATTTCGTTCTAAATATATAAAACCTAGAGTTAAAATAATTATGTACCAAGCCTTAATTAGACCGATTTTGACATACGGTTGTGCTATTTGGTTTAATATATCCCCGTCGGTCATGGAGAAAATAAGAATTTTTGAAAGAAAGTGTTTAAGAGCATGCACATCATTATACAGATCGCCACAAACTGAATACTTAAAATACATATCAAACAAAAAATTATATAATGCGGCAAATATAATAAGAATAGATAACTTTATAATTAAATTAATAAGAAATAATATTCTAAGATGTTCACAATGCATTGAAAACAATATAATATTGGCACCATACTATACGGATTACAAATATCTATCAAAGTCCTTAGAAACAGGATTTGTTCCCCCCGAAGCATTTGTATATATTGATTATAAAAATATGCTACAGAATGAGAATGGAATTCCAATATTTTATCATAATTATAGACGTGCTAATGACAAAAAAATTAATTGTAATTTACAGCAATTGGACATAAGATACAGTACAAGTATATCAAGCAAAGATTCAAAATTAGTTAAAAGTACAAGAGCCAAGAAATTCTGGTGGTTATTTACATAATGTATATTCTATTTTCTTTTTACTCCCTTGACAAACCCTTACAAACTACTTAGATAATAAAGCAGTGTTTTTTATTTCCCTAATTATAGAAATATTTTCATTGCATTATAATGTGTATATATATGTATATATTAATGATTAGTATACATGAAATGTGAACTAATTTTATTTTGATCAAAACAAATTTTATTATATAAATAATACTAGAGTGCCCTGTAAGGGACATTGTATATACAAAAATGTTATTGTTAACTAGTGTTTATTATAGTATGTAAATATAATATATTTCTGAATAAATAAACAAAAAAAAAAAAAAAAAAAAAGTACATTCTATTACATTTTATTATTTTATACATTATTTACCATTACACCTCCGACCATATTGGGCATGCATATAGCATTATCGACGTTACAACCGCCGAAATTATTCTCCTTTTGAATGGACCTGGTCCTCCAAAATTTGGCATCATCCGCGCCAGTGCTCCCTGTGTTACAGATGCCTTTTCGCCGATGTATTTCACGTGCTCCTTGAAATTCAACCTGTCGTCGATAATCGCTCCCAGGTATTTTATCGCTCTCTTTGATTCGATCTTCCGGCCGCTTATCAAGACGGCCTCCGTTTTATTTGCAGCAAGTGTCAAACCTGCCTCATCCAGCCATGCTCCAACATTTCGGATCGCTGTGTTCGTTTTCTCCTCTATTTCCGTTACCGTCTTAACTACCGAGACTATGGCAATGTCATCTGCAAAGCCCACAATTGTAGTCCCGTTTGGCAATCGCAGTCGAAGTACACCATCGTACATGATGTTCCACAGTAGTGGCCCAAGTACAGAGCCCTGCGGGACACCCGCCGTCACTACGTACTCCTTCTCTCCTTCATCCGTCAGGTTATTACTTTCCTGTCCTGAAAGTAATTGTTTAGAATCTCCATTAAGTATGGCGGCGTAGCCATGTTAAAGAGGGCTCTCATAATCCGTCCCCAATTCGCTGAGTTGAACGCGTTTTTAACGTCAAGTGTGACAACCGCACAGTATTCCTTGGTGCCAAATCTCCATCTTTCGCCTTCTATTGCGTCTTTTGCAATGTCGACCACCCTCCTTATGGCGTCAACAGTGGACCGTCCCTTCCTAAATCCGTATTGCAGGTCCGAGAGAGCTCCTCTTGCCTCGGCACATGTCAGTAGTCGATTGTATATTATCCTCTCCAGTATTTTTCCCATCGTGTCAAGTAGGCAGATGGGACGATACGATGATGGTTCCCCTGGTGGTTTTGCCAGGTTTTGGAATGAGAAACAATTTCTGCTCCTTCCATCTACGTGGAAAAACACCCTCGACGAAGCACCTGTGGAACACCTTGGCGAACATATTCGGTCTAATCCGGATAGCCGCCTTAAGTGCCCTGTTCGGGATTCCGTCTGGCCCCGGTGTTTTCCTATCTCCTATTCCAGTGCATGCTGCAAGTACCTCCTCTGCCGTTACCTCGGGTATGGTATGAGCGGCCTCCGGCACCCTACTTATAAAAGTGTAGGGCTGGCCCCGTGGGAATAATGTACCAATAATCTCCCGTAGCAAAACTGGACAACCCAGTTTAGGCTGTTCCCGAGTTCCGATTTTCTTGCAGACGACTCGGTACGCCGTCCCAAAAGGATTGACGTCAGCCTCCTGGCATATCCGCTGAAAGGATAGTTTCTTGCTCCTTTTAATGGCTCTTCAAAGTTGATGCCTTAGGTCTTCATATGCAGCACGTTCAGCTTCCCATGTCGGTCTTCCTCTCGTGCGCTGGGCCCTTCTTCTCGCCCCAAAGCATGCCGACCGCAGATTTCGAATTTCGTCATTCCACCAGTAGCAGGGGGTACGTCCCCTGCATACAGTCCTCCTTGACATAGCAGCATCACATGCAGTGTTGAGCATGTCGTATACGCCGTTCACCATTTCCTCGACCGTGCTGCCAGTCGTACGAAAAGACGACAACAGCAATCTGTACGTCTCCTCGTCAAAGCGGGAGTCCTTCCATTTAGGTCCCGTAAAGTTCGGCAATCCGTCTCCTCTAGTGTTGCGCCCAGTAACTATCATCACGATTGCCTGATGGTCACTATTCGTGAAGTCCTCAGTTAGCCTCCACGCAGTCCGTGAAACAAGGCCATCGCTCACAAACGACAAATCTATTATCGGGCTCGATCCAGCTCTCCTAAATGTGCTTCCTCTTCCGTCATTCATCAGCGCTACAGGAAGGGAAGCAAATGTTTCCAAGAGGTAGCGACCCCTGGCGTTAGTGTACCTACTACCCCACTCGGTCGCCCAAGCGTTAAAGTCTCCTCCAATAATAACGGGTGTGTTCAGGCGCACGTGTGACACAAGTCTTTCCAGCATATGCTGGAACTCATCCATTGGCCACCTCCGGGGGGGGGGGGTTGTTCGTAACAGCTATAGATGAAAACTCCCTTTATCTTGGCCATAACGAAACCAGTGTCCCGCGCATAGGTTTGCTGGAAGGGTAATGAACCAAAAATCCATACAGCCGCAGTAGTAGATCCGTCCGTGATCCAAGTATTATTCCTCGGCACCCTATACGGTTCGCTTATGATTGCGACATCTATTTTCTCCTCCTTTACTCTCTGGACCAATAGGTCCTGGGCTGCTTCGCAATGGTTCAGATTAATTTGTATTAACCTCATCTCCTGGAACGTGATTTAAGAGCTCTCAGAAATTGCGTACACTTTCCGCTCCCCGCGATATGGTTGGCGGATTTCGGGTTATCCACTTTGCAGAACATGCATAGTGGTTCCCGTTCGCAATTCCGAGCAACGTGACCGTCCTGTCCACACTTGCGGCATGCTCCCGAGCGGTCAACTTTACTCCCGCATTGACGGGCTATATGTCCAAATTGCAAGCATCGGAAGCATTTCATGGGAATGTTCCTCTCGCGAATCCTGCATATGACCCAGCCGATTCTAATTCTACCTTCCTTCAGGAGAATAGCTGCAGCGTCTGCATTAAGGCTTACTGTGGCCGTCTGCGTCCCACCATATGCCTTCCTGAGACCAACTATGTCGGTCTTACTGAAGCCCTCAAGGCCTGGGATGTTCTGTATTGCGTTGTACACATCCTCCCTCTCCATGATCTCATCAATGTCCTTTATCTCAATTGTCCTCCTCTCCTTTAGAGTGCGGACAGACGCGGATTCGCCTAGGAGCTCTCCAATGGCCCCTCTGAAGTCCTCCGTTTGCTCACCGTTCTTGCCGAGCTGGAGTAACAGCTCTCCTTTGACGGTTCTCCGAATTTTTGTCACGTTTTCCCCTTATTTGCAAAGCTTAGGGTCGGTTTTAACTCTCCTCAAAATGTCAGCATACGATGTATCATCCCTCGTTGCTATCATTATCGCGTCAGGCTTTGTTTTCCTCTCCTGATGCTTCTTCGCCTTCTTTTTCTTTTTAGTGACTTTTTGCCACTCTGGTTCTCCAGTTGATTTCTGAGTGTTTACCTGCCGACCCGGAGTCGTCTCAGTATTCCTTCTCGCCAGAACTTTCGGTGCAGGATTTGGAGTTTTCCTCTTTGCTTCGGGAATCTCGACAGCTTCCTCCTGTCTCCTCTTCCCCTCCTTCTTTCTCAACCAAGGCGAAGTTTGTGTTGTTGAACTGCTGCAACTCTTCCCATTGGTTGTCTGCCCCCTTAGCTCACCTGCGTACAGGTCGTAAAGGGTCTTAATGGAATCAATCGCGTCTCTCATCGGCTGGTGGATCGATCTCCTTTTTCCATCCTCCAGCATATCGACCAAACTCCTAATCTGGTCCCCGAGTTGACCAAAAACACCGCTTGTGGACGCCATCGGATTAGTCCGCGCTTGCTCCGACTCTGATATCGCCAATCCTGAAGATTCTCCATTTACTGGGGACCTCGGAGTCCTCGTACTCTGTCCGAATGGGTTCATCTCCCGATTCCGCACTGGAGACCTCAGTATTTTCGAGCTCTGTCCAAAGGCGTTGAGCTCCAGAGTATTCATCTCAGACGAATTCGTCGACTTATTTGTAGTTTTATTTTTATTATACATTTCAAATAATTTGGGCCCCAACTGTCGGCCGCTATCCTAATCCATCGTTGTAGTCGTCACGTAAGACCCCGTGGTTGTCTATGCATAAGCAGGGAGGCCACGCGAGGGTTGACACGTAACCTTATGGGAATACGTGTTCGGAGCCAGGTCGACGTAAGCCAGGGATTAACATCTGGTCCTACAACACCAACTTAACGGTGATAAATCAGGAACGTACCGTCAGACTTGCCAAATTTTAACGGGGCGGGGGCAATGACAGCATTAGCCCGACAGCCATTTCGACTAGCTTTCACACCGCCTACTAAAGTGCCGGAATACCGCCATCGTCAGCCTATATCGCCAATTCACATACGTCTTCCGGTATACCATAATTAGAACCTTACCGGGCTCGGTTCTAATGCCCAATCAAGGGCGTCGCTTCGATGAAACTGAGGGGACCACGGAGGCGTTACTCTCCTATTTTCCCATCTCTTGAGGGAACCCTCTGTGGGGTGATGCCTAGTTAATGGCGGCATCGGTTCGCCATGTCACAGATACGTCTTCGGTCACTTGTACCCTTTTGTAGTACGCCTCAGCATCTGCCGCTCTTGGTCGGGGACTGCTTATTGGTTATTCGCAGCTAACCTACTTAGGGTAGGCCGTTCAGTTATCCGCCAAGTACTGACCCCCATGGTAGCCTGAAGCTCAGCCCCATGCATATTGGTATGCATATAATCTACACAATGTGTGTTGTTGTGGTGTTGCTTTGCTGGTGATCATGAATGGCTCTTTACCGTGGGAATTATTATGTTTATATGGAGAACGGGCGCGTGTCATATTGCACCCACTTGTCCCATGGTTAGCACACACACAAACCAATGCAATATTATTTAATCTTATATATAAAAATGAATGTGTGTTTGATTGTATGTTTGTATGTTTGAAGTTTATAGACGATTAAACGGCTGAACCGATTTTCTTGAAATTTTCACAGTATCTTCCTGTATGTCTGGAAGGAGTTATAGGCTACTTTTTATGTTGATATTCCAAATGAGCGAGGTGCCATGCCCACATATACTACATACTACATACTTAATATTTAATTCCATTTGAAATATATTACTCATACGCATAGTTACCCCTAAAGTATGCTATCTATGATTCTTGATGTATAAAACCAAAGAAAATAAAGTATAAAGCCGAAAGTCCATAGCATGCGTTTCATGCGAGCTTGCATTACATGCGTATATCCAAAAAGTAGAATCAGTGTAGTTGTATGTGACAAGAAACATAAGAAAATGCATAGAATGCATAGATGCGTAGAACGCATCAAGTAGATCTACTTTCTACTTTTCTATGCGACTCATGCAGTGTTGGAAAATGTCAGCAGTTTTTTAAACTTGGCATGCCAAATTATATACTATTGTGAATGGTTGCGATAGATATGTTTACATTTTACGACATTATTATTTTCGCATTTTTCTTTTTGCATTATAAAAATATTAATAAAAACATATTTCATAATAAAGTTTACTACTAATTTAAGAGGAAAATACATTTTTAGCACATTTCTGAACATTTCATCATTTCATGAACAAAATATGCATGTTACTATTTGTCGATTGTTTTTATGTACTGGGTGTCATCTACTTCGAATTTATTTATTTGTAAACATGAAAAATGGAGGATAAATTAACCGAAAACAATCGTCTTGTGTTCTTTTGAGGATTTTCGTAGGACTTAACAGCACAAAATATCACATACTAGCTAATACCCGGTGTGCTTCGCTACCCCCATCGGAATTAAATACATATCTCGTGATGCAACTGGATCGCCCACCATCAAAATTGTTACGCCATTGTTGGAGTTCTGGAGTTCTATCAGCATGAATTGCGATTATGTGGTCATCTGAACTTAATCGTAGGTCATCTTTGGCTTGCTTAAAGATCCTTACCAATTCGTTGATTTCATGAAACATCACTTGTAAATCGGCAACAATCCATTGGTTTGTGTCAGGGTTATAATGCAGGCGGTGGCGCAGTACAATTTTTCTATACTTTTCGCTCACATATACATATTATTGGGTTAATAAGTAGATTTGAAAATATTACTAACAATTTTCCTCTGGGTTAAACATGCCTGTCATAATTTTTCTCATGTTCTCTTTGTGTCGACGTCTGAGAATAAGTGGTTTGAGAACAGTGTTGCCTTTTTTGATTATTTCTAACCAAAATTGGTTATTTTTTTGATCAATGTGTAGTTTTTGGTTTTGTTTATTTTTTTCTTATAAAAAAAACTAATTTTTGTTTTAGTTTTTATTAATTATAATTTAAACTTGAAAAAAAAACATAAAACAAAAGTCTACGAATTTAATTTTGGTTATATTTTTTCTTATTTGGTGATTTTTTTCACAAATGTTGGTTACAAAATTTTTTTTCGTGGCAACACTGTTTCAGAAGAATAAATAAAAAATTAGTCAAACAACAAAAACGCACGATGAGAACAATTGAGAACATTATTACGCTCTTGGTTTCTTTATCCTTCCCTTCTATCTTTCCTTTCGCGTCGTAAAATATTTTTGAAAAATCTTCCAAAATATGCCAAAATGCACATTCTTTATACTTTATTTTCTTTGGTTTTATACATCAAGAATCATAGATAGCATACTTTAGGGGTAACTATGCGTATGAGTAATATATTTCAATTGCAACTAAATATTAAGTATGTAGTATATAGTATATGTGGGCAAGGCTCCTCGCTCATTTAGAATATCAACATAAAAAGTAGCCTATAACTCCTTCCAGACATACAGGAAGATACTGTGAAAATTTCAAGAAAATCGGTTCAGCCGTTTAATCGTCTATAAACTTCAAACATACAAACATACAAACAAACACACATTCATTTTTATATATAGGAAGATGTAAACTCATAAATTTGTAATTAATGGCATAAATTCTTTTAAAATCATAATTTGATTTCCTATTTTTCCCAAAAATGTTCTTGTTTGCTTTTTTATTGTTTACCATACAACAGCTAACCAAAACAAAAAACCAGTCGCATAAAACGCATTGTGTGTAACTTGCAATAGGAACCGCATAGAAAGCAAAAATTGCATGTAACGCAGTCCGCATGAAACGGATGGTATGGACTTTCGGCTTAAAGAATGTGCATTTTGGCATATTTTAGAAATTCACGACGCGGGGGAAAGATAGAAGGGAAGAAAAAAAATTTTGTAACCAACATTTGTGAAAAAAATCACCAAATAAGAAAAAATATAACCAAAATTAAATTCGTAGACTTTTGTTTTATTTTTTTTTTTTCAGAAATAACCAAAAAAGGCAACATCATTACTAGATTCAATCTTTGCGGATTTTTTGCAAATTACAATACATTTTGACTTTTTAGAGTTAATCCTTAAACCATTTGCAGTCGCCCAAAGAGAAATATTATTAAGGTCAGTGTTAAGATCTTTAACTCCAGTGTTGATGGAAGCTACAGAGCTATCAATGTAGAGTTGAATATCATCAACATACATTTGAATTCTAGAATGTTTAAGCTGCTCAAATGGTTGAGTTTGAAATTTTCAACTCATATACATAGTAAGTACTGAAATTCATACTATTTAAATATTTATTTGAAAAACATATACATATGTAATAGTTACGTTATTGTTTACTTCTAACAATGGGTAATTACTAAAAATATTATTTATTTGTTGCATATCTTGAAAAATAGATCAGGTAAGTTTAATAATCAGCATTTTATTGGGTGATGAATGGGCATGTAACAATAGGCAGTAAAATTTTCATTCATTACTTTCGAATACCTAAGTAATAAAATGTAAACTCTCAATATTTTTCCAAATAAAATAAGAAGTTGCAAAACTCATCAAAAAAAAATTACCTGCGACCGTCACAAACATAATTATTTGTCAAATTTAATTAGCCTCAGTTTTTTAAAAAGTTTTTTGACCCGAACCTATTTCATATTAGGTAAAATATAAAGGAACAAATATAACACGCATTCGGTTTTGGAATTCAGTTGAATCTTTGATTCTAAACGAGTTAAACGTTGAGTGACATTTATTTTGCAACAATTTATAAAAATGCCCCCAAAAAAGCATCGCTTTCCAGAAGCACTAAAAATGCATTGCATTTGCAATCCCAGAGAGCAAATGAAAGTTCGGAAGAGCGTGAAAGTTGCCTCAGGACTGAAAAGAGTCGAGCTTCAACCTTTAGAGCCGGAACGCCATCACAACGAGAAGAACGCCTTGAAGGCCTACGACAACGCGCCACAACAGCAAGAGCTACTGATACGCTTTCAGAAAACCAAGAGCGCCTTGAAAGTCAACGAAATCTTACCTCTTTAGCACGAGCTTCTGAAACGCTGTCAGAACACGAACGACGTCTTGAAGGTCTTCGACAACATGCGACAACCGCACGAGGTACCGAGACACCGTTGGAACATGAAGGTCGGCTACAAAGCCAGCGAAATCGTATCGAAACAACACGAGGCACAGAAACGCCTTCAGAGCGTGAAAGACGTCTTGAAGGTCTTCGACAACATACGACAACCGCACGAGCTACTGAGACACCGTTGGAGCATGAAGGTCGGCTACAAAGCCAGCGAAATCGTACCGAAACATCACGAGGCACAGAAACGCCTTTAGAGCGTGAAAAACGTCTTGAAGGTCTTCGACAACATGCGACAATCGCACGAGCTACCGAGACACCGTTGGAACATGAAGGTCGGCTACAAAGCCAGCGAAATCGTACCATAACATCACGAACTAATGAAACAGAAGTCCAACATGAATCGCGAGTAGAAAGTCAGCGGATTCGAACATCAACAAGGAGAGCAGCAGAGAGGATAGAGCAATATTATTTGCGTCGAGAACAAAATCGTAATCGAATGGTGGTGAATCGACGTAATGTTTTTCATGGATACTCAAGTATTGCATTTAACTATAGATCTGATATAGATTATACCGAAGACGAATTAGTGGCAATTGGTGACATGAATGAAGTTTGCCAATATTGCAATGCAGTCAGGTACAAAAATGAAACACCTGGCATGTGTTGCTCTAATGGTAAAATCGTTTTGTCTGATTTACTTCCACCTCCAGAACCACTACAATCACTGATTTCAGGTAAGTTTTTCGAAATATATACTTTTTTTAATTTAACAAAATATTAATAAATAATAAAAAACAAAATAAAAAAATGACCTCTTTTGCTGATACCAAAGTATTTCGAGACAACTTTATGCCAACGTTTCGTGTTCAAGGTCAAATTTATCATAAAATGGGATCATTGTTGCCAATTCCAAATGAAGATCCTAAGTTCTTACAAATTTATTTCATAGGAGAAGACGATAACAATGACCAAGTGCACCACCGCCAGCATTATAACTCTGACACAAAACAATGGATTGTTGCCGATTTACAAGTGATGTTTCATGAAATCAACGAATTGGTAAGGATATTTAAGTTCACGATTAAGTTCAGATGACCACATAATCGCAATTCATGCTGATAGAACTCCAGCTGGACAACACCAAGGATGATACAATGCCCCAACAATGGCGTAACAATTTTGATGGTGGGCGATCCAGTTGCATCACGAGATATGTATTTAATTCCGATGGGGGTCGCGAAGCACACCGGGTATTAGCTAGTATAGAATATAGTTAAGAATATAACAAACACGCAAACCTATAGAATATAATTAAGTATTTAACAAACACACAAACCTATAGAATATAATTAAGTATTTAACAAACACACAAACCTATAGAATATAGCTAAGCATTTAACAAACACACAAACCTATATGTTTAGTATTAAGCCAATACAAAATTGTATTAGAATTAAGGAATTGACTTGGAATTGTCAAGTCAACAAAATTTTAGTATAAAAGAAGGGACATTTTCCCTCAAAGAATTATTCAATAAACCAAAGCCAAACTGTGCGTATCTCAAGACGCACTTGGAAAAATAAAAGAAACAAGTCTTTTCATTACAGTCCTTACTGTAACGGGGACTCTGGTGTAGTGCTGGTAACTTGCCGGTGTGTTATTCCCTTGGTGAGACGGATCTTGACCTTCCTCGTGGCCCTTTCCAGTTTTCTAGGAAGATGACCACCATTTCCACCGCTGCAACATCTAAGCTTGGCCTTTCGTATGGTTTCTTCAAAGACTTGCTTTAACCACCTCTTAAATTTCCTCACAAGGCATCCTTTTTCCCCCACGACTTCCATTCTTCGCACACCGCTTACTTCTAGAAATCGTTCGAGCGGTCTCCTGGGCTACTGCAAAGGCCACGGTCTCTGCAAAGGTCGTCTTTTGTGCAGAACATACCGCTAGTTTGACGTCAGGGTAGCGTATACCACGCTACGGCTTTAAAATCTACTACCAGGGGATGGATTTCTCCCGGGTATGTGAGCTGCACTAACCTCTCGACATCCATCGCAGAGGCTGGAAGCGGCTGATTAGCCTTTTGTGCACAGCACCTTAACTCCATACTGTGCAGCTCGCGCTTGTGTTCGTTGCCGAGCCTACGCTGTAGCGTCACCATTATGTTGTTGTAGTTGTTTCTGCAGCTGTCTGGCATGCTTTCTCGAATCTCGGCTGCGGGACCTTTTAAAGCCAAGTTTGGCTCCAAAGCCTTCTCTTCGTCGTCCCATCCGTTACTGCTGGCTACTTCTGATGAGATTCGCACTGGTTCCTGTCGCTGGCTCTGGAGGCTGTTGATCTTCTCCTCCTCCCTCATGAGTTTTCCCTCGACGGACTTTTCTAAATTAATTCCTGTCGTGTCAACTGTCTTTTCTAAGCTTGCCCTCATCATTAGTTACCCTTTTGCTGAATGACTCGAGTATGTCATCCAGCTTTCCAGATGTTGCTTTTACTTCGGCCAGAAGTTTCTGATTTTCGACTCTAAATGTTGCTTGCATTTTTTCCATCCGTTGTTCACTCTCTTTTCGAAACTCAGCCAGAAGTTTTAGATTTGCTACTTCCATTTTTTCCATCCGTTGTTCACTATCTTTTCGAAACTCAGCCAGGAGCTTTTTATTTTCGGCTGAAGCTACATCTATTTTTTCCATCATGGCTGCTAGCAACGAATTTATGTCGATACAGCCAGGGGATCCAGGTGCCTTGAGCTCTCGTTCCTCGTCATCCTCGAACTCGTAGGAATCGATGCTTTTGTTTATCACTTTATACATGATCAAGTCCGTTGTTTTGTTTTTGGAGCTTTTGTTTATTATTTTAATAACACCATTTCCATTTTCGTAACAATATTATTGATGGTGACGATGATAATGATGACGTAAATGGCGATAATGAAAACATCGGAAAACTCGAACAGAAGCATAAGGATATAGGCAATGACGATGATTATTATGATGCAAATGATGATGGTGACGATTTTCAATATGCAAATATGTCAACTGATGATAATGAACAAAACTGTGGTCATAATAGTCCTGTATCCAGTACATGTATCAAAAACTTGGAAAGAAAACAACGCTTAAAGCAGATGAAAAACTCTCCATTATTTGAAAATATTCAATCACTTATTAATTATAAGCAATTGGATAAAATTTATGGTTCTAATCAAGATGCAGACGGAGGTTGGAAATATGGCAAGGAAAAATTAATATTTAAGAGAGATAATACTATGTGGATAGGAAATATGAAATTGAAAATGACACCTGGATTATTTGAGCTAGTATTTCATACAAAACCTCTCCATTATTCTAAAAATGATTTGAAAAAATATAAAGAGATTTTAATTCATACCTGCGGTTTCCGCAGGATAGGGATATGCGATCATAGCTCCCTCGGAGCCTCCAGCCTCTACCCTATCAAGACCGTTAGTGCGTGACATCGTCACATCCTGCTAGAGGTGGCCCTGCTCTTCAACGGAACACTACGGATCTAGACTTTGGAGTCAATGAACACCTCCCTCTCAGCCGGGGTGACTATGACTGACCCCCCTTTTTTTTGGCACGACCCTTTTCATTTTTCTGACCACTCTTTCCCTCCCTGTTTGTGATTTGATTGCCGTGAGCTGGTGGCTGTAGATTTCTGGACCTAGTTCTGTATGCACGGTAGCACCGGGGTGAAACCCGCTGTGTGAACGGCTCCAGGCTAGGGCTACAGCTGCCCCCGTCCCGTTAAAACCCTTGCAGGCCTCAAAGTACGTTCCTTGTCCGTCGCCGTTAAGTTGGTGGTGTAGATTCGGTTGCGAAGACTCCCGATTAGTACCCGGTCTGGCTCTGAGCACCTGTCCCCATAAGGGCTGGTGCCAACCCTCGCGTGGCCTCCCTGCTTGCATAGATAACCACGGGACCACTTATGGGTAGCTACACCTTGCGGGCAAGGATAGTGGCTTTGAGTGGGGACTCTCTTGCAATGAATTCAACCAACCAACCCAACCCAGGACACAAACCAGCGCTAACTCAAGTTGGCGAGCGCAAAGCATCTACCGTAACCGGTGGACGCACAACCCTCTATAGGCAGCCACCTGTCAAAAAAGCAGCTGCCCCTACCTCGAAAGCTAAGGCCCAAGTATCTACTTCGGTAAAACCCCGCTTGGCACACAAGGCTTCGGCTGCGAAGCCGGTCCCTAGTGTCGCCACACCTTCTGCCCTGGCACCTTCTACCGAGGCTCCGTCTACCTCTAAGGCTGCTGCGAATATGCCGTCGCACTCTTCGGCTACCGCCAAGGCATTGAGAGACAAGTCTGGCGCGCAAGCCGCCGGCACCAATCCATCTTCGGGTGTCAACAATACCGTGAGTGCTAGCGTGAGGATAAATAGAACTCGCAGATCAGCCATGCGTACCATTGCGAAATTTGGCTCGACCGACCCGGCACTCCTCTCAGAGGACGAGAAGGATCGCCTTGCCTGGGCTAAGGCCCATCGTAATGATCGCCCCCGTTTCTCCCATCACGGCAGAGAAGGCCCCAAAGAGGCAAAGATCAATCGAGCTAAACGCTCCACTCCAGCCTCCCAAACTCTCTAAGGTGGCCATCCCCCCTTACAAGACCCCGTTCGTCGACACAACCTAGGCGTCCTGACCCCAGCAAACCTTCTAAGCCTCTCAGTAAGGTATTAAAGGAAGGTCTGACCTGGGCGGTCGTTGACCACAGCCATCCTGATGGTTCCATTGCTCCCACTAGGTGGAAGTTGGTGGAACATGCGCTCTTGGACATCTTCCTAGGTGTAATGGACTCCAATCCTGGCCCCTCACCCGGCATCAGGGGCACATCAAGCTGGTATCTTGCTCTGACCTCCGTTCTATTGAGCTCTATAAGAAGACCATCAGTAGGATTGGTGAAGTCTGGCCAGGAGCTAAGCTTGCTGCCGTCCCTCCAGACCGGATTCCCAACCGCCCCCGTTCTAAGACGAGAATTCCGACCGGACCATCAGACCCGGAAACCATGCTGAGGATCCTCAAGGCCAGCAACACCGACCTGCCCACTCATAACTGGAGGGTGGCTAAAGTTGCTGACCAGTGGGGTGGTTACCGCGAGGCGGTGATCATCCTGAATGAGGAGTCACTTCCACTTATTACTGCCCGTGGGGGCGTGATAAAATATGGTTTTAGTTCAATTGAGCTAAGGGTCTATAAGTCGGATTCCCGCGCTGCCGCACATCCCCCAACAGGGGGGCTGAGCTTCAGGCTACCATGGGGGTCAGTAGCTGGCGGATAACTGAACGGCCTACCCTAAGTAGGTTAGCTGTGAATAATCAATAAGCAGTCCCCGACCAAGAGCGGCAGATACTGAGGCGTACTACAAAAGGGTACAAGTGACCGAAGACGCTATCTGCGACATGGCGAACTGATGCCGCCATTAACTAGGCATCACCCCACAAAGGGTTCCCTCAAGAGATGGGAAAATAGGAGAGTAACGCCTCCGTCGTCCCCTCGGTTTCACCGAAGCGACGCCCTTGATTGGGCATTAGAACCGAGCCCGGTAAGGTTCTAATTATGGTATACGTACATATGTGAATTGGCGATATAGGTTGACGATGGCGGTATTCTGGTACTTTAGTAGGCGGTGTGAAAGCCGAAATGGCTGTCCGGCTAATGCTGTCATTGGCCCCGCCCCGTTAAAATTATGGCAAGTCTGTCGGTACGTTCCTGATTTATCACCGTTAAGTTGGTGTTGTAGGACCAGATGTTAATCCCTGGCTTACGTCGACCTGGCTCTGAACACGTATTCCCATGAGGTTATGTGTCAACCCTCACGTGGCCTCCCTGCCTATGCATAGACAACCACGGGGTCTTTCGTAACGACTACAACGATGGATCAGGATAGCGGCCGACAGTTGGGGCCCAAATGAATTGAAATGAACAATAAGATTAAAACTACGAATAAGTCGACGAATTCATCAGAGATGAATACTTTGGAGCTGAACGCCTTTGGATAGAGCTCGAGAATACTGAGGTCTCCAGTGCGGAATCGGGAGATGAACCCATTCGGGCAGAGTACGAGGACTCCGAGGTCCCCTGTAAATGGAGAATCTTCAGGATTGGCGATATCAGAGTCGGAACAATCGCGGACTAATCCGGTGGCGTCCACAGGCGGTGTTTTTGGTCAACTCGGGGACCAGATTAGGAGTTTGGTCGATATGCTGGAGGATGGAAAAAGGAGATGGATCCACCAGCCGATGAGAGACGCGATTGATTCCATTAAGACCCTTTACGACCTGTACAAAGGTGAGCTAAGGGGGCAGACAACCAATGGGAAGAGTTCCAGCAGTTCAACAACACAAACTTCGCCTTGGATGAGAAATAAGGAGGGGAAGAGGAGACAGAAGGAAGCTGTCGAGATTCCCGATGCAAAGAGGAAAATTCCGAAACCTGCACCGAAAGTTCTGTCGAGAAGAACTACTGAGACGACTCCGGGTCGGCAGGTAAACACTCAGAAATCAACTGGAGAACCAGAGTGGCAAAAAGTAACTAAAATGAAAAGGAAGGCCAAGAAGCCTCAGGAGAGTAAAACAAAGCCTGACGCTATAATGATAGCAACGAGGTATGATACATCGTATGCTGACATTTTGAGGAGTTAAAACCGACCTTAAGCTTTGCAAATTAGGGGAAAACGTGACAAAAATTCGGAGAACCGTCAAAGGAGAGCTGTTACTCCTGCTCGGAAGGACGGTGAGCAAACGGAGGACTTCAGAGGAGCCATTGGAGAGCTCCTAGGGGAATCCGCGTCTGTCCGCACTCTAAAGGAGAGGAGGACGATTGAGATAAAGGACATTGATGAGATCATGGAGAGGGAGGATGTGTATAACGCAATACGGAACATTCCAGGCCTTGAGGGCTTCAGTAAGACCGATATAGTTGGTCACAGGAAGGCATATGGGGGGACGCAAACGGCCACAGTAAGCTTTAATGCAGACGCTGCAGCTATTCTCCTGAAGGAAGGTAGAATTAGAATCGGCTGGGTCATATGCAGGATTCGCGAGAGGAACATTCCTATGAAATGCTTCCGATGCTTGCAATTTGAACATATAGCCCGTCAGTGCGGGAGGAAAGTTGACCGCTCGGGAGCATGCCGCAAGTGTGGACAGGACGGTCACGTTGCTCGGAATTGCGAACGGGAACCACTATGCATGTTCTGCAAAGTGGATAACCCGAAATCCGCCAACCATATCGCGGGGAGCGGAAAGTGTACGCAATTTCTGAGAGCTCTTAAATCACGTTCCAGGAGATGAGGTTAATACAAATTAATCTGAACCATTGCGAAGCAGCCCAGGACCTATTGGTCCAGAGAGTAAAGGAGGAGAAAATAGATGTCGCAATCATAAGCGAACCGTATAGGGTGCCGAGGAATAATACTTGGATCACGGACGGATCTACTACTGCGGCTGTATGGATTTTTGGTTCATTACCCTTCCAGCAAACCTATGCGCGGGACACTGGTTTCGTTATGGCCAAGATAAAGGGAGTTTTCATCTATAGCTGTTACGACCCCCCCCGAGGTGGCCAATGGATGAGTTCCAGCATATGCTGGAAAGACTTGTGTCACACGTGCGCCTGAACACCCCCGTTATTATTGGAGGAGACTTTAACGCTTGGGCGACCGAATGGGGTAGTAGGTACACTAACGCCAGGGGTCGCTACCTCTTGGAAACATTTGCTTCCCTTCCTGTGGCGCTGATGAATGACGGAAGAGGAAGCACATTTAGGAGAGCTGGATCGAGCCCGATAATAGATTTGTCGTTTGTGAGCGATGGCCTTGTTTCACGGACTGCGTGGAGGCTAACTGAGGACTTCACGAATAGTGACCATCAGGCAATCGTGATGATAGTTACTGGGCGCAACACTAGAGGAGACGGATTGCCGAACTTTACGGGACCTAAATGGAAGGACTCCCACTTTGACGAGAAGGCGTATAGATTGATGTTGTCGTCTTTTCGTACGACTGGCAGCACGGTCGATGAAATGGTGAACGGCGTATACGGTATGCTCAACACTGCATGTGATGCTGCTATGCCAAGGAGGACTGTATGTAGGGGACGTACCCCCTGCTACTGGCGGAATGACGAGATCTGCGATCGGTATGCTTTGGGGCGAGAAGAAGGGCCCAGCGCACGAGAGGAAGACCGACATGGGAAGCTGAATGTGCTGCATATGAGGATCTAAGGCATCAACTTAGAAGAGCCATTAAAAGGAGTAAGAAACTGTCCTTTCAGCGGATATGCCAGGAGGCTGACGTCAATCCTTTTGGGACGGCGTACCGAGTCGTCTGCAAGAGAATCGGAGCTCGGGAACAGCCTAAGCTGGGTTGTCCAGTTTTGCTACGGGAGATTATTGGTACATTATTCCCACGGGGCCAGCCCTACATTTTTATAAGTAGTGAGCCGGAGGCAGCTCATACAATACCCGAGGTAACGGCAGAGGAGGTACTTGCAGCATGCACTGGAATAGGAGATAGGAAAACACCGGGCCCAGACGGAATCCCGAACAGGGCACTTAAGGCGGCTATCCGGCTTAGACCGAATATGTTCGCCAAGGTGATCCACAGGTGCTTCGTCGAGGGTGTTTTTCCACGTAGATGGAAGGAGCAGAAATTGGTTCTCATTCCAAAACCTGGAAAACCACCAGGGGAACCATCATCGTATTGTCCCATCTGCCTACTTGACGCGATGGGAAAAATACTGGAGAGGATAATACACAATCGACTACTGACATGTGCCGAGGCAAGAGGAGCTCTCTCGGACCTGCTATACGGATTTAGGAAGGGACGGTCCACTGCTGACGCCATAAGGAGAGTGGTCGACATTGCAAAAGACGCAATAGAAGGCGAAAGATGGAGATTTGGCAACAAGGAATACTGCGCGGTCGTCACACTTGACGTTAGGAACGCGTTTAACTCAGCGAATTGGGGGCGAATTATGAGAGCCCTCTTTAACATGGCTACGCCGCCATACTTAATGGAGATTCTGAACAATTACTTTCAGGACAGGAAAGTAATATACCTAACTGATGAAGGAGAGACGGAATACGTAGTGACGGCGGGTGTCCCACAGGGCTCTGTACTTGGGCAACTACTGTGGAACATCATGTACGATGGTGTACTTCGACTGCGATTGCCAAACGGGACTGCAATTGTGGGCTCTGCAGATGACATTGCCATAGTCTCGGTGGCTAAGACGGTAGCGGAAATAGAGGAGAAAACGAACACAGCGATTCGAAATGTTAGTGCATTGCTGGATGAGGCAGGTTTGCTGCACATAAAACGGAGGCCGTCTTGATAAGCGGCCGGAAGATAGTGGATGGAATGGAAGTGACCGTTGGAGGCACTTGGATCGAATCAAAGAGAGCGATAAAATACCTGGGAGTGATTATCGACGACAGGTTGAATTTCAAGGAGCACGTGAAATACATCGGCGAAAAGGCGTCTGTAACACAGGGAGCACTGGCGAGGACGATGCCAAATATTGGAGGACCAGGTCCAATCAAAAGGAGAATAATTTCGCCGGTTGTAACGTCGATAATGCTATATGCATGCCCAATATGGTCGGAGGCACTCTCCGTGGGCACGACAAGGAGAATACTGTCCTCGGTGTATCGTCTAGCGCGATTAGACGGATAAGTGGCTTCAGGACAGTATCTGATGAAGCGGTATTGGTATTGGCAAAGACAATACCGATAGACATATTGGCGGATGAGATGAGGAGGATATACTTTCGCCGTCTCGAGTATCCAGAAGAAATAGCAACTATAAAAGCAAAGCATCTATAAAAGCATCGAAGCAGTATTGAACTCTCGTTCAATTTCCCCTTTATCTGAAACCCCCAACGAACTTCTTCCCTTAACTCCAGGTCACTTCCTGAGAGGCGCCCCGCTCGTAGCTGTTCCAGAGTTATCCAAAGACCCCTCAGCGGAAAACATATCCTTCATGAAACGCTGGGACAGACTTAAAGTCATACAACAACTATTTGCTCGCCGCTGGAAAAATGAATATATCACCGAGTTACAACGTAGAAGCAAATGGAGAACAGAAAATTACAATCTGAAGGAAAACGACTTCGTTCTAATTAAAGAGGATCTGCTACCCGCTACTGAATGGCGACTTGGTAGAGTAAAAAAAATTATTTGCGGTATAGATCCAAAAGTTCGTGTTGCTGAAATATTGACCAGTAATGGCTTGATTAAACGTCCTATTACAAAACTTTGCAAATTACCCATTGAAACTAATAATCCCTGCACGCAAAACTAATCAATTAATCTACAATTTTATCCACCACGTGATCTTAGAGATTTAAGTCAGGCCATATTCTATTTGTATTGTGCACCTTTTCTTTGTTCTCGCTTTACAGATCATGCTAAACAAACCTCGATGCAAGTTGTGCCGACGCAATCATCCCCTCAAGTATTGCGCACAGTTCCAGGTTATTGCCCCAGCCCAAAGAAGAGCCCATGTCAAACAATACGGCTACTGCCTAAATTGCTTTGCGCAGACTCATGATCGGTTCTGGTGTGAATCCGTAAATAGATGCCAAATATGTGGGGCTCGACATCACACCATGCTGCATGAGGATGGAAGGGAGAAAGCTGCATCGAGTTTTGAAGAGGATACAAGTCACCCTGACCCGAAAGAAGAAGAACCGTGTTCAACATATATTTTTTGTAGTATAATCCTATGGTGAATTATTTTTATTTTCTCTCACTTTCTCATTTTATTTTTTCTTAATCTCTCATATATTTATAATCCCATGTACTTCTTGTATATATTCGAATTCCTCATGTTTAATTTTTTAATTTACATATGTACTTGTTTTAGTTATATATTTTATGAATTTGAACCTTCTTAAAACCTCCTATTAATTTCTAAGTTCAGTTGATAAGTAGACAATAAACAGCCAAGAAGGCAATTAAAGTTAAAGATAACCATCCTAAGCCTTGTTATTTTCTTGGGGGATATATATATTCAAGAGGAATACACATATCCAAGTTTAGTTGACTCCTAGTCCTAATATTTACATTTTAGAAGACTATCGTGGTAGTGAAATTAAAGGTGGATTTTATGAATATGAACTTTTGAAGTCGAAGTATACTCAAACATATTTAGTTGAGAAAGTATTAAAAAGGAGAGGAAATATGTTGTATGTTAAATGGTTGGGATTTTCATCAAATCACAATTCTTGGATAAATTCAAATAATACGTCAGCATCCTCATAAACATCACTATAAAAAGACTGCAATAATTGAAAGTTATTCATTTGCAAGATATACGTTAAGATGTCCATTACATTAACACTGAACGGAAATACATCAAAGCTAGTTGCCGACTATTTTCCACCCATTGTGCTTGAATCAAACTATGTTTGTGGTCAAATAAGTTTTGATACATATCACTCAATTCCGAATATTGATTATGAGAACAATTTGTTTCATATTGGGGACCATATTATAGAAATTCCTGTGGGATCATATGAATTTTCAAACTTAGCTGATTTTTAATTAGAAAATATAAAAATTGGAATGTAAATGGAAAACTTAAAATTCAATCACATTATAACACACTACAAACCTACATAGAGAGCTCAACTGATACGATATTTTTCGATAAAGAGAGATCAATTGGAACGCTGCTTGGATTTAGTAAGAGAGTTTTAAAGCCTGACGAAGAGCATAAATCAGACAAAACAATAGATATTACAAAAATAAACACTCTTTTAATTGAGTGTAATATTGGCAGCGGATCCTGTATAAATAACGTTTCTGCTCACACTCTACATCAATTTTCGCTTAACGTGAGTCCTGGCTATAAAATAACAGAAGCACCACCAAACGTCATTTATTTACCAGTTAATACTAGATCAAGCAACACCATTTTCCTAAAAGTAACCGACCAGGACGGAAACCTTATTAATTTTCGTGGAGAAAAAATAACTATTAGATTACATTTGAAACCTCTGAAGGAATGATTATATTCGACAGTAAAAACAATTCCTACAACAACAATTCATTCTCAATATCGAAACCGAAAACGTTACACCCAGCACCAGCAATAAAAACAACAACAAAAACTGAAGTTTCTTAGAAATTATCACAAATAAAAAATAAAAAAAATAACAAAAACAACAACAATAATAAAAAACAGAGTTCTCTGTCCTATCGTACCTCAGTAGACACAATCGTGAATTTCTAAAACAACTTGGTTTTAAACTAAAACAAAAATGAGTATAATTAACATACTACAACAACCAAGCTTTGATAATTCAATCATCAAGAAAGAATATCATAGTTATACATCATATCTACAATCATTTAAGAATAACGATGAAATTCATATATCAATTCAAAACCAAGATTTGTTAGTTCTACCAAGTGAAAGTTTTTTATACATTGAAGGATTTGCAACAAAAGACGATTCTACAGTCTCTCTATCATTAAAACTCTTAAACAACTGTATGTCCTATCTGTTCGATGAAATTCGTTATGAGATAATAGTGTAGAAATTGATCGTACACGTCATCTGGGTATAACAACAGATATTAAAAACTATATTTCATTAAATCAATTCGAAAGTGATGCATTAGTAAATGCAGGCTGGTCACCAATCAATGGTGAATCTGATCTTTCTCTTATTACTGGAGGCTTTAATTTTTGTGTTCCATTAAAAATGTTACTCGGATTTGCTGAAGACTTCAATAAGATAATAGTTAATTTCAAACACGAATTAATTCTTCTACGATCAAAAGATGATTCTCAAGTCTTTAAATCAAATATATCAAATGAAAAATGTAAACTATCGATTTTAAATATAACATGGAAAGTACCACATGTCCAACCTGCTGATGCCTATAAACTGGAAATGTATAAGACTATCAACAGTCGTCGACCTTTGAATATATCGTTTAGAAGTTGGGATATGTATTACTATCCCTCTCTTCCCGAAAGCAATACAATATTATGGAACGTTAAGCTTGCTCATGAAAGTAAAAGACCTCGATTTCTGTTAATAGCATTTCGAAACAGCTCTAACAAATTTATACATTGTAATCTAACTGATGTTAAAGTTCATCTCAACTCGGAGTCGTATCCCTACGATTATATAAATCTTAAATTTGATAGAAATCGGTTCGCTCTACTATACCATATGTACTCAAGATTTCAAGAAAGTTATTATTCACGTCCCTCGCAACCCTGACTAAAACGAGATAGAGCGCCAATAATTGTTCTAGATGTAAACTTTTGAATCTTAAAATTTGAATTTAAAAAAAATAAAACTTCACTTTTTCATTTTCAAATTAAGACTGATTTATTTGTTTTCTTGCGCTTCCTTAAATACTAATTTTACAATTTATTTTCTCATGGTTAAAATATAAATGAATTTTGCTTATTGATCATATTAGTAATGGAATGTGTTATTGCAAAACAATTCCAAATAAATTTGTCTGCGTTAAAATGCTGGAGTTGCATTTAGTTAGTGGGAACGGAAATGCAAATTATTAATAGTGAACTTAAATAAATGTTTGTAAACAGTTCTTGGAAAAAATAAAAGATAAGCAAATTAAAGTATGTTGGCTCGTGTTAAGGGAATAACAGGAGACATCATAACAAATAAAGTAAAAGATAAGTAGATTAAAGTATGTATGTGCATTAGTATTTATATTATGTTGGCTCGTGTTAAGGGAATAACAGGAGACATCATAACACACCCACCGTTAGATTGAGGCTCCGACGAAACAGTATAAATTAGTTTTGGTCTTATAATAATATATATAACTACTAAAATGATGCAAAAAATAATTACAATATCCAGCTGTAAATAATAGTTTTTGTTGTCTTATCGTGGTATAATACATTGTTTAAATTTTCTTCGTATTTTAATTGTTTCAAATATAATGTTTCTAATTTTAAATCGCATAGTGTAACATTTTTGTTGTTTTTGATTTTTGTTGTTATATTTGGTAATATTATTTTATCTCTAATTCTTAAGTTAACATTAGTAACATTTTTGTTGCTTGTCAAAACCTTACAGTTTTCGAATTTTATCAGGAAAGTTCCTCTAATTTGCAATTCTTCTTTGTTACAGTTATGTTTCAGATTTTGGTAATAATTTTTGAATATAAGTAGACCGGGAAGTACTCCTACTACTTCTTCCGTTTCAAAATTTTCCATAGGGCAGTTAGCTTCTTTATATTCTAAAATATTTTGTATACAGTCATTTTGAAGAGTGATTAGGTTTTTTTCTAAATTATCTTGAAAAAATGGCTCATACATTTTTTTGCTTTGATCAATAAGTATTGTATGTGGTTTTAATGCTAATGTTTTATTTTTAATATCCGGAATTGGTTCGAAAGTGATTTTGTTGAGAAAGTATTTTGAGTATAAGGGTATTTTGAAAATTAATAATATATTTTCGTCATGAAGGGCCAAAGACACTTTTATGTTTGTGTAGCTGTCAACATCTGTTATAAGGTCCGTTTCCTTTGGCGTTAAAATGTCTGTTGGGATAATTCCAAGTTTGCTGGAAAATAGTACTTGCCCTATGTCATCGATGTGATCCCGTAAAAGTGATATGACATTACTAATTTGATAAATGTTTTTCATAAATGCTACCTCATCCTCTAATGTTGATATTTTATTCTGGAAAATATTTTTGAATTGATTTAAGTACTTCCCTACATGTGTTTGTTGTATATTGATATGATTTGTTATATTCTGTATTTGTGCTGATAGTAAGTTGTTGACTTGTGTAAGATTATGTATTGTGTTAGCTAAAAGTCCTTCGTTGTCATAAAGTTGTTTCAAACTAGCATTAATGTGTTCTTCATCTTCACTATCCATTGTTCCTGCTATAATTTTTAATCCTTTCCCTACTATATTAATTAGTCCTCGTTTTTGTCTAAATTTGGGATTTAAATTCTTAATCTTAGCCTGAAGTATTGCAAAATTTTTGTTAACAGTATCTAGTAATGTCTTAGTGTCCGTGGTAGTAGTTTTCAGCACGGCTATGTTATCCGCAATTAAGTCAAGTGTTTCCACGTATAAGGTTGTATTAATCACGTGTATTATTTTCTAGTAAGATTTTATTGGTCTGACTTCGCCTAGTTTAATTGGAATATATCCATTGTTGTTGGTTAAATCTTGAATATCTAAATATTGCGTTTTTGCGATCGTGAAGAGAGTGAATATTAGCGGCCAAGTTGTCATCTGAAAAGGAGTTATTTTGCGGATTTTATAGTAGGATTGTTTCTGTCCTGGTATTTTCTTTTTTGTTTAACATGAGATTTATAGTATTTGTGCCCAGTTCCTATTGTCTGTATATGGTCCTCATCTATTATTTTTGTATTTACCTTTCTATACGTTCTATGATTCTTCCCGCCTCTTATTTCCTGAATATAGTTTGTTCCATCTTCCAGCTCTATGTCTTTTCTATTCTCATTTAATTTCTGTATATATTTTTCCTTTTTTGAATTTATTAAGTCCTGAATTTCTTTATACATATCTTCATTTATTTTGCCATTTAAAAAGGCGACGTGTTTGATTCCTTTAGTACTATGGTTTGTATTGTTGTAGAAGCTGTCACGTGCGCGTGACATGAGGGTTAAAAAAGAAAAAAATTTTTGAATAAGAAAGGCGGCAACACTGAAAAGGGTGTGGTAACCGTTGGCAACGCCAATTGAAACCAACGAGACCTAAATAGAGAGTGAGACAGAGACAGATATATGTCTATGATCAATCAACGAAAAGAAAAACTAACGGTTCACAGGAAAGTCACTAATAAGAGGTTTATTGAAACTGAAAGAAAAAGAAGCGTTCAGTTTGGTTTTTGGCAGCAATGCGGAAGGTAGTAAAATAAAGAAAAAAAGGTTGAAATAAAAAAAAAAACACTCGGTATATACTATAAATAAAAAAAAGGGAAGTTAAAGTAAAGAAAGAAAAGGAAGTGAATAAAAAAAAAATAAAGGAGAATAAAATTTTGGGCACGCAACGATATCCCCAGCATCTGTCCACCAAACCTCATCAACTTTCAACAGCAACCTCATCAAAATTCAACCATAACCTCAACTCTCATATTCAACCACCTCATCAGTATTCAGCCATAACCTCAACTCCCATTTGCATCCATATTCAACAATAGCCTCAATTCACATCGTTTCAACTGTAACTTCATCAATAATCACCTATAACCTCAACTCACATCAGTATTCAACTATAACCTCAACTTACCCTTGCAACTATAACCTCATCCAAATTCAACTATAACCTCATCAATGTGCAACTATAACCTCAACTCGCATTCTCAACGTATTCAACTATAACCTCATCAGTGTTCAACTATAACCTCAACTCACCCTTGCAAATATAACCTCATCAGTGTTCAACTATAACCTCAACTCACATTTTCAACATATTCAACTATAACCTCCATTCCCATCTTCAACTGTAACTTCATCAATAATCAGCTATAACCTCAACTCACATCAGTATTCAACTATAACCTCAACTTACCCTTGCAACTATAACCTCATCCAAATTCAACTATAACCTCATCAGTATTCAACTATAACCTCAACTCTCATATTCAACCACCTCATCAGTATTCAGCTATAACCTCAACTCACATTTTCAACATAGTCAACAATAGCCTCAATTCACATCGTTTCAACTGTAACCTCATCAATAATCAGCTATAACCTCAACTCACATTTTCAACATATTCAACTGTAACTTCATCAATAATCAGCTATAACCTCAACTCACATCAGTGTTCAACTATAACCTCCATTCACATCTTTAACAGTAACCTCATCAATGTTCAACAATAGCCTCAATTCACATCACTTCAACTGTAACCTCAACCGCTCACCACAACCGTAAGTCTGAAGGGGACACCCATAACTACGAATTCCCGCATTAGAGGTAAATGTATCCCAAACTCTAGTTAATTAGTTTAAGTAAAATTCTAATATAAATTGTTAATAGAAAGAGGAGTTACCAATATAGGTATAGCTAGGATTAGCATATAAAGAGTTAATAAATTATATTTCTAAAATGAGATCATGAACATCATGGCTGAGTAATTAGCGAATTTAGGTAAGTTGATAGGATAGTGGCGGGATAGACGGGGGTTAGTAGGATTCTGGGATAGTTCTCACAATTTTTGAACTATCACGGTGGAATCCTTTGGGATTCCTGGGGGTGGGCAGTAGAGCTCCGAAAACACCTGTGAGCTTTCCTCTTTTGCGGTAAGATATTTGTATTAGTCTCTTGTTTAGTCTCTGTCACCATAGTATCTGTTTCGCTTTCGGGTCCCTATGCACTTTCTTTTTCGGTCTAGTCCCTTTCAAAGCTGGTATGATTTTTTTTATATATGTGAGAGAATTTCGGGTACAGATAGTCGGCAAGGACCACCCCGTCCGGCGAGCCATAGCCCGGCAAGGCGCGAGCATACCAGCGACGCAGATTATCTGGCCCCACGGATTCAGGCTGTTCCAGACGGGTAGCAGCTGTTAGCATGATGTCCCTGGAATGTGATCACCCGGGAAGTAAACTTTTTCAATCCTTATTAACATCTTTTTATTTTTCTCTAACATTTTCTTTAACATTTACCAAAATTCTCACATTATAAAATGGCGCCCAACGTGGGGCCCGAAGGCGAATAATCCCGTCCGTTTTCGTGTAGTCTTGTTAGATTTGGTATTCTGTTATATGCGTAAGTCCCGTCATGAAAACTTTCCGAAGTCCTTGGCGCGTTGCGACGTGTGTACGGTGTGCGGAGTCTGGAAGATAAAGCGAAGGCGTTAGTAGATTCCTTTTACAATAGTTTGATATTTACAGAACACCCAGCTGTCTTAACTGTAAGTCCCGATTGACGTTCCGCCTAAAGTCTTTCGCGTTGCGACAGGGTAGCGGCTGAGTGTATTTGTGAGTGTCCAAGATTTTGTGTAGTTCTTCAGTTTCGTGTTCTGTTATATGCGTAAGTCCCGTCAAGAAAATTCTCCGGAATCTTTGACGCGTTGCGACGTATGTTCGGTATGCGAATTCTGGAGTGTGAAGCATAACGTTCATGTTTGGTTTTTCAATAGTTCAATTTTTGCAAAATACTTGACTGTCTAAACTGTAAGTCCCGATGGACGCTCAAACCTAAGTCTTTCGCGTTGCGACAGGGTGGCAGTTGGGTATGCTTGTGAAAGTACAGTAATTATGTTTGTGTATTTAGCCTGTGACTGACAGTTAGTATGTACATTTGTTATTACCACAGGCAGACACAACATAGAATTTTCCATTCGGTTTTACCTTTTACTCTTCTATAAATTTTTGTTCTTAGTTTAAATCTGACAGATACTAATGAGAACTTGAAATATAAATCTTATACCCTATTATTTCTAGTCACACATTCGCATATGAGATTCGATGTTGCTTGCCTCCGTTTATCCATGCCACTTGAAAATCCTGTTAACTACCTTTAATGAATTTTGATATTTCGTGTTATATATTTTTTTTTTATTATTTTGATTTGTTTTTTTGTTCATGAATTCTTTTTATTATTATATTGATTTATATACCTTTTTAATTATTATGAATTATTAAGCTTTTTTCTCATTATTATTTTTGTTTTATAATTCTCTTTTTATTAATTTGTTTTTTTTTTTTTTGTTCATGAATTCTTTTTATTATTATATTGATTTTTATACCTTTTTATTACTATGAATTATTAAGTTTTTTCTCATTATTATTTTTGTTTTATAATTCTCCTTTTATTAATTTGTTTTATATTTATTTAATGTTGCTATTTGGTTTTATATTTTTTATATAAATTGGTTTCTTGATTATTATTCCTTATATTTTGGTTACGTAGCATATCTTAAGTAGTCTTTTGCTATCGCTGGGAGATTTTGTAGCGGTTCCCGTTTGAAGTTTCATTTCATTATACATATATATATATAATTTACATTGTACTATTTATATTTGGGTGATCTTATATCAGTTCAGTTCTTAAACGGTTAAGGTTGGGTCGCGAGAGAAGTTGAGTAGGTGGCTTTCTATGAAGACAACGCGTTCTGGTAGAATATATTACACATTACCAAAGACAGACCCTACAGACACGATGCAAAACGCACCAAGATTGACGGTACAGGCGTCCGTATCAACACCACGACCTACTAGGAGCACAACCACTGCCGCTCCTACAGCTTCGGCCAGCATACCACCATCGGTGCAACAATTTATGGCGATGGCACACAACCAGTCCGAATTGTCAAATGATTCCCAGAGTTCTCGGGAAGCGGCTCTCGGTTATGGTAACTACGCGGCCAGAAACGCATCACGGGAGTCTGAACCAAATGTGCCTCCCCAGCCGCTTCCATCGGCGTCTGAAGCCATCCGACGGGAGAGTATAGAAATGGTAAAATGTATGCAAGACATCTTTAGAATGCAAGAACAACTAGCAAGCGCAGTAGCGAGGCTAGCGTCAGTACAGGCTGTGTCCACGAACGGAGGGAGCCAGCCTCACACCGAGGCGGTTTCGCACCAATCGAACCATCCTCGGCAGCCGGTCACATTGGTTTCTCCGAATGATGGGGAACAACGAGTTGGTTCACAGGAACACCGACATCCGAATGCAGCCATACCGGTTATTCCGCCACTGGTAAGTTTTCAACCTAGAGAGATTCCAACGGTTTATTCGGCATCGCAACCGGCTAGGACAGCCCCGCCGCAAGGTTCAGCAGCATATTCATCACCAGCTCCTAGCATGCCTATGGATTGGCAGGTGCACAATCGTATAGACCTTTCGAAATGGGGGATCAAATTTGACGGAACCTCTAAAACGATGAGCGTGGAAGATTTTATTTTCCGTGTAGATATGATGAGGCAAGATTTCAACTGTTCTTTTAATGATATCAGACGCAGCTTTATGACGTTTGGAGGGGCAAGCCTTAGACTGGTTTTGGATGGCCAGGAAACGACAACAATTTCAGTCCTGGGAAGACTTGTCACAGGCTTTCCTAAATCAGTTTACCCGATATGGAAATGAGTTCCAACTGCAGAAGAGGATTATGGACCGTAAGCAGCTTCCACAAGAGTCATTTGATGATTTTTCCGGTGCCGTGATGCACTTAAGGAACCAACAACGTAACCCATATTCGGAGAGGGACATAGTCGAAATAATGAAGGGTAACCTGAAACCGTCTCTTTCACATCTTCTGTTTGCTACGCGGGCAGAAAGCCTAAATGAGTTTTGTCGGGAGGCAAAGCGAGCTGAAAACCTATTGGCAAGCCAAAGATCTCAGTATCAGCCGCGCGTTTATCCTGCCCAGAGGGTACAGGAACTGGAATTCGATTTACCCCCAGCCGCAGCCTTGGAAGTTGAAGCTTTAACTGCAACCAGTAAGTACATCTGTTGGAACTGCAGACAGGCAGGACACGGGTTTACGGAATGCCCATCTTCCACACGCCGGATCTTTTGCTACCGTTGTGGCTTGGACGATGTGGTTACTCCAAAATGCCCGAAATGCCAGGAAAACTCGGCACGGAGCCAGCCTCGAACTGGGGAGACTCGCTCGACTCAGACGTAAACCCAGTGCAACCCGAAGAGCGAATTGAAAAGAAAATGCAAATTTTAAGGAACCACCAGGATAAGGAAGCAAAAGGGAAAAATGTTCAGAATTTCAGAATGATTAAGCCGTTTCATCAGAGGGTGCAGGAGTATATAAAAACGCGGCAAAAGATATTTGGAAACGTCTCGAACAGGATTAGGAAAGCTAGAGCCAGGTACAGACAACGCAAGGAAATAAGGCGCGAGATCAATGCGACCACGCTGTATGAGGGAGAAGATTCACGTTTTTATGTAAAAATCATGTTTGGTAAATTAGAGGTAGAAGGCTTACTCGACAGTGGCGCCACCATTACCTGTCTGGGTAAGGGGTGTTTGGAGCTTGTGGAAAGGGCAGGGTTACAAGTCGGTAGGTTTACTTCCATCGTCAAGACGGCGGATGGCAGTCCTCATAGAATAGTGGGGCGAGTGAGAACAGTGGTTTTCTTCAATAAGACGTCACAAGAGATGGATTTCTATTTAGTGCCGTCTTTGAACAGAGAGTTATTTCTTGGGGTAGATTTTATGAAGCGGTTTGGACTACTCTCAGAGATCGGCAGTCTTACCACTGGGGACATCGCTCTTAGTCCGGAGAATGAAGAAGCAGATACAGTTAAAAACCACTCCTTGGATCCGGAGCAACGTTTCCGACTCGACAAAATTATAGCTAAGTTTCCTTGCTACACTAAGAAGGGGCTCGGTAAGACACATCTAGAGGTGCACACGATTGATACCCGCGACGCAATACCGGTGAAGGACAGACATTATCCCGTCTCGCCGGCTGTGCAGAAGTTATTATATGCGGAGCTAGATCGGATGCTCGATCTTGGAGTGATTGAACCTAGTGAGAGTCCTTGGTCTCACCCGGTTACTCTCGTTCGTAAGGGCGAGAAGAATAGGCTGTGTCTGGACGCTCGTAAGCTAAATGCGCTCACGGTCAAGGATGCCTATCCTTTGCCGCACATAGAAGGTTTGCTCAGTAGATTAGGGGATACCCATTATATTTCAAGCGTGGATTTAAAGGATGCTTTTTGGCAGATACCTTTAGATGCGTCGAGTAAGGAAAAGACGGCGTTCACGGTACCAGGAAGACCCTTATACCACTTTACCGTCATGCCTTTCGGATTATGCAATGCGGCTCAAAGACTTTGTCGCCTAATGGATAAGGTAATTCCAGCAGCACTTCGTGACAGAGTCTTCGTATACTTGGACGATCTGTTAATTGTCTCGCCTGACTTTGAAACCCACCTGAGTTTGCTGCAGCAAGTGTCTGGTTGTCTAGAATCGGCTGGTTTGACCATCAATGTGGCCA
The DNA here is from genome assembly GCA_930367235.1 of Sarcophaga rosellei. Lineage (NCBI taxonomy): Eukaryota > Metazoa > Arthropoda > Insecta > Diptera > Sarcophagidae > Sarcophaga > Sarcophaga rosellei. Next base: position 58,460,664 of record OV884019.1, read on the forward strand.
AGTCGAGGTTTTGTTTTAAGGAGCTAAGATATCTGGGATACATAGTGGGAGGGGGTCAAGTAAAGCCTGATCCCGAAAAGGTAGAAACGATCCTTAAATATACGTATCCAAAAACGGCGAAGCAGGTGAGAAGTTTCATGGGTGCTACTGGGTGGTATAGGCGCTTTATACCGGATTATGCAAGCATTTCGGCGCCCATCTTTAACACCCTTAAAAAGGCTAAGTCTTTCAACTTTACGGAAGACGCCAAAGAGGCTTTCGATAAATTAAAGGTTGCATTAACCACCAGCCCAGTGCTTACCCATCCAGACTTCGCGAAGCATTTTTACATACAATGCGACGCTTCAGATGTGGGTGTGGGAGCAGTGTTGTTCCAAATGGATGATCAAGAGGGCGAACACCCTATCGCGTTTTTCTCCCACAAACTCACGTCGGCGCAGCGCAACTATTCAGTCACGGAGAGGGAATGTTTGGCCGTGGTACTGGCCATTAAGAGATTCCGCCCTTACATCGAACTTATGCCATTTTCTGTGATTACAGACCATAGTAGTCTCAAATGGCTGATGTCGCACAAAGATCTCAGTGGACGTCTTGCTCGTTGGAGTCTCCATCTCCAAACATTTACATTCGATATAATACACCGTCCAGGTTCTAAGAACATTGTTCCGGACACGCTATCTAGATATAATATTGAGGAAATAACCACGGAGATGAAAGAGTTGATTAGATTGGATGCAGATGCATTTAAGTCAAAAGATTACCTGGAATTAATACAGACCGTTGCAGTGAACGCGGAACAACTGCCCGACATCAGAGTTATAGATAACTTGTTGTATAAACGTACCATGCCATATGATGGCGTTCCCGTAAACGAAGACTTTTCTTGGAAACTTTGGATTCCCGCGGAGTTAACCACAGAAATTATTGAGAAATGTCATAACACTCCAGAGGCGTCACATGGTGGATTTCACAAGACCTTACAGAAAGTCAAGGAATATTTTTATTGGCCTCATCAGAACACCCAAGTGAGAGATTTTGTGGCAAATTGCCAGATCTGCCGAGAGACGAAACCAGCTCGCGTCACCTGGCGGGCTCCAATGGGAGTTGAGACCATTTCCGAACGTCCATTTCAACGGATATTCATCGACTTTTTAGGACCATACCCTCGGTCAAAAAGGGGCAACAGTCACATTTTTATCGTGTTAGATCATCTTACAAAATTCGTCATACTTAAAGCAGTGCCCAAGGCTAATGCGAGAAATGTCGTAAGATTTTTAATTAGTGAAATATTTCATAAATTCGGTACACCGGAAACCATTGTCTCTGATAACGGACAACAATTTCTAAGCAAAGATTTCCAGAGCATGACTAAGAGCTTTGGTATAAGGCACTTTAGGACTGCTTCACACGCTCCTCAGGCAAATGCGTCCGAACGTGTAAATCAATCGATTCTGGCAGCAATAAGGGCATATTTACAGGAAGATCAATCTGAATGGATAAGTATTTATCTGAGGTAGAATGCTCGTTAAGGTCATCGGTGCATTCGTCCACAGGAGTAACGCCATATTTCGCACTGTTCGGAATGAACATGATCTCTCATGGGAGCGTATACAGAATATCCCGAAAACTGAAAACTTTGGCGGATCCGGAAAATATTATCATACCAAGATCCGTTCAATTGGACCTTATACGGAGCAAAATACGGGATAACCTTCACGAAGCATACCTGAGAAATGAAAGGACATACAACTTGCGCTGTCGCAATATTAAGTTTGTTCCCGGACAAGAAGTGTTTCTACGAAATTTTGCGCAAAGCGACTTTAAAAAGGGTTTCAACGCTAAACTGGCTCGCAAGTTTCTAAAATGCAGAATAGTACGTGCTATTGGTAATAGCTTATATGAAGTTGAAAACTTACAAGGAAAATCGCTGGGAGTATTCCACACCAAAGATTTAAAACAATAGACTATGTTCTTGGGTGACAATGCTCTGTCTCAGGCCGACGTATTTCCCGCTTTATAGTTTAATTTTGTCACTTTATGAATGACATATATATAAAACAAAAAAAAAAATTTTGTTGTTTTGATTTCTTTCCCCCCCATTCGGAAATCGCCGTGGGATTTCAGAATGGTTGGGTTTGTCACGTGCGCGAGACATGAGGGTTAAAAAAGAAAAAAATTTTTGAATAAGAAAGGCGGCAACACTGAAAAGGGTGTGGTAACCGTTGGCAACGCCAATTGAAACCAACGAGACCTAAATAGAGAGTGAGACAGAGACAGATATATGTCTATGATCAATCAACGAAAAGAAAAACTAACGGTTCACAGGAAAGTCACTAATAAGAGGTTTATTGAAACTGAAAGAAAAAGAAGCGTTCAGTTTGGTTTTTGGCAGCAATGAAGAAGGTAGTAAAATAAAGAAAAAAGGTTGAAATAAAAAAAAAAAAAAACTTGGTATATACAATAAATAAAAAAAAAGGAAGTTAAAGTAAAGAAAGAAAAGTAAGTGAATAAAAAAAAATAAAGGAGAATAAAATTTTGGGCACGCAACGATATCCCCAGCATCCGTCCACCAAACCTAATCAGTAATCAGCTATAACCTCAACTCACATCAGTGTTCAACTATAACCTCCATACACATCTTTGACTGTAACCTCATCAATATTCAACAATAGCCTCAATTCACATCGTTTCAACTGGAACCTCATCAATAATCAGCTATAACCTCAACTCACATATTCAACAACCTCATCAGTGTTCATCTATAACCTCAACTCGCATTCTCAACGTATGCACCTATAACCTCAACTCACCCTTGCAAATATAACCTCATCAGTGTTCAACTATAACCTCAACTCACATTTTCAACATATTCAACTATAACCTCCATTCCCATCTTCACCTGTAACTTCATCAATAATCAGCTATAACCTCAACTCACATTTTCAACATATTCAACTATAACCTCCATTCCCATCTTCAACTGTAACTTCATCAATAATCAGCTATGACCTCAACTCACATCAGTGTTCAACTATAACCTCCATACACCTCTTTAACTGTAACCTCATCAATGTGCAACTATAACCTCAACTCGCATTCTCAACGTATTCAACTATAACCTCATCAGTGTTCAACTATAACCTCAACTCACCCTTGCAAATATAACCTCATCAGTATTCAACTATAACCTCCATACACATCTTCAACTGTAACCTCATCAATGTGCAACTATAACCTCAACTCGCATTCTCAACGTATTCAACTATAACCTCATCAGTGTTCAACTATAACCTCAACTCACCCTTGCAAATATAACCTCATCAGTATTCAGCTATAACCTCAACTCACATTTTCAACATATTCAACTGTAACTTCATCAATAATCAGCTATAACCTCAACTCACATCAGTGTTCAACTATAACCTCCATACACATCTTTAACTGTAACCTCATCAATATTCAACAATAGCCTCAATTCACATCGTTTCAACCGTAACCTCATCAATAATCAGCTATAACCTCAACTCACATTTTCAACATATTCAACTATAACCTCCATTCACATCTTCAACAGTAACCTCATCAATGTTCAACAATAGCCTCAATTCACATCACTTCAACTGTAACCTCAATTAGAGGTAAATGTATCCCAAACTCTAGTTAATTAGTTTAAGTAAAATTCTAATATAAATTGTTAATAGAAAGAGGAGTTACCAATATAGGTATAGCTAGGATTAGCATATAAAGAGTTAATAAATAATATTTCTAAAATGAGATCATGAACATCATGGTTGAGTAATTAGCGAATTTAGGTAAGTTGATAGGATAGTGGCGGGATAGACGGGGGTTAGTAGGATTCTGGGATAGTTCTCACAATTTTTGAACTATCACGGTGGGATCCTTTGGGATTCCTGGGGGTGGGCAGTAGAGCTCCGAAAACACCTGTGAACTTTCCTCATTTGCGGTAAGATATTTGTATTAGTCTCTTGTTTAGTCTCTGTCACCATAGTATCTGTTTCGCTTTCGGGTCCCTATGCATTTTCTTTTTCGGTCTAGTCCCTTTCAAAGCTGGTATGATTTTTTTTATATATGTGAGTTTAGGGTACAGATAGTCGGCAAGGACCACCCCGTCCGGCGAGCCATAGCCCGGCAAGACGCGAGCATACCAGCGACGCAGCTTATCTGGCCCCACGGATTCAGGCTGTTCCAGACGGGTAGCAGCTGTTAGCATGATGTCCCTGGAATGTGATCACCCGGGAAGTAACACCTTTGCAATTTCATATTAACATCTGTTTATTTTTCTCTAACATTTCTTTAACATTTACAAATTCTCACATTATAAAGCCTATTATCCTAATCATTTTGTCTTCTATAGTTTCATCCCTATTTCTGTCATCATGTCTTAGTAAACGAATGTGTTCGTTAATAGTGTTGTGTAACCGTTCGATGTCCGCGTTGGATGTGTGGTTGCTATTAGATGTGAAGTGTATTTCAATGTTCTCCTCTTTCAAAAATTGTTGCATCGGAATAGCCTTATATCCGAGTTCGTTGTCCACTATGATTTTATTTACTTTGCCATACGTATTTATAATTTGGAGTAATTGGGTTTTAAACTTTGTCCAACTTCTTCCATTAATTTGAAACACCATTGCGAATTTAGAAAACTTATCTATTGCTGTCATGAACAGTTTTTTTCCTAAAGTGTAAAATACATCCAAGTGCATCACTTCGCGGGTTCTAGATGGAGTTTCAGTAATTTTAAGCGGTATTTTGGGAGGTTTCCTCTCATATTTCTCAAGGTTGCATATTTCGCAGTTATTAATAAACTGTGTAATCCTTAGTTTCAATTGAGGGTTGTAAATACGTGTTATGAGTTCTTTAAAAACTGTGATGATTTCGGTGATTTTCGTCACTTTTTATTGTCTCCGTTAGTGTTTCTTCGTTTTCTATATCTTCTACTAAGTGGAAGCATCTTATGATCCTAAAGATTTTGTTATGTGCGAAGAGTTCGTCGAACATCGTTTTTAGCACTGTGTAAAATTCTTCATCTACGAGAACAGCATTCAACTGCGCAGGGTTAAAATGATTCTTAAGTAGGATGATTGCTGTTTCTCTATCCAGTTCTTTAGTATGGATAGTTTTTCTGTTATTTCTAAAAATTGATTTGTTTTTTATCTTTAGTGAGCCTGATGTTATTTTTGTAATAACAATTTGATTTCTGAATATGTTAATTGGGGATTTGGTTTCTTTTATTGTTGTGTGGTTTAATTCTAGTGTATTAATATCACCTGAATCAAGTTCGATCCTGGATAGGGCGCCGGCGTTGCCATTTTTACCACCTTTCTTATACTTAATCTGGTAATCTAATTCTGATAATTTAAGTCTCCATCTTACAAGTTTGGAGTTGGGTTCTTTTATTGAGAAGAGCCATGTTAAAGGCTTATGGTCTGTTTCTATTATGAACTTACGGCCGAAAAGGTAGGGCCTGAAATACTTCGTAGTCCATATAATAGCTAGTAGTTGTTTTTCTATAGTGCTGTAGTTAATTTCCTGTGTGTTTAGGGTACGACTTGCATAACATATTGGATGGTCGTTCTGGGAAAGGATCGCGCCCAACGCGTAGTTGCTGGCACCCGTTGTCAGGGTAAACTGTTTTGTAAAATCTGGATACGCTAATATTTTGGTTGATAGTGTCGTCCTTTTGTAGGTGTTGCAGATGTCTTCTTGATGAACTTGGAGCTTTCGTGAATTGTTGCTACTTAAGGCTGTGCAGTTCCCGGCGTGAGCTGATTTCTTCCTTTCCTTTTTATATACTTTTAGTTGATTGGTTAGTTGTTGTGTAGTCCTCTTGAAGGTGTTGTCTTTTTGGAGCTCGTGCTGTTGTTTTTAGTTGTTATTTCCCTGATGAAGGTTTAGCGAGTTGTTACAATCTAAAGCTGTGCAGTTCCCGGCGTGAACTGGTTTCTTCCTTCCTTCTTATTTTATTTAACGGATAAAACTTGTAGTAAAAATTTTTCCTCTAAGGATATATTATCTTTATATGGATATATTATCTTTATATCCTTACTTTATTTTGAAGGATAAGTCTTGTTATCCATTTTATGTAAAAACAATTTTCCTAAGGATATATCTTTATATCCTTATTTTATTTTGAAAGATAACTCTTGTTATCCTTTTTGTAAAAAATTTTTCCTAAGGATATATCTTTATATCCTTATTTTGCAGAGTCCGCATTAAGGATAAAGATCCTAGTGCACTATCACAAAAAATTTTCATTTTACGTTGGATAGGACTTACGGATCCTACCGACTGCGCCATTTTTGAATCTTAAAATTTGAATTTAAAGAAAATAAAACTTCACTTTTTCATTTTCAAATTAAGACTGATTTGTTTGTTTTCTTGCACTTCCTTAAATACTAATTTTACAATTTATTTTCTTATGGTTAAAATATAAATGTATTTTGCTTATTCATCATATTAGTAATGGAATGTGTTATTGCAAAACAATTCCAAATAAATCTGTCTGCGTTAAAATGCTGGAGTTGCATTTAGTTAGTGGGAACGGAAATGCAAATTATTAATAGTGAACTTAAATAAATTTTTGTAAACAGTTCTTGGAATAAAATAAAAGATAAGCAAATTAAAGTATGTTGGCTCGTGTTAAGGGAATAACAGGAGACATCATAACAAATAAAGTAAAAGATACGTAGATTAAAGTATGTATGTGCATTAGTATTTATATTATGTTGGCTCGTGTTAAGGGAATAACAGGAGACATCTTAACTATGTAACACATCAAAATGAAACCGTAAAAGCTGGACCTTTTGATATACGAATCGAATTGAAGACACAACAAAACATACCGCTTAACACATCTGCATATTGCTTAATTATACACGATAGAATGTTTGAATAAGTACCTCTTACAAATGAAGTAAAGAAAATATTGTAAATGTATAAGTAACTATTAATACTTTATATGTTATATAAATAAATTAAAATAAAAAATCTTTTAATTTCACAATATTATGAAAAGTTTAAAATATTCGTAGGTATAAAAAGAGTAAATTTAGTTTATTATCTAATATTAAGGTTTTTTTACATTAATTTGTATACATCTTATCGTATAGAAGAGATTAAAATATAAATATCGAAAACTTATCATCTACTGTTTTAGTACGATCCCGAACAAGAGAGGACTATTGTCACCGGTGTTGAAATACATATCTCTAAATACAAGAGGAGTTATCTTTTACGAGAGATCTTAAATTATATAAATATTAAAACCATCAACATAAAAGATTATTCATAAACACTACACATGAGCATACGGTAGCAATAGATTAACATAAAATGATTTTAAAGGAAATATATAACTTTTTAAATCATTCTCGCACATAATTTCTGATACGGATAAAACTAAACTCATCAACATACAAACACAGCTGGAGTATGTCAACAACTTAAAAAGAATAAAAAATAGGCATGGTGAACATTTCAAGGATTGCGAATGGTCGATCGAAAACAGCACATAGTTATGTATAAACATACATATGTACGCCACTCTAACATTATAATACTATTTTAGTTGTAACTTACTAACTTACTTTATTCTTATTTTAACATTTCTACTTTAAATTCCATTTTATCAAATATTTCCTTATATATCATTTATTACGCAATATTCTTTACTTTTAATATTATCAACTATTTTCCTAACTACTAATTATCTCTTTTTACTCTTTACTTATAAATTATCAAATATTCTTCTTATTGTTAATCCCGTTAAATATCATGATTTTTGTCAAGTTTAAATAATCCCGTTAAGTAAGTATAAATAAGCTCTTGTTTTTAAAAATTGATTGATTAATAAAGTAGTTGTTGAAGTAACAACATTGAATAAAAAAAAATATTAAAATAAAAAAAGGTTATTCTTTTACTGCGCAGTCGGGTTTACGAACTACATTTAAAATGTTTAAATTTATTCAAAATCAAAGTGAAGTGAAAATCAAAGTGAAGTAAAAATCAAAGTGAAGTGAAAATCAAACAGAAAAATGATTAAACAAAACTTATTTCCAATAAAATTAAAAAGTGAAAAGGTTGTGTAAAAATATAAGAAAATCAAGAAATATTTATGTATACAGAATCACAATATGGATATTTTTCCCCAATAAAAAGCGTGATAAAATATAGTTAAACAATATAACTTAAATTAAATAAACTTTGAATAGAAATACATATAACAAAAATAGTTCAATATAAAATTGATCAAAAAATTTATTGATTAAATAAGCGACAATTAATACGATAAACAAATTATCATCATAAAAACAACACAGTAATTTAATACATAGTATGAAAATATATTTCAAATAAAGGTATACATAAATACATATCTATTCTAAATTATATGTCTTATAATAAATATATAAAATATACATAAATGATAATTAACATAATCGTTTTTATAAATAATTACCATTAACTATAAAGAAAATAATTTCTAAAAGAACTGACCTTGAAAATGCCAATCAATAAGATGTGACCTTGAAAATGTCAATCAATAAGACAGGGGTGCCCAAAAGTTCATTATGGAAGTGCAAACACCAATACATTTTAAGAAAAACAAATTTTTATTAAATATTTTTTGTTGTGAAAACTAATCCATACAAAGAAAAAACAAAAACAAAATCTACATTGATACCACAGCTAACCAGTAACGCATCGGTTTGACAGTTCATAGACCAGTCGTGAAAGAGACAGCAAATATTACCAAAAAGTATTTCTGTCTCTCTCTGATTGCAACTTTGTTTTGTTTGTTTTATTTTCGGGGTGGATTTTCATTATTGGCGAGAGTTAATAAAAAATTTAATTTTTGTCTAAAACTATTAATAAATAATAAAAACAACTAATAACATTAATAATTTTTAACTTTTTCTCTCAAGAAATTAAAAAATATTGACAACTTTCAACAAGAAAACTTTTTTATGAGCAGTACGTCTTATTTTGATCTTGTAATATTTAGCTTGTTAATAACCTTTTGCACATGAAACTATATTCATTGTGACCGAAAATCAACCACATTTCGATTAATATTTAAATATTTAAGAATCTTTAAAATTTTCATTGAAGAAATTAAAAAATATTTTCAAATTTTCCCTTTTTTAACACAAAATAAATGTTTGTTTACATTTAATTTTTCTGCTTTATCCGCCAGTTTTCACTCTGTATATCTGTTGCTTCTAACACATTTGCTTTGCAATACATTGTAAGATTTTTTTTCTCCCTCTAAGCCGTCCTGCGTTTATATGTTATGAACGTTTTTCAACTGTCAAAGGTAGTACTACTTGTTATACTTTGATTGATACTCGCTGTTGTCAATGTTTACCAGCAAAGTATACGAAAGTGTTGTTGCTTTGTATACAACCAAGAAAGATGGAAACACTAACAAAGCAAAGTTGTTTGTGTTTTTGTATTTCTCGTGCTGAGTGTGCCCTATACGTACGGTGACCATATTTTTTTCAGCAAAATACAGAACAGGAGAAAATAAAATACATCATCATCATTTTCTAAACCAGGTTATTTTTAACCGTCAAAATTTCAATTGCCAATAAAGTTTTAAACATTATTATATTGATTGTTAGAAAAATAAAAATTTATTAATGCAATTTAATAAAGTACAAAAAGAAAGCAAATAATAAATACAAAAAGACGCAGCATAAATACATAAATACTAAAAAACATAACAAAATAACATAAAATACACTAAACATTTATTTGTACTTCAAAATATGACAATATTTAAAAGAGCGTTTTAAAATCCATTTTTAATATTACAAAATCAATCTGAAAAAACTAATAAAATTAATTTGTAATTCAAAAAAGCACAAGAACCAAAAAATTAAAAATGTTTAATTATAGTATTTTTCAGAGGAATGAATTTGCTTTATTAAGTTTTCATTTTGTTTTAAATATTCAATTTTGTTCATAATTTAATCTTGTGTTTAAAATTGCTTTGAAGTCGCCGTGGTCTAGTAGGTAGTGTGTTGGCTTATTAGACGAAAGGCCCGAGTTCGAATCCCAGGTCAGACATCAAAACGAAAGTATGAAAATATTTCTTCGGCGACTTCCTCTCAGCAGATTTCTGGCAAAAACTCTGAGAGTAAAAATTGCCAATGAAAAAGCTTCTCAAAAATCTGTAGTTCGGAGTCGACTTTAAATTGTAGGTCCCGCTACTCATGTATAAAATTAACGCACACAACACGAGTAGTTTGAGAAGCTAGGAGGTTGTACAATGGGCCAATTCGACCTCCGGGTACTGTATTTGTCACAGTTGACAAGTACATGTCCTCTAACCTAACCTAAAATTGCTTTAATAGTTTCTATTTTTATTTAAGTCTTTTCATTTGTCAAAACATTATTTAAAATGGAAAATACCCTTTCAGTTGGGGCATTTGACCCAGGTAAACATAAACAAAATTCTACAATTTTAAGAATATTTTCAAAATTTCATGAATATGTTTGAAAATTTCTACCCAACCTCTTTCGGTAGATGTTTGATCGTTATTCCATTCTAAACTAGTATAATTTTTAATAACTAAAAATTCCAGGGACCGTAACTGTTATAACTTTTATCGTAAAAGTCAGGAAATAAAAGTTATTTTTTGACTTTTATTTTTTCGAGCAGAAATAAAAGTTATGTTTTGACTTTTATTTTTTCGAGCAGAAATAGCAGTTATTTTTGACTTTTATTTTTAAGAGCAGTAATAAAAGTTATTTTTGACTTTTATTTTTAAAAGCAGAAATAAAAGTTATTTTTTGACTTTTATTTTTTCGAGCAAAAATAAAAGTTATTTTTGACTTTTATTTTTTCGAGCAGAAATAAAAGTTATTTTTCAACTTTTATTTTTTCGAGCAGAAATAAAAGTTATTTTTTGACTTTTATTTTTTCGAGCAAAAATAAAAGTTATTTTGGTTTCTTCAAACCAAAGATTAGTGTTTAATATACCCAAAACTTAATTCTAATAATTTTCTGACATAAATAACAATAATTTTTTAAAGAATTTTTTAATAAATATTATGAATTCATCATGAATTGAAACAAAAATAACTTTTATTTCTGCTCGAAAAAATAAAAGTTGAAAAATAACTTTTATTTCTGCTCGAAAAAATAAAAGTTAAAAAATAACTTTTATTTCTGCTCGAAAAAATAAAAGTCAAAAATAACTGTTATTTTTGCTCGAAAAAATAAAAGTCAAAAAATAACTTTTATTTCTGCTCGAAAAAATAAAAGTCAAAAAATAACTTTTATTTCTGCTCGAAAAAATAAAAGTCAAAAATAAGTGTTAATTTTGCTCGAAAAAATAAAAATCAAAAAATAACTGTTATTTTTTGATTAAAAAATAAAAATCATGTTTTTAAAAAGCATCGCCTTTTATAAAAATTTGGTCCAAGACAATCAAAATGGTATACTTGGTTTTGTTCTCCGACATTTCCTTGTGGTTGCTTTTTTTAATCAAAAATTCAAAAATAACAGTTATTTTCGGTCCCTGAAAAATTCATCAAATAAATTAGAATCATTAATGTTTAATTCTGTCCTTTTTTCCATTATAAAAACACAACTTGTTTCAACTTCGTCCCAAGTAGGAACTTCATGAAGAAGAACCCATTTTAATAGTACAACTTCTTGATATGTAACATCCCATTGATTTAAATATAATACAATTTGTATAAAAAAAAAGCTGAGTTTTTTTAAATTCTTTAACGTCTATTAAATTTTTCTCATGTAACTCATTCAATATTTTTTACTGCTAAAGGTAAAAATATTTCAGCCCTTCGTTGTGTAACTTTAAACTTAAGCTCATTTATAATAAGAGAAACTTCCAACATGAAAATTTTTTGCGACCCAATCTGCTTTATATAATCGTGAAATAAAGTGGCAATGTGTAAATAAAAGCCAGGTTTCAGAAGAAAGATTGTCAAAAAATGTTTTTAGAATAGATGGGCACTTTGGTTGAGATAAAAAATATTCCTTTAAGGGTTTAAAAAGTTCTAATATTCTTTCAATGGACGGTTTAAGAGTAAGCCACCTTGTCTTGCTATATACAAGTAATTTTTTATATTCTACGTCTACTGTATCACAAATTAAATTGTTCAACACGAACGGTATAAATATAAAAATATGTATAAATATGTATAAAATATAAAATATAAAATTTTGGCAACAATAATTTCAATATCTACCTGAAGACATTCAATGGCCATTTGAAGACAATTATTTAATACCTGTGCAGCACAATTGACTCCAATAAGAACATTTCCGGTAGATGAGTGTACTTTTTTAAAAACATTATTTTATCCTCGTCTTGCAGCTCCACCAAAGTTACAATTTGAGTAATCTGCACGTCACGTTCAGTGAGATAATTTAACTGAAGTTGTATACATAAACAAAATCAATTGTTGAGGTATGGACGGTTTTACAACAAAAACATTGAATTTGTTTTTCCTATTGTTATTTGATCGATCAAAGTATGCCAAATGTCATTGTTGATTTTGTTGCAATTTTCATCAGCTACGTTATTTTAAAAAAATGTATTACCTACATTTGTGTCAAATTTCGATAATATTTATATATTTCTTGTGTGTTTTTCTATGCATTTTTTAAGTACAACTGGAAAAATAGCGAAATACTGAACAAATACAGAACACTAAATAAAATACAGAACATTTTCACGTTTTCTAGCAAAGAATAATTTATACAGAACAGGGCTCTAAAATACAGTACTGTTCTGTATAATACAGAACGTCTGGTCACCGTACCTATACGTATATAAAATACACAGCCTACTGCTAAGCGCATTTACAAAAACAAATGTGCATGAAGTGTATAGGGCTTGGGCACTACTGCAATAAGAAGTGACCTTAGAAATATCAATCAATAAGAACTGACCTTGAAAGATCAATGAATAACAAAATAATAAACTAAAAAAAAATATAACAACAACTTCATTACGAACTTAATGTAAATGCATTGTAACGCATAAAACGAAAAATAAAACAAAAAGCGCATAATACATATTACAGCAATAAAAATCAATAAATTAGATCAACAACCACTACAAATATTAAAATCAACAACAACATCATAAACCGGTTTTGCCAGAGGATCAGCAAGAGGCTTGTGGAGATAGAGGGGAGAATTAAAACGAAGATGTCTACGGCAACAATGATTCCCTTCCAGCTACTAGCTGATGTCTCTAAGTTTGGGGGGAAACCAGAGGAATTGCAGAAGTTTATCAAAAATGTTGAAGCAATTCGTCAACATATTGATTCAACATTTAAAGAACTACATATTTGATTTAAGAATACGTAATAAAATCGTGGATGAGGCTAATGTGTCGCTGATTAACAACAACAATCCAACGAATTGGGAAGAAGTTAAGGTAATACTAGCAATTAATTTTAATATTTCTGATAGCATAGAAAATATTATTAATAAAATAAAAACTTCTCAAATTAGAACCTCTATTAATAAATTTTATGATTATTTAGAATCATTGAAAACAAAATTAAATCTAAAAACTAGTCTGGATAGAGATAATGAACGATGGTATAGTTGTGCAAATAATGGAAAAATGGTCTTAAAAATTTGTATTAGCAAATTGCCTTATGAACCGCAACTTATATTGAAATCCAGAAATCCATCTTCTTTGCTAAATGCAAAGGAAATTTTAATTGAGACAGAATATTTTTACATGAATAAATCTCAAAGTTCACAATTTCCACAATCTTCTTTTTCTAATGTGAATAATATTAATAATTTCAATGGTAATCCAAAGAAACATTTTTCTCAATATCCAAATTCATTTAATCCTCAAACAAATTGAAGAAATATTCATAGTAATTTACAAAACCGAGGTGACAATAATAATAATTTTGAAAATCCAAATTTTGTAAATCGAAATTTTTATCGAAGCAGAAATTTTTCTAATACAAATAGTGGAAATTTTAGAAATGAAAGCTATGACAATAGTGGAAATTTTAGAGGTAATTATAATAATGGTGGTAATAGAATTAATGTAAATCTGAATATAAATGGACATGGTAGCGGACAGACAAAAAGTAGTAGAAACGAAGTTCCTATGGACGTAGATTGTGTTGAAGTGTCAAATTTTCAGCTACGGGCCGAAGAAATTTACCTTGTATAGTGTTGAAAACTAAATCTATTCCAATAAAATTTTTGATAGACACAGGTTCTGGTACTACACTTGTTATGAAAGGTTTATTTCGTTCTTCTTTTCAATCTGAGTTAGAAATATCCTATTACTAATATCCTATTACTTTAAATTCTATTTGTTCGAAAACAGTAACAACAACCAAAATTACTATTCCTTTCTTTAAATAATTTAATTTACCTAATTCCAAACTTGAACTGCTAGAGACCGAAATATTTAATGAATTTGATGGAATTATAGGCTGCAATGTTTTGAAACCATTAGGTGCAAAAATTGATATGAATGAAAATATGTTAATAACCAATAATGCAAAAATTCCAATAATATTTGAAAAATCTTCGGAACCGTACAATGAGAAGGATATTTCGTTCTTTCAAAACATAATCATAGATATAAACTTCAATGAACCGAGAATTAGTTATCTGAATAATAAATTAAAAACAGAAAATTTGAATGACGAGGAATTAATAGAGTTGACAAAGCTAATCAAAGAATTCAAAACAGTTTTTTATATAGAGGGTGAGAATTTATCATCTGTTGGTAAATACAAGCATATGATACCTACGATTAATGATATTCCCTTGTACAGTAGAACATATCGTTTTCCACAAGTTCACAGCTCTGAAGTTGAGAAAAAAGTTAGTGAGATGTTAAAGTCAGGAATAATAACTAAGTCTTGTAGTCCATATAATGCTCCCATTTGAATAGTTCCAAAAATATTGGATAATTCTGGCGAACAAAAATGGAGAGTTGTTGTAGATTATAGGAAATTAAATGAGGTGACTATTGAGGATAAATTTCCTATTCCTAATATGGAGGATCTATTCACAAAACTAGGAAGTTCTCAATATTTTAGCACACTCGATTTGGCAAAGGGGTTCCATCAAATACCAATTTCACCCGAGGACAGGCATAAAACAGCATTCTCCACGCCAACAGGACATTATGAGTTTACGCGTATGCCCTTTGGTTTAAAAAATGCGCTTGCATCTTTTCAAAGGATTATAAATGAGGTGCAACGTGATTTTATCAACAACATTTGTGTTGTTTACTTAGATGACATTTTGGTGTTTTCTACATCACTTTAGGAACATATAGTTTCCTTGGAGAAAATTTTTCAAAGACTGTCAGAGTATAATAGCTATGTGTGTGAACACCCATAATGATCATTCATGTGTACATGTAGCTTTTGATATGTTTGGTTCAACTGTACCTTTTACTTTATATTATTATCTTTCTATTCTTCTTTAAATAAATTGATCATGCACAAGCTTGTTTTCATTTGAGGTAACCGTAATTATTTATTCTTTACATACATGTAACTTCTAATAATGCATACCATTTATTTGATATTATTCTTTTTCTATTCCTTTTTTTAAACGAACATGATTGAGCATGCACAATCTTGCTTTCTTTTGTTATGGTTTTGCATAACAACCGTAAACGCATATATTGTGAATGTATGTACATACCTGTTTACTTAGCTACATGTAAAAAGAAAGTAGTAAGAAGAAAAATACATCATGCATGCACGATCATGTTTGGTTTTGTTAGTTTACATTAAGCTATAAAATCGGTTACATAGTAGGAAAAGAATCATTATTGATCTAGCTTTCGGACGGAAAGAATAATTTTAATTTATTCATTAAATTTCTATAAATATATTAAAAACTGTACATTTGTCGATGATACGATTCGTTTTCCACAAAAATTTTTTTTCTTTTTTGCTTACAAATTACAACTTTTTTTATCATTCTTGTTACGTTTGTGGACTTTTTGGTTTATATCACTTGTTGCTTGTTATTCAGAAATTGTAAGAAAACAAAATGGCTTTTTCCGATATCTCCTTTGTTCCTAACAGTTTAGATCCTCTTCAATTTATTGAGAGACTTCCGGAATTTGCAGGAGACAAAAGAGATCTATATACATTTATTTCTCTGGTAGACAGAATAAATCCTCTTTTACTATACTATGACGAACTTTCTCAATTCCTTTTTATGGACCTAATCAAAAGCAAATTTATAGGCAAGGCCAAAGAGGCTATTGAAATAAATTTTCACATACAGACATGGTCAGAAATTAAGACCGTTTTGGTCAATTACTTTGGGGAAAATCAAAGTGTAGAGCAACTATACGACAAACTTCGATCTGTTGTTTTCAGAACAAATGCAATTGATTTTTACAATGAAATAAAAAATAGGCTTCGAAGTTTAAATAATAAAACTGTGTCGGATTTAGGGATAAATGCTAATAGCGAACAGATTGCTAAGAACAATATGAGAACTGCTCTCGACATTTTTAAAGAGAAAATTCCAGAGCCGATGAGAACCATTCTGGCTTGTAGGAACCCAAATACTCTCGAGGAAGCCATGAACATTCTTTTTGCATCAGGATACGCTAATTACGATTGCCACGATAGAAACTTTGGTAGCAGATATATGTATAAGACACATATGAACGATAAAAGAGGCAATCGTAACGGAACTCAAAATAGTCAACGCAACCAACGCGTTATTTCGAATACAAACGGAAGATTCGTTGACAACAATTGGTATAACAGGAATAAGCGATACACTTATAACGGGTCACCTAATAGCAACATGCAAAGAAATATGCATTTTAATGACAATAACAAGATTAGCTCACATAATTATTACAGAAACAATCGAAATTATAACCAAAATTATTCAAACTTTGAACAGAATTCTTTAGTCAGACAACCAATGCCAGAACCGATGGACGTCAATATGGTTTGTAACTTAAGCAATCCAATTAACGCTGACACATCACAAACGAGTTCACTACCAAAATTTTCAGACAATTTTTCTTTCAACCACAATTCCTATTCTAACCAATCCACTCAAGATGTTGACAATAGTATGTTTCAAAATTCATTAACTCAACCACAAGGGCATTTGCAACAAATAGATCATACAAATCAGCTTTCGAATTCTCATCATCATGTTGCTGCAGTGAATAAAGTTGCTCAAAATTTTCCTTTACGGGCCTCTCCAGAGAGCTACCGTATATAATACTAAAAGACAATCTTAAATTTATTGTGGATACTGGAGCCACTCACTCAATCGTTAATCCAGGCTTATGTAATCCAAAATGGAAAATAAATTCAGGAACTCTTACGTTGAAGACACTACAAAGTGAAATATTAACGGCCACTATTTACCAAATATCATTGTTTTCCGAGCTTGGGAATTCAAGCGAGAAAATGTTGTTAATAGAGTGTAAATTTCATGATAATTACGATGGAATTATAGGAAACGATATATTATTTAAATATAAGGCTGTTATAGATTATGATCAAAATGAACTGATGATAAATGGTAAAATTTTGTCTCTACGATTTCCAGATTTACGAAAAGTTACATTTATTAGCAATGTTAAATGTGGATTAGTTCATATTGTCGAACAACGGAATGATCTTGGTGCAACAATTATTAGTGAGGGAATATATAATGCACAAAATTTTAAAGTTGAGTTAGAAACTGTTGTTGAATGTCCGGAAATAATATACCTTAACGAAAACAATTCATGGCCTGTTACTCCTGATAACTATCACTTAGTTGACGACAAAATAATGCAAAAATCAGATTGCAAAATTCCTTTTTTAGATAAAGTTAGGATGAATCATTTAAATGCGGAAGAAAAACTCAATTTGAGAAGTATTTTAACAGACTATAGCGAATTTTTTCGTGAAACGAATTTAAATCTTACTTTTACAAACGCAATTAAGCATAAAATTATTACAAGGGATGATATACCGGTATTTTCGAAAACTTATAGGTACCCTTATATTCATAAAGAAGAGGTCAAAAGACAAATTGATGAAATGTTAGCTAGTGGTATAATAAGACCTTCTAAATCACCATATTCTGCACCTATTTGGATAGTTCCAAAAAAGGATAATGCTAGTGGCTTAAAACGGTGGCGTCTTGTTGTTGATTATAGGAAGCTGAACGAAAAAACCATAGACGATCGTTTCCCTATACCGAACATTGACGAAATTTTAGAAAAACTTGGAAGGAGTATGTATTTTACTACCTTAGATTTGGCAAAGGGATTTCACCAAGTAGAAATAGATGAAAAAGATATACACAAGACCGCATTTTCAGTAGAGGGAGGTCACTATGAGTTTCTTAGAATGCCATTTGGACTCAAGACCGCACCTGCCACGTTCCAAAGGCTTATGAATCATATCCTGGGAGATTTAGTCAATAAAATTTGCTTAGTGTATATGGATGACATAATTGTTTATTCTATTTCCCTTCAGGAGCATATGAATTCGTTGCGACTTGTATTTAATAAATTAAGGGACGCTAATTTGAAAATTGAGTTAGATAAGTGTGAATTTCTAAAAAGAGAGACAGAGTTTTTAGGTCATGTTGTAACAAGAGATGGTATAAAACCCAATCCAAAAAAGGTTGAATGTGTTATAAATTATCCACTACCAAAAACTCAGAAACAAATTAAGCAATTTTTAGGTCTGAGTGGATACTACCGTAAATTCATAAAAGACTATTCGAAAATCGTCAAACCTATGACCAAATATCTTAAAAAAGACACAAAATTTGATACAAATGACCCTGAATATTTAGAAAGTTTTCGAACTTTAAAAATCCTTCTCACAAACGACCCAATTCTAGCCTATCCTGATTTTAATAAGCAATTTGTTCTAAACACTGATGCTAGCAACTTCGCACTGGGAGCAGTGTTGTCGCAGGAGAATCATCCTATCTGCTATGCAAGTAGAACTCTAAATCAGCACGAAATAAACTATAGTACGGTAGAAAATGAATTATTGGCGGTAGTATGGGCTGTAACATATTTTAGACCGTATCTTTTTGGCAGGAAATTTATCATTCAAACTGATCACCAACCATTACAATGGCTTGTTTCTATTAAAGAGCCCAATTCGAAATTGGTGAGATGGAGATTGAAACTGGAGGAATATGATTATGAAATAGTATACAAACGTGGTATAAACAACGGGAGTGCGGGCGCATTGTCACGCATTAAACCACAAATAAATTTAATTCGTTCTCCACAACAAAATCTGATATCGGAGAGTAATACACCAATTAACGTATACATATAATGGATTTAATTTATATAATTGAGTAGGAGGATAAAGAAAAAAACAAATTTATAATGTGCTAGATTGTTTTGAATGCTATGTCTAGCCACAGCAGTTTTGATTCTTCCCTGCACTGTTTAAGGTGCTGGGTTAGAATATTGAGAAACACGTTGTTAATTTTATTGCATTTTCTGTTTATACATGTGAGGTCTTGTTTGTGTGCCGCTTATTAAGTGTGTCATACTTTTCTATTTCCCTTATTTCTCAAGGTTTATTATTACATTAATTAATTTTAAATTTGGGTTGAACATATGTAATTTGAATCTTCTTTACTTTACTTATTTGTATATTGTGTGTCAAAAATGTGGTGTGGTGTTTATCGTTATAGTGATACACTACACCTTCCCCCTTAAGATTAAATTTATGATTTTTAATGAACCTCGATAGGAATGATTATGTTCAAAACGAGTTCGGCGTTCCTATACTTTATCATTTGTATAGACGGGCCAATATCAAAGCAATTCACTGCAATCAATTAACTGAAACTAATAAAAGATTCGACACTAGCGTTTATACAAAAGATAAAAATATGTTTCCAAACGTAAATACTAAAAAATTTTGGTGGCTTTCAAACTAAGTTGCATTTCCTCTTCCTTTTACCCTTAATAACTTTATTTTTTTTTTTAATTTTTTTATATTTAAGTAAGGTTTTTTGCTTATTTTTTCTTTACATTATATAACAAATATGTACATACAAATGTAGATATTGTATAAATAATTCAAATTTATGTAGAAATACAAATATTGTGATAATTAATTTACTAGAGAGCCCCAATTTGGGACAGTGTATGAAAGTGTATTAAGATATAAGTACTGTTGTTTATTTAAGTTTAAGAATAAATATTTTTGTTAAATAAACCAATTAAGAAAAAAAAAAAAAAAAATGATTTTTAATGAAATAAATTGAATCTTATAAAAATATATGTGATATAATTAGTGTTAATAAAAATATTAATAATAATATAAAACTTATGAATAATTTTTATAGGTAATATATTGTTTTACAATTATAATTAAAATAAAGTATAAGTAAAAGTATATGTGAAATGCTTATATTTAATTTGCTATATATAACTTTAATAGATTATTATGGTAGATTTTTTCTTCTGTGCCTACTTTTAATAATGAATTTACTCCTAGTCTTTTAATTATTCGGTATGGTCCTTTGTATGGACTCTGATTTTTCTTTCTTGATTCTAGTTTTATTAATACTAAATCTCCTTCTTTGAAATTACTATTATTTATATTTCTAACATAAATTATTTTTGATTTCTGCTTAGCTATTTCTAATAATTTTTTGGCATTTTCTAAAGATTTTCTTAATCTTATTTTAATTTCATTAGCATAATTGTCTATGTTATAGCATTTATTTGTATTTTCTATTTTGTCTGTTGGTAGTGTTGCTAACTTGCCAAATATTAACTCGTATGGTGAGTAGTTTGTGTCAATATGTGGTACTGTATTGTATGCAAATGTGTAGTATGGTATCCATTTGTCCCATTCGTGATCATCCACAAAATTTAACAAATATTCATTTAACAGAACCTATTGATTGGTGGTGATAAGGTGCTGAGAATTTTTGGTTTATATTAAGTAGATTACAAACTTCTTTTAACAATTCATTATTAAATTCAGTACCTCTATCGGACTTTAATGTTTTAAAGAATCCATATTTTAAAATAAACTGTTCTACTAATGTTTTGGCAATACTTTTAGCATCTTTCGTTTCAATTGGATGTGCTACAACATATTTTGTTAATTCACACTGCATCGTTAGAATTTGACATTCGTAGAGGTCCTACAGTATCTATTTCTATTGTCTCAAAACTAGTGTTTGGAGTTTCAGTTATAACCATATTTTCTTTAACGTACTTTGTTTGTTTATTTCTCATACATTTGTCACATTTGTTAATATAATCTCTAACCATCTTTCGCATGTTTTTCCATACGTAACGTTGTTTTAGTTTCAGTACTGTCTTTCTAATACCAAAGTGTCCTGAAAGTGGAGAATCATGGAATTCTTTTATAATGTTCATTTGTAGTTTTCTATCTTTAATGTGTTGTAATGGGTTATATAATATAATATTCAATTCATAATTTTTGTATTTGTTCGCTTTCAATATTTTCCGGTGCACCTCATTATAACTTCTATTTAAATATTCAATTGATATGAGCTCAAAAATCTTATCTTCGCATGATAAAGCGAGATTTCTTATATTCTGCTTATGCATGTAAATTATTAACTTCTCTAGAGACAAAACGTATTTTGCTAGATCTTCATTAACATTTAATACAAAGCTATTATCTTTACATTCTATGGTACCATCTTTTGGTCCATCCTTTTTATTTATACCGGTTCTAATAATATTAAACTTCAATTCGTGTATATTCTTTATATCTCTTAATGATGTACATTCCCACATATGATTTATATGTTGGCCTTGGGATATGACACTCTTGTTATTTTCCATTACTGTATTACTAATTTCTTTTTCTTTCATTCCACGTGTCGTTATTAAAATTTTAGATGGTTTTGTTATGTCGTCTTCTACAGGAATCATGTTCTTCAACATGTTTGAGTCCAATTTTATTCTGGATAGGGCGTCAGCGTTAGTATTTATCTTTCCCTTTTTGTAAATAATTTCAAAATCATAGTCTGATAAATCTATTCTTATGCGTGTTAATTTTGACGAAGGATTTCTGTGAGTAAAAAGTGAAACAAGTGGTCTATGATCAGTCACAACAATAAATTTTCTACCAAACAAATAAGGTCTAAAAAATTCTATTCCCCAGTGTATTGCTAGTAGTTCTTTTTCTATTACAGGTTTATTTAAGTCATGTTTTCCTAAAGTCTTGCTTGCATAAGAAATCGGTAAATCCTTTCCTATTTCACCTTGTGATAGTACGGCGCCTAATGCATAGTTTGATGCATCTGTGGTCAATATAAATGGTTTTTCAAAATCTGGATATCTTAATATTGGTGCATTAATTAATTTTGTTTTCAGTGTATCAAAAGCCTGTTGACATTCTTCTGTCCAGTGAAATTCCTTTCCTTTTTTAGTTTGATCATTTAAACACTTTGTGATTTCTGCAAAATTTTTTATGAAACGTCTGTAATAATTGCGAAATGCAACAAATCTTTTAACTTCGTCCTTGTCTTTCGGAATTGGGTATTGTTCAATGGCTCTATGTTTCGAAGGATCCGTTCGTATACCGTCTTTTGTTATTTGGTGTCCCAAGTAGATTACTACTGATTTCAAAAATACACATTTTGATGCATTCAGTTTCAAATTGTACCTTAACAAACGTTCAAATACCTTTACCAAATTTTCATTATGGTGTCTCAGACTACAACCAAACACAATGATATCAAGAATGGTACAAGAATGCGCTTGAATCTAGTCCACTCAGTGCTATTGTCAACATTCTCTGGAAGCTATTGGATGAAATTTTCAAACCAAACGGTAGTCTTTTAAATTGATAGTGACCATTACTAGTCGAAAAAGCTGTTAAATGTCTTGAATCTTCATCCAAGTTTATTTGATGGAACGAGCTGGTCATATCTAAGGTTGAAAAGTATTTGGCTCTTCCAAGACGATCTAAAACATCCTCTAGTCTTGTTAGTGGAAATTTGTCGTTAACTATCTTATTGTTCAACTGTCGAAAATCTACCACTAGTCTCCATTTCTCTTTTCCGTTTTCACTCTTTTTAGGAACTACCAATAAAGGTGAATTGTATGCACTATCTGATGGTTCTATTATGTCATTGTCAAGTAATTGTTTTACCTGATCGTTTATTTCATCGTACTGTGTATGTGGTAATCTGTAATTCTTTATGTATACCGGTGTATTGTCGGAAACCTTTAGTGTCTGTGTATAGAAATTATTTGTAGTCAATGTCTCTCCTTCTAAATGAAAAATGTCCTGATAGTCTTTAAAGATTTCCGTTAATTCTGTTTTTACTTTACTGTCTTTAGTGTCAATTTTCAAGACGTCTAGAAGCTTTCTAAATCTGTCTATATCATGTTCCATTCTCCTATGATTGTATGATCTTTTTATCAGAGTGTAATTTTTTAATGGTTCCAGTTCAAAGTCGATATTTTCCAATGTTACGTCGTTATCTGTCGTGTTTAGTATTTTGACGTGACAATTTCCATTGCCTGGTACTACTGTATTGCTAATGAATATCCCCGGTTGAATTTCCCTTTGCAAAATTATACTGTCTTCTTTTATATCTATATTTACAGGGTGAATGCTTTCCGATCTTTTATCTACAGTAATACACAAACTTCTATTTAGCCGTGATTTCATCGGTATTATGACTTCTTCATTTCCCACGGTAAGTGTTATTGTAAATGTCTCGTAGTCGATTTTGCATAAGAATCTAGTAAATAAATCTCTTCCTAGAATTCCGTCAGTCGGTATAGGAAAATTTTTGTCTATGATGTGAAATTTATGTCTTTCGTCTGTATTATTTACTCTAAAATTTAACTCTGTTGTTCCTATTGACTTTATTTTTTCCGTTGTGATTCCTGTAAAGCTAATTCGGTCTTCCCTATCAATATTCTCCAAAATATGATCCAATTTGTTTATTTTACATAGTGAAACATCTGCTCCTGTGTCAATTAAAAAATTAAGAATTAGATTCTTGCCTATTTCCGGATTTATGTAATTAGTGACGTTGTGTGACAATTTGAAGACATTATTCAATTTTATTGTTGTCCCTCCGGATAGTGAGTTTTTACAGTTACACGGTTCACGTCCGGGGTTTCGAAGTTTTCCTGTATACAATGTACGTTCCTTTGGTTATTACGGTTGTAGTTAGTTGTTCTATTGTTGCTGTACGTATTTCTTCCTCTGTTATTTACATAATTACCCGTATAATTTGTCGGCCTCTTATTGTTATTATTTACTGTATTGGTATTTACTTGTCTGTTATTGGAATTGTAGCCATTGTCATTCCTAAAATGATTAAAATTGTTTCTCTTATTATTGTTTCTCTGATGGTTATTTCTATTGTAATTCCCTCTATAATTATTTTTGTTATTTTCGCGTCTTCCTGTATTCTTGTACTGTGAAAAATATAACACCTGTTCGCTATTGTTATTGAATTCTTTCTCCAATTCCAATGCTAACTGCACGGCTTCATTGAGCTCTTTAGGTCTGGAAGCGAAAATGGTGGGTTTAAACTCTCCTTTCAACCCATTTTTAAAAATGTTGAGTGCGTAACTTTCATTGACAAGCCTAATTGTGTCTGATTGGACTGCGCTGCAGTTTGGTATATCTTTTATTTGTAATTCATTCAATTCCGATATTAATTGTAGTATTTTCTCATGATATGTATGTATATTCATATTCTTTTGGCAGAAATTGTTAAGTGTAGATTGTAGTTGAGCTACAGATCTTGTTGATTTATACCTATCTGATAGTATTTTTTTTAGTTCGTCGAATGTCCCTGGTACAGATGTTCCCAGCGAAGTTCTAACAGTGCTAGTTAACTTAACGTTGTACACAAACTTTAAAAGAATTGGTTTTTGCTCAATTGCCAAACCATCGTTGATCAGTTCTACTATTGTGAGGAAAGAGTTAATTTCTCTGTAGTTTCCTGAGAATTCTGGAATTGCTTTCATAGCAGTTTCTAAATTAAAATTCGCCATATTTGCTGAATTTTGTGCTTGCTCACTTTCTTGTCCGTTTAAGGCTACTAACAAAAGATTTCTTGCCCTTGTATAATATTTTTCAAACACCGTCGTGTTCTTTTCTACTTCGTCTGTCCTAATTGCTTTTCTATCTAGCAGATCTAAAAATTCCCTTCTCAATAATTCTGTCTCCTCTAGTTTGATTATTAAAGTTGATTTCTGATATCCTCTTGTACCTGATTTTCTGAAATTGACTATTATTCTCTCTAACCTAGCTATAATTGCTTCCATAGGACATATTAATTTCTATTTATTTTTATATTTATTATATATTTATATAATGTTTTTATTTTTTATTAAACTTGTACAACCGTTTTCTTACGGACATAATCTTTAAAATACTTGTTAATTTTATATGCTAAAAATACAATTATAATTATGCAAATGATCGCAAACGTGTCTATTTTTATGCTATTTACTTCTAGTGTTTGCTGGTTGATGGCTCCGATGTTGGGTTTCTCTTCATTGTTGATGGTTTTCTCTTCTCTTGTTTGTGTTTGTCCCATCTTATTTCAGCTGCTTCAGCTCCAAATATAGTTTTCTTTTGGCTTCTCCTGAGGTAATCCCCATAAGCCGTATTATCTCAACCTTCTTTTTCTTTAGTTGTTGTTTTTTACCACCTCTGTTTGTTTTCGTTTTAGGTTGGGGAGGGGTGACTTGTTCTTGTTTAGCCGTCCTTGCCTTGTACTCCTCTATAGTAATGGGCCTTGGTCCACAATTTTTTGGTGTAGGCTTATATTCTGGGCAATTCTCGGTTTTCCCCTCTGGTGTGTATTCTTCGGGTAAAGAATAGTATTTATTACATATTTCGTCTATCTCTTCCTTTGAAGGAATCTCGTTGTTGAAGGACATCAGGTGGACTTTTTTTTTTTGTGTGTAAACCGGATTGGAAAGTATATATATATCGTGTATATAAAGTATATAAAGATCACAGGATCAAGATCGCAGGATCAAGCTCGCAGGATCAAGCTCGCAGGATTAAGCTCGCAGGATCGCCATATAATGAATTGCCATATAATGGATTTAATTTATATAATTGAGTAGGAGGATAAAGAAAAAAACAAATTTATAATATGCTAGATTGTTTTGAATGCTATGTCTAGCCACAGCAGTTTTGATTCTTCCCTGCACTGTTTAAGGTGCTGGGTTAGAATATTGAGAAACACGTTGTTAATTTTATTGCATTTTCTGTTTATACATGTGAGGTCTTGTTTGTGTGCCGCTTATTAAGTGTGTCATACTTTTCTATTTCCCTTGTTTCTCAAGGTTTATTATTACATTAATTAATTTTAAATTTGGGTTGAACATGTGTAATTTGAATCTTCTTTACTTTACTTATTTGTATATTGTGTGTCAAAAATGTGGTGTGGTGTTTATCGTTATAGTGATACACTACACAAATTCAGACGTAGAGCGCCTTCATAACACGATCAATGAACATATTCGTTTATTTAGGCATGACCCAGATAAAGATAGTGATTCCGTTGAGGAGAAAATCAATAAAATAATAATGTTTTATAACAAAACAATTCATGCTACCACAGGACGTACACCTGTTGACTTCCAAAATGGCGTGATAAAGTCTGACGAATATCCGACAATAAGAGAAATGATCTTGAAATGCAAGGAAAAATCAGTACATAAATTAAATAATCGTCGTGAGAACTGTGGAATTCAAACAGGAAACGTGTTTATAAAAACCGAAAGAGGTGGGAACAATCATGCCAAATTTAGGAAAATTAGTGTAGAACAATTTGACGATGATCATGTTATAACTCAAAAGGGTCACAAATATTATAAATCCCATATCAAGAGGAAGAAAAAGTTTTACAATAGTTGATTATATAAAGATGCAAAGATATATATTTTTTTTTTGATGTAAAACCAAGTTTTTGTGGAAAATGATTTAAAAATCATCGACATTTAGTAATTAAAATTAAATAAATTAATTCCTATAAGTAGATTATATAAATATACATATATATATAAGAATTTTTTCAAAAATATACGAAATTCAAATAAGTAACATTTAAATTTATATACACATATACATTTGAAAATGTACATATAACATGTTTTAGACATACAAATTTAAACCTAGTATGGTTTTACTACAATCAAATATATTTAAAAATGCATGTACAAAATAGTGAGTAAATTAAAGTCAATAAATTAAACTTTATAATAGATTTGACAAATTATTTCCTCGGAGCGTCAATCTAACGATGGGGGAGTTATGTGTGTGAACACCCATAATGATCATACATGTGTACATGTAACTTTTGATATGTTTGGTTCAACTGTACCATTTACTTTATATTATTATCTTTCTATTCTTCTTTAAATAAATTGATCATGCACAAACTTGTTTTCATTTGAGGTAACCGTAATTATTTATTCTTTACATACATGTAACTTCTAATAATGCATATTTGGTACAACTGTACCATTTATTTGATATTATTCTTTTTCTATTCCTTTTTTTAAACGAGTATGATTGAGCATGCACAATCTTGCTTTATTTTGTTATGGTTTTACATAACAACCGTAAACGCATATATTGTGAATGTATGTACATTAGTGTGGCCCCGTTTGTATGGAGAAAAAATAAGGTATAGATGTTCCCGACTAAAATGAAAGTTTGATTCATTCTAAGGCCACGTTTCTCAAAATTTTTGTCCTGGGCTCAATATTTGGTGAGCTGGATCAAAGGATAAAAAGGTCTTTTTTAGAGGTTTTTTGGATTATTTTCATATTTCTTCCAAGGGAACTATATATAAATTTGGTATCATATGAAAGGTCTTTAAGAGGCGCTTTCAATAGGTTATCAAAAATTTAAAAAAAAAATTTGAAAATTCAAAAATTTTGAAAATTTCGGACAAAATTTTTTTTTTTTTAATTTTTTCATAGAATTTACTTAACTAAATTGTTGAAATTTCTTGATTATAAAGACCATGTAATTTAAAAATTCAATCTAGTTCAATTTTTATTAAAATTTTTTTAAACCTAATTTCTTCTCAATCTGACAACCTCTGTTAACTCAATTCATATATGTAATGGGCATCAAAATAACGCAAATTTAAGCTTTTCATTGATGTATAATTTCATATACTTTTATTTTGTTATACAACGAATATTTCAATTTAAACCAAAACATTTGCGATACATTCCGCTATAATGTAATTTTTTTGTTATTCCGTAATAATAATAATAATAATAATTTTCTTAATGTTGTTGTTTTTTGTTGTTTATTTTTAAAGTAATGAACAAATTGTATTAAACCAACGATAACTAGTAAAATTTAATGCCAAAAAGTCTCTTTTTTTATTTTTTACAAAAAAAATCTTATATATAGAAGTCAATGTTTTTTTGCAAAATGTGCCGTTAATGTATTGAATTTTGAAAAACGGAAAAAACCATTTTGGTTAAATTACATGGTCTTTATAATCAAGAAATTTCAACAATTTAGTTAAGTAAATTCTATGAAAAAATTATAACAAACAAAAATTTTGTCCGAAATTTTCAAAATTTTTGAATTTTCAAATTTTTTTTTTAAATTTCTGATAACCTATTGAAAGCGCCTCTTAAAGACCTTTCATATGATACCAAATTTATATATAGTTCCTTTGGAAGAAATATGAAAAAAATCCAAAAACCTCAAAAAAGGACCTTTTTATCCCTTGATCCAGCTCACCAAATATTGACCCCAGGACAAAAATTTTGAGAAACGTGGTCTTAGAATGAATCAAACTTTCATTTTAGTTGGGAACGTTCGCAACTTTTATTTTGGGGCCACCCTAATGTACATACTTGTTTACTTAGCTACATGTAAAAAAAATGTAGTAAGAAGAAAACAAACAAGATCATGCATGCACAATCATGTTTGGTTTTGTTCGTTTACATTAAGCTATAAAATCGGTTACATAGTAGGAAAAGAATCATTATTGATCTAGCTTTCGGACGGAAAGAATTAAAATAAGAATTATTAAAATTGTGTTAAAGATTAAAAATAAGAATTAACAACAAGTATTGTTGAAGTTGTGTTAAAAAAATATTTTTATAAATTAACTAGTTAGAAGTGTGTTAAATATTAAAATAAGTGAAGTTATAATAAAATATTAAAATTAGTAATTTGTGTCAAAATTTAAAACATAAATTAAAACTATTGTCATAAAGGAATTTATTATTTCTATAAATAAATGAAAATATTAATAAAATAAAATAAATTCGGTTTTACTTAAAAACTAAATAACATAATTTATAATCTCAAAGTACAGGTAGATAAGTGTAATTTTTTCAAACGTGAATCTGAATATTTAGGACATATTATTACTCCGGATGGTATGAGGCCAAATCCGGATAAAATCAAAATTATTCAAAAAATTCCAATTCCAAAAACAATCAAAGAAACCAAATCATTTTTAGGCTTAACTAGTTTCTACAGGAAATTAATAAAAGATTATAGCCGAATAGCTCTCCCTATAAATTCAAACTTGAAAAAAGGTTAAATAATTGACGCTAATGACCAGAATTACATTGATTGCTTTAATAAAATCGAAGTCGCCGTGGTCTAGTAGGTAGTGTGTTGGCTTATTAGACGAATGGCCCGAGTTCGAATCCCAGGTCAGACATCAAAACGAAATATGAAAAAAATATTTCTTCGGCGACTTCCTCTCAGCAGATTTCTGGCAAAAACTCTGAGATTAAAAATTGCCATGAAAAGCTTCTCAAAAAATCTGTCGTTCGGAGTCGACTTTAAACTGTAGGTCCCGCCACCCATGTATAAAATTAACGCACACAACATGAGTGGTGTTGAGAAGCTAGGCCGTAATCCTGACTGAAGGGTTGTAATTTTTTTTTTTTTTTTTCACGCCG
This sequence comes from Sarcophaga rosellei, assembly GCA_930367235.1. NCBI lineage: Eukaryota > Metazoa > Arthropoda > Insecta > Diptera > Sarcophagidae > Sarcophaga > Sarcophaga rosellei. The sequence goes on from OV884019.1 coordinate 58,490,621, forward strand.
AGGAGGGGTGAATGTTCCTAACCGCACCATAGAGGAAGTCGTCACATCCTCCGTGTGTGGGGCCCTCACCCACTAAACTCCCCCCTCGTCTCGTGGACTTGTGCCCACTCCGGAACTACGGTGGTATTACTTCGGAGTGGAGTCCTTTTGGCCATTTGGCCCCTGCGTGTTCATATCCGCGTCCGGATTGCGTGTCGTAAGTTGAGGAGACATTCACGTGTCTCCACTATCCCTTTAGATCAGGATCCCGTGTCGTTTTCCTTTGACACATGTGTCCGTATAAATTATGCCGGCGTGCCTGCCTGTTCTGCAGCCTCAAGGTCTCTCTTCTTCAGCCTTAGAATGCGCTCCACGTAATTCGCCACTGAGGCCCAATTTTCTCTGCTCGAAGTCATAACACCGACAATGTTAGCGGCCGTGATCATTCCAATTTCCGACGTCAGTACAGAGCGATAGCTCTGCCAGCGTGCACATTCGAAAACCGTGTGCTCTGCATCATCAATAACTTCCCCTTCTTCGTAAAGACAGTAAGGGGAAGCGGTCTTGCCTATCCTGTGCAGATATTTTCTAAAATATCCGTGACCCGATAGCATCTGCGTAACGTAATAATTTACCTCTCCAAATTTCCGACCAATCCATGGCCTTATGTCCGGGATAAGTTTTGCCGTCCACCTTCCTCTTTCTTCATCGTTCCATAGTCGTTGCCATCTTGAGACAGTGTTTTCCCTGAAGTGGCCGGTTATGTGATCTCCAGCCGATTTCGCTCTATATATCTCCTTCTGCTCTGCCGCCAGCAGATCCACAGGGATTGTACCTGCTATCACAAGTACGGCTGGGGCGGACACTGTGCGATATGCCGACGTGATACGCAATGCAGCCGTTCTCTGTACCGATACAAGTGAGCTTGCCCGCTTTTTGACATCTAGCGTTTCGGCCCAAATCTCGCTACCATAGAGCATAATACTGTTTCCGATCTCCATCAGGAGTCTCCTTCGGTAGCGGTCCTCCAATATTCGCCATTAATCTGCTGAGCTGTCCAACGATCTTCTGGGCTTTGTTAGCAGAGTACTGAATCTGGTACGAAAATGTCAGTCTGGGATCCAGCCTTATTCCCAGGTATTTTACCGAGCTCTTGGTCCTGATTACCTCGTTTCCAATACTCATGTCCACGTGCAAAGGGATACGACGACCAGTGATCAGTAGTAATTCCGTTTTATGCATGGCCAGGTCTAGGCCGTGGGAATCCAACCATGTTTTTGTTCTTAATATGACACGTCTAAGTTTTCGCTGTGCCTCTTCCGTATTCCTGGCCGTAATAACAGCTGCAATATCATCCGCGTATCCAACCAAAAAAGTTCCCTCTGACATATCCTCTCTCAGAATTCCATCGTAGTTAACGTTCCATAGGTCGGGGCCTAGGAAAGATCCTTGTGCCGCACCTGATGTTATGAGCTTCACCTTTGGTCCCGAGCTTGTGTTATACACCAGCTGTCTGTTACTCAGATAACTACTTATCATGGCCAAGATGTAGTGTGGCACCGAGAATTTGTACTCCAGAGTATTTAATACATCGCTCCATCTAAGACTATTGAACGCGTTTTTAACGTCCAAAGTCGCAAGCAGTAGCACAGGCCTCGAAAAGTTATTTCCTCGCTGTGTGACCATGGCCGCTTCAGTCACCTCTCTCAGGGCGCCAATTGTAGACCGACCAGGTCGAAAACCATATTGTCTATCCGACAGTCCGCCACTATTCTCTATAGCAGCTGTAAGCCTTGGCTTCAAAAGGGTTGCACTGAAGGGTTGTAATGGCCAATTATGTATGTATGTATGCTTTAATAAATTAAAGACAATTTTATGTACAAATCCTGTTTTGCATATCCCAAATTTGACAAATTATTCGTTTTAACAACCGATGCTAGTAATGCAGCATTAGGAGCACTGCTTTCCCAAAATGGACATCCAGTTTCTTATGCGTCAAGGACATTAAACAAACACGAACTTAATTATAGTGCTATTGAAAAGGAGTTCTTAGCAATTGTTTGGGCAGTTAAATATTTTAGGTCATATTTGTTTGGCAGAAAATTTAAAATTCAAACGGATCATCGTCCCCTAACATGGCTAAATTCATTAAAAGAGCCTAATATAAAATTACAAAGGTGGAAGATTCAACTGAATGAATACGACTTTGACATAGAATATATTAAGGGCAAAACTAATGTAGTAGCAGATTATCTTAGTCGTTTAGAAGCGAACGTTCTACAGGAGGAGCAAAATCCTATCTCAGATTTAGCAACAATTCATAGTGGACAAGATAATTTAAATGACCATATTTTCATTTCGGAGTCACCTATAAATATATATAAATATCAAATTATAATTATGTTGGGAAATATTTTCAGATATGAAAAAGAAAACGTATTTAAAAATATGAGACACAGGATAACATTAAAATATTATTTTCTGGAAAAGTTATTGGAATTTTTGAAAAAATATTACCAATAAAGGGTACTGTACGAATTTTTTGTAGTAATTTAGAAATATATAAAAATTTACAACAAACATTAATCCATTTCTTTTTCTAATGTACCAGGAATGAAATTTGTTAAGTGCACTAATTTTATAAAAGATGTTTTAGAGAAAGAAAAACTATTGAATATTCTGGAAAAATTTCATAATGATAAGAATCACAGAGGTATTGAGGAAACATATTTAGAATTGAGAAAAATAATATACTACCCGAATTTGAAAAAGGAAATACACAAATTTATTACTAATTGTGTCGTGTGTAATATGTGCAAATTTGATAGATTACCTATTCAAAACAAGTTTTGTGTGACTGAAACACCCTTAAAATCAAATGAAATAGTACATATGGATATATGGTTTTTAAATAAGAATACGACATTTTTATCATGTATCGATAAACTGACAAAACATGTATCCATACATTATTTGACTGATAAAAATTCAATAAGTATTGTTGAAAAAATTAGAGAAAGATTTGCCATTTTAGGTATACCGGTAAAAATTATAGCAGATAATGAATTCAATACTGCTCTTATAAGAGATTTGTTGAGGTCGGAGAATGTAAACTATCACTTTACGTCTCCAAATACACACACAGGAAATTCAGACATTGAACGATTCCATCTTATACTTAATGAACATATTAGGTTATTTAAATTGCAACAAAAAGATTAGGATCTCGATGATAGGTCTTTGGTATATAAATCAATAGAAATTTATAATGATTTAATTCATAACACAATTGGGGTTAAACATAACGATCTATTGCATAACAAAATTGACTCATCAATTTGGAAAAATTTACATGATACTGTTCATGCAAAAAAAACTAAAAAGAATTGAGAAGGCTAATGAAGATGGCCAGGATTGTCATGAATTTGGAGAACGAGAATTTGTTAAAAATTTAGGATTTAATAATTTAAAACAAAAACCAAAATATATCATAAAACAAGTAAAAGAAAAGAAAGATACACATTTTTTGGACGAAAAAGATCGACAAATTATAAAAAGAAATTTTAAATATCAAAATCAAATACCAGATGAAAAATTTTAAAGAAAAGTAACCGGTAGAAATTATATAAGAAAAAAAATAAGATTCATAAAATTTTCCATTGTTCATTGTAGCTCCAATAAAACTTGTTACACAAAAAGAAATATATGTTTAAATAAAAATGTATGTAAACAATGATAAAAAATATATTATACCATTATATATTAAAAAAATATTGTAATACAAAAATAAACAAAAGAGAAATATTAAAAAATAGCTTTAAGAAATATACATTTTTGTAAAATTTATGTTATATAAATAAATGTAAAAATAATTCATTTGCCAAAGGAAACTATAATATTTTTGAAATATGTACATATAATACATTCCAGGAGTAATGTATTGTCGAAGGGTGGGGGAGTTATGTATAAACATACATATGTACGCCACTCTAACATTTTAATTGTAACTTACTAACTTACTTTATTCTTATTTTAACATTTCTACTTCAAATTCCATTTTATCAAATATTTCCTTATATATCATTTATTATGTAATATTCTTTACTTTTAATATTATCAACTATTTTCCTAATTACTAATTATCTCTTTTTACTCTTTACTTATAAATTATCAAATATTCTTCTTATTGTTAATCCCGTTAAATATCATGATTTTTGTTTAAATAATCCCGTTAAGTAAGTATGAATAAGCTCTTGTTTTTAAAAATTGATTGATTAATAAAGTAGTTGTTGAAGTAACAACATTGAATAAAAAAAATATTAATATCAAAAAAGGTCATTCTTTTACTACATGCGGTCCTGACACATGCCCCTGTATACTTCATAAGCATAGACTATAGACATAGACTAACGGAGTTAAAAATATAATTCATTTTCATAATCATACTAAATGTAGAAATGTTTTATTGTAATTTTCAATAAATTTCAAACGAAGAAATCTATATATATAAAAATGAATGTGTGTTTGTTTGTATGTTTGAACTTTATAGGCGATTAAACCTGAACCGATTTTCTTGAAATTTTCACAGTATCTTCCTGTATGTCTGGAAGGAGTTATAGGCTACTTTTTATGTTGAAATTGAGCGAGGTGCCACGCCCACATATACTACATACTTAATATTTAATTGCATTTGAAATATATTACTCATACGCATCGTAATACATCTACTACAGCGGTCGGGGAACCGGGGTAAATTACCCCAAATGGGGTAAAATGAAATTTTTGTGAGTAAAGAATATTGTTACATTTTTACCTTTTTAAAAACGTTTAGAATATGAGTTCGTTGATTGCAAACAAAGTAAAAACAAATATGTGTTTATTTTCAATTAAACTCTTTATTGTTCACGCTACTTTTGTGTGCCACCGTTACAACTTGATCTTGTTCGCTATTCTCCTCTGCTCACACTTAAAGAATACAACAATTGCTAGTTGTTATTGTCCTCTGCTCACACCCTTTGCGTAAGCAATAACACTTGTACGTTAACACTTGTATAGCGGAGATCTTCAAACCAGATCTTGATACACGTACTGGCAGTTGGATTGTATATCCTTTTAAATGTGAAATTGCTATGATACCAGAAAAACTTCAGGTTTGGAAGATACTTAAGCACGTATTCAATTTGAGAGTAAACCAAATCTGTCGTCCTTTGGATTTCAAAAGCTGCAAAGGCTTTCAGAATTGCACATGAAGAGGCGGTTAAAAAATTGCTGCCATTAGGAACAATATATTTGCTGTTCCACTTTAATGAACATAAAGAACAGACATCGATTAAACGCCGAAGACTGTATTGAAATCGCTCTTACATCAAAAAGTCCCAATTTTGAAGCAATTGTGTTGAACATGAAACAACATCATTTCTCCAAAACGTGAAATAATTATGTTTCCAATAATTTTTTTTCTAATTTTTTCAATTCTAATTTTTGTTTGTACCACCATTATTATTATATATTATTATAATTTGTTATAGTACCCCAAATTGTCGACCCTCAATTGTACCCTAACGGGTTTCAATTTGTTATATATATTACTTATATTACTATTATTACTGTTATGTAAAGGGTGATTTTTTAGCTATTATCTTTTTGGCAACACTGGTTTAAACAGCTCACACACGTTTCGTGTTTTGTTTCACTGTCAAACATCTTCAGTTTGGTCTATAATTTAACCATGAATCGTCTTACAAACGAAGAACGCTTGCAAATCATTGAATTTTATTATCAAAATGCGTGCTCTGTTAAGAAAGTTCATCGCGCTTCTTCCATTTTATGGTCAGTTTAATCGACCCACTGAAGCGGCTATTCGTAATACGTAAATAAGCAGAACTGTCGATTTTGGAGTGAAGATCAGCCAGAAGCATTGCAAAAGCTACCAATGCATCCAGAAAAAGTCACAGTTTGGTGCGGTTTATGGGCTGGTGGCATCATTGGACCGTACTTCTTCAAAGATGCTGCGAATCGTAACGTAACTGTGAATGGTGAGCGCTACCGTGAGATGATATCCAACTTTTTTTTTGCCCCAAATGCAAGAGCTGAACATGTGGTTTCAACAAGATGGTGCCACATGCCACATAGCAGGCGTAACAATGGACTTATTGAGAGGCGAGTTCAGTGAACATTTTATTCCACGTTCGGGACCGGTCAATTGGCCACCTAGATCGTGCGATTTAAGGCCTTCAGACTATTTTTTGTGGGGCTATGTTAAAGCTCATGTCTATACAGACAAGCCCGCTTCAATTGACGCATTGGAAGACAACATTGAAGCATTTATTCGTGAGATACCGGCCGAAATGTTGGAAAGAGTATGCCAAAATTGGACTAAGCCATTTGAGACGCAGTCGCGGTCAACATTTGCATGAAATAATCTTCAAACATTAAATTATATGGACCGTACAATCGATTCAAATAAAGATTTCATGCATTTTTCTGAATTTTATGTGTTTTTTTTTTATTTTCCTATAGCTCTTAAAAAAATCACCCCTTATTACCAGGTACTACATTGATAAATTGAATAAATGATGTTTAAATTAAATTTTTAGTTATTGTTTTCTTTTCAAAATTATCATGAGGGGCTATAATATGAAAGATGCTAAAAAGAGGCGATTTCGTTTTTTTCTGCTCTTCGCCATGGGGTAATATCAACTTAAAAAAAATATTTTGGGTTATGATTAAAAAAGTTCCCCGACCGCTGACATAGATGATATTATCATTCCATCATTAAACGAAGAAGAAGGTATCATAAAACTAAGGCGAGTATTGAGTATAGCGGGAAAATATAATCTGAATATAAAATGGGAGAAATGCCAACTTTTAAAGTGAAAAGTAAACTTTTTGGGATATATACATAATTGAAAATTCTACTATTAAACCATCATCTTAGAAAATTTTAGCAGTTTCAAATTTCCCAATTCCAATAAGAAAACACTTAAAAAATTCTTAGGACTAACATCATACTTCAGACGCTTCATTCCTAATTTTGCAATTATAGCAAAACCACTAACGGATTTATTAAAAAAGGATGCGGTATTCGAAATCAAGGACAGACAAATAATAGCGACTGATCAATTCAAGTCAAGCCTAATGCACCAGTTTTAAATTTACTCAATCCGAAGGCACCAATTGAAGTTCATACCGACGCAAGTACGCACGGATATGAAGCTGTTTTGTTACAGAAAAGTTCAGATGACCAATAGTGGCACCCAGTTGAGTACATGAGTCAGAAAACTACTGATGCTCAAAGGAAATATCATTCGTATGACCTGGAGGTACTGGCCATAATTGAGGCACTTAAAAAGTGGAGGGTTTACCTAATGGGCTCTAAAATAAAAATAATGACTGACTGTAACTCATTTGCGATGACTATGTTCCTTCAGGAATTCGATTTTATAGTATAACATAGATCTGGCAGCAAAATGCGACTTGCAGATGCTCGTGGCAGGGTCTCTTGTCTTCTAGTAGACGATTCAAGCAAACATCGACTTACCGCACCGAAACACAAACTGATATTCAAAAATTAGTTGAAGAATTTGCTATTTCCGAATTAGATAAAGAGCGGGATGAAATTCGCACAATTGCCGAGGAAAATATTGCCAAACTGCAGGCTAAAAATCGCAAGACATTTGATAGGAAAAGAGTGCAAATACCTGTATATAAGTTAAATGAGCTAGTGGCGATTAAAAGAACCAAATTTGGAGTTGGTCTAAAATTGAGGCCTAAATACTTCGGACCCTATAAAGTCGTAAAAATATTGAAACACGATCGCTATGCAGTTGAAAAGGTAGGCGAGGTGGAAGGTCCGCGGGAAACTATTACCGTGGCGGAATATGGAAATGGAGTTCATCGTTCGGGTCGAATGATCATTTAGGACGGCCGAATGTGGGATCAGGACGTACCACCAGGAGTGGCAACATTTACTGTCTTAAATACGGTAGAGTTTAACACTAATGCGATTGAATGCAACTCTACAATTACAGACGCTATTTTAAGATTAACGAATAGTTTTAAGTTAGATTCTTCACTTGTACTTTGACAAGAGAGCAACATCTCTCATTATATTTTTAAATAAACATTATTAATTACTCTAATAATTACAAAGTGTTTTATTTGAAAAAGGCAAAAACTACATGTATATTTTATTTTCAGATTTTTTTATTTTGTACAATACAATATATATCTTTGGAATATAATAATAGTTAAACATTCGTTTATACATATTAAATAGCTTTTGAGTTATCATATATTTTTCATAAAATGTATGACATCTGCAAATGTTAAAAGATTCTGAGTAAATATAGGGTTATCCATTTCGTGGTTTCAAAAGTAAACGTAAATAAAACACATATAAAATATTTTTTTCATGATATTTCTTTTTTATTGTAAAGTTTGAACGTTGACATTATGTGTGAAACACTACATCATTTAAATGACCTCCACGCGTAGTGTTGCAAGCATTGATTTTTTTGAGGTAATTTTCGACCACTTTTTGACACATATTGGGCGGTATCTCAGCCAGTAAGGTCCAATCACACCTTCGGACTAAAAAGCGCACCAAGAAGTGACTTTTTCTGGATGTAACCCCAAATACGACAATTTTGTTTATTAACATACCCACCCAGTGTGAAATGTGCTTCATCGCTGAAGAAAATTTTGATCGAAAAATTGCCGTCCATCGCCAATCACCATTTTTGTAGTAGGCTTTCAACTGAAAAGAAAAAAATTGGTTTCACAACTTAGTTTGACAGATGTCGAATTCTAGTCGCATACTTTTGAAACCATGAAATGGATAGCCCTATATTTTCACAATAAAACAAATGTATGATATTATTAATACATAAAAATGGATTATATTCTTAGTTCATTGATAAGACTTAAAAATAAATCGACATGTTGTCTATATAATATGTATGTAGGATGGCAACCCTGATAGAATAGAACTCTGTAGTTTATTAATAGAAAATAGAATAGTAGAAAGAAACCGAATGGTGCGAAGAGAATCGTCAACTATTACAAAACTACCTGCAAGTAAACTCATCATAAACGCCTCAGCAGATGCAACATTGAAAGGAGGATCAAATTGATTAACTACACCACATGAAAAAGGAGAAAAAGTGAAGCAAAATGGTAAAAAAAAAAAAAAAATTTAGTTTAGCTTAAAACGTGGGGCGTTCAGCCGCCCCATAGGCCAGAAAGCGTTAACCGCTCTTGGCAAACATTAAAAAAAAATATTTTTTTTTATAAATTTTAATTATAATAAATTTGATTACTAAATATGTCAAATATAATAAATTGAATAAGAAAAATATAATAAATTTAAATTTTAAGATCCCTCTAGAATAAAACCTAAAGAATTAATAACACAAAAGTTATAAAAAAAAAATGGTTTTTATAGATTTTTTTTTTAATTTATATAAGAATAAGAACCCAAAAGGGTGTTATTTAATAAAGTTTTTAATTTGATTTTATATGTAAATTCATATGATATTGTGAAATGTTTCTTTTGCATTTTAAAGTAATTGTTAAGTAATAGATTCTAAAATTAATATATGTAAATGGACCTTGAATATTGTTAGAAAATTTGACTAGGTTAATAATAGAAAGATGGACTTTGAATGGAAAGGATAACTATGTCGCGGATGCATTGTCGCGAATTACAATTGAAGACTTTAAAAACATAAATAAAAAGGTATCGTGCATATTAAGAGTCTCGACAAGATAGATGACTAAACAAAAATCCAGTAGCGAAATAAATAATCAGCATAAAAAAGATAACATAGATGAGCCCAAAATATATATACCAATTAAGAATAGTGACGTCAGTAAATATTATAAATTAAAGATTTATCCCAATAAATGCTACATAAAGAAGGGAAAATCAATATTAGCTAGCATAAATAGAAATGATATATTTACTAAAGAGAAAATTGACTTAGGACAATTTTTCTCTAGGCTCGAGAAAGCGGCCAGTAAATTAAATATCAATAAATTACAAGTAGCACCTAGTGAGAAGATTTTCAAATTTATCTCAATAAATGATTTTAAAGATACGGGCAATAAAATATTAAGAAGAATTAAAATAGCGCTATTAAATAAAGTAACTATAATAAATAATAAGAATGCTAAGGCAATTCTTGATATTATGCTGAAATATCATGATGATCCCATTGAAGGAGGTCATTGCGGGATATTTAGAACCGCAGAAAAAATAAAAAGATACTATTACTGGAAAAACATGACAAAAGACATAGCTAAATACGTAAAATAATGTCAAAAATGTCACTTAGCAAAAACAACCAAACATATTAAAAGTCCGATGACCCTCACAGAAACACAAATAATGCCATTTGATACGGTGTATGCAGATACAATCGGACCATTTCCTAGATCAATAAACGGAAATGAATATGCAATCACATTAATATGTGACTTAACTAAATATTTGGTAACGGTACCAATACCAGATAAATCGGCAAAAACTGTCGCTAAAGCGATATTTGAAAACTTTGTACTTACCTATGGTCCAATGAAGACGTTCATTACAGACATGGGTACAGAATACAAAAACTCAATACTGACTGAACTTTGCAACCTATTGAAAGTTGAAAAATTAACTTCAGCAGCACATCATCACCAGACGTTAGGTACAATAGAACGAACTCACAGAACATTTAATGAATACGTACGTTCATATCTATCTGTAGATAAAGACGACTGGGACGAATGGCTTAGGTATTTTACTTACTGTTTTAATACAACACCATCAACAGTACATAATTATTGTCCATATGAATTGGTTTTCAGTAAAATGCCAAATAGAGTTGCACCACTATATAACGTGGATGATTATGCTAAAGAAGCAAAAATTAGATTAGAAGTAGCACTTAAAAGAGCCAAACAATTATTAGATTTAAATAAAATTAAACAAAAGAATAATTATGATAGGAACACTTTAGATTGTAATTTTAGAATAGGAGATTTAGTATTTCTTAAAAATGAAACTGGACACAAATTAGATAATCAATATAATGGTCCATATATAATTAAGAAACTAGATTTAAGAAATAATGTAACCATAGTGGATAAGAAAACTAATAAAGAACAAATAGTACACAAGAATAGACTTAAGCTATATAACAAATAATTTTAAATATACCACTCAATTGGCCAAACGAGTAAAATAATAAAATAATAAATTTTAAAATAAGATAAATATTAAAATTAAAATAAGAAATAATATTAAGATTGGAATACACTAAATTAAGATTACATCAATTAATAATTAAGTTTACTAATATAAATTAGAAATAGATGTAAAATCATTGTATTGTGTTGTGTAAAAGAATGTCCATAAAACAAAAGTTATATGAACATTCTTGTAAAGGGTGGAGGTGTAGCATGATTATACAGTCGTCAGTACTAACACAACATTTCATGTTTTATTTTCACACAATGTACACGAGCAAAAGAATATCCAATTGCATATGAGCAGCGGCCACTTGACACAATGTTGCTGACCGTCGCTACAGCGCAATAGTAAGGCGCACATGCGACGTTCATTTGATATTTCATTGACGGTTCGCTGGCGCATTGGTTTTCGTATTGTGTGGACAATGTATGTTGTTGTTGTATTACGGTTCTTGTGATCGTGTGTGACCCTCTTCACACTTTACCGTGGGAATTATGACTGTTGTATAGCAACCATAGGCGCGTGTCATATTGCTCCCACTTGTGCCGTAATAATAATACACACAAACTAATGTAACATTATAGAGCATAAGTACAAACCGATATAATAGCATTAAGTAATAATTATACACACAAACAAATGTAATATTGTAGAACATAAGTACAAACCTATATAATAGCATTAAGTAAATATTGAAATGTATTAGAATTAAGGGACTGATTTGGAAATGCTGAATCAGCCAATAATTAGTATAAAAGAAGGGATATTTTCCCTTAAGAAATCAATCAAATAATAAAGCTCTATTAGTGCGTATCGAGCCTCACTTATAACAAAACAAAACTTATCTTTAATTAAGTTTCCACTACAAATGTGTGTTCATTTGTTTGTGAGTTTGTTTGTTTGAAGTCAATAGACGGCTAAACGGCTGGACCGATTTTCTTTATATTTTAACAGCACCTTCCTGTATTTCTGGAAGGAACTATAGGCAACTTTTTATTTTAACATTTCAAGTAGGCGACGACTTTGACTTATATATGAACAAATGGGCGGATTGACTATGGTGGGTGTGTCACCTCCCATATAAAATTTTAAATTATTATATTTAAGAAAATATAACGTTAGAGTCCTGAAATTTTGTCGAATCAACTTTAGTATCAATATGAATATTTTAGACAAAAATGGGCTGACTAAGAAAAGGGGGCGTGGTACTTCCCATATGAATTAAATTTAAAACTTCTTATATCTCGGAAATCATTATAGATAAAATCATCAACACAGGCAACAATGAAATCCATATGAATAATTTGTGAAAAAATTGTGGGACTAGCAATAAGAGCGAGACCCTCCCATATAAATATGATACAAAAGTTTGTGTACATGGAAAGCTATTAGAGCTAGTATCTAGCATGAACCACTTTGACACACATATGAACATTTCGGGTTAGGGAAATAAATGGACTCTATTTTTATATGAATTCTTGGACAGAGCGCAATATCATAAGATCGTATATCTGATAAACTATTGCAGCTAAAGTAACGTGTATTGCCTGTTCATTCCAATACCTGTTTTATTATATGTTTGTAAAAATACGCATAGAGAGATATGTGTAACTTAGGCACCATTAACAGTAGACACAGACCATTCCTGACACTATACCGCCTTAATTTACTAACTACCTACAGCATACATAATTGTTTAAAGAACCAATTGTTACCTCTGGTTATATAATAGAGACCAAACCTTTATGGTCAGGTCATTTATGGTCACCCTAATAAAAAATATTAAACATTTTCTATTGCCTAAAATTTTTATCTTGAAAATAAAAAAAGTTTACCTGTTATGGAAAATAATAATGGTTGAAAGGAAGTACTTACAATCTTTTTCGCAAATCATTTGAATCCCAGATTCTAAACGAGTTAAACATTTATTTTGTGAGTGATCATATTGTGATAAATTAAAAACAAAACAAAAAACACTTAAAAAATGATCCACGCCTTAAACGAAAACGATCCCAATCATCAAGACCAAGAATTGATGAGACGCCGGATCAACGCGATGTACGCCTAGAATGAGAGAGGCTACGAGCATCAACATCCAGAGCTGCGGAGACACCCGATCAACGTGATGCACGTGTAGAAGGAGAGAATATAATGAGGAATAATTATTATGAAACATTGTAAATATCAGTAACAAAATAAATATTTTAAAATCCAGACTTCTTCTTATTTTATTACGTTGCGGTTCTTGATTAAAAATAATAAAAATATACATAGGAAAAAATGTTTATCAATATATTTTGAATGTTTATATTTCATATCGATTGGAGTAGCGAAGCATATCGGGTTTTAGCTAGTTATGTAATAAATGAAGAAAAAACTTAACTACATCTGAAATCTTTGTTTAGTTAATTACACTGTGCTAGTATTTTACACTTTTTTTTTTGTGACAAGCGGGGCATTTTGTTATTATATTTATATATGATATTTATATGATATTTGTTGGAATCTGCCGGAGGAAGAAGAATAAATTTGTAAATAAAAACTTAAACTTTAATTAACAACAAAAATAAATGTTTTAATTCTTGTAGTTTCGTGATGCTATTATAATAAACTAAACCGTTTTTGAGTTACGCGAATATATGTTGTGCAACCTCCTCCATTTTCGAAATAACCGTATATTTCGAAAACAAGAGCTAACCTAAAAAACGGTTAGCACCACTGGATTCAGCGTACCCGAATTAGGATAACCCGCCAGGTGCCCCGCTTGTCACTTTTTCAACTAGCACAGTGTTATTACGCTCTGTGTAGAGTACATCGTATCGCAATAACACAACCTACTATTTTTTAAAGAAGGGGAAAAATAGTGACATCAGCAGAGTTAGAGGATATACATATTATATAGACGTAGTAATCAAATTGATAAACAACATGTTGATTTATTTTTAAGTCTTATCAGTGAGTGAGAGTGTATTAATAATGTCATACATTTGCATTATTGTGAAAAAATTTACTCCGAATCTTTTGACATTTGTAGAAGTCAAACATTTTATGAAAAATACATGATATCAAGAGCTATTTAATATGTATAAACTAATGTTTAACTATTATTATATTTTATAGATGTATGTATTGTATTGTACAAAATAACAAAATCTGAAAATAAAATATAAATACCTGAGAAAAAAAATGTAATAAAATATATACAAACACTAATTTGTTTGATTAATCTCTTTATAATTTCATTTACTTAAATTAATGAAACTAAAAAGAAATTCTAAATCCTTAAAACAAGTCTATTTACATATACTCTGGGATGTTAGTGAAGGTGCAATACGTTTTAGAAGTAATGGGCAGTAAATTCAATTATCTAAAAACAGATATTCTACTTATGCGTGATTTTTCACTTTTTTTTTTTTTACCGCAGGCACAACTGTATATTTATTTCTTATCAGTTTAAAATTAAAGATCCTTATAACACAACAAGAACAACACGTACAGCAACAATAACAAGATCAACAAATATCATTGAGTAGAAAAAAAAACGTGACTTTATCAATAGCAATATTTATATTGAAAAGCAATATAAATAAAAGGAACAAGAAGAAGCAGGCATGATCCCAATTTTGTATGGAAAAGTTCCCCAGAACATACATACATTTTCACATTACATATTACAAACCTATCGACTAACCGACCACTACCGACTCTAGCGTACGCATGCTCCCAAATTTGTATGGAAAAAGTGCCCCAGAACATACATAAACATACTGCTGTTTGAATTTTCTGGCCTCAGTACTCAATGATGTGGGATGTAGTGGTTTGGAGATATTATGCAGTCTGTTTCCAATTTTGTCATGTGTCCCATTGATTCATACTCATCCATAAATTCAGTGTATTTAGCTTTCAATTCCGGGTTCTTTTGCATACGCCCTTCGAAAACAAGAAATCGGTTGAGAGCCATTGCGTGTGAGTCGCCTAGGGTATTAGGGGTTTTGTAAAATGGTATTCTGACAATGAATATTAGTCGAAAAATTGTGAATTTGAGATTAAAAACCAATATATATATATATTAAATGTTTTTCAAATTAAATTAAATTTTATTCGAAACAAATTAAATTATTTTTAACACAAATTAATTAATTTCCAATACAAATTCATTGTTTTTCATTTGAAATTAAATTTTTTTCATTTATATTTAAATTTATTTTTTTGCAATTTCAATTCATATCATTTCAAATTAATTTTTTATTATTTTAAATGAGGGAATATCTTAATCTTTGTACAAAATTAAAAGGTGACTTATATAATTTTTGACATTCATCAGTATGTTTAAAAAAGGTTCAACCGTTAACGCTCCAAACATTGTTACCAACGCATAGTTTCAGTATTTCTTGAACATAGAATCTACATTTTGATGTTCTTGGTAATGAGTTCATCAACATAAATAGTGAAAGATGAAATTGCCGAGTTTGGGCATACATTAGTTTTTCTTCCTCCATACTCCCCCATGCTAAACCCAATAGAAAAAGTATTCTCAAAAACTAAACTGTGTTCACGCAATTTGCTAGCTGATCCCGATATTAATATGTACTTGGTAACTGTAATTAAAATCTCCGTCGAATCGTTAACACCGTCTGATTGTAATAATTACTATGTTGATATGACCATGTCATTATAATTAGCTGCATCTGGAGAACAGTTACAATGAATATTTTATATTAAAGTAGCTAATACCCGGTGTGCTTCGCTACCCCCATCGGAATTAAATACATATCTCGTGATGCAACTGGATCGCCCACCATCAAAATTGTTACGCCATTGTCGGAGTTCTGGAGTTCTATCAGCATGAATTGCGATTCTGTGGTCATCTGAACTTAATCGTGGGTCATCTTTGGCTTGCTTAAAGATCCTTACCAATTCGTTGATTTCATTAACCAAACATCACTTGTAAATCGGCAACAATCCATTGTTTTGTGTCAGGGTTATAATGCAGGCGGTGGTGCACTTGGTCATTGCTATCCGCTTCTCCTATGAAATAAATTTGTAAGAACTTAGGATCTTCATTTGGAATTGGCAACAATAATCCCATTTTATGATAAATTTGACCTTGAACACGAAACGTTGCCATAAAGTTGTCTCGAATTACTTTGGTAGCACCAAAAGACGTCATTTTGAAGCACGAATTATATTATCTTATATTTTTAAGAAAATATTGTGAGTCCACATTAGTTCCTAAATGAAAAAAATATTTTTTATTAATATTTTGTTAAATTAAAAAAAGTATATATTTCGAAAAACCTACCTGAAATCAGCGATTGCAATGTTTCTGGAGGTGGAAGTAATTCAGATAGAACGATTTTACCATAAGAGCAACACATTCTAGGTGATTCATTTTTGTACCTGAGTTCATTGCACTATTGGCAAACTTCATTCGTGTCACCAGTTGCCACTAATTCATCTTCGGTATAATCTATATCAGATCTGTAGTTAAATGCATACCTGAGTGTCCATGAAAATCATTACGTCGATTCACCGCCATTCGATTATGATTTTGTTCTCTGCTGCTCTTCTTGTTGATGTTTGAATCCACTGACTTTCTACTCGTGATTCATGTTGAACTTCTGTTTCATTAGCTCGTGCTGTTGTGGTACCTTCATGTTCCAAAGGTGTCTCGGTAGCTCGTGCGGTTGTCGCATATTGTCGAAGGCTTTCCAGACGTCTTTCACGTTCTGAAGGTGTTTCTGTGGCTCGTGATGTTCCAATTCGATTTCGCTGGCTTTGTAGTCGACCTTCATGTTCCAACGATGTCTCGGTAGCTCGTGGGGTTGTGGCATGTTGTCGAAGACCTTCAAGACGTCTTTCGCGTTCTGACGGCGTTTCAGAAGCTTTTAAGGCGCTCTTGGCTTTCTGAAAGTGTTTCAGTAGTTTTTTTACCTTACTATTGCATATTTCAAGATATAATAATTTCTACACCCACAAATCAGAGAGGCACCACCTTCCTATAGCTAGAATACAAAATTGGGGACTCTAGCTTTTATAGTTTTTTATACAGATTTTAATAATTAGTTCATATGGGGTTTGTCACGCCCCTAATGCTTGATAGCCCATTTTTAACAAACATTTTGATATTGAACCTATAGATATTCGTAAAAAATTTTAGCAGTCTAACTGTTCTGGTGTTCTAGATATGCAGATTTTAGAATTTACTTCATATGGGAGGTGCCACGCCCGCTTTTGCTGAACTCCCTATTTTTGTCCAAAATATTTATATTTAAACAAAAGTTATTTATACAAAATTGGGGACTCTAACTGTTAAAGTTCTTCAGTTAGGCAGATTTTAGTTTTTACTTTATATGGAAGGTGCATTGTCCTCTAATGATAGGTCGCCTATTTTTGTCCAAAATATTTATATTAAAACCGTAGTTACTTGTTCAAAATTTGAGGTATCTTGCTGATATAGTTTTTCCAATATATCCATTTTGTTATTATCTTACAATAGTAGGTTATGTAGTATATGTGGAAGTGGCACCTCTCTCATTTGAAATATCAACATAAAAAGTAGGAAAATCGGTTCAGGCGTTTAGTCGTCTATAAACTTCAAACATACAAACAAATGCACATTAATTTTTATATATAGGTGATGTCCGAGACAGAAGAAGTTTTAAATTTAATTCATATGGGAAGTACCACACCCTTTTCAATAAACACACATTCATTTTTGTTTATATAGATGTAAAATTCATTAAAAAAAACTACATACGTGACGTATGAGTGATATCCAATTCCATTAAGTTTTATCAAAGAATATGGATATATAGAATACACATTATGTAGAAGTAGCATTACGACCCGCTCTCACCAAAATCTTTTTAAAAAATCATTTCTGGATAAGGGTGCGGAAGACAGAAGGAAAATAAACACAAACAAAGAGCGTAACAATGTGTTGCTCTCATCATGAGAGCGTAAAAATGCATTCAGTTGCTTGTCAGCTTCTAAAGGAGAATGTTCATGTCGCTTTTTTCAGACTTCAATTTTACACCCAAAGAAATATTACAGTATGATTCACTAATATTAATGAGAAATGATTTAGATTTTTGGAAGAATACTTGCCAAGTTAAATACGGTGTTTTTAGGTTTTTAGCGCAGTACAAATTTTCTATACTTTTCGCTCACATATACATATTATTGGGTTAATAAGTAGATTTGCAAATATTACTAACAATTTTCCTCTGGGTTAAACATGCCTGTCATAATTTTTCTCATGTTCTCTTTGTGTCGACGTTTGAGAACAGTGTTGCCTTTTTTGGTTATTTCTAACCAAAATTGGTTATTTTTTGGATCAATGTGTAGTTTTTGGTTTTGTTTATTTTTTTCTTATAAAAAAACCTATTTTTTGTTTCATTTTTTATTAATTATAATTTAAACTTGAAAAAAAAATGCCTGTCATAATTTTTCTCATGTTCTCTTTGTGTCGACGTCTGAGAATAAGTGGTTTGAGAACAGTGTTGCCTTTTTTGATTATTTCTAACCAAAATTGGTTATTTTTTGATCAATGTGTAGTTTTTGGTTTTGTTTATTTTTTTCTTATAAAAAAAACTATTTTTTGTTTTAGTTTTTATTAATTATAATTTAAACTTGAAAAAAAAATAAAACAAAAGTCTATGAATTTAATTTTGGTTATATTTTTTCTTATTTGGTGATTTTTTTCACAAATGTTGGTTACAAAATTTTTTTTTCGTGGCAACACTGTTTCAGAAGAATAAATAAAAAATTAGTCAAACAACAAAAACGCACGATGAGAACAATTGAGAACATTGTTACGCTCTTGGTTTCTTTATCCTTCCCTTCTATCTTTCCCCCCGCGTCATGAAATATTTTTGAAAAATATTCCAAAATATGTCAAAATGCACATTCTTTATACTTTATTTTCTATGGTTTTATACATCAAGAATCATATAGTGTTTTCACACCAAAAGTTAAAACCTGATTTTAGCATTAAAACCATAATCAGCTGATTTTGCGTTCACACTGCAAATTTTCTTAAATCAGGTTTTAACTTTCATACATTCATGACGGAACAGAAATGTTTTTGTTTAAGAAAAAACTAAAAATATGAAAAATTAAGAAATAATATTAATATTATTAATATTATTGTTAAAATATTGTTATTTATTATTGTTGTAGCATTCATTATTTGAAATTTTACATTTTTATACAACCGGCTTTTTATATTTTTACATTTGTTTTGTTTTTATTTAATTTTTATCTGCTGTTTTTACCATTTCAGAGCTGGTAGCTCTGATTTAGTACATAAAACAAGGTTGTATTTCATAAAATCAACTTAAAACCAATTCAAAAAAGGTTTTAAGTTGATTTTAACACAATAATTTTGTATGGTAAAAGCAGGTTTTATTTTTGATTTTAACGTTAAAACCAACTTTTGCGTTAAAACCACCCGGTGTGAAAACACTAATAGATAGCATACTTGTAGGGGTAACTACTATGCGTATGAGTAATATATTTCAAATGCAATTAAATATTAAGTATGTAGTATGTAGTATACGTGGGCATGGCCCCTCGCTCATTTGGAATATCGACATAAAAAGTAGCCTATAACTCCTTCCAGACATAGAGGAAGATACTGTGAAAATTTCAAGAAAATCGGTTCAGCCGTTTAATCGTCTATAAACTTCAAACATACAAACAAACACACATTCATATTTATATATAGGTTTTTTATCTCAAATTCACGATTTTTCGACTAATATTAAATGTTTTTCAAATTAAATTAAATTTTAATCGAAACAAATTAAATTATTTTTAACACAAATTAATTAATTTCTAAAACAAATTCATTGTTTTTCATTTGAAATTAAATTTTTTTCATTTATATTTAAATTTATTTCTTTTCAATTTCAATTTATATCATTTCAAATAAATTTTTTTTTATTTTAAATGAGGGAATATCTTAATCCTTGTACAAAATTAAAAGGTAAGTAAATAATTTTTGCCATTCATCCAACGGCGTAAACCGTATACATTACATTTTTCGCAAAACGCCCCAGAAGTAAGAGAGAAAATAATATTCATTGACGAATCTGAATTCAACTACCACCTTCACAGAAACAAGGCAAGGTCGAGAGTGAATACACCAGCCCATGTTATCGTTCCTACTGTTAGAGGACGAAACGTTTCTCTTATTGCGCTATGAACATACTTGGCGTTTTACATAAAAAAATAATTGCCAATTCCTGTGTTAATACTAATATTTTCATTAGTTTTCTTGAAGAATTATTTCACATGTTAAGTGAATCCAACACAGGCTAATGCTTGGCTAATACTAGATAACGCACAAATTCGTAAAACACAAATAGTGAAAGATAAAATTGCCGAGTTTGGGCATACATTAGTTTTTCTTCCTCCATACTCCTCCATGCTAAACCCAATAGAAAAAGTATTCTCAAAAACTAAACTGTGTGCTAGATAATACTGATATTAATATGGACTTGGTAACTGTAATTAAAAACTCCGTCGAATCGGTAACACCGTCTAATTGTAATAATTACTATATGACCATGTCATTATAATTAGCTGCATCTGGAGAACAGTTACAATGAATATTTTATATTAAATTTATAACTATATTACTATTTATAATCTTAATTTAAGGTATAAAAAGTTTTATATATTTTCAACTATTTTGCGTTAACAAAATTAATTTGAAGTTAAAATAAGTTAATTAAAAATTAAAAAAAATTAATTTAAAATTAAATATATTTAAAATGACACACAAAAAGTTTAATTTGTGTTGAAAATAATTTAATTTCATTCTAATAAAATTTAATTTGTTTTGAAGAAAATTTAATTTGTGTTAAAAAAATTTAATTTGTGTGCAAAAATCTTTAATTTGAGACTAAAAACCTATATAAGATTTATAACTATATTAATATTTATAATCTTAATTTACGGTATAAAAAGTTTTATATATTTTTAACTATTTTGCGTTAACTAAAAATTCATTTTAAGGTAAAATAAGTTAATTAAAAATTAAAAAAAATTAAATTAAATTAAATTAAATTAAAAATAAAGAGACGCTTCTATTTTAACTGCAATCACGCTGACAATTTTATTAGGAATGAGAATGAAGAATACAAACACGTGAGTTGCATTGTTGCGTTTTAAATTCATCAACTCCAACACTCCTCCTCAATTCACGTGTTCACATTGTAACATAAATAATAAGCAAAAAGAAAAAAATATATATACATATATATATAAATGTACCTATACAGTCAAATTTAAATTCTTGATTAATTTTAAATGTATTATTTTTGAAAGATTTTTCGTAAAAATATCTGCGACCATATCGCCAGTATTACAATACTCCAATTGTATCTCGCCATTTTTGTAGACATCCCTAATGTGGTGGTATTGCCTCCTTAGCCGCAGATGATAAGGCCATGTACTCAGCTTCCGTACTGCTTAGTGACACAATCGATTGTTTCTTGCACTGCCATGAGACTGCTCCACCAGCAAGAGTAAATGTATAACCCGTGAAGGATTTACGATCGGTGGTATCGCCACCCCAATCAGCATCCACATAACCATGAAACGGTTGACCGGTTTTACAGTATTTCAACTGTATAGTTATTGTATGGCCCAAATATTTAAGTACGCGTTTCGCGGCAAGCATATGTTCTCGATGGGGATCACTGTTCATTTGTGATAACTTACACACAGAGTGTAATATATCTGGACGTGTTAGCAATGCGATATACATTAATGAGCCAATGAGAGATTGATATTGGGCAGGATCAACTCGTTCACAATTGCTATTATCGCACCTAATCTGATATTTGGGCTCTAACGGTGTTGCCACTGGTCGACAGTTTTCCTTTTGGTATTGTTCCAAAAGTTGCCTTATCTGCGCACGTTGACTAATTCGTATTGCACCCTTTGAATCATCCCTTTCAACTTCCATGCTGATAAAGTAGCTTACTTCGCCTTTATCTACAACATCAATAACACGAGATATTTTGCATTTAACCTGGTTAAGCTCATCTAAATTAGAACTAGCGATTAGTAAGTCATCAACATATAGTGCTATCAAACTGAAGTTGCCATTTTTCCTCATTACGTACAGGCATGGTTCACTTTCGCATTGTGAAAAACCAATGTCTTTTAGGATTAAATCTATCCTTTGATTCCACTGTCGTCCGGATTGTTTAAGACCATAGATAGCCTTTTTTAACTTTAAAACGCAATGTGGGGAATTCTCATCAACAAATCTTTCTGGCTGCGCCATAAAAACATCATCGATAAGCTCGCTATTTAAATAAGCAGTTGACACATCCATTTGATGCAAATGCAATTGAAGTTCCGCAGCGAGAGCAAAAACCATGCGTATGGTTTCGTGTCGTACCACTGGCGAAAATGTTTCTGTGTAATTCACACCATACGTTTGTGAACACCCTTTTGCCACCAGTCTGGCTTTGAATCTCTTAATGTTGCCATTTTTATTTGTTTTTAGCGAGAATACCCATTTCGACCCTACTATCTTTTGTCCCTGTGGCAACTCTGTTAGCTCCCAAGTATTGTTAGTCAAAAGTGCTGGATACTCACTTTGCATCGCCTGCCACCAGTTATCTGCATACTCGCTATTTAGTGCCTCGTCAACAGTTTCAGGAATCTTAATACCACCAGCGCGCGTAAAATTTATCACATTATATTGCTTACGGGGTCTACCTCGATCGCCTGTTAGTAATCTCTTTGGTCTACCGGGTCCAATTTTGATTATAGCCTCCTTTTTCATCTTTTGATTTTCTGGATCGGCACATGTATCAACAACTTCTTCGGTTTCATTCATCAGCTCCACGCAATTTTCGTTCTCATTTTCGATGACGACTTCGAGGCTTTCATTTTTTGTAAGTGTTTCTATAAAGTAGACGTCACGGCTCACAATAATTTTGCGCGTGGTTTTATCCATCAAGCGAAATGCCTTTGACTCATCAGAATATCCGACCATCAGATATTCTTTGCCCTTTGGCCTGAATTTTCCATAGTGTTTCTTATCCAATGCGATGGCTATAGAGCCAAATGTCTTTAAATGCGATACATTAGGCTTTCGTTTGAACCAAACCTCATATGGTGTTTTTTCACACAGTGCCTTTGTTGGGGCTCTATTCCTCAAATACACTGACGTATTTATGGCTTCCGCCCACAATGCCTTGTCTACGCCAGCTGCAGCGATCATGCTTCTAGCCATCTCCACTACAGTTCTATTATAACGTTCGGCTACACCATTTTGTTGAGGAGTATGTGGTATAGTTAGCTGCCTCTTAATGCCTGTCTGCTTCAAAAATCTATCAAATGTTTGATTTACGAATTCTGTGCCATTGTCACTTCGTAAAATTTTCATTTTTTTATCTGTTTGGCGCTCCGCCATGGCCTTAAATTCACAAAATTTATCAAAAACCTCAGTTTTCGATTTGATAAAGTACACAAATGCATAACGAGATTTATCGTCGATAAATGTTAAAAAATACAGGTTGCCGCTGTTCGATGCCTTATTTATCGGTCCACATACATCGGTATGTACTATTTCAAGTAAATCTTTAGCTCGATTCTCAGAAGGTGAAAAAGGTTTGACTGTGCATTTGCTTCTCATGCAAATATGACAATTAATAGCATCAGGAAACTTAACGTTGAGACCCAGGACCATATTTTTCTTGACCAGCTCGTTTAAACTAGCACAGTTCATATGTCCATAGCGATTATGCCATGTCATAGCACGTTCATTACATGTAAAAAATAAATGATTAGAAGTTGCATTAATAATAAAAAGGTCTCCGACCTTATTTGCCTTAAGAATAATCTCACCACTAGAATTAATAATCCTTGCCGATTTGGATGTAAACATGACAGAGTAATTATTTGCAACTGCTTTTCCAACGGAGATAAAATTGCACCGTAATTGTGGCACAAATAGAACGTCATTTAGCTCGATGTCAGTAGTATCAGTTTTTATGCAAACCTTTCCAATGCCTTCGGCTCTTAAGCCGAAAGTCCATAGCATGCGTTTCATGCGAGCTTGCATTACATGCGTATACCCAAAAAGTAGAATCAGTGTAGTTGTATGTGACATGAAACATAAGAAAATGCATAGAATGCATAGATGCGTAGAACGCATCAAGTAGATCTACTTTCTACTTTTCTATGCGACTCATGCAGTGTTGGAAAATGTTAGCAGTTTTTTAAACTTGGCATGCCAAATTATATACTATTGTGAATGGTTGCGATAGATATGTTTACATTTTACGACATTATTATTTTCGCATTTTTCTTTTTGCATTATAAAAATATTAATAAAAACATATTTCATAATAAAGTTGACTACTAATTTAAGAGGAAAATACATTTTTAGCACATTTCTGAACATTTCATCATTTCATGAACAAAATATGCATGTTACTAGTTGTCGATTGTTTTTATGTACTGGGTGTCATCTACTTTGAATTTATTTATTTGTAAACATGAAAAATGGAGGATAAATTAACCGAAAACAATCGTCTTGTGTTCTTTTGAGGATTTTCGTAGGACTTAACAGCACAAAATATCACATACTAGCTAATACCCGGTGTGCTTCGCTACCCCCATCGGAATTAAATACATATCTCGTGATGCAACTGGATCGCCCACCATCAAAATTGTTACGCCATTGTTGGAGTCCTGGAGTTCTATCAGCATGAATTGCGATTATGTGGTCATCTGAACTTAATCGTAGGTCATCTGTGGCTTGCTTAAAGATCCTTACAAATTCGTTGATTTCATGAAACATCACTTGTAAATCGGCAACAATCCATTGTTTTGTGTCAGGGTTATAATGCAGGCGGTGGCGCAGTACAATTTTTCTATACTTTTCGCTCACATATACATATTATTGGGTTAATAAGTAGATTTGAAAATATTACAAACAATTTTCCTCTGGGTTAAACATGCCTGTCATAATTTTTCTCATGTTCTCTTTGTGTCGACGTCTGAGAATAAGTGGTTTGAGAACAGTATTGCCTTTTTTGATTATTTCTAACCAAAATTGGTTATTTTTTGATCAATGTGTAGTTTTTGGTTTTGTTTATTTTTTTCTTATAAAAAAAACTATTTTTTGTTTTAGTTTTTATTAATTATAATTTAAACTTGAAAAAAAAAATAAACAAAAGTCTACGAATTTAATTTTGGTTATATTTTTTCTTATTTGATGATTTTTTTCACAAATGTTGGTTACAAAATTTTTTTTCGTGGCAACACTGTTTCAGAAGAATAAATAAAAAATTAGTCAAACAACAAAAACGCACGATGAGAACAATTGAGAATATTATTACGCTCTTGGTTTCTTTATCCTTCCCTTCTATCTTTCCTTTCGCGTCGTAAAATATTTTTGAAAAATCTTCCAAAATATGCCAAAATGCACATTCTTTATACTTTATTTTCTGTGGTTTTATACATCAAGAATCATAGATAGCATACTTTAGGGGTAACTATGCGTATGAGTAATATATTTCAAATGCAACTAAATATTAAGTATGTAGTATATAGTATATGTGGGCAAGGCTCCTCGCTCATTTAGAATATCAACATAAAAAGTAGCCTATTCACAAATGTTGTTTACAAAATTTTTTTCTTTCCCCCCGCGTCATTCTTTACACTTTATTTTCTTTGGTTTTATACATCAAGAATCACAGAAAGCATACTTGTAGGGGTAACTACTATGCGTATGAGTAATATATTTCAAATGCAATTAAATATTAAGTATGTAGTATACGTGGGCATGGCACCTCGCTCACTTGGAATATCAACATAAAAAGCAGCCTATAACTCCTTCCAGACATACAGGAAGATACTGTGAAAATTTCAAGAAAATCGGTTCAGCCGTTTAATCGTCTATAAACTTCAAACATACAAACATACAAACAAACACACATTCATTTTTATATATAAGAAGATGTAAACTCATAAATTTGTAATTAATGGCATAAATTCTTTTAAAATCAAAATTTGATTTCCTATTTTTCCCAAAAATGTTCTTGTTTGCTTTTTTATTGTTTACCACAACAGCTAACCAAAACAAAAACCAGTCGCATAAAACGCATTGTGTGTAACTTGCAATAAGAACCGCATAGAAAGCAAAAATTGCAAGTAACGCAGTCCGCATGAAACGGATGGTATGGACTTTCGGTTTTACACACTTGTTATCTGCCATACATATATTCTCATCGTGAGCTCTAAGCGACACAAACATTTCTCGGCTGCTGCATAAATGTGACGAAGCGCCGCTGTCGACGCACCACGTATTCGCTTTAAAAACAGTTGAGTTCAAAACCGAGAGAGCAGAAAACGATGCTTGTGTTTGCTCTTTTTTCTTCTCCTTTTCTTTACACTGAGCTGCGTAATGACCTTTTCGACCGCAATTGTAGCAACTGAAACTAGAGGGTTTGCGCATATCTGTTTTATTGCTCTTGTTCTCGGTGTTGTTACGCCTTTTGACAAAATTTTGGTGTTTAACGTTGTTTGTTCGAACCATAAACGCTTCTACGCTACTGTCAGCATTATCAATTTCATTGCTGTTTGTTTTACGGCGCTCACCTCCTTCAGTTAATTTGACCTTCAGTGTACTTAGCCTAGGGAGGTCATCACGTGTTTCTAGAGCAATCACAAAATTTTCGTAGCTCTTAGGCAGACTTGCTAATAGCATTATTACAAACAGGTCCTCCTGAAGTGTAATTCCAATTTCTGCTAGCTTTTCAACTATTGACGTGAACTTACAAATGTACTGTTGGACACCTTCGTTATCATTCATCTTCATGGACAATAGCTGCTTAAACAACTCAACTTTGCGCATAGGGCCCCTTGGCTGATGAATCTCCTTTAATGTAGTCCATGCCTCCTTTGAAGTTTTGTTGTTTTTTATATGTGCTATTTGCAAAGGTGTTGCGCACAAAATTATTGTTGCCATAGCTTTTCATCCTTTTTTACCCAGCGTGATACCGCCAATTGTACGGCTTCATTGCCTACCTCAGGCTTTACTTGTTCGCCTGACACGACGTCCCAAAGGTCTTGGTGCACAAGAACGCTTCTGATTTGAAGACTCCATGAGTCAAAATTTGTCTCGTTCAGCTTTTTAATATTATATATAGAAGAACTCATCTTCTATTCAATCTTCTTTATTTGTTTACCCACACAGGATATTTCCAAAATGAAATCAATTTCCTTTTAACTAACCCGCTTTAGGTGTCTGGACCCATAACCTATTGGAATTTTCTCGAAAAGTAAAGAGACGCTTCTATTTTAACTGCAATCACGCTGACAATTTTATTAGGAATGAGAAAAGAATGAAGAATACAAACACGTGAGTTGCATTGTTGCGTTTTAAATTCATCAACTCCAACAATGACACACAAAAAGTTTAATTTGTGTTGAAAATAATTTAATTTCATTCTAATAAAATTTAATTTGTTTTGAAAAAAATTTAATTTGGTTACCGTAATTAACCGTAATTAAATTCAAGTGCGTTTTATAATAAGCTCCGTAAATTTAAGAAAAATAAAATATTTATTGGATAAAAATAGAAAAAGGACTATTTAAATCAGTAGAGAAGTGATTTCTTGATACGGGGAGGTAAAAAAAATAAAAATAAAAACATTTGAAATAAAAAAAAAAAAATTTAAGATGGCTGAGTGCCATCAGTGTAAAACTGCAATTCGCGGTGAATCTGGGCTAATGTGCGAAGGAGTGTGTAAGAAAGTATTCCATTGTACAAAAAAATGTTCTGGATTAGACCAATATTCTCGTGGAATATTAGAATCTGGAGGATTTATTCGATTTATGTGCGATGACTGCCTCCAATATATCCACAATGTTGATTTGGTACTTAGTGATGTGCAAGAAAATGTAAAGCGTAATAAAGAGAATTTGGCAGAATATAGGGATGAATTTAAAGAGACTCTTAAAACAAATGAACGCGAAATTAAGCAACTTCTTGAAGCGGTTGAGAAGAGATATACTGAGAGACTTAAACAACTAAATGAAGCTCAAAAATGTTGTGATTTAAATGTAAAAGAAATAAAAAAAATGTACGATGTGATGAACAAGCAAGAGAATAAAAACGAAGAAGTATGCAGCTTAATAAAAGAGTCGAATGTAATTGTGTGTGACAAGATAAAGAAAATAATAAAGGAATCAAATGAAAAACAAAAAGAATTGTCATACTCAGATATTGTGAAAAAATCAAAAGAGATGCCAGACTTAAGTAAACAAATATCCTTAATCGTTAAACCTAAGGGGAAGCAAGATGGTGAAAAAACAAAAGAAGAACTGAATAAAAAAGTGGATCCGGGAAATTTGAGAATTTCGAATGTTCAAAGCAAAAAAAACGGAACAGTGGTGATACAAACAGAAACGAATGATGAAAGAGAAAAAATAAAGTCTGCAATTGAAAATGAAATGGGTGATAATTACGAAATACGGGCGACTAAACCAATAGATTTAATAGTTGACATTAAATTTATGACTTTTAAATATTCAGAAAAGGAAATATTAGAAAAATTAAAGAAACAAAATCCTTTCCTTAATGATAGTGAACTAAAAATAGTGAGAACTTATGAATATAAGCGAGACAATAGAGTATTTTATAATGCAAAAGTAGCAACAGATGGCGAAGCGTATATGAAACTTATTAATGCGCAGAAGGTCAATATTGGATGGGAAAGATGCAAGGTTGTTGATGGAACTGATGTGATGCAATGCTTTAAGTGCAAAGGTTTTAACCATCAAGCAAGTGAATGCAGGAATGGTGAAATATGTTTTAAATGTCATGGTGAACATAACACGAGTGGTTGTAAAAATGAAGTTTTGCAAAAATGTATAAATTGTGTGCGGATGAATAATAGGTTAAACTTGGGACTAGATGTAAATCATTTAACTAACAATAAACAATGCCCAGTGTATCAAAACAAATTGAAAATTAAGAAACGAAGAATAGGTTTAACGGCATAACAATCAAATATAAAATTAAAAAAGATTTATGCTCTATATACAAACATACAAGGTTTAGTGAATAATTACAATCAACTTGAGATAGTCGCTACATATAAAAATTTTGAATTTATTATACTATCTGAGACTCATTTTACCGAAAATAGTGAAGAATGTGAAATTACTTTGCAAGACTATGATCATATAATATCCCTATCGAACTCTACTAGAACGGGAGGAGTTATTATATATTTTAAAAGGCATTGGAAAATGACAATCATTTCAGAAAAGCGTGAAAATTCGAAATATTGGTTATTGGCGTGTATGGCGGAATATAATCAGTCCCGTGTCATTTTGGCAGCAGTATATAGATCACCTAATTGTAGTGAAGCTGAAT
The DNA here is from genome assembly GCA_930367235.1 of Sarcophaga rosellei. Taxonomy (NCBI): domain Eukaryota; kingdom Metazoa; phylum Arthropoda; class Insecta; order Diptera; family Sarcophagidae; genus Sarcophaga; species Sarcophaga rosellei. Next base: position 58,520,263 of record OV884019.1, read on the forward strand.
TTTGTAAAGTGTTCGACGAATATTTGGAAGAAATATGTGAAAACAACTGTGATATAGTGATAAGTGGAGACTTTAATATAGATTGGGCCCAACAAAACTTTTATAGAACAAAAATTGAAAACAGCTTAAATGATAATGGACTTAAACAAGTCGTGAGCGAGTACACAAGGCTAACGAAAACATCAAAAACTCTAATTGATTATGTAATAACAAATAATTATAATGTATCAGTTAAAAACAGTGCAAAACATAAAATTGCGGATCACGAATCATTAATTATTGACATTAACATTAAAAGTGAACAGAAAAAACATAAAAGTGAACATATTAAGGACCGAAATATATTTAGATATAATAAAAATGCATTCCACAATCATTTAAACATGGTGATAAGCTGCGAACAATTGAACAATATAAATGAAAATGCTTTAATGATAAACGAAAATGCGTTAATGTTAGATAAAAGTTTTGAAGACACCATTAATATGTTTACAAGAAAGATAAAAACTAAAACAGAAAATAACATTAATAATTGGTTTAATAACGAACTACGCGAGCTAAAACGAATAAAAATTAATAAATACAAAAAAGCAACAATCGAGAACACCGATGAAGCATGGTCAACTTACAGATCGATAAGAAATTTATATAAAGTGAAGATTGAGAACGAAAAAAAAAAATATATTAATAACAGAATAAGTAATGCCAAAGACCAGAAAGAGATGTGGAGGGAAATTAAAAACTTAGTCCTAAAAAAGAACCAAACTGTGATAAGAAATGTGATATTTAATGGTGTAGAATATAAGAGTAATATAGAGATAGCTAGTCATTTTAATAATTATTTTGTAGATAGTATTAAGGAAATAAGAAACTCGATCGAGAATGTGCAATACATAAATAAGGTAGTAATAGTAAATCAAAACCTTCAATTCCGTGCAATATCTATGTTAGAGCTTAAGGAGATTGTAAAGAGTCTGAATGATAAATCGGATTATTCTAAGATATCGAAGAAAATGATTATTGATAACTGGAATATAATTGGAACAATTTTATTACGTATAATCAACAAATCTCTTGAAAATGGCGTGTTTCCGGACAACTGGAAAGAAACAGTAGTAACACCAATAAAAAAAGTAGCCAACACCATTAAATGTGAAGAATTTCGACCGATTAACTCCTTAAAAACATTTGAAAAAATTTTGGAGAAGGTTGTGAAGGAACAAATAGAAGATTATCTTGAAAAATATTCACTTCTTTCGAAGTTCCAATCTGGATATAGAAAAGGATTTTCATGTGAAACGGCAGTCAACTTTGTAATTAATCGATGGAAGAAAATAGGAAAAAGTAAGAAAATAATGGCAATATTTTTAGATTTTAAGAGAGCGTTTGAGACAATCGACAGAAAAATAATGATTGAAAAATTGTATTTATATGGAGTGCAAGGTGCTGAGCTCGAATGGTTTAAATCATACTTGAGCAATAGAAATCAAATAACGAGTATAAATGGCGTAAGATCGCAGCCTATTGAAAATGAACACGGTGTTCCACAGGGATCCATTTTGGGTGCTTTACTATTTAGCATTTATATAAATGATATGCCCCATATTTTAACTGGAAGCGAAATTACTTTGTATGCGGATGACACACTGATATACACAATAGGAGACACTAAAGAACAATGCTTAAACAAATTGACGAATGATATGAATAACATTAATCTGTGGCTGAAAATGAATAAATTAAAATTAAATGAAATCAAAACAAAAATCATAGAAATTAACATGACTAGCGAAGCAGAATTTAAAATAAATGAGAAAACTATAGAAAAAGTTAATGAAATTAAGTACCTGGGATTTATAATAGATACAGAACTTAAATTTAAAGAGCACATACAGTACATCTGTAAAAAAATTGGTAAGAAGATAGGTTTTTTCAAAAGAATCCGAAAGAATATCTCTACACTAACTGCAATTAATATATATAATACAACAATAAAACCACATTTTGAGTTTGGGTCAACAATTATCTACACATGCTGTAATGAATCGCAAATCGAAAGACTACAAAAGTTACAAAACAAGGCGATGAGAACAATATTGAAATGTACCAGATACACGTCTGTTAGACTCATGTTGAATATACTAAAATGGTTGAGCATAAAACAAAGGTTAAAATTAAACACGCTTATATTTATTCGAAAACTTAAGCGAGGAAAGGCGCCAGAATACTTATGCGAACAAATAAGATATGTTGGAGATGTTCAACCCTATAGATTGAGGAATGCGGAAGACTTCAGATTGCAACAGGTTAATACGACGGCAATGCAACTATCACTCTTTTACAAAGGACTAAAACTATATAACTCCCTGTCAAATAATATTAAAAATGAAATGAATGATTATGAATTTAAAAGACAATGTGTAAATTTTGTTAAGAATGATGTAAATTAGAGAAATATTTTTTTGTGTTAAATTCTATATTTTTTTTATATTATTGCGATATTTCAAAGTATTCAAGAAATACTAATAAAGATAATAATTAAAAAAAATTGAATTTGTGTGCAAAAATCTTTAATTTGAGACTAAAAACCTATATTGGTTTTTAATCTCAAATTCACGATTTTTCGACTAATATTAAATGTTTTTCAAATTAAATTAAATTTTATTCGAAACAAATTAAATTATTTTTAACACAAATTAAATAATTTCTAATACAAATTCATCGTTTTTCATTTGAAATTAAATTTTTTCATTTATATTTAAATTTATTTTTTTCAATTTCAATTTATATCATTTCAAATTAATTTTTTATTATTTCAAATGAGGGAATATCTTAATCTTTGTACAAAATTAAAAGGTGACTTATATAATTTTTGACATTCATCAGTATGTTTAAAAAAGGTTCAACCGTTAACGCTACAAACATTGTTACCAACGCATAGTTTCAGTATTTCTTGAACACAGAATCTACATTTTGATGTTCTTGGTAATGAGTTCATCAACATAAATAGTGAAAGATGAAATTGCCGAGTTTGGGCATACATTAGTTTTTCTTCCTCCATACTCCCCCATGCTAAACCCAATAGAAAAAGTATTCTCAAAAACTAAACTGCAATTGGCTACCTGATCCCGATATTAATATGTACTTCGTAACTGTAATTAAAATCTCCGTCGAATCTGTAACACCGTCTGATTGTAATAATTACTATATTGATATGACCATGTCATTATAATTAGCTGCATCTGGAGAACAGTTACAATAAATATTTTATATTAAATTTATAACTATATTACTATTTATAATCTTAATTTACGGTATAAAAAGTTTTATATATTTTTAACTATTTTGCGTTAACTAAAAAAAGAATTTGAAGTTAAAATAAGTTAATTAAAAATTAAAATAAATTAATTTAAAACTAAATATATTTAATATGACACACAAAAAGTTTAATTTGTGTTGAAAATAATTTAATTTCATTCTAATAAAATTTAATTTGTTTTGAAATAAATTTAATTTGGTTTAAAAAAAATTGAATTTGTGTGCAAAAATCTTTAATTTGAGACTAAAAACCTATATATATATATATATAAATTATATTTTGTTGTTGCAAAAAATTATTGCAAAAAATTATTCTTAAAGTATTTATTAATAATATAAATGTGCTTTAAATTTACGCACTTTCCCGCACGTGTAAAACATTCCAGGAAACCTGAAACCTCAGACAAATGCAATACAAATAAACAAAAACAAAACTTTAAACTTAATCACAATTTCAAGGTTTTTCTTCTATCATAATTTGCATTAGCTGTTAAAATCAAAACTAAGGGAAAATGCATAAGTAGTATGTTGATGGCCTTTCTGGAACACTTTTTCCATACAAATTTGGCATCATCCCTACGATACGATGGTCGGTTAGTCGATAGGTTTCTAACATGTATTATGAAAAGGTAATGCTTTTTAATGTGTGTGTGTGTTATAGTTGGTTAAGTGATAGGTATGTAACATTTGTTCGAGAGAGATGTAGGGTTTGTAGGGTGAAGATTTGTAACATGTTTTCCGAAAAGGTATTTTTTTTGTCTTGAGCCGGAGTTGGGAATCTTCTAAAGACACTTTCGTTCCAAAAAAAGAGTGCACGATTCACCATCACTGGTGCCTACGTACTAAACCCACCCCCTACACACTTCAACCACTTTAACCCCACGGGTTAGCTCGAAAGCTTCATTACATTAAGTCAAATTTCGTCTCCGTTCCACCAGTCTTCGGAGTTCTAGCATAACTTCAGCCATTCTGTGACTATATTGGCTCCATAGATTCCTACAGTTCAACACCTCTTCCATTAGCCGGTTTGGTCCTAAACTCGTTTCTTAGGGCCATCTAAATCTGTTAGAATATACTCCGCATTTTCCTCCTCATCTACACAGTTTGGGCACATAGGGGAAGTGTCATGACCAAATCTGTGCAGGTACTTCCGCCGTCACTACATATTCCTGCTCTCCTTCATCCGTTAGGTGTATTACTTTCCTGTCCTGAAAGTAATTGTTCAGAATCTCCATTAAGTATGGCGGCATAACCATATTAAAGAGGGCTCTCATAAGCCGCTAATTCCCTGAGTTGAACGCGTTTTTAACGTCAAGAGTGGCAGCCGTACAGTATTCCTTTGTGCAAAATCTCCATTTTTCGCCCTCTTTTGCGTCTTTTGCAATGTCGACCACCCTCCTTATCGCGTCAAGAGTGGACCGTCCTTTCCTAAATCCGTATTGCAGGTCCGCGAGAGCTCCCCCTGCCTCGGTATTGAAAAGGTAATGGTTTTTAATGTGTGTGTGTGTTTTATAGTTGGTTAATTTTTTTTTATAGCTAAAGGTTGGGAATCTTCGAAATACATTGGTAGCCCGGCCTACCGCAATCACCAATGCCGCATCAATAGACACCGAGCGGAAGGCAGAAATCACCCAGAGACCTGATCTCCGCTTCTATTACTGCTCTATAAGTCCTCTTATCCATGGCCCCGGCCCATATGGGGGCTGCATATATAGCGATCGATGTCACCACCTTCATCAGTAACCGCCTCCTCTCCTGTTTTGCGCCTCCTAGGTTCGGCATTATTTGGACAAGTGCACATGATGTCGCCGCACACTTTCCACCGATGTACGTCAGGTGTTCCCTAACGTGAGCCTATTATCAATCATTACTCCCAGATATTTAATCGCCTGCTCTGTGGTTATGTGCTGGTCACCTAACGTTATTGGAATAAATTCCATTCTCTTCCTACTGCTTACAAGTAGTACATCCGTCTTGTGATCAGCAAGTTTGAGACCTATTCCCGCGATCCAGCTCCTGACTATGCCAACCGCAGTGTTACACGTTCTTACCAATTCATCCAAATGTTTTCCCCTTATCACCAGGGCAATGTCGTCCGCAAAAGCAGTGATCTGTGTACCTCTTGACAATCTAAGCCATTGTATTGGGCCCATGGAACCATGCGGGACCCCCGCCGATACCGCGTATGTCTTCCTACCATCATCTGTGTCATATAAGAGCACTCTATCCTTAAAGTAATCCTTAATAAGTTCCATCAAGTAGTTCGGTACGTCCTTTCCATCTAGGGCTGCTAAAGTGGCATCCCAATCCGCAGAGTTGAATGCGTTTTTTACGTCCAAAGTGATGATAGCGCAGTACTCCTTATCGACCTCCAGCCAGCGCTCACCGCTGATAGCACCCTTTGCTATCGTCATAGCCATCTCTATTGCATCCATTGTGGATGGGCTTTCCGGAAACCAAATTGGTGATCCGACAAAACTTCTTTCCCCAGGAATGCTTCCAGTCTCATACAAATTATCCTCTCCAAAAGTTTTCCAGGTGTGTCGATCATACAGAGCGGGCGGTATCCCGATGCATCATGCACGTTGTTACCCTTCGGAATGAGAACCAGTCTCTGTCTTTTCAATATCCTAGGGAACGTCCTCTCCTGAATACAAGCATCAAAAACTTGTCTAAACAGCTCAGTATTACTTTAAATGGCCGTCTTAAGCGCAATGTTTTGGATCCCGTCGATCCCCGGTGCTTTGTTAAGTTTCATTTCCCCACAGACTGATTCCAATTCCTGCCTGCTGACTGCTGGGATTTCCTCCGGTGACCGCATATCTCTCACGCAGTACGTAATTTCGGCTTTGCGCGGAAAAAGGTCCGCGACGATTGATTGCAACTTAACTGCACATGTCGAATGTCCTCCGAATATCCTCCAATGCGAGGACAAAGGTTTCCCTGTCAAAGGTGGAGTCCTTCCAAAGAGGGTTCGGAGGGCGGCAGGAAAGTTGTGTCCCGTAAAACGTTCCAGGATTTCAAAAATGATAGCCTGGTGATCATATATGTGTATATGTCAGACACCAACTACGTAGATGAGGACGTCAGGGAGTCGCTGACGAATGTCAGGTCAATTTTTGAGCACCGTCCATTCCTCGAGAATGTATCCTTGTGATCATGATTAAGTAAAACAACCTCCAGTGTTGCAAATGCGTCAAGTAGGCATTCCCCTCCTGAGTTAGTGTATGCCGAGCCCCATTCAACAGCCCAAGCATTGAAATCCCCGGCGATTGCCACAGTTCTCACGTTCCTTGCTTCCTTGACGATGTCGTCCAGTCCGCGTTTAAAGCCCTCTATCGATAGGCTAGGGGAAAGATAGCAGCTGAAGAAATGTACTCCATTAACGGTGCATTTCACAAAGCTCTCCCACCTGTCGTCGACATTTCCCACCGGGAATTTACCACAGGACCATATCAAAGCCTAGGTGCATTTGCTGGTTATCCAACGTTGGTTTCCAGATGTTCTGTAGTGCTCAGTATTGTCAAGTCTATTCTCTGCTCCCGCCCCATCTGCTTAAGCAGCTCCTGCGCCGCTTCGCAATAGTTCAAGTTCAACTGCAGAACTCTCATTTACCCGCGCCTGTTAACTTCCGTCGTGCCGCCAGATAGTCATGTTTGCACTTATGTCCTCCGGTGATATGTTTCAGGTCAGCATCCGGATGGCCTCTACAGAGAAGGCAGTGGGGGTCACGCCCACAAGCCTTGGCAAGGTGACCCTGCGAATGGGTTTTTTTTCTTTTTTTTATAGCTTTACGAGCTGAAGGTTGTTAATCTTCAAAAGACATTGGTAACCCGGCCTACCAATGTGCACGATTCGCCGCAAGACTTACTCTCGGCTTGCTGAGCGCCTGCGTACTAAACCCAACCTCGTTCGTCACACTTTCAACCATTTGCCCCTCCCGGGACCTTCTAATTCTGCTGATATTGCTCTCTCAGCCAATCTTTGCCGCATCAAAACTCTCCTCGCGAAAACACATACTGCGTTCCAGTTGTCACTTGAGGTTAGCATTAGCCTAACCACATTATCGAGTGTTACCTGGGATCCTAATGTCCTCACCAAGCAAATTCGTTGATCGTCGTACCGCGGGCAGATAAAGAAAACATGCTCCGCCGTCTCCTTCTCATTACGGCATTCTGGGCATGCTTCATCTACGTCGTGTCCATACTTATAGAGATATGCTCTATAACATCCGTGGCCCGTTAGCAACTGTGTCAGGTGGAAGTTCACCTGGCCGTGTTTCCCTTTGGTCCATTCGCCTATACTCGGTATGAGTCTGTAGGTCCATCTTCCTTTGCTGGAATTGGACCACTCTTGCTGCCACCTATCCATGGCATCTTCAACCAATTGCACGGGGTTTAAAAGATTCGTCACCCGTCTTGCATCCTGTTTCCTCTTCTCTAAGTCTACTACTAGTTTCAGGGGCATCATTCCCGCTATCACCAGTGCTGCATCAGTAGACACCGTCCGGAAGGCGGAAATTACCCTGAGAGCTGACCTCCTGTGGGCCGTTTCAATTCCTGCTCTATAGGTCCTCCTATCCATAGCCTCGGCCCATATAGGGGCTGCATATATGGCGACAGATGTCACTACCTTCATCATTAGCCGTCTTCTCTCCTGTTTCGGGCATCCTAGGTTAGGCATTAATCGGGCAAGTGCACATGTCGTCGCCGCACATTTCTCACCGATGTACGTTAAGTATTCCTTAAACTTGAGCCTGTTATCAATCATCACTCCCAAGTATTTAATCACCTGCTTTGATGTTATGCGCTGGTCGCCCACCGTTATGGTAATAAATTCAATCCTCTTTCTACTGCTTACAAGTAGGACATCTGTTTTGTGGTCAGCAAGTTTGAGACCTATTCCTGTTATCCAGCTTCTGACCGTGCCCACCGCAGTGTTACACGTTCTCACCAATGGTTAATGTGGGTGCTTGTGTGTGTGTGTGTTATAGTTGGTTAAGTGATAGGTATGTAACATTTGTTACGGAGAGAGATGTAGGTTTTGTAGGGTGATTGTGATGCGTTTATGCCGGTTGTTTAGTTTATTCAATGCAAAACGTATTTCAAGTTACATACAGTCTGGCGCGTGGGCAAAAATATATTTCACATATTTTTCATTGTGAAATTAGAACTGCTAACGTACTAATTGTCACGCTTTGCATATACTTAGGTTTGTGTGTGTTAAAATTGGGGAGCATTCATCGTGTAGGCAAAAAAATATTTCATATATTTTTCATTGTGATATTTGATCTGCTGAATTCTCACGCTTTGCCAGGTGTCATTAATGTTGAAATAAAAAAAAAATGTTTAATTTGTTTTATTTTACATAAAAATTTGGCAGCATACATTGCTGTAAAAGAGTGTATTCTTAATTTATTTATATGATTTAATCTTATATAAAAAAATGAATGTGTGTTTGATTGTATGTTTGAATGTTTGTATGTTTGTATGTTTGAAGTTTATAGACGACTAAACGGCTGAACCGATTTTCTTGAAATTTTCACAGTATCTTCCTGTATGTCTGGAAGGAGTTATAGGCTACTTTTTATGTTGATATTCCAAATGAGCGAGGGGCCATGCCCATGTATACTACATACTACATACTTAATATTTAATTGCATTTGAAATATATTACTCATACGCATAGTTACCCCTAAAGTATGCTATCTATGATTCCTGATGTATAAAACCAAAGAAAATAAAGTATAAAGAATGTGAATTTTGGTATATTTTGGAATATTTTTCAAAAATATTTCACGACGCGGGAGGAAAGATAGAAGGGAAACATAAAGAAACCAAGAGCGTAACAATGTTCTCAATTGTTCTCATCGTGCGTTTTTGTTGTTTGACTAATTTTTTATTTATTCTTCTTCTGAAACAGTGTTGCCACGAAAAAAATTTTGTAACCAACATTTGTGAAAAAATCACCAAATAAGAAAAAATATAACCAAAATTAAACTCATAGACTTTTGTTTTATACATATATAAAAATGAATTTGTGTTTGTTGTTGGGCATGAGCCGGGAAGGTTTCTAAGTTGGTATGACCTCTTTCCTACAGGTGGCGGCACTGAAAATTACTAAAAATGATTTAAATCGTAAACTATGCAATTGATCATGCTATGATCTTTAGCAAAGTTGTTGCGCATGAGTCGACGGAGGTTTCAAAGTTGGTGCGATTAATTTCCGATAGATGGCGCCACTGAAAATTGTTCAAAATGATTGATAAGCAATTGGTCGACCTACACCTCAAGCACGGAAAAAAGAGCATTACGAGCCTCAAAATTAGACGAGCAACGAGCATTGAGACTGGATAATCTTCGCGGACATGCCGCTGCGACCCGTTCGCATGAATCACTTGAACAACGAGAAGGGAGATTAGAAACTGTTCGAATGCGTACTACTCAGGCCTGTTCGTCTGAATCATCTGAACAACGGGAAACAAAATTAATAAAATTATTAAAAATAAATTGGGTATTTATTTAATGTCTTCCCTTCAAATTTATTTTAGTTGGTGGCGCGGCAAAGTGTGCAGGGTATAGCTAGTGTTGAATAAATAGGAATATAGTTGAACGTGTTCTTGTTGCACAAAGCTGAGAGTTTTTGAATTTAATTAACTTTTTCCATACAAATTTGGGAACATGCATGTAGCCGTAAAGACTGTATTCTTTATTTTATTATTTTTTTGTATAATATTTTATTTTTTTATTGGAAGAAATAATTTTTATAAGGAATTTTAAAGTGCGTGTTAAACCGTGGACCGAAAAGAAAAAAAAGACTGTTGAGCACACTTGGAACACTATAAAAAAAGGTAGCAAATATTAGAAGAAATTCCAAAGTCAATAATAAATAAGCACAAAAGAACAATCACTTTCCTCTTGTTTGTTGCAGGTTGGCTTCTCACTTTTCTTTTTTATTAAATTCAAATTTATCTCGTTCAATTTTTATTCATAAAAAATTTTTCCACTTTATTGTTTTTTTTTCACAAAATTTAATTACATTGAGGTTTTATATTCTACTCTTCACAATAATCTTCTATATAAAAATGAATGTGTGTTTGTTTGTATGTTTGTATGTTTGAAGTTTATAGACGATTAAACGGCTGAACCGATTTTCTTGAAATTTTCACAGTATCTTCCTGTATGTCTGGAAGGAGTTATAGGCTACTTTTTATGTTGATATTCCAAATGAGCGAGGGGCCATGCCCACGTATACTACGTACTACATACTTAATATTTAATTGCATTTGAAATATATTACTCATACGCATAGTAGTTACCCCTACAAGTATGCTATCTATGATTCTTGATGTATAAAATCAAAGAAAATAAAGTATAAAGAATGTGCATTTTGGCATATTTTTCAAAAATATTTCATGACGCGGGGGGAAAGATAGAAGCGAAGGATAAAGAAACCAAGAGCGTAACAATGTTCACAATTGTTCTCATCGTGCGTTTTTGTTGTTTGACTAATTTTTAATTTATTCTTCTGAAACAGTGTTGCCAAGAAAAAAATTTGTAACCAACATTTGTGAAAAAATCACCAAATAAGAAAATATATAACCGAAATTAAATTCGTAGACTTTTGTTTTATTTTTTTTTTCAAGTTTAAAATATAATTAATAAAAAAAGAAACAAAAAAAAAAAAAAGCTTTTTTTATAAGAAAAAAATAACCAAAACCAAAAAAAAAATACACATTGATCAAAAAAATAACCAATTTTGTTTAGAAATAACCAAAAAAGGCAACACTGTTCTCAAATCACTTATTCTCAGACGTCGGCACAAAGAGAACATGATAAAAATTATGAGAGGCATATTAACCCAGAGGAAAATTGTTAGTAATATTTTCAAGTCTACTTATTAACCCAATAATATGTATATGTGAGCGAAAAATATAGAAAAATTGTACTGCGCTAAAAACCTAAAAACACCGTATTTAACTTGGCTAGTATTCTTCCAAAAATCAAAATCATTTCTAATTGATATTAGTGAATCATACTGTAATATTTCTTTGGGTGTAAAATTGAAGTCTGAAAAAAGCGACATGAACATTCTCCTTTAGAAGCTGACAAGCAACTGAATGCATTTTTACGCTCTCATGATAAGAGCAACACATTGTTACGCTCTTTGTTTGTGTTTATTTTCCTTCTGTCTTCCGCCCCCCTTATCCAGAAATGATTTTTTAAAAAAATTGGTGAGAGCGGGTCGTAATGCTACTTCTGCATAATGCGTATTCTTTATATCCATATTCTTTGATAAAACTTAATGGAATTGGATATCACTCATACGTCACATATGTAGTTTTTTTAATGAATTTTACATCTATATAAACAAAAATGATTGTGTGTTTATTTGTTTGTGGGTTTGTTTGTTTGAAGTCAATAGACGGCTAAACGGCTGGACCGATTTTCTTGAAGTTTTGACAGGACCTTCCTGTATATCTGGAAGGAATTATAGGCTACTTTTTATTTTAAAATTTCAAGAAGGCGGAGTGCTACGCCCACATATTCAATAAGAATTTAATGTCGCATATCTCATAAACTGCGTATTTTGTATGGACAACTTTGACGTACTCATATATGTATAAACAAAATGGGCGGATTGGCTATAGTGCGCGTGTCACATCCAATATAAAAAATATTAAATTATTATATCTTAGAAAATATCACAGTTAGAGTCCTAAAATTTTGTCGAATACACTTTAGTATCAATATGAATATTTTAGACAAAAATGGCCTGACTAGGAAAAGGGTGTGGTACTTCCCATATGAATTAAATGTAAAACTTCTTATATCTCGGAAATCACCTATATATATATAAATTAATGTGCATTTGTTTGTATGTTTGAAGTTTATAGACGACTAAACGGCTGAACCGATTTTCCTACTTTTTATGTTGATATTTGAAATGAGAGAGGTGCCACTCCCACATGTACTACATAACCTACTATTGTAAGATAATAACAAAATGGATATATTGGAAAAACTATATCAGCAAGATACGTCAAATTTTGTACAAGTAACTACGGTTTTAATATAAATACTTTGGACAAAAATAGGCGACCTATCTTTAGAGGACAATGCACCTTCCATATAAAGTAAATACTAAAATCTGCCTAACTGAAGAACTTTAACAGTTAGAGTCCCCAATTTTGTATAAATAACTTTTGTTTAAATATAAATATTTTGGACAAAAATATGAAGTAAATACTAAAATCTGCATATCTAGAACACCTGAACAGTTAGACTGCTAAAATTTTGTACGAATATCTAAAGGTTCAATATCAATATTTTTGTTAAAAATGGGCTATCAAGCATTAGGGGCGTGGCAAACTCCATATGAACTAATTATTAAAATCTGTATATCTGGAAAACTATAACAGCTAGAGCCCCCAATTTTGTATTTCAGCTATAGGAAGGTCTTGCCTCTCACGTGAAGTTGTTACAAAAATTTGTGTATTCTTATTAATTAATAATATTAGAAAAATTCTCTGATTAGTGAGTGTAGAAATTATTATAACTTGAAATATGCAATAAGTAAGGTTGAGATTGAAATTTTCAACTCATATATAGGTTTTTAATCTCAAATTCACGACTTTTCGACTAATATTAAAAGTTTTTCAAATTAAATTAAATTTTATTCGAAACAAATTAAATTATTTTTAACACAAATTAATTAATTTCTAATACAAATTCATTGTTTTTCATATGAAATTAAATTTTTTTCATTTATATTTAAATTTATTTTTTTTCAATTTCAATTTATATCATTTCAAATTAATTTTGTATTATTTTAAATGAGGGAATATCTTAATCTTCGTACAAAATTAAAAGGTGACTTATATAATTTTTGCCATTCATCAGTATGTTTAAAAAATGTTCAACCGTTAACCCTACAAACATTGTTACCAACGCATAGTTTCAGTATTTCTTGAACATAGAATCTACATTTTGATGTTCTTGGTAATGAGTTCATCAACATAAATAGTGAAAGATAAAATTGCCGAGTTTGGGCATACATTAGTTTTTCTTCCTCCATACTCCCCCATGCTCAACCCAATAGAAAAAGTATTCTCAAAAACTAAACTGTGCGCACGCAATTGGATAGCTGATCCTGATATTAATATGGACTTGGTAACTGTAATTAAAATCTCCGTCGAATCGGTAACACCGTCTGATTGTAATAATTACTATGTTGATATGACCATGTCATTATAATTAGCTGCATCTGGAGAACAGTTACAATGAATATTTTATATTAAATTTATAACTATATTACTATTTATAATCTTAATTTACGGTATAAAAAGTTTTATATATTTTTAACTATTTTGCGTTAACTAGAAAATGAATTTGAAGTTAAAATAAGTTAATTAAAAATAAAAAAAAATTAATTTAAAATTAAATATATTTAATAAGACACACAAAAAGTTTAATTTGTGTTGAAAATAATTTAATTTCATTCTAATAAAATTTAATTTGTTTTGAAGAAAATTTAATTTGGTTTAAAAAAAAATTGAATTTGTGTGCAAAAATCTTTAATTTGAGACTAAAAACCTATAGATAGTAAGTACTAAAGTTCATACTATTTAAATATTTATCTTGAAAAACATATACATGTACATATGTATGTAATAGTAATGTTATTGTTTACTTCTAAAAATGGGTAACTAATAAAAATATTATTTATTTAAAAAATACATTAGGTAAACTTTATAATAAGCATTTTATTGGGCGATGTATTCATTACTTTTAATTACCTAAGTAATAAAGTGTAAACTGTCAATATTTTTCCCAAATAAAATAAGTAGTTGCAAAACTCATCAAAAAAAATTACATGCGACCGATGCAAACACACTTATTTGTTAAATTTTAATAACATTAATTTTCTTCAAAAGGTTTTTGACTTGAACCGATTTCATATTAGGTAAAATATAAAGAAATAAATATAACACGCATTCGGTTTTGGAATTCAGTTGAATCTTCGATTCTAAACAAGTTAAATGTTATTTGAGTGACATTTATTTTGCAACAATTTATAAAAATGCCCCCAATAAAAGCATCCCTTTCCTAAGCACCAAAAATGCATTGCGTTTGCAATCCCAGAGAGCAAATGAAAGTTCGGAAGAGCGTGAAAGTCGCCTCAGGACTGAAAGGAGTCGAGCTTCAACCTTTAGAGCCGCCGAAACGCCATCACAACGTGTAGAACGCCTTGAAGGCCTACGACAACGTGCCACAACATTAAGATCTACTGAAACACTTTCAGAAAGCCAAGAGCGCCCTAAAAGCTTCTGAAACGCCGTCAGAACGCGAAAGACGTCTTGAAGGTCTACGACAACATGGCACAACCCCACGAGCTACCGAGACATCGTTGTAACATGAAGGTCGGCTACAAAGCCAGCGAAATCGAATTGAAACATCACGAGCCACAGAAACACCTTCAGGACGTGAAAGGCGTCTGGAAGGCCTTCGACAATATGCGACAACCGCACGAGCTACCGAGACACCTTTGGAACATGAAGGTACCACAACATCACGAGCTAATGAAACAGAAGTCCAACATGCATCACGAGTAGAAAGTCAGCGGATTCGAACATCAATAAGAAGAGCAGCAGATAGGATAGAGCAATATAATTTTCGTCGAGAACAAAATCATAATCGAATGGCGGTGAATCGACGTAATGTTTTTCATGGATACTCAGGTATTGCATTTAACTACAGATCTGATATAGATTATACCGAAGATGAAT
Source organism: Sarcophaga rosellei (assembly GCA_930367235.1). Lineage (NCBI taxonomy): Eukaryota > Metazoa > Arthropoda > Insecta > Diptera > Sarcophagidae > Sarcophaga > Sarcophaga rosellei. Next base: position 58,535,369 of record OV884019.1, read on the forward strand.
TAGTGGCAATTGGTGACATGAATAAAGTCTGCCAATATTGCAATGCACTCAAGTACAAAAATGAAACACCTAGAATGTGTTGCTCTTATGGTAAAATCGTTCTATCTGAATTACTTCCACCTCCAGAACCATTGCAAGTGCTTATTTCAGGTAAGTTTTTCGAAATATATACTTTTTTTAATTTAACAAAATATTAATAAAAAATATTTTTTCATTTAGGAACTAATGTGGATTCACAACATTTTCTTAAAAATATAAGATAATATAATTCGTGCTTCAAAATGACATCTTTTGGTGCTACCAAAGTAATTCGATACAACTTTATGCCAACGTTTCGTGTTCAAGGTCAAATTTATCATAAAATGGGATCATTGTTGCCAATTCCAAATGAAGATCCTAAGTTCTTACAAATTTATTTCATAGGAGAAGCGGATAACAATGACCAAGTGCACCACCGCCTGCATTATAACCCTGACACAAAACAATGGATTGTTGCCGATTTACAAGTGATGTTTCATGAAATCATCGAATTGGTAAGGATCTTTAAGCAAGCCAAAGATGACCCACGATTAAGTTGAGATGACCACATAATCGCAATTCATGCTGAAAGAACTCCAGCTGGACAACACCAAGGACGATACAATGCCCCAACAATGGCGTAACAATTTTGATGGTGGGCGATCCAGTTGCATCACGAGATATGTATTTAATTCCGATGGGGGTAGCGAAGCACACCGGGTATTAGCTAGTTTTTAATAAAATAATCACTATATAAAATTCCAACAAAAAGTTCTTAACGAAAATTAATTGCACCAATCTTAAATTTTTTTAAGCAAAATAGTTGCATCCCTTTGGATGCTACAAAACAAATGATAATTAATAAAACAAAACAAAAATTTAATGCCAAAAAACAACACTAATATTAATATATAAAAAAAGCTTTATTCTATACTACAGCGCCCTCTGTTGCCAGTTTGCCATCGTTTAAAGTTTAAACAGTCCTGTTTATGTCGCCAAGGATAGGAAGTTTCGACTATCAAACATAAACATACCGACGCCTTTGCAGTACTGCAACTAAAAAAGATGTCCTCCATCTAAAGAGAAGAAAAAAAATCAAAAGAAGAAAAACTTTAATATTAGTTTCATATTTCAAAAGAATAGAAAACCAAAAAACTTGACATCTTGCACCAGTTCCAATTGTGATCCGTCAGAAAGAAAAAGTTTAAATTGAATAAGAATCATTCAGGAATAAGTGTCATGGTCTATGATTGAATTCTGGAGGATTATTGTCCCTCCACTAAATTAGAACTAGTGCTTAAGACGAACTAGGTCTTCAGATCTTACGACCATGGAACGAACTAGGTCCACTGGTAGATTATTAGGACGAACGAGTCCGTTATTTTGCTGGGCTAGTGGACGGGTTGCCCTCTTCGATACTTCAGTTTTCTAATTCAACCTTCCTAGGGACAGACGGACTAGGTATATTGCCCGATAAATGGAAGGTTTAACTTCACCGGCCCGTATTGCCACAAGTCCACCAGGTATGGTCGTGGCTCAATCAACCCTTGAGTTTATTGTCCTCGACATCTTCACCTCTCTTGGATTTCCTGGGGGTACCATGACACTGTACATACATACATACATAATTGGCCATTACAATCCTTCAGTCAGGATTACGGCCTATACATTATAAGCTAAAGTTATTTATTAAAATATTTAGTTCGTTGGGAAAATTACAAGCTTTCCAATCGGCTTTATAATTATTCCATGTTCAGTTCCCAAATCCACAGTTCTTACGTAACCATCATTAATTTAAACGTAGCTATTGGCAATCCAAATTTTTCCTACAACTTTTTCGAAATAAAAGTTGCTTGCGAACCGGAGTTTATCAGAGTAAATATTTGCCCTCGATGACAAAAGAATCTGCCCATACTTGGCAGCAAAATAGTTTTGCACATCACTACCAAGCTTTGCTGCACGACTAGAACTTGTCGCATCGAAAACTCCAAGTTCTCGAGAGGATCCAAACACCTCCCGGTGCAGCAAAGAATGATGTCGCAAATCGCAGACCGAACAATCCAAATTTTGCCTGCATTCATTCAACCTATGACCAACATCGAAACAGTCAATCAGTGTTGCCAGAAGCCGGTTTGGAAAAAGTGCAAAAAGTTTGTCAAAAAAGTGTAATCCTGAATAAAAAAGTGCCAAAACTTTAAAACCGGTCATTAAAAAAAAAACTAAAAAATGAACAGCGTTTTTCATTATAAATATTCGTTTTTTTAATTTAGGTAAAATTTTATTAAAATTATTCGAAATTTAAAAAAAAAATCCTTATCTTGGTTTAATAAATATGAATTTAGTTTGATTTAAACAAGTATATGGAATAAAAAATTATTTATTTTTAAAAAATATTTATTACATTTGAAAAGTTGAATTGATTGAAGGAAAAATATATTAATTTTTTTGTATTTGTTTTCTTTTTTTCTTTTTTGATAACATTCAAAAATAAATATCAATGTTAAAAATTAATTTAAATTAAAAAAAGACTAATATTGCATTAATAAGAAATAATTTGAAATATGAATTAGAATGTAATATACAATTAATTGTATGTTAAGTTCTGAAATTTAAGAAATACATTGAAGTTTTAAATAATAAAAAAAAATTATAATTTTTTTTACAAATTTTATTGGAAAAAATTAAATTGTTAATCAACGTTGGAATTCTTGAATTCATTCAGATCAAATATGGTAAGTATTCTGTTAAATATAATAATGTAGAAAACTCTTTTAATATTTTTTAATTGTGTATTATGTGTGGTTTTCATGTTAGATAATAATAATATCAAAAGAAAGAAAAAAGAGTTTCTTTTTCAAATTGTTATTATGCTGATTTCAATTTCGGATATTTACTATAAATTTATTGTATTTTAAGAATAAAGATTTTTAATATTTGAACTATATCAAAAATCTAATATTTTTAATTGGTATACGTAAAATTTAACTTTTTAATGTATATTTTTTATTTAATTAGTCGTTTTAATAATTTTTTATATTTTTTTTGGAATATTTATATTTTTTTATTGTATTTTACGCAAGCAACATTATTTACTTTTTAAGTAGTTAGATTTGAATAAACTTTTCTGTTTAAATAATTAATTATATAAAAATAAATACATATTGTATTTGTATATTTTAAAATACTATTCAATGCAATTATTTGTTTTGTAATTTAAAATATTTAAATTTTTTTTTAAAGTGCAAAATGAATGTAAAAATGCACTTTTAATGCTAAAAAAATACAGAAAATGAAAAAGTGCTAAAAAGCATCTGGCATCTTTTTAAAAAAAAAGTGCAGCAGACGAAAAAAGTGCTAGAATTGCACTTTAAATGCCATTATTGCAACACTGCAGTCAATACACAGGTTGTTCTGTTTTACTACCAAAATCTTTGCCCAAGAATGAAAAGATTCTGCTACAGATTCAAACGCTCTCCAAACGAACGCTCAAACTTACAGCTCCAAATTGCTCTAAATAACTACCCGAACTGTAGTATAGTTCCATTGGTCACAAATATCGTCAGAAACAGTTTTACGAATCACCCTGAATAATAAGCCGAGCTTGTATAAACGAAAATTATACCTATGCACCGACGGATAATACAGGAAGATTTTCAGCTAACTAACAGCAACAAAAGTAGGAACCAAAAAGAATCCACAGAATGGTTGAGATTCTGTTCCTCACTAATTCTCCCAACGAAATTGAAATCAAAGAAAAATGTCCAAAAAATTAAATAAATAATAAACTCAATCAGAACACAACTCGAAAATGTCCGCGTCCTAATCTCTACTAATCACACGATGCGCAACTAAAAACGACAATATTTTAAAATTAAATAAAAGGTCACCGTGACCACCCTGTTATACACAATGTACTACCGCGATCAACTTAGCGCCATACCGCAAACTTAACAAAAGTAATATAAGTCAAATAAAACGAGAATATATTTTAAAGATACTACGCACTTCGCGAAACTAAGCCAATAGGACGAATTCCCAATTTCAAATAATGCGATACTTATTACTGCCCTCAAAAATCAAAAAGGAACAATAAAAAAATACATAGGTGAAAAGGTAGTACCGAACAACTTTGTATTCCAAATTTTTTCACTTTGTGTATATGTGCATATAGTATACAAAATTGCCAAATTATATTAAATATTAAAATATATATATAGAAGTCGCCGTGGTCTAGTAGGTAGTGTGTTGGCTTATTAGACGAAAGGCCCGAGTTCGAATCCCAGGCCAGACATCAAAAACAAAATACAAAAAGTGTTTCTTCGGCGACTTCCTCTCAGCAGATTTCTAGCAAAAACTCTGAGAGTAAAAATTGCAATGAAAAAGTTTCTCAAAAAATCTGTCGTTCGGAGTCGACTTTAAATTGTAGGTCCCGCCACTCATGTATAAAATTAACGCACACAACATGAGTGGTGTTGAGAAGCTAGGCCGTAATCCTGACTGAAGGGTTGTAATGGCCAATTATGTATATATGTATGTATTAAAGTATATTAAATTTAACATTAAATGAAAAACAACAAATTCATAAATTTTCAACAGTTTTTATCAACAAATAAAAATGATTCCAAAAATAAATAAAAGAATAAAAAATTGTACGGAAACCCATAAATAAATACTATTGTGTCATCCCACTTTACTTCATTACAAATCAAACAAACTGCTAAAAATCCCAGATTTGTCCCCAATAAAAGTGAATAAAAATTAGTTATGAGTACCTCCTTCGTGTATCCGGTGGATTAGACGAATTGTTATAAAAGGCAATGTGCTTTGCTATTTAGCCAACGCACCATCACTAATTATATCAAATTGGGTGGTTGAACTCGATGTACATTAATAAAACAAAACAAAAATTTTATGCCAAAAAACAAGACTAATATTAAAGTATAAAAAGCTTTATTCTATACTACAGCGCCGTCTGTTGCCAGTTTGCCATCGTTTAAGTTTGGATTATCAGACATAAACATTACGGTTTTCTTGTTTTCAAAAATGGTTTTATTGAAAAAAGAGTTTATTGTTTTGGTTAAGAAAATTATATGTATATTTATGGTTTTAGGAAATACTTAGTTTGTTATAAATAGACTAAATATTTGTTTGAGATTTAAGAAATATGATTAATGTTGTAATAATAATGTTTAATTTGTTTCATTTTTATATTAATACTTTTATTAGAGAAAAATACAAAAAATATTATTCTAAAACTTCTTATAATTATAATAAAATTTTATTAAGGGAGTTTGATGTTATGGTTGTTGTCCATGATAATCTTAGTTATGTTGGCAAGTCTGTAGCAGAAAATGCACATCGTTGAACGTAATCAAATTAATTTCCAATTTAAAAAATGTTTGTGGTTTTTTAAGAATTGATTTGCATTATGTATGTAGAATGTATGTAGATTTTTATGATAAGAAATTCGAAAATTATTAGTTTTTTTATAAGTGAAATAAATGATTTTATATTTTTAATATATAACACGATCAATTATTAACTCTGTTAATAAATACACTACTTTAAATATTAATAAAATTGAGTGAAAACGTTGCTTTAATCAATGCGGAAAATCAAGTTTTGGAATCGCCAAACGTAATAGTGGAATCACCTATTTACGATGTTATGTTATTTGACTCCACTGTGTCCTTAAAGGAGGTACAAATACTGAAGCTATGTGATTTCAATGATTCAATGCGGGGTTTAAAATTGCAGAAGAAATGCCAAAGAAAATGATGGAGATATTAAAGTTTCTAAAATCCAAGAACACATTTGTATGCGAATACCGGAGGACATATGAATGTCCAATTTGCCTTGAAGACATTTCCGGTAAGAAAATGTATTTCATGAATTGTTCGCTTGAAGTATACAAGAGGTGTTATGATCGAATGAATGAAAAGGAATGTCCGCAGTGCAGAGAAAAGATTACTGGATTGAATGTTATAGACGCATTGGTGAACAATTTTACGTTAAATATATTGATATATGTATGTATGTATATAAACAACAAACAAAAGAAGAATACAATAAATCTTAAAAAATTAAATTACACTTATTTTGTCTTTTATTTGTCTGTATAGAAGAAATATAAAAAAATACGTTTGTATAAATTATAAAGCTTAATTGTTAACATATAATATGATTTACACGTACATATATTAAAAGATTGCGATTAAATATTTTTACAGTCATATTTATGTAAATTATTATTATTATATATAAATGGTGTCGAAACGTTACTGAACATTCGTAATTCGTTGATCATTTTTAAAAATAAATTTATATGATCATGATATATTTTATTACTATATTTATTCAAAAACTCCTTTAATTCATCGGATGTCAGCATTTTTCTGTGTTTGTTTTTCCATTGATTTTTAAGTTATCCGTATATGTAAAAGATGTTAGCCGTATGATGGATAATTTGCTACTAATTTCTAATTAAGGGAGAAATAATTTAGATGATTTCAGCGATATTTTCTTTATTTAAACATATATCAATAAAATTGCGAAACAAAATGACATTCTTTTCAGCACACATTAGATATAAGTTATTATTTATGCTATTCTTATGATAATTGCAAACATGTATGTATGTATATGTGTATTACTTTTATATAAGTTTTTATATTTGAAAAAGAGGTTAAATTAAATATACATATTTTCTGTTCTATCGTTTGAAATATTTCTTATAACCATTCTTCTTTTTAGGGTCCTTCAACATATATGATAGAAAACTTTTCATTTTCAATAATTGAAGTTAAGTATTATATTACTTTACCAGAATTTTATTTACTATTAACAGAATTTGCAATAAAATCGTGTTTATAGTTTTAATGTTATTTAAAAAAAATCAATTATAATAAAAAATAGTTGTCGTTTCAGAATTTACCATATGTATAATAAAATTTCACTTGACTTATGTAAAATTGTTTATATGGTATAGTTGCTCATACTAACTCTTTTAAAGGGTTCGCCAAAAATTTTATTTTTTTTTAAATGCTTTAAAAAAACTACTGAATATTTTCTCAAAATTCTTTTTTTTATTTGAAAGTACAATCCTTCCGGTTAATAATGGAAAATAATTTCATTCAAATGGCTGCCTCTGCTGGCCATGCAGTAGCCTACACGGTAGGTCCAATTTTTAAGCACATTATCGATTGTACCACAAATAATAGTCCAACGGTGTCAAATCGCAGCTCCGAGGTGGCCAAACGACATCAGCTCTGCGGCTGATAATGCGATCTTCAAAAACAGGGCGCAAAAAATCGAGTGTAGCTTCGGCTGTGTGGCACGTAGCGCCATCCTGTTGAAACCAAATGTTGCCAATATCCTCCTCTTCAATTTTTGTGAACAAAAATTCGTTCAATATGGTCCGATAACGATCGACATTGACTGTAACGGCCACTCCTTGCTCACTTTCGAAGAAAAATGGCCCAATTATGCCTCTGGACCAAAATCCGCTCCAAACACTGACTCGTTTTGGGTGCGTCGGCTTTTCAATGTATGCGTGCGGGTTTTCTGTGCCCCAAATGCGACAATTTTGCTTGTTTCTAATTCTGTCAGTCGATAGTTAACGAATCGATATTTTTTTCAGTATTGTGAAAACTCAAATAAACGTTTTCCAACACTGAACACTTTTGTAAACAAACCCATATGTCTGTAAAGTGGTAATCAATTCAATTTCAGTGCAAGAGGGAATGTTTTCGCTATGAACTTCTTCATTATCATATAGTGTACAGGCTGAAGTAAATGAATCATTATAAGATGTATTACTTTGTGATGTAGTTGAAAAATATGATCACTACAATCTTTTACTTCTTTTATTTTAATTTAATTTATTTTTAATTTTAACTTTTTTCTTTAGTTTTTAAAAAATTCTGACTTACGTTTTCTTTTTTTAATTTTTGTTAACAAAAAAGCTTTACTCGATAGGTTTACTTTACTTGATTAAAAACTCGCAAGGTTGCGTTCGAACAATTGCACACTATCGACTGCTGTCATTAGAAATGTCGATACATATTAATCGATATCGACTGACAGAATCCCAAAACTAAAAAAATCGAACGTACGAGTAAGTATTCGATCGTATACGACTGCCAGAATTAGCCCCCTGAAACGATGATTGTTTTTGCCAAAATCGGCATCTTCTGTAAGTCGATCGCAGGCCGACTTAGCGATGCGAAAACGCATTGGATGGTCAATTGGCTTCAACTTCTGAACCAATTGGACTTTGTATGGCGTCATACCAAGCTCTTTATGCGAAACTCGTCTCAATGATGTCTCCGAAATATTCAATTGTTGAGAACGACGGTGAATATATGTTGATGGCGCTTCACGCACACTTTCTGCCACAGCAGCAATATTCTCGGGTATGCGCACTGATTTGGCTTTTCACGCTTTGGTTTATCGATGAGGATGCCAATTTCTTTCACTTTTTTCACAAGATAACGAACATACGGAGCTGACGGTGCTTCTCTTCCTCCAAAATCCGTACGCAATTTTCACACACATTCTGCAACATTACCATGATTTTCGAAGTAATGTCGCAATATTTCCCAGCGTTGTTCAAGCGTATACACAACCATATTAGTTCAGCGGAAGGATAAAACTAATTACCTGTCAAATCCGACATGAGCTAAGTGTTACCATTCACGAAATAAGCACTAGTTGAAAAAAACATTAGATGGCGGACCCTTTACTTATTTTTACATTATTTATTTTAGTAGACTAGAGTTTAATATATTATATAGTTCTTATTTTGATATGTAACTCATATCATCTTCAACATTATTATAATTGGCAGGAGGAATGATTTGATTATCATTCTTTATTTTTTTTTTTAGCTGAATTGTTAATAGTCTTAAAACTAATATCAACATCATCTTGAAATGATTCGTCTATATCATAATTTATAAATGAATACTTATTTAATTTTTTCATATTGCTGATTCCAAGTTTTTCAATTATATGATTTAAAGGGTTTGCTATTGGTTGAAATGTATCTTCTAATATATTTACCCTATCTATATTGTTCTGGTTTTTACAATATCATTTAGTAAGTTATTATTATTATTACTCACATTTTTTTGTTTGTAATGACCTGCTTACTATCTTTTCACGATCTGGTCACTATCTGCTTTGTATCTGGTCATGATTTGCGTTGTACAGTAAACCCTCCTATAACGCGGTACTCTCAGAACGCGGTTTCCATATAACGAGGGGCTGTAATTGCGATAGCCCTTTTATAACGCGGTACTTTCCAAACGCGGTTTCCATGTAACGCGGAGCCCTCCTATAACGCGGTACTCCTACTGCGCGAATTCCGTTCAATAACATCCCATAAGTTCCTTGCAGTCTTTTAGTTTAGTTTTTATTTCATTTTTTGTATCAGTCCTTATATGAACTCTTGAATTCAATAAAAATAATTTATAATTTATCTTGCCTTTTGTATTTCTTGGTCTCCATATAAAACGCGGTACGAATGATGGGAGTTGTACTAACTCTGAGTTTCTTAAAGCGTGGTTTCCATACAACGCGATAGACGGTTTCCATAAAACGCGCTACAAATTAGCTTGGTTTGTACGATGAAATCCGAGTTTCTTATAGCGCGGTTTCCATATAACGCGGTATACACTCAGCGCGTTATAGGAGGGTTGACTGTATCTGGTTATGATCTGCTCACTATCTGCTTATGATCTGGTAACTATCTGCTTATGATCTGGCCACTATCTGCTCACGATCTGGTCACTATCTGCTCACGATCCAGTCACGATCTGCTCACGATCTGGTCACTATCTGTTCATGATCTGGTCACCATCTGCTTACAATCTGCTCACGACCTGCTTTATATCTGATCATGATCTGGTAACGGTCTGCTTTGTACCTAATCATGATCTGGCAACGATCTGCTTTATATATGATCACGATCTGCTTATGATTAATTTTGTTTTTTATTTAAAACCTATCTTATAACTGGATAAAATTATCAAATCCCTTAAGATATCTTCTTTTATTCAATTAATCATCTTTACTAACAACAAGAAATTCATATTGCTACGAAACGACCTAATATCGTTTAACATTAAGATGCTAACAAACGCACTATCACTACAAAGAACATGTTGATTAACTATAAATACACTAACACATAGAACGTACATGCTTGCGTATACCAACAAAATCAGTATAAGAAAAGAAGACAGACAAGTATGAGAGAGAGCAACAACAAACAAGCAATGTTAACCTGATACACAAACAACAATACGGTCGCGATAGAATTCCCGAGAAGGCGAGAACAAGAACCTTCCTCTTCGAGAACGTTCATCATACTGATTTTGCGGACATATAAAGAGGGGAGATATAGCGAGAATCCAGTCAGTTATAGTTCGGTCAGTCTTGTGTGAAGACGGTTGCGTTCGAAGTAAGCAGTTGTTAGTGTTTACGCGAGCACAAGGTTTGTTGCTTACAAAAAGGTTGTGAGCAAAGAAGAATAACGAACAAGTAGTTATTGTGGTATAAGTTGTAACAGTGGTACACAAGAGTAGTGTGAATAATAAAGAGTTAAACTGAAATTAACACATATTTGTTTTTATTTTAGTTTGCAATCAACGAATTCATAATCTAAACGTTTTTAAAAAGGTAAAAACGTAACAATATATTAAAGAATTCATTGATTTAAGAGCTAAAATGTATTCAGTAAAAATTGATAGAGTTGATGAGTAAATTAAAAATATTAAAGGTGTTAAACAATGAGTAACTAAAAAATTAAGCGTAAATGACTTTAGAAAATGTTTATTAGAGAAAAAATTATACTATAACACAATGTTTATATTTAGATTTAAGGTACATAAAATTTATACACAAAATATTAGTAAACTAACATTAAATTATTTAGATGATGAGATATATTAAAGAAAACGGTATTAATACATATGCATGGGGACATTATAAAATAAATTCTCCATCAACCTTATCATCATGCAATTTAAATTTATGTAAAAGGAGATTAATTTAATTAAAGATTTTGTTTTATTTTTTTATATATATTTTATTCCAAATGATTTCAATATAATTTTTAATTCAAATGATTTCAATATGATTTTTAATTTTTAATAGTAGAGCAAGTTTTAACCACAACCAATTTAACGTTAAGTTTTAGACACCACTGACATCAACTGCAACTTATCAACTGCAACTTATCAACAGACCTCTCCCCAACGACGCCACACTAAAGGGCTGCCAGATCGCACAGCTTTAACCCTAAACCCATTTACACTCGGCCTTCCTGATATTCATCGGACTCCGATGAAAGCTCTTTTTATTCGTCAAAATTCTTCCAATGTTTCATGAAGTCACAGCTTGTGGATGTCTTATTTGGACCCTCAAATTCCGCAGCTTTCGAAACATCGTAGCGTTCATTTTTCTTTACCTTCTCTATTTTATACGGACCTAGATATTCGTTAGCCAACTTTCTTCCCGCTATAAATTGTGTTCTTTTGATAGCAACCAGATCACCAATTGAGTAATCACTATGATTCGTTCGGTTTTTGTCAAACTGCTTCTTATAGGTCTCTTGTGCTTTAAGTATCTGCTGTTTCGCCTCGTTCCGTAATTCTTCACGATTTTTATCAAACTGCTCAATTAGTTCATTCTGTAGTATTTCTAGGATTTTGTTCTCAGGTGCTAATTTCATTTTAGTGTCGAACATGATCTCGAATGGTGTAGACTGAATGGAATTGTAAAGACAGGAGTTTAACGATCGTTGTACTTGTCCCACTTTGACGAATCTCCGTACGATAATTTGGCAATGACAGATAAAATACAGCGATTGACACGTTCGACTTGTCCATTGCCTCTTGGAACACCCGTTGTAGTCAAAATATGCTCAATTGCGTTCTGCTCACAATATTCTTTGAAACGTTGTGAAGTAAACGCTGATTATTAGTCACTTATAATACGACTTGGATTGCCAAAGGTATTTGACCATATCGACAAATTTTTAACCACCTCATCAGTATTTGTTGTCTTTGTGGTGAAGAGCCATACGAACTTTGAAAAACCGTCAACTACCGCCAAAATGAATTTGTATTGCTTACACGTCGTATCCATTGGTCCTAGATGGTCAATATGCAGAGTATGCAATGGCAAACTACCTTTGTCGATTGAATGCAGCATGCCCTCTTTTTTACCCAGTTTCTTGTTGTGAATAATGCACCTTATGCAATTTTGTACAATCTGCGTGACCTTTTTTCCGCGTGTGGTATATGAAATTGCTGCTGCACTGCGTGCATGGTTTTTTGCGACGGAGAAGTGTCCGTTTTCGTGGCAGCTTTTAATTATTTCTACCTCCATAGCCTTTGGAACCAATAGCAAATCGTTACCATTCACTGTTCTGTAAATTAGATCACGTTTGACTTTAAAATCTTCATAAGGTTGTTCCTTAAGTATTAGTGCTATTGCTTTAATATATTCATCTGTTTGCTGCATACGTTTAATACGAGCTGTTATTTCTGTAGATATTATCATTACATTCATTGGGTATCTATATTAAAATATGAAAATGTGCGCAGCGTAAATAAAATACGTCTGTATGGTTCGAAAGTAAAATTAGAAGAGAGAGTTTATTATAATTATTATATATACACATATTATACATTTGACAGTTATATCAAAGAACAATAGATATTAAAAACAAAGTGTATTGATAAGTATACAAGCTTGCTTTGAGCAAAATATATTTGTCCCTATAATTTCAACATTCCCCCTGGACAAATATTCTGTATAGTTATCTTCACTCTTTGTTTACATATGGGATATTAAGACTTCATATATTATGTTCTACTTAATTCCAAGATCGGATAAAAATTTTGTTTGTTTTATAGCAACTACACCTTTTGTTAATATATCAGCCAACATATTATTAGTTTCAATATATTTTAAAACTACTTTATCATTTTTAATGGCTTCAGATATAAATTTTGCTTTTATGTCCACATGTTTTGTACGAGATGAAAATGAATTGTTCGTTGCAATGTGTATAGCACTCCTATTGTCGCAATAAATTACCATTGACTTGGTAACGTCACCAATCAATTCCCTTTGGAGTCGGTTCAACCAAATGGATTCTTGAATTGCTGCAACTAAGGACATAAATTCAGCTTCAGTAGTTGATAGTGCGATTGTACGCTGACGTCGTGTTGCCCACGAGATTGCTGCTCCTTGATGAATGAAAACGTAACCTGTTGTAGAGCGTCTGCTATCAATATCACTGGCCCAGTCAGCGTCACAAAAACCAATGATTTCACTTGATTTGCCCTTGTAAATCAATCCTTTATCAATAGTGCCTTTTAAATATCTCATAACTCGTTTAACGCCATTCCAATGAGCTTTACCAGGATTTTTAGAAAATTTGCTTAACATATTTACAGCAAAGCAAATGTCTGGCCTGGTAATCTGTGCAGCGAATAATAAACAGCCAACAGCTTCCATGTAGGGAACATCCTTCATCTGCTGCATTTCATCATCGTTATCTGGACACATTTCTTCCGTAAATTTTTGATTCAAATCAATTGGTGTCGAAGTTGCATTACATTGATCCATGCCAAAACGTGCTAAGACATCAGCAATATATTGGCTCTGATCAATTTTTATAGTTCTTGCCGTCTTATCAGTTGTAATGCACATACCTAAGACTGACGTGGCCTCACCCAAATCCTTCATCTTAAATTTTGTGGATAAAGCCTTTTTAACATTGTTGAGTAGCTTCATTTCGCTTGCAAATATTAAAACGTCATCAACATATATTGCCAAAATGAGAATTTTATCTCTATCTTTGAGATAATATATACACTGATCTACCTCGCTTCGTTTCAGACCATAACTTAACAGCACTTTGTTCAATTCCTCGTTCCATACACGACTTGGTTGTTTTAAACCATAAAGCGACTTATTTAGCTTGCATACTAAACCAGATCCGTCGTCAAAACCAACTGGTTGCGTCATGTAGATTTCTTCTTGCAACTTAGCGTTGAAGAATGCTGTTACTGCATCCATTTGATGTACAAATAAATTATACTTTGCAGCAAGAGCGAATAAGAAGCGAATTGATGTATATCTTACTACTGGTGCATAGGTTTCGTTATAGTCGATACCCTTCTGTTGGTTAAATCCCTTCGCTGCAAGACGAGCCTTATACCGAACTATTTCACCAGCGCCATTTACCTTAGTTTTGAATACCCATTTCGAAGGTATGGCTTTTTTCTTTTCAGGTAATTTTGACAATGTCCAAGTCTTGTTCAGCATAAGAGAATCATACTCTTCTTTCATTGCATTTTGCCACAATTCTGCATGTGGGGATGAAAGTGCTTCTTTAACTGTAGATGGATCATTGGATACGAATTCAACAGCGCAAAAATTATACGACGACTTTAACTTATTCAAAATTCTCTCTGATCGCCGCAATTTGCGATCAACTGGCGGGACATCTTCTTCTGGTGAATGTGCACCATCATGTACTTCAGTTGCATTCTCTTCTTCGGATAAACTAGTGGCATCAACAAACTCTTTTGCTTCGTTGAGATTAGAGTCGGCATCAAAATTATTTTCTGTAGCAGTAATTGGCAATTCTTCAATCACTGCCCCCTTAGAATTGTCTATGCTGCTATCTTCAATTTCGTCGTTTTCAGAGACATCTATTACAAACGAAGGAAAATTTAACTTCGTTTCTTTTTTATCGATTACCTTGTCTTCTGTTTCAAAAAATACAACGTCACGGCTCACAACTATTTTCTTCGTCTCAGGGTTAAAGAGTCTATAGCCTTGTGCTTGGTTACAATAGCCAAGAAATATGCATTCTATTGACTTTGGCGCAAATTTCGAACGCTTTTCTTTTGGCACATGTAAAATTGCCTTACAACCAAAAATTCGAATATGTTTCAGATTTGGTTTCTTGTTCGACCAAATCTCCTCAGGACAGCGTGTGTTGTTTCGTACTGGCATACGATTTAATAAATATGCTGCAGTTACCACCGCTTCTGCCCAAAATTTTTCGTGAAGTCCTGAATCAATTAACATGCAGCGCACTCTGTCAGCAATTATGCGGTTCATACGTTCTGCAACACCGTTTTGTTCTGGTGTGTATGGACAAGTTTTTTGATGTAAAATACCATTTTTTCAATAAACTCCTTAAAACGGTTATTTACATATTCAGTTCCATTGTCGGAACGCAATACTTTAATTTTACGTCCACATTGTTTTTCAGCAAATTCTTTGAACTTTTTAAACTCACCCAATATATATCGCGATCCCGAAAACGAACTAACATTTATTGGACCCATGACATCTGAGTGTATCAAATCAAGGACGTTTTCTGCACGTTTACCAACTTCTTTAAATGGCGATCTGCTTTGCTTGCCTTTAACACAAATCACGCAATCATTTTTCTTCAATCCAGAGAAGTGTATACCATTGCAGACATTTTTAACAGCGCATAGATTTTCATGGGATATATGACCAAGTCTACGATGCCAAATTTCACAGTCTATTGCAGCCATTACACGTTCCTCAGGTCTAGACGTTTCTGTTGAATATCAGTTCAGACGATATAAATCGTTTACTACATTAGCGCTTGCCACCATTTGATTTCTTTTATTAAAAATCTTGCAGTGATCCTTTTCAAAAATCACCTTATTTCCATTTTTTGTCATCTGACGCACAGAAAGAAGATTTGCACAAATTTCCGGCACATACTCCACATTTCTTACAATTGTACTGATATTTCTCTTGTTAGACAATGACATTTTTACATCGCCGACACAATTAACTGGAATTTTGGTATTGTTTGCGATAACCACCTCTTTATTTACAACTTCCTTTTTATTAAACAAAATGTTTGATTTATTTGTCATGTGAGATGTCGCCCCCGAATCAACATACCAATCGGTAACACTATCGTTTTCATTTACTAGGAACGAGGCATACAATGCATTGAAATCCTTTTTATAATTATTTTTAGTTTTAGATTTTTCTGTCTTCTTCTTATTGGGGCAAAATTTACTACAATGTCCAACTTCTTTACAGGCGTGACAACGAAATTTTTAATTACCTGTTCTTGAAGATTGCTCTTTCGAATACAATGCATTACCTTCATTTTTCGTGTCAAATTTTGCATCTTGAAGTAGCAAAGTTTTGACTGCATCAACGGTTAAATCACTAGCCGAATTCTCCACAGCTAACACCAAAGCTCGGAATTCATCAGGCCAACCAGCCAGCATTAACGAAGCTGTCAGTTCATCGTCAATATTCAACCCAGCGTTCTTCACCTTTAGCGACGTCATTACAAGCCGATTTACATAGTCGGGCATAGACTCACAATCCGATAGCTTTATTTGGACTAATTGTTTTAACAACTCAACTTTACGCGTTAATCCTTTGTCCTCATAGGCTGCTAACAACGCATTCCAGGCTTCATGTGACGAAGTTGCCGTTGCAATATGCGCAAAATTACTAGGCTCTATCATCAGTGTAAGTTCCGCAAGCGCAAGCTCATCCGCTTCCACATCTGTTTCCTTAGGTTCATTCGAAAGAGGTGTTTCTATCGGCTTCCAGCAATGCTTAATTATCAAATAAGAAATTTTCACGTCCACACAATTTCTCGAACGGGAACATGGGGGATGATGACGCCATTTTTTTCACGAATTCAGAAATACCAGCGATAAAACAAATCCAACAATATTTCAATAATCCACGGAACTTTTTACTTCAAACCAATTCAGCGCAATTATAAATCAATTTTTTTAATTATTTAAAGAAATATTTCGCGACTTATAGGCTTATATTTGTTGTCTTTGTGGTGAAGAGCCATACGAACTTTGAAAAACCGTCAACTACCGCCAAAATGAATTTGTATTGCTTACACGTCGTATCCATTGGTCCTAGATGGTCAATATGCAGAGTATGCAATGGCAAACTACCTTTGTCGATTGAATGCAGCATGCCCTCTTTTTTACCCAGTTTCTTGTTGTGAATAATGCACCTTATGCAATTTTGTACAATCTGCGTGACCTTTTTTCCGCGTGTGGTATATGAAATTGCTGCTGTACTGCGTGCATGGTTTTTTGCGACGGAGAAGTGTCCGTTTTCGTGGCAGCTTTTAATTATTTCTACCTCCATAGCCTTTGGAACCAATAGCAAATCGTTACCATTCACTGTTCTGTAAATTAGATCACGTTTGACTTTAAAATCTTCATAAGGTTGTTCCTTAAGTATTAGTGCTATTGCTTTAATATATTCATCTGTTTGCTGCATACGTTTAATACGAGCTGTTATTTCTGTAGATATTATCATTACATTCATTGGGTATCTATATTAAAATATGAAAATGTGCGCAGCGTAAATAAAATACGTCTGTATGGTTCGAAAGTAAAATTAGAAGAGAGAGTTTATTATAATTATTATATATACACATATTATACATTTGACAGTTATATCAAAGAACAATAGATATTAAAAACAAAGTGTATTGATAAGTATACAAGCTTGCTTTGAGCAAAATATATTTGTCCGTATAATTTCAACAATCTACTTAAGCAATCTACATGCTTCATCCTGCTACCTGCGCGATGGTCAACGGTGTAAGAAAAATCTTGTAGGTACAGGACCCACTGTGCTACATCTCTTGGAACATCTTTTTTTGCTATCGTTTGCTTAAGCGCTGAACAATCAGTGACCAACTTAAATTCAACCCCCAAAAGATAGTGCCGAAACTTTTAAAACGAAAGGTAAGCAGCTTTTACTTCCATAATGTAACTGTGCAATTTAGATTCTTGTGGCGAAGCTTTCTTACCCCAATAAAAAACAGGGTGGAGTTGCTCATTAAAAACCTGAAGAAGCGTTGCTCCAAAGCCTTCTTTGGATGCATCTGTGTGCAATTCTGTTCTAGCATTTCTACTATAAATCTTTAAAACTGGTTCACTGGTTATAGCTGACTTTAACTCTTCTGTTGCTGATAGTTCTTTACAAGTTATTTGAAACGGTACGTTCTTTTTCAACAGATTAGTCAAGGGTGCCGCGATATGGGCGTATCCCTGCACAAACTTTCTAAAGTAACCAGTCAGCTCAAGAAATCAGCCCACGCCCTTTATATTTTTCGGCGTTGGGAACTTTTGCACCGCATTGGTCTTAACCTTGCCAGGTGAAATACTACCATCCTCAACATTATGGCCCAGAAACTCAATTTTGCTTTTTAAAAAGGAACATTTTGGCCATTTAAATTTCAGATAAAATTTTGCAGCTGTATTTAAAACAAGTTTTAACTTATTCAAGCATTCTTCAGCATTTTCGCCGTATATTATTATATCGTCAATATAAAGTTCCATAATATCGGAATTAATAAGTGTTTGAAAAATATAACTCACATATCTGATGAAATTAGCTGGTGAATTACAGAAGCCAAATGGTGCTCTATTGAATTCATATAAACCTTGTTTGGTGATAAAAGCTGTGTATTTTTTTACTGTCCTCTTGAATAGGCACATGAAAAAATCCGTTTTCAAGATCCATTGCGATAAAGATTTTAGTTTTCTGTAATTTTAATAGAACGTCGTCTATAACTGGTACTGGCAGTCTTTTAACACCATTTTATTTAGTTGACGATAATCTATACATACGCGGTAATCACCGCACTTCCTTTTTGTTAAAACAATTCTACTGGCCATATCCGACACTGATTCTCGAATAATCTTTTCATCAAGCCATTCCGCGATTTGATTGTTCACTATTTGCTCGAGTTGAAGAGGCAGACGACTGTAATGTATACATTCACCCGACTGCTACTCTAAGGCTCTCAAATAAATTAAGAGTACTATAGGAAACTTACACAGACCAGACAAACATATTAAACGGCTCGGTGAGTGTCGAAAAGGTTTAATGTCATTATTTGGTATTATTTTCATTGATATTGGACACTCTACACGCGGCACGACTGGTTTGTCTGATTTAACAAGATATTCCACCTTTTCTTTATAATTTTTACCAACATCTAATTCTATTACGTTGATGTTATACACGCCAAGTTCATCCGGTATTTCACTAAAGTCTTTCTTTTCAAAAGTAAAACCGTTTTCATCATTATAAAATTTAAATTTTCCTGTAAAATCGTAGCCCAAAATGGCATCACATTTTATTGCATTATTTGGCACAACAACAAATTCATGGTCTGCTTCTATTTCATCGACTTTCACTATTGCTGTAAAATGTCCTATTGGTACTGTCCTTTTGTTACCGAAACCGAAAAGCACAGCTCTATTATTTTGTAATTCGCAGTCTTTATAGTTTCTATTAAATACACATTATTTCACAATAGAAACATCAGACCCTGTATCAACCAAACACTCTATTTCTTTATTATTTAATACTACCGTTTTGTATCGCTTTTTGTCCATAATTATGTTAACTGTTTTTGTAATGCCTTTTTTATCAAGTGCACTCGAGCTAAAATTTTTTGCGACGTGTCCGAATTTGTTACATTTAAAGCAGTTTTGCACTCTGCTTTTTTATGCTCTGTCGAAACACAATTAAAACATCTTTCTTTTTTCACCGGTGTACTTTTGAAATATTTGCTTTTATTTTCCTCATAGTCACTTTTCATATGCTCATAAATTTCGTATTTTTCCCGAAGCTCTTTATATGAAGTTGCACTGTATAATTGATATTTAAATTCCGACTTCATTTTCAACCCGTCTACTATATAGTGAATTACCGACAGTTCATCAAAATTGCCTAAGGCTGCAATCTTGCGCATTTGAAGCATATACTCGTGAAACGATTCACTTTCTAATTTATGTTTGTTACTTAACATCTTATGAACTTCATTACAATTATATTTCTTAGTAAATGCACTTGTTAATTGTTGCTTCAGTTCATTATAATTGGTAACGTTCACAGTTTCCAAGAATAGTTTTGCCGTTCCTGACACTTTGTTACGCGCCTGCACATATTTTTGTTTTTCATTTAATTCTTACGCATTTGCATTACTTTCGAACGTTTCGAACCAATCTTCTACCGGCATGTTTTACCATTAAACTCAGGTATAATTTTAGAAAAATTGTCCACCGAAATGTTTGTTTTGTTATTAGCTTCATCTTCTTTTGTAATTTTTAAACTTAATAACCTTATTAATTCACTCAGTTGTTCATTAGCCATTGTATTGTTAATATTATTTTCTTGTTTGTTTACTTCTTTATTTTCTTGTTTGTTTTTACTTTCAATTTCTTTATAAACTTTTCTGTCAACTTGTATTTGTTCTATCAATGGTTCTTCAACTGTATCACTCTCAGCTGTTATCAATGACTTTACAACTGCGCACTGTAAATGTTCTATTGCAACCGTTTGTACAGGTCGCTTATTATATATATATATATTCTATATATATGTATATTCTAAAATAAAACACAAACAAGTGTATTCGACGAACTTCACTTTACGACTGCGTCGTACTCTTTTATTTATTCTATTATATACATTCTTAAGTCTATTAAAACAGAGTTGTAGTTATAATTGTTATACATCTCAATATGAAGGGTTGTATTTTAGAGTACTAAATTATACTACTATATGGATGGCACTACACCTCCCTTTTCTTTAAAAAAAGGTTTTTATGACTTTTTTTTCATATATATTTCTTGACAATTTTTTTTTTCATATATATATATAATCCTTTATAAAATCATATTCAAATATAAGCGTTATGCTAAAGATTAGGAATTAATTAAATATCTAAAGTTCAAATAATGGTAATAAGGAGCAACATAATAACGTTATTATGTTAAATTCTTAAATAATCGAGTTTACATTTTATTCATATTTAGTACTTACAAAAGAATTATTATATATATAACTAGTTACGATTTAGTAATTTAAATATAAATATAACATGAAAGTATTTACAGTATGGTAACATTAATATAAAATATAAAGATGAATATTATGGTTGTAGAATATAATCATATGTAAGATTTGTAATATTAGGTATTATTTCATGGTCGTTATATAGAGTATGCAAAATTTATTTGCATATACCTCCCCTTTTTCCAGCAAGAAGAAATATATAATTTCTTCTTCTTTACACTACAATATGCCGGAAAATAATGAAACAATCAAGTTGATCAGGCTTGCTTGTCTCATGATCCCCCGGGAAAAGTATGAATGTCATTCAGAGCCATATTCATGGTATTTACGTATTGCTACGATTGGGAGTGTATATTCGAATAAATTTTCGTATTTTTTCTCTTTTCAAACAAAATTAAATTTAAATTCAATTAAAAATTTTTTATCTTTTTTATATATTTTTTTTCTTGTTTGTACTTGTTTGCCGATTTTTGAGCTAACTTTGCAGTAAAAAAGTAAAAGCAAAGTAAATGTTCATATGTAGGCATGTGTCAAACGAAAAGAATATACAAATTTCTATATTATTTCCTTATTCTGTTTTTATGGACTGTTCTCTCTTGCTTTATCCTCTCATTAAAAATTATTGCATTAACTCCTTTTAACGCTTTTACAATAAATGGACCTTCATAAATGTTACTATGTTTATCATAAGGCTGTTTCTGTAAAAAGACTACATCATTTACCTGTAATTGTATTGGTTTTGCAAATCTATCATAAAAGGCTTTGTTCCTTTCCTTATGTTTTTCCATTAGTTGTCTAGTCAATATATTTGTTCTTTGTAACCTATATTTTACCTCCTTTCCATAGTTCTCAATATTATAAACAGGATCCAAATTTGTCTGTGTCTCATTAGGCATGGATGCTTCTCTACCGAATACTAATTCAAAAGGCGTGTACTTGTTGTCGAATACTGAATTTGGTGTTGTATTGTGGTAGAATGTAAAATATTTAATATAAGTATCCCAGTCGTTCTTATTCTCATCCACATATGCCCTAATGTATTCATTGAATACTCGATGGTTGCGTTTCACGGTGCCTACCGTCTGGTGGTGATAACTGGCAGAAAATTTTATTTCAATATGCAATATTTTACAAAGTTCAGTGAAAAGTTCATTTTTAAATTCGGTCACGAGTCCGACTTTATTACGTGCATTCTTCCATAAATTAATATGAAATTTTCAAAAATTGCTCTGGCGACAGTGGCAGCAGACTTGTCCGGTATAGGAATTGAAACTAAATATTTTGTTAAATCGCACATTAGTGTCAAAGCATACTTATTTCCATAAACAGATTGGGGTAAAGGACCTATTGTGTCTAAAACAACTATGTCAAAAGCTTTAACTGGTGTTGGTGTAAGAACTAGTTTCTCTATATTAGATGGTCGAACTTTATTTAGTCTACACTGTAGACAATTCCTCACAAATTTCGCTATGTCCTTTGTCATTCTTTTCCAATAGTATTTTGTCCTTAATTTT
This sequence comes from Sarcophaga rosellei, assembly GCA_930367235.1. Taxonomy (NCBI): domain Eukaryota; kingdom Metazoa; phylum Arthropoda; class Insecta; order Diptera; family Sarcophagidae; genus Sarcophaga; species Sarcophaga rosellei. Next base: position 58,557,850 of record OV884019.1, read on the forward strand.
GCGTACAACTTTTTCTGACCGCAATGTCCTCCTAGTAGCGAGTCGTTATGATAAATCTGCATCAGTTTCTTTTTCTCATTCTCATTTCCTATTATAGCGGCTGGTTCGGTAAGAATTAATTCCAAAGTGTCTAATACTCTATTACCCTGCTCCTTCAGGTTCCCAATTGTAAAAATTTTAAAAAATTAATCATTTTTCCTCCACTCTGCCCTGTAAATTTTGTACTTGTTAGCCTCCTTTTGCAGCTTCGAAAGCAGACAGTCTAATCTGTTCGTTTCGTTCACAAGTTCAACCTCTACCGACAGTAGTTTCCTAAATTTCCTATAAAAATGTATGCACAATCTAATATAATGCTCATCAAAACTCAATATTTCCGTTTTAACTCTCGCCATATCTTTACTAAATTCATGAGAGAATTTGTCGTAAACCATTGTCTTACCACAACTTTTCGTAGGTTGTTCATGCTCGATTACCCCAATAGCTTTACTTTTCGACTTTGCACGCGTCATAACAGCCAATACCTGATTATCCTTACACTTGAGATCATTTATCGAAATTCTAGATAGTGCATCAGAGCCAACATTCTCCTTTCCTTTGATATATTCAACGGTAAAATTGTACTCTGATAATTCCAAACGAATACGGGTTAATTTCGAGGATGGATCTTTTATGTTAAAGAGATAGACAAGAGGCCGGTGATCCGATCGTACCGTGAAAGATGTGCCGTAAACATATGGACGAAATTGAGTAATCGCGAAATGTATTGCCAACAATTTCAATTCTATAATGGGTTTTTTCTGCTCCGATTCTGTAAAAGATTTCGAGGCATAATAAATTGGTAGGTCGCACATTGGGGTTTTTGATGCCTAAAATGGATATTAATTGGAAAATGAAATTCTTGAGTACCAAATATTTTCTTACATGAGCTGGAAGTGCACAAAATTCTGCATCCCTTTCTTAAAAAAACGTGTCTCTAGCAAGTACCGTTACATTACTATGCCTTTCTGAAGTGCGAGTTTTTTGATATTTTTTCATCTTTCGTGAAAAAAATAAATTTTCAGTGTTTTCAAAATTAGTTCTCGGCAAGTTTTTAAGTAAAAGTATTAAAAAAAAATATGGAGGCTTCAACAACAGACGATTGAGATTATATTTGCTTCGTTATTTTTTAAGTTTATATAGTTTTGTTATTTTTAAAAATTTTTTTTGTGAAGGTCTATAAATTTGCAAATTTTGTAGCATATATGGAAAAATAGTTGTGAGTTAAGCAAAGTTAAGCAAAAAAATTTTTCTTTTCTTAAACCTAAGATACCCTGTGAAATACTAGAAAAAAAATTTTTTGCACTTTCTTGCACCTGATTAAAAAAAAAGAAGATATATTTGCACCTATATAATTTTTATCTATTAAATTTTTTGTATAAAATTATAAGCCCATATTTATTCAATCATAGGTACAAACGTGAATACAATTTTTATTTCTCGATGAGAACTTTATGAACTAATTGCAAGTTCTGGACTTGAAACCTTGACTGAAAAAATCGCGTTTCTTAAAGAAAAAACGCTTATACGTTTTTTCCCAAGCAATAAAAATATATTAAAGTTTTTAACGATACATTGAAAAATTTTATTTCCCAATTGAAGAATCGCTGGAATGAATCTTATAGAGTTTCTGAGCGTTTTATTCAGAATAACAAGTAGTCGTTAGATTCGTCAATAAGTTTCCCACGCCAATCTGGTGTTAAGCGTGGTAGATCGAAATTGAGTTCGAGGATTGCAGTGAAAGAAGCAAAAACCTAAAGAGTAAAGGAAAGAAAATTCTTCATCTATGCTGGCGCGGACCAGAAGTAATAAACTACTCTTTAATACCAATTAACAGTTAACTCAGGAAGCGCAAGAAGCCCGAAACAAAAACTTCAAAATGAAATGAAAACTTGTTTGATACTCAAAATGATTTATTCTAATGTGTATTAACGTTTCTATGTTCAATTCTAATTTTATCTGGTTGTTAGATAATCTTTAACAGTAGGATTATAAAACTTTGTCAGAACAAATATTTTGATGCAATACGTCAGAATCAATCAAAAAATCAATTTTGAATTTTTTGGTTGTTAGGCCCTTATGCATTTCAGGTCACGATTTTTTTTTTATTATGGACTTATCTTCTTTAAGCAAAATAAACCAAAAAAAGTTAAAAAAAGCAACCAGGAAAGCTCCCATGATTTAATATCCATTTTAGGCATCAAAAACCCCATTGTGGGTCGTCTCCATTGAAGTGTTTGCTTAAAATGGCTCCACATCCATGTTTTGATGCGTCAACCGTTATAAGAAAAGGTTTCGTAAGGTCAGGATATTGCAGAATTTTGGGGCTTATTAAAGCAAGTTTTAATTTATCAGAAGACTCCTGACATTTCTCATTCCAGACGAATTCTGTATTTTTCCTTGTCAATTTATTCAGAGGTTCTGATATTATAGCAAAATTTGGGATGAACGCCTATAATAATTGGCAAACGCAACAAATCGCTTCACAGAATCTTTATCAGAAGGAGTGGTATAGTTTTTTATTGTTTCAATTTTCTTGTCGTCCGGAAGGAGACCTTTTGCGGTACACTTATGCCCCAGGAAAGTAACCTCAGACCGGAAAAAATTGCACTTATAGGGATTTATTTTTAAGTTGTGTGACCTCATAATGTCAAAAACGTCCTTTAGGTTATTTAAATGATGTTTTCTACTGCAACCGATGATGATTACATCATCAATATAGAGAAATGCCTTATTAGGTTGGAGACCAGAGAATGCAATTGCCATCATTCTCGAAAATGAGTTGGGTGCTACATTTAAGCCAAATGGAAGTACTTTCCATCTAAAAGATCCCTTGTCAGTACTGAATGCCGTTATGTCGCGCGAATCGGGATGTATTGGAATTTGGTGGAAACCAGAAAATAAGTCAATGATCGAAAAATGCTTTGCTCGGCCTAGATTGTTAAAGATGTCGTCAATGCGCGGTAGGGGAAATTTATCCGCAATAAGTTTTCTGTTCACTGCCCGGTAATCTACGCACATCCTAAACGCTTTCTGCTTATCTACGCTCTTTTTAGGAACTAAAATTAAGGGGCTATTAAAGTTTGACGTGCTGGGTTCTATTAAATCATTATCCAGCAAATTTTTAACCTGCCTATCAATTTCTTCCTTTTGACTATGAGCAAGTCTATAATTCTTCACATATACTGGAGATTGGTCAACCACTTTAAATTTTTGCTCATAAAAGTTATTAATCGACATTTTGTCCTCTTTAAGAGCAAAAATATCGGCATATGATAAACACAATGGCATTAAGTCGTCCTGAACATCGAGTGGCATCTGATCCACAAGTATAGCCCTTAATTTGTCGATGCGGTCATCATTTACCTTATTATCCTTAATCATGTATACATAAAAATTTCGAAGTTTCTCAAGGTTAATCCTGTCATTTCTAATACATTTTATCTGGTCTGTGGTATTCACTATACGCAAAATCGGATTGTTCGAATCTATAACGTCTTTTAATACAAAAACTCCTTCAGATATCTCCTGCGAGTCTACGAACATGGGCTCCTGATGTTTTCCAAATTAAATATTCTCTAAACCTCGCACCTTGGTGGGATTATGCAAGTAAAGTTTCTCGGACCTTGAAGTATTGGAATTCGTAGTTGTGCATCTCTAACGAAAATTGTAATATCCATATTCTCATAATCTATTTTGCTTTTTGTTTCTCTAAGAAAATCTCTGCCTAGAATGCCATCTGATGGCATATTAAAGTCGGCGCTAACAACATGGAAAACAATTGAAATTATATAATTTGAAATAATCAAGTTGGTACAAATTGTGCCTAAGGTGGATATCGCGTTTGAGGTTACTCCAGTTATATTAATAATTTGATTTCTATTCAAGATAGTATCAGGTTTCAACCGACATAGTTTAATTAGCGAAATATCTGCCTGTGTGTCCGCGAGAAAGCTAGAGGGTCCTTTTATGTCAATGCAATTTAATCTTATGAAGTCGGTGTAATGTAGGTTAAAACAATAAACTGATTTTAATTCTGATTCTCTTCCTCCCTCAACAATGTCTGTTGAGGGGCGTCCAAGTTTAAAGTCCTCACAGACACATTGCGCCCATTACCACGACCTCTATTGGGCCGGCTATATCTTCCACGATTACTATAGTCACTTGTATGCACGTTAGATCTCTGTCCATAAGAGCTGTTACTATTGGATCTATTTTCATAGCTGTTATTGTTACGTCGGGCAAATCTATCCATTCGCGGATTCCTGCGTTCAGAACTATGTCTATGCTCAAAATTACACCTATGCTCAAAATTATTCCGGCTTCTATTATACCGCATAGAAAGAACCTGAGCCTGTTTCTCAGTGGTAGACTCCTCAATTATTAATTTCGCCACAACATCTTTTGGCTCTTTGAAAGTACTCGACGCTAAAATTGCTCTAACCATATCTGACCTAGCATTGCTTCTACATACACTAACCGTCTGTTCCATTGTCATCTCATGTGCCTTTTCCCTAGTCATACCCTCTATGACGAGCGAGCGTTCTAAAGCATCTGCCAAATCCTCTACCTTCTTTGCGAAATCTGCATAATTGTTTTGCGTTATACTTAAAGCTGTAATTCTTCCGGCTACCACCTTTGAGCTGTCAGGGCGAATTCTATTCTTTAAGGCCTCTTTGATCTGATTAATGCTAGTGACGCTTTCTGGTAACACTTCCCTGGCCTTGCGGTCCAATTTTGATTTTATAAAGGAAATGAAGCAGTTTTCCAAATTCTCTGTCATAATTTCTGCCACCAAGTCTACCTTGTCCAAAAAAGAATTTAATGTAAGGGGGTTTCCGTCATGGTTTTCGCGTATAATGTTCGAACACATCGAGATAAACTTTGTCTTTTCCTCTATTGACGCCATTTTTAGATCACCCGTTTTCTTAGTATTTAGATTTGTTAAATAAAGATTTAGTTGTTCCTTACACCCAACCTCGGACTCTGAGTCACTCCTATTAATCTCTGTTTCAAACACAGATTCTACCAAAATTTTCCTATCCATTTTCTTAAACAAGTTGTCACCGAATGGAACTTTGATCCTACAATCCAATCTACAGAAGCATTTAAATAATATTTCCCTGCAACGCTCTATTTTATTATATATTTCCCTTTGCAAAATAGCCTGTATACCATTAAAAAAGGTTCAGTGTAATCCAAAATATTATTACAAGATATTATTAACAGCTCTATATATTCTTCCCTTTTACTTTCCTTGCTCGTTATTGGCCTATTTTGTATGATTCTTTTCTTTATGTTATTAAATTTTGAAAATAATTCTTTAAATTCATTAATGTCAAATTGACTCGAAGACATTTACCAATATTAAACACATGCATTTAATCGAATGAGATACTTTCAATAGTATTTTTGTGAACGTTAAAAATCTTGTTTACGTTTTCAATGTGTGCAATAAAGCAAACCTATAAGGTGCAGTCGATAAAATTTTTTTTTTTTAAATTTTCTTTTTTTGATTCATTTATTATTTTTCCTTGGTATTAAAAAAGGAATTAGCTGTGTTTACACCTTATAAGCATGCCTTAATTTGGATTACATTGAAAATGTAATTTGTTTGAAAAAGTAATTTGTCTAAAAAAAAGTACTTTGTTTGAAAATGTTCCTAAAGAGCAAAAGCTTTTCATTGATTTAAACGGTATTAACATATTATTTTTATTGTAATTTTAATTTTTGGTAAAATAATTTATATATTCAAATATGTATAAGTAGTTGCTCCAATGAGATTAATTTAGGAATAAGAATTTATATATATGAATTATCTATTTATAGGAATTTGTGAATATGATTATGTTATATGTATATTTTGTATAATCTTATATATAAAAATGAATGTGTGTTTGATTGTATGTTTGTATGTTTGAAGTTTATAGACGATTAAACGGCTGAACCGATTTTCTTGAAATTTTCACAGTATCTTCCTGTATGTCTGGAAGGAGTTATAGGCTACTTTTTATGTTGATACTAGCTAATACCCGGTGTGCTTCGCTACCCATATCGAAATTAAATACATAATAATTAAAAAATTTTTTTATTTAATTTATTTATTTAAAATAATACATTAATGGGCTATTTATTTCTTACTTGCTAAAATTTAAAATATACTTTTTTTCTTAAATAAATAATTCTTATTCCAATGCCTTGGATACACAATATTTTTTGTTTTCCCCTCTGCGGGTTTTCCTACTCGCGAACATGCGACGTAAAGCTGTCCATGTGAGAAACATGGATTTTTTAGATTAAGTCCACAAACTTGCAAGGACTGACCTTGAGCTTTATTAATTGTCATTGCAAATGCTAGGCGAATATGAAATTGAAGGCACTTGAAATCGAATGGCATCTCCGATGTGGTCATAGGACGTGGCGGCAATACATCAGTTCCCTTAAACTTTCCAGTTATAATGGTCGTTCATCATTTTTTATTGTTAGTTGAGTGCCATTACAAAGTCGTGGAGGGTCAATATTTCTAAGTGAAATAATGTGAACACCGTATTTTTATAAGTTCATAGATTCCCATCGATCTTGTTGAGAATATTGCTGTTGATGGAATTAACGTCAATATTTTTGGGCGCCAGTAACGCACGATCATATAACCACTGCATATTTTCTAAATTTTGCATGATATTGGGAAATATACAATTTATTAATTTTTCTTTGGATTGTGTCATTCTGCAAAAGTCTGAAGGAAATTTTATATACTTTGTTATAGGATCCATTGGAATTCTTCTGTTACCTAAATCAAGCAATTTTTTGGAAAAAGTTGAAGCTGAAGCATCACGTTCCAACTGTACACGCATATTAGTAGTTAACTTTAGAGTGTGAACATGTCGCCAAAGGTGTTTCATTTTTGTACATGAGTGCATTGCAATATTGGCAAACTTCATTCATGCCACCAATTGCCACTAATTCGTCTTCGGTATAATCTATATCAGATCTGTAGTTAAATGCAATACCTGAGTATCCATGAAAAACTTTACGTCGATTCACCACCATTCATTCACGATTTTGTTCTCGACGCAAATAATATTGCTCTATCCTCTCTGCTTCTCTTCTTGTTGATGTTCGAATCCTGTGACTTTCTACTCGTGATTCATGTTGGACTTCTTTTTCATTAGCTCGTGATGCTGTGGTACGATTTCGCTGGCTTTGTAGCCGACCTTCATGTTCCAAAGGTGTCTCGGTAGCTCGTGCGGTTGTCGCATGTTGTCGAAGACCTTCAAGACGTCCTTCACGTTCTGAAGGCGTTTCTGTGGCCCGTGATGTTTCGGTACGATTTCGTTGGCTTTGTATCCGACCTTCAAGTTCCAACGATGTCTCGGTAGCTCATGCGGTAGTGGCATGTTGTCGAAGACCATAGATGGGCACTATGCAGTACCAGTAAAATTTCAGTAAAAATTGATTTTTACTGATTACTGAAAAAAATTTCAGTATTCAGTAAAATTTTACTGTTAATGCAATCTAAATTTGAATGAAATTTAAATAAAATTTAAATGAAAAAAGTAAAATTTTACTGTTAATGCAATCTAAATTTAAATGACATTTAAATGAAATGAAATGAATGAAATTTAAATGAAATTTAAATGAAATTTAGATTGCATTACCAGTAAAATTTTACTGAATACTGAAATTTTTTTCAGTAATCAGTAAAAATCAATTTTTACTGAAATTTTACTGGTACTGCAAAGTGCCCATCTATGTCGAAGACCTTCACGACATCTTTCGCGTTCTGACGGCGTTTCAGAAGCTCGTGCTAAAGAGGTAAGATTTCGTTGACTTTTAAGGCACTCTTGGCTTTCTGAAGGTGTTTCAGTAGCTCTTGATGGTGTGGCACGTTGTCGTAGGCCTTCAAGGCGTTCTTCGCGTTGTGATGGCGTTCCGGCTCTAAAGGTTGAAACTCTTTTCAGCCCTGAGGCGACTTTCACGCTCTTCCGAACTTTCATTTGCTCTCTGGGATTGCAAACGCAATGCATTTTTAGTGCTTCTGGAAAGGGATGCTTTTATTGGGGGCATTTTTATAAATTGTTGCAAAATAAATGTCACTCAAATAACATTTAACTTGATAATTCCAAAACCGAATGGGTGTTATATGTATTCCTTTATATTTTACCTAATATGAATAGGTAGAAAATCGGTTCAGGTCATGAACCTTTTGAAAAAGAAATTAAGGTTATTAAAATTTAACAAATAATTGTGTTTGCGTCAGTCACAGGTAATTTTTTTGATGAGTTTTGCAACTACTTATTTTATTTGGGAAAAATATTGACAGTGTAAATTTTATTACTTAGGTAATTAAAAGTAATGAATTCATTGCCCACTAAAATGCTTATTATAAAGTTTACCTAATGTATTTTTCAAATAAATACTATTTTTATTAGTTACCCATTTTTAGGAGTAAACAATAATATAACTATTACATATGTATATGTGGATGTATATGAGATCAATATATAAATAGTATGCATTTTAGTACTTACTATGTACATGAGTTGAAAATTTCAAACTCAATCATTTAAGGGTCATATACCTTACTATTGCATATTTCAAGATATAATAATTTCCACACTCACTAATCAGAGAGGCACCACCTTCCTAAAGCTGGAATACAAAATTGGAGACTCTAGCTTTTATACTTTTCTAGATATACAGATTTTAATAATTAGTTCATATAGAGTTTGCCACGCCCCTAATGCTTGATCGCCCATTTTTAACAAAAATATTGATATTGAACCTTTAGATATTCGTGCAAAATTGGAGAGTCTAACTGTTATTTTTCTTCATATGGGAGGTGACACGACCGCTTTTGCTGAACTCCCTATTTTTGTCCAGAATATTTATATTTAAACTAAAGTTACTCGTACAAAAATTGGGGACTCTAGCTGTTAGAGTTTTTCAGATATACAGATTTTCGTATTTACTTTATATGGGAGGTGCCAAGCCCACTATTGTTAGTTCGCCATTTTTGTCCAAAATATTTATATTAAAACTGTAGTTACTTGTACAAAATTTGAGGTATCTTGCTGATATAGTTTTTCCAATATATACATTTTGTTATTATCTTACAATAGTAGGTAATGTAGTATATGTGGGAGTGGCACCTCGCTCATTTGAAATATCAACATAAAAAGTAGCCTATAACTCTTTCCGGAAGATACTGTGAACATTTTAGGAATATCGGTTCAGACGTTTAGTCGTCTATAAACTTCAAACATACAAACAAACGCACATTCATTTTTATATATATAGGTGATTTCCGAGATATAAGAAGTTTTACATTTAATTCATATGGGAAGTACCACGCCCACATTTCCTAGTCAGCCCATTTTTGCCTAAAATATTAATATTGATACTAAAGTGGATTCGACAAAATTTTAGGACTCTAACTGTTATATTTTCTGAGATATAATAATTTAATATTTTTTATATTGGAGGTGACACGCTCACTATATCCAATCCGCCCATTTTGTTTATATATACGTCAAAGTCGTCCATGCAAAATTTGAGGTCTCTAGCTATTGCAGTTTATGAAATATGCGACATTAAATACTTATTGGATATGTTGGCGTGACACCACTCCTTCTTGAAAAAGTAGTTCCTTCCAGATATACAGGAAGGTACTGTCAAAATTTCAAGATAATCGGTCCAGCCGTTTAGCCGTCTATAGACTTCAAACAAACAAACCCACAAACAAATACACACATTCATTTTTGTTTATATAGATGTAAAATTCATTAAAAAAAACTACATATGTGACGTATGAGTGATATCAAAGAATATGGATATAAAGAATACGAATTATAAAGCAGTAAAATTTCTTATGGCGGGTTGTAGCATTACGACCCGCTCTCACCAAAATCTTTTTAAAAAAACATTTCTTGGTGAGGGGGCGGAAGACGGAAGGAAAATAAACACAAACAAAGAGCGTAACAATGTGTTGCTCTCATCTTGAGATCGTAAAAATGCATTCAATTGCTTGTCAGCTTCTAAAGGAGAATGTTCATGTCGTTTTTTTCAGACTTGAATTTTACACCCAAAGAAATATTACAGTATGATTCACTAATATCAATGAGAAATGATTTAGATTTTTGGAAGAATACTTGCTAAGTTAAATACGGTGTTTTTTGGTTTTTAACGCAGTACAATTGTTCTATACTTTTCGCTCACATATATGTACATATTCACCCTTATCGTGAAGAAAATTTCGCCCGAATTTTGTTCACTGTTTACAAAATTTAATACCACCAGCGCGCGTAAAATTTATCACATTATATTGCTTACGGGGTCTACCTCGATCGCCTGTTAGTAATCTCTTTGGTCTACCGGGTCCAATTTTGATTATAGCCTCCTTTTTCATCTTTTGATTTTCTGGATCGGCACATGTATCAACAACTTCTTCGGTTTCATTCATCAGCTCCACGCAATTTTCGTTCTCATTTTCGATGACGACTTCGAGGCTTTCATTTTTTGTAAGTGTTTCTATAAAGTAGACGTCACGGCTCACAATAATTTTGCGCGTGGTTTTATCCATCAAGCGAAATGCCTTTGACTCATCAGAATATCCGACCATCAGATATTCTTTGCCCTTTGGCCTGAATTTTCCATAGTGTTTCTTATCCAATGCGATGGCTATAGAGCCAAATGTCTTTAAATGCGATACATTAGGCTTTCGTTTGAACCAAACCTCATATGGTGTTTTTTCACACAGTGCCTTTGTTGGGGCTCTATTCCTCAAATACACTGACGTATTTATGGCTTCCGCCCACAATGCCTTGTCTACGCCAGCTGCAGCGATCATGCTTCTAGCCATCTCCACTACAGTTCTATTATAACGTTCGGCTACACCATTTTGTTGAGGAGTATGTGGTACAGTTAGCTGCCTCTTAATGCCTGTCTGCTTCAAAAATCTATCAAATGTTTGATTTACGAATTCTGTGCCATTGTCACTTCGTAAAATTTTCATTTTTTTATCTGTTTGGCGCTCCGCCATGGCCTTAAATTCACAAAATTTATCAAAAACCTCAGTCTTCGATTTGATAAAGTACACAAATGCATAACGAGATTTATCGTCGATAAATGTTAAAAAATACAGGTTGCCGCTGTTCGATGCCTTATTTATCGGTCCGCATACATCGGTATGTACTATTTCAAGTAAATCTTTAGCTCGATTCTCAGAAGGTGAAAAAGGTTTGACTGTGCATTTGCTTCTCATGCAAATATGACAATTAATAGCATCAGGAAACTTAACGTTGAGACCCAGGACCATATTTTTCTTGACCAGCTCGTTTAAACTAGCACAGTTCATATGTCCATAGCGATTATGCCATGTCATAGCACGTTCATTACATGTAAAAAATAAATGATTAGAAGTTGCATTAATAATAAAAAGGTCTCCGACCTTATTTACCTTAAGAATAATCTCACCACTAGAATTAATAATCCTTGCCGATTTGGATGTAAACATGACAGAGTAATTATTTGCAACTGCTTTTCCAACGGAGATAAAATTGCACCGTAATTGTGGCACAAATAGAACGTCATTTAGCTCGATGTCAGTAGTATCAGTTTTTATGCAAACCTTTCCAATGCCTTCGGCTCTTAAGCCGAAAGTCCATAGCATGCGTTTCATGCGAGCTTGCATTACATGCGTATACCCAAAAAGTAGAATCAGTGTAGTTGTATGTGACATGAAACATAAGAAAATGCATAGAATGCATAGATGCGTAGAACGCATCAAGTAGATCTACTTTCTACTTTTCTATGCGACTCATGCAGTGTTGGAAAATGTTAGCAGTTTTTTAAACTTGGCATGCCAAATTATATACTATTGTGAATGGTTGCGATAGATATGTTTACATTTTACGACATTATTATTTTCGCATTTTTCTTTTTGCATTATAAAAATATTAATAAAAACATATTTCATAATAAAGTTGACTACTAATTTAAGAGGAAAATACATTTTTAGCACATTTCTGAACATTTCATCATTTCATGAACAAAATATGCATGTTACTAGTTGTCGATTGTTTTTATGTACTGGGTGTCATCTACTTTGAATTTATTTATTTGTAAACATGAAAAATGGAGGATAAATTAACCGAAAACAATCGTCTTGTGTTCTTTTGAGGATTTTCGTAGGACTTAACAGCACAAAATATCACATACTAGCTAATACCCGGTGTGCTTCGCTACCCCCATCGGAATTAAATACATATCTCGTGATGCAACTGGATCGCCCACCATCAAAATTGTTACGCCATTGTTGGAGTCCTGGAGTTCTATCAGCATGAATTGCGATTATGTGGTCATCTGAACTTAATCGTAGGTCATCTGTGGCTTGCTTAAAGATCCTTACAAATTCGTTGATTTCATGAAACATCACTTGTAAATCGGCAACAATCCATTGTTTTGTGTCAGGGTTATAATGCAGGCGGTGGCGCAGTACAATTTTTCTATACTTTTCGCTCACATATACATATTATTGGGTTAATAAGTAGATTTGAAAATATTACAAACAATTTTCCTCTGGGTTAAACATGCCTGTCATAATTTTTCTCATGTTCTCTTTGTGTCGACGTCTGAGAATAAGTGGTTTGAGAACAGTGTTGCCTTTTTTGATTATTTCTAACCAAAATTGGTTATTTTTTGATCAATGTGTAGTTTTTGGTTTTGTTTATTTTTTTCTTATAAAAAAAACTATTTTTTGTTTTAGTTTTTAATAATTATAATTTAAACTTGAAAAAAAAATAAAACAAAAGTCTACGAATTTAATTTTGGTTATATTTTTTCTTATTTGGTGATTTTTTTCACAAATGTTGGTTACAAAATTTTTTTTCGTGGCAACACTGTTTCAGAAGAATAAATAAAAAATTAGTCAAACAACAAAAACGCACGATGAGAACAATTGAGAATATTATTACGCTCTTGGTTTCTTTATCCTTCCCTTCTATCTTTCCTTTCGCGTCGTAAAATATTTTTGAAAAATCTTCCAAAATATGCCAAAATGCACATTCTTTATACTTTATTTTCTGTGGTTTTATACATCAAGAATCATAGATAGCATACTTTAGGGGTAACTATGCGTATGAGTAATATATTTCAAATGCAACTAAATATTAAGTATGTAGTATATAGTATATGTGGGCAAGGCTCCTCGCTCATTTAGAATATCAACATAAAAAGTAGCCTATTCACAAATGTTGTTTACAAAATTTTTTTCTTTCCCTTCTATCTTTCCCCCCCGCGTCATTCTTTACACTTTATTTTCTTTGGTTTTATACATCAAGAATCACAGAAAGCATACTTGTAGGGGTAACTACTATGCGTATGAGTAATATATTTCAAATGCAATTAAATATTAAGTATGTAGTATGTAGTATACGTGGGCACGGCACCTCGCTCACTTGGAATATCAACATAAAAAGCAGCCTATAACTCCTTCCAGACATACAGGAAGATACTGTGAAAATTTCAAGAAAATCGGTTCAGCCGTTTAATCGTCTATAAACTTCAAACATACAAACATACAAACAAACACACATTCATTTTTATATATAAGAAGATGTAAACTCATAAATTTGTAATTAATGGCATAAATTCTTTTAAAATCATAATTTGATTTCCTATTTTTCCCAAAAATGTTCTTGTTTGCTTTTTTATTGTTTACCATAACAGCTAACCAAAACAAAAAACCAGTCGCATAAAACGCATTGTGTGTAACTTGCAATAAGAACCGCATAGAAAGCAAAAATTGCATGTAACGCAGTCCGCATGAAACGGATGGTATGGACTTTCGGTTTTACACACTTGTTATCTGCCATACATATATTCTCATCGTGAGCTCTAAGCGACACAAACATTTCTCGGCTGCTGCATAAATGTGACGAAGCGCCGCTGTCGACGCACCACGTATTCGCTTTAAAAACAGTTGAGTTCAAAACCGAGAGAGCAGAAAACGATGCTTGTGTTTGCTCTTTTTTCTTCTCCTTTTCTTTACACTGAGCTGCGTAATGACCTTTTCGACCGCAATTGTAGCAACTGAAACTAGAGGGTTTGCGCATATCTGTTTTATTGCTCTTGTTCTCGGTGTTGTTACGCCTTTTGACAAAATTTTGGTGTTTAACGTTGTTTGTTCAGTGTACTTAGCCTAGGGAGGTCATCACGTGTTTCTAGAGCAATCACAAAATTTTCGTAGCTCTTAGGCAGACTTGCTAATAGCATTATTACAAACAGGTCCTCCTGAAGTGTAATTCCAATTTCTGCTAGCTTTTCAACTATTGACGTGAACTTACAAATGTACTGTTGGACACCTTCGTTATCATTCATCTTCATGGACAATAGCTGCTTAAACAACTCAACTTTGCGCATAGGGCCCCTTGGCTGATGAATCTCCTTTAATGTAGTCCATGCCTCCTTTGAAGTTTTGTTGTTTTTTATATGTGCTATTTGCAAAGGTGTTGCGCACAAAATTATTGTTGCCATAGCTTTTCATCCTTTTTTACCCAGCGTGATACCGCCAATTGTACGGCTTCATTGCCTACCTCAGGCTTTACTTGTTCGCCTGACACGACGTCCCAAAGGTCTTGGTGCACAAGAACGCTTCTGATTTGAAGACTCCATGAGTCAAAATTTGTCTCGTTCAGCTTTTCAATATTATATATAGAAGAACTCATCTTCTATTCAATCTTCTTTATTTGTTTACCCACACAGGATATTTCCAAAATGAAATCAATTTCCTTTTAACTAACCCGCTTTAGGTGTCTGGGCCCATAACCTATTGGATTTTTCTCGAAAAATAAAGAGACGCTTCTATTTTAACTGCAATCACGCTGACAATTTTATTAGGAATGAGAAAAGAAAGAAGAATACAAACACGTGAGTTGCATTGTTGCGTTTTAAATTCATCAACTCCAACAATGACACACAAAAAGTTTAATTTGTGTTGAAAATAATTTAATTTCATTCTAATAAAATTTAATTTGTTTTGAAAAAAATTTAATTTGGTTTAAAAAAAATTGAATTTGTGTGCAAAAATCTTTAATTTGAGACTAAAAACCTATATTGGTTTTTAATCTCAAATTCACGATTTTTCGACTAATATTAAATGTTTTTCAAATTAAATTAAATTTTATTCGAAACAAATTAAATTATTTTTAACACAAATTAAATAATTTCTAATACAAATTCATCGTTTTTCATTTGAAATTAAATTTTTTCATTTATATTTAAATTTATTTTTTTCAATTTCAATTTATATCATTTCAAATTAATTTTTTATTATTTCAAATGAGGGAATATCTTAATCTTTGTACAAAATTAAAAGGAGACTTATATAATTTTTGACATTCATCAGTATGTTTAAAAAAGGTTCAACCGTTAACGCTACAAACATTGTTACCAACGCATAGTTTCAGTATTTCTTGAACACAGAATCTACATTTTGATGTTCTTGGTAATGAGTTCATCAACATAAATAGTGAAAGATGAAATTGCCGAGTTTGGGCATACATTAGTTTTTCTTCCTCCATACTCCCCCATGCTAAACCCAATAGAAAAAGTATTCTCAAAAACTAAACTGTGTTCACGCAATTTGCTAGCTGATCCCGATATTAATATGTACTTGGTAACTGTAATTAAAATCTCCGTCGAATCTGTAACACCGTCTGATTGTAATAATTACTATATTGATATGACCATGTCATTATAATTAGCTGCATCTGGAGAACAGTTACAATGAATATTTTATATTAAATTTATAACTATATTACTATTTATAATCTTAATTTACGGTATAAAAAGTTTTATATATTTTTAACTATTTTGCGTTAACTAAAAAAAGAATTTGAAGTTAAAATAAGTTAATTAAAAATTAAAATAAATTAATTTAAAATTAAATATATTTAATATGACACACAAAAAGTTTAATTTGTGTTGAAAATAATTTAATTTCATTCTAATAAAATTTAATTTGTTTTGAAATAAATTTAATTTGGTTTAAAAAAAATTGAATTTGTGTGCAAAAATCTTTAATTTGAGACTAAAAACCTATATATATATATATAAATTATATTTTGTTGTTGAATTGCAAAAAATTATTCTTAAAGTATTTATTAATAATATAAATGTGCTTTAAATTTACGCACTTTCCCGCACGTGTAAAACATTCCAGGAAACCTGAAACCTCAGACAAATGCAATACAAATAAACAAAAACAACACTTTAAACTTAATCACAATTTCAAGGTTTTTCTTTTATCATAATTTGCATTAGCTGTTAAAATCAAAACTAAGGGAAAATGCATAAGTAGTATGTTGATGGCCTTTCTGGAACACTTTTTCCATACAAATTTGGCATCATCCCTACGATACGATGGTCGGTTAGTCGATAGGTTTCTAACATGTATTATGAAAAGGTAATGCTTTTTAATGTGTGTGTGTGTTATAGTTGGTTAAGTGATAGGTATGTAACATTTGTTCGAGAGAGATGTAGGGTTTGTAGGGTGAAGATTTGTAACATGTTTTCCGAAAAGGTATTTTTTTTGTCTTGAGCCGGAGTTGGGAATCTTCTAAAGACACTTTCGTTCCAACAAAAGAGTGCACGATTCACCATCCCTGGTGCCTACGTACTAAACCCACCCCCTACACACTTCAACCACTTTAACCCCACGGGTTAGCTCGAAAGCTTCATTACATTAAGTCAAATTTCGTCTCCGTTCCACCAGTCTTCGGAGTTCTAGCATAACTTCAGCCATTCTGTGACTATATTGGCTCCATAGATTCCTACAGTTCAACACCTCTTCCATTAGCCGGTTTGGTCCTAAACTCGTTTCTTAGGGCCATCTAAATCTGTTAGAATATACTCCGCATTTTCCTCCTCATCTACACAGTTTGGGCACATAGGGGAAGTGTCATGACCAAATCTGTGCAGGTACTTCCGCCGTCACTACATATTCCTGCTCTCCTTCATCCGTTAGGTGTATTACTTTCCTGTCCTGAAAGTAATTGTTCAGAATCTCCATTAAGTATGGCGGCATAACCATGTTAAAGAGGGCTCTCATAAGCCGCTAATTCCCTGAGTTGAACGCGTTTTTAACGTCAAGAGTGGCAGCCGTACAGTATTCCTTTGTGCAAAATCTCCATTTTTCGCCCTCTATTGCGTCTTTTGCAATGTCGACCACCCTCCTTATCGCGTCAAGAGTGGACCGTCCTTTCCTAAATCCGTATTGCAGGTCCGCGAGAGCTCCCCCTGCCTCGGTATTGAAAAGGTAATGGTTTTTAATGTGTGTGTGTGTTTTATAGTTGGTTAATTTTTTTTTATAGCTAAAGGTTGGGAATCTTCGAAATACATTGGTAGCCCGGCCTACCGCAATCACCAATGCCGCATCAATAGACACCGAGCGGAAGGCAGAAATCACCCAGAGACCTGATCTCCGCTTCTATTACTGCTCTATAAGTCCTCTTATCCATGGCCCCGGCCCATATGGGGGCTGCATATATAGCGATCGATGTCACCACCTTCATCAGTAACCGCCTCCTCTCCTGTTTTGCGCCTCCTAGGTTCGGCATTATTTGGACAAGTGCACATGATGTCGCCGCACACTTTCCACCGATGTACGTCAGGTGTTCCCTAACGTGAGCCTGTTATCAATCATTACTCCCAGATATTTAATCGCCTGCTCTGTGGTTATGTGCTGGTCACCTAACGTTATTGGAATAAATTCCATTCTCTTCCTACTGCTTACAAGTAGTACATCCGTCTTGTGATCAGCAAGTTTGAGACCTATTCCCGCGATCCAGCTCCTGACTATGCCAACCGCAGTGTTACACGTTCTTACCAATTCATCCAAATGTTTTCCCCTTATCACCAGGGCAATGTCGTCCGCAAAAGCAGTGATCTGTGTACCTCTTGACAATCTAAGCCATTGTATTGGGCCCATGGAACCATGCGGGACCCCCGCCGATACCGCGTATGTCTTCCTACCATCATCTGTGTCATATAAGAGCACTCTATCCTTAAAGTAATCCTTAATAAGTTCCATCAAGTAGTTCGGTACGTCCTTTCCATCTAGGGCTGCTAAAGTGGCATCCCAATCCGCAGAGTTGAATGCGTTTTTTACGTCCAAAGTGATGATAGCGCAGTACTCCTTATCGACCTCCAGCCAGCGCTCACCGCTGATAGCACCCTTTGCTATCGTCATAGCCATCTCTATTGCATCCATTGTGGATGGGCTTTCCGGAAACCAAATTGGTGATCCGACAAAACTTCTTTCCCCAGGAATGCTTCCAGTCTCATACAAATTATCCTCTCCAAAAGTTTACCAGGTGTGTCGATCATACAGAGCGGGCGGTATTCCGATGCATCATGCACGTTGTTACCCTTCGGAATGAGAACCAGTCTCTGTCTTTTCAATATCCTAGGGAACGTCCTCTCCTGAATACAAGCATCAAAAACTTGTCTAAACAGCTCAGTATTACTTTAAATGGCCGTCTTAAGCGCAATGTTTTGGATCCCGTCGATCCCCGGTGCTTTGTTAAGTTTCATTTCCCCACAGACTGATTCCAATTCCTGCCTGCTGACTGCTGGGATTTCCTCCGGTGACCGCATATCTCTCACGCAGTACGTAATTTCGGCTTTGCGCGGAAAAAGGTCCGCGACGATTGATTGCAACTTAACTGCACATGTCGAATGTCCTCCGAATATCCTCCAATGCGAGGACAAAGGTTTCCCTGTCAAAGGTGGAGTCCTTCCAAAGAGGGTTCGGAGGGCGGCAGGAAAGTTGTGTCCCGTAAAACGTTCCAGGATTTCAAAAATGATAGCCTGGTGATCATATATGTGTATATGTCAGACACCAACTACGTAGATGAGGACGTCAGGGAGTCGCTGACGAATGTCAGGTCAATTTTTGAGCCCCGTCCATTCCTCGAGAATGTATCCTTGTGATCATGATTAAGTAAAACAACCTCCAGTGTTGCAAATGCGTCAAGTAGGCATTCCCCTCCTGAGTTAGTGTATGCCGAGCCCCATTCAACAGCCCAAGCATTGAAATCCCCGGCGATTGCCACAGTTCTCACGTTCCTTGCTTCCTTGACGATGTCGTCCAGTCCGCGTTTAAAGCCCTCTATCGATAGGCTAGGGGAAAGATAGCAGCTGAAGAAATGTACTCCATTAACGGTGCATTTCACAAAGCTCTCCCACCTGTCGTCGACATTTCCCACCGGGAATTTACCACAGGACCATATCAAAGCCTAGGTGCATTTGCTGGTTATCCAACGTTGGTTTTCAGATGTTCTGTAGTGCTCAGTATTGTCAAGTCTATTCTCTGCTCCCGCCCAATCTGCTTAAGCAGCTCCTGCGCCGCTTCGCAATAGTTCAAGTTCAACTGCAGAACTCTCATTTACCCGCGCCTGTTAACTTCCGTCGTGCCGCCAGATAGTCATGTTTGCACTTATGTCCTCCGGTGACATGTTTCAGGTCAGCATCCGGATGGCCTCTACAGAGAAGGCAGTGGGGGGCACGCCCACAAGCCTTGGCAAGGTGACCCTGCGAATGGGTTTTTTTTTCTTTTTTTGTATAGCTTTACGAGCTGAAGGTTGTTAATCTTCAAAAGACATTGGTAACCCGGCCTACCAATGTGCACGATTCGCCGCAAGACTTACTCTCGGCTTGCTGAGCGCCTGCGTACTAAACCCAACCTCGTTCGTCACACTTTCAACCATTTGCCCCTCCCGGGACCTTCTAATTCTGCTGATATTGCTCTCTCAGCCAATCTTTGCCGCATCAAAACTCTCCTCGCGAAAACACATACTGCGTTCCAGTTGTCACTTGAGGTTAGCATTAGCCTAACCACATTATCGGGTGTTACCTGGGATCCTAATGTCCTCACCAAGCAAATTCGTTGATCGTCGTACCGCGGGCAGATAAAGAAAACATGCTCCGCCGTCTCCTTCTCATTACGGCATTCTGGGCATGCTTCATCTACGTCGTGTCCATACTTATAGAGATATGTTCTATAACATCCGTGGCCCGTTAGCAACTGTGTCAGGTGGAAGTTCACCTGGCCGTGTTTCCCTTTGGTCCATTCGCCTATACTCGGTGAGTCTGTAGGTCCATCTTCCTTTGCTGGAATTGGACCACTCTTGCTGCCACCTATCCATGGCATCTTCAACCAATTGCACGGGGTTTAAAAGATTCGTCACCCGTCTTGCATCCTGTTTCCTCTTCTCTAAGTCTACTACTAGTTTCAGGGGCATCATTCCCGCTATCACCAGTGCTGCATCAGTAGACACCGTCCGGAAGGCGGAAATTACCCTGAGAGCTGACCTCCTGTGGGCCGTTTCAATTCCTGCTCTATAGGTCCTCCTATCCATAGCCTCGGCCCATATAGGGGCTGCATATATGGCGACCGATGTCACTACCTTCATCATTAGCCGTCTTCTCTCCTGTTTCGGGCATCCTAGGTTAGGCATTAATCGGGCAAGTGCACATGTCGTCGCCGCACATTTCTCACCGATGTACGTTAAGTATTCCTTAAACTTGAGCCTGTTATCAATCATCACTCCCAAGTATTTAATCACCTGCTTTGATGTTATGCGCTGGTCGCCCACCGTTATGGTAATAAATTCAATCCTCTTTCTACTGCTTACAAGTAGGACATCTGTTTTGTGGTCAGCAAGTTTGAGACCTATTCCTGTTATCCAGCTTCTGACCGTGCCCACCGCAGTGTTACACGTTCTCACCAATGCTTAATGTGGGTGCTTGTGTGTGTGTGTGTTATAGTTGGTTAAGTGATAGGTATGTAACATTTGTT
The DNA here is from genome assembly GCA_930367235.1 of Sarcophaga rosellei. Taxonomy (NCBI): domain Eukaryota; kingdom Metazoa; phylum Arthropoda; class Insecta; order Diptera; family Sarcophagidae; genus Sarcophaga; species Sarcophaga rosellei. The sequence goes on from OV884019.1 coordinate 58,578,746, forward strand.
ACGGAGAGAGATGTAGGTTTTGTAGGGTGATTGTGATGCGTTTATGCCGGTTGTTTAGTTTATTCAATGCAAAACGTATTTCAAGTTACATACAGTCTGGCGCGTGGGCAAAAATATATTTCACATATTTTTCATTGTGAAATTAGAACTGCTAACGTACTAATTGTCACGCTTTGCATATACTTAGGTTTGTGTGTGTTAAAATTGGGGAGCATTCATCGTGTAGGCAAAAAAATATTTCATATATTTTTCATTGTGATATTTGATCTGCTGAATTCTCACGCTTTGCCAGGTGTCATTAATGTTGAAATAAAAAAAAAATGTTTAATTTGTTTTATTTTACATAAAAATTTGGCAGCATACATTGCTGTAAAAGAGTGTATTCTTAATTTTTTTATATGATTTAATCTTATATAAAAAAATGAATGTGTGTTTGATTGTATGTTTGAATGTTTGTATGTTTGAAGTTTATAGACGACTAAACGGCTGAACCGATTTTCTTGAAATTTTCACAGTATCTTCCTGTATGTCTGGAAGGAGTTATAGGCTACTTTTTATGTTGATATTCCAAATGAGCGAGGGGCCATGCCCATGTATACTACATACTTAATATTGTAACGACACGTTTCCGCTCGGGTGCTGGGGTAGGTCAGCGGCGTCCAGTGGTTACATAAAAAACACTTAGTTTAAGTTTACAGCTATTTATTTACAATACTGCAATAACTTACACACTAAACTAAGTAAAACTAAATACAAAGCAAAAATAATTAAATTGGATATGAATTAAAATATCCTAGGCCGGCCTAACAGCGGTTCGTCACGTCACAGTACCGAAGGCGTCAAGGGGGGTTGAGTCAGAACAACAGTCAAACGGCATGCGCCCAGGATGACTGCGGTCCTACTGGTCCTTGTTGTTGCCCCGGTTCGTCAAGTGACAGTGCCGAGTACGCCAAGTGACAGTGACGAGTACGTCAAGGGGGTTTGGAGTCAGAAGAACAGTCAAACGGCATACGCTCTGGATGACTGTAGTTTCTACTCTTCCTTTCGGTTACCCCGGCACAGTCAGTCAAGTCAATCAAAGGAGGATGTCAGAGCAACAATCAAACGGCATACGCACAGGATGATTGCGGCTCCAAGATCTCCCTTTGTTCGTCTGGTCAGTCAAATTCTCCGGAGGAGGTTGTCAGAACGTAATCAAACGGCATACGCACAGGATGATTCTGGTTCTGAGGCCTCCGGAGTCCGTCCAGTCACAGTTGCCAATGTTTTGCCGGTTTTAAATAAATCACAAGTGGGGACGACCACACCACTTGGGATTTATCATATTTCCAGCACAGCCGATGTCTAGATCGACCTGCCTTACCAGCAACTCATCACCAACTGCCCCGACTGCTGAAGTCACGCTCGCTTTTATACACAAAAGTAACGAGTAACGGATCAAACATGATCGAACATCAAACATGTTGTATCCCACTCTCCGACTTACCAATGTGAGAGCAAGCATCAGTTGAATTCAGCAAATGTCTTGTAGGTCAAATGTGAGTCGTATGATAACCGTTATAAAGAATAATACTAATTCTAAAAATAGCTTATAACATCGACTCAATCATCATATGACATATTTTAAGCACAATGGGGCCTGTTATAAAAAATAATTACAATAATGTTATTTATAATAATTCATACAGCCAACATATAAAAGAACATAAACAATACATTAAATCCTAAATATTATCCAGTGATATGGTGTGGACAAAAACAAGGTCTCCGACTTTTGTCGTCACACTGCTCCCCCTTCTCAGTCAAATGAATTGGACCATCACCTCGCCGTTGCGTTGAATAGTAATGCGATATGCGTGTCCCCCGATTTCACGCCTGTACCTTACTCGTGTTCCTTTTTGGGATTCCCGTACCTCGTTAACTTCCTCGTGTATCTTCACAGGCACTTGTTGTACCAAGGTGTAGTCGGGTCCTGTGCTCTTGCATTCGCGAGGTGGGGTAGACACCAATGGTGAGTTTTGCAAAAATACTGGTGTTGATGATGGTTTTGGTGACGTATTGTGAGGCTGCAAAAACAGTGGCATCGATGGTTGATGATTCGTCTGTTTTTCAGGAGTAACCAATATCTGCGCGTTCAACATTTTTCCGGCCGGCTGCTGCTGTGAGGTTTTATATCTTTGACTGGTTTCACAACGGCTTACGTACCTGCTCACATCGCGTGCTAACCCTGGCTAATAATAGCGACTGGCGGGCTTGTTGAGGGTCTTCCGCATACCCATATGACCACCCGTAACTTCATCGTGGGTCTCTTTTAAAACTTGTGGCCCCTGATACTTGGGGACACACAGTTTCCATGTAGTAGAGCCCTGATCGTTTTCCTCTCGGGGGATATGACGATATAGTTTGTTGTCAACAAGAGCGCAATCGGCGTGCAGTTCCGGGTTCTTTTGTACCGCTACTAACTTTGTGTCATACCAGTGGCAGGTGTTTGTGGGTTGTACCTGTGCCAGGTTGATTTCTGCTATAAGGTGGCGTGAGAGTGTCTGATCCGTGTTACTTCCTTCGCCGGGCATTTCTGGGACTGGTTCGGCCTACGACGCCATAGGGGTGTTGCTGGCGGCGTCTCTTCTTCGCTGATGCAAATGGTGTCGTTATCCACTTGGGCTTGTTCTGGTAGAAACGTTGATGTCGCAGTTTTCTCCGTGTGTAGCCCGACATTTCCGAGCCTGAGTGAGGTGTTTATCGTCATTTGAAAATGTCTTACCTTTTTTCATTCCTTGGCTTTGGGCTAGGCTTGGATGGTACTAGAAAGGTTTGGCGGGCGATTCGTCGCGTTTTAGAAGGGCATTTTCTGGAGGAGCTATGCACTTCGTCGTCTTCTAGGATTATTGTTCGTCTCTTATTTTCGTTTTCTTTCAGCTTGTAGTAGAGCCCTGATCGTTTTCCTCTCGGGGGATATGACGATATAGTTTGTTGTCAACAAGAGCGCAATCGGCGTGCAGTTCCGGGTTCTTTTGTACCGCTACTAACTTTGTGTCATACCAGTGGCAGGTGTTTGTGGGTTGTACCTGTGCCAGGTTGATTTCTGCTATAAGGTGGCGTGAGAGTGTCTGATCCGTGTTACTTCCTTCGCCGGGCATTTCTGGGACTGGTTCGGCCTACGACGCCATAGGGGTGTTGCTGGCGGCGTCTCTTCTTCGCTGATGCAAATGGTGTCGTTATCCACTTGGGCTTGTTCTGGTAGAAACGTTGATGTCGCAGTTTTCTCCGTGTGTAGCCCGACATTTCCGAGCCTGAGTGAGGTGTTTATCGTCATTTGAAAATGTCTTACCTTTTTTCATTCCTTGGCTTTGGGCTAGGCTTGGATGGTACTAGAAAGGTTTGGCGGGCGATTCGTCGCGTTTTAGAAGGGCATTTTCTGGAGGAGCTATGCACTTCGTCGTCTTCTAGGATTATTGTTCGTCTCTTATTTTCGTTTTCTTTCAGCTTGCGAAGAGAGAAGCTGGGGACCCGCTGCTGCTTAGTTCATGTTGGTTCTGCCACTCCAATAATTTATAGGTGAGCTCTTCATCGTGTTCGTTTCTTTAACGATACCGGACGGATTTTGGCCACACTTCAGTAAGTAGGTGACTAGCTCTTCTTCCTTAAAGGAGTAGACCCATGAGGTTTTCAGCATTTCACGTTGACCCATTGTTTTTGATCAGGTGACGGACGGGTGATACCAATAACTGTACTCTCACTAGCAAAACTGTAAGTATAGAATGTGGTTATGTTAATGATTAATTGGACAAATATGTCTGTCCCTGCTCGGGCGCCAATGTAACGACACGTTTCCGCTCGGGTGCTGGGGTAGGTCAGCGGCGTCCAGTGGTTACATAAAAAACACTTAGTTTAAGTTTACAGCTATTTATTTACAATACTGCAATAACTTACACACTAAACTAAGTAAAACTAAATACAAAGCAAAAATAATTAAATTGGATATGAATTAAAATATCCTAGGCCGGCCTAACAGCGGTTCGTCACGTCACAGTACCGAAGGCGTCAAGGGGGGTTGAGTCAGAACAACAGTCAAACGGCATGCGCCCAGGATGACTGCGGTCCTACTGGTCCTTGTTGTTGCCCCGGTTCGTCAAGTGACAGTGCCGAGTACGCCAAGTGACAGTGACGAGTACGTCAAGGGGGTTTGGAGTCAGAAGAACAGTCAAACGGCATACGCTCTGGATGACTGTAGTTTCTACTCTTCCTTTCGGTTACCCCGGCACAGTCAGTCAAGTCAATCAAAGGAGGATGTCAGAGCAACAATCAAACGGCATACGCACAGGATGATTGCGGCTCCAAGATCTCCCTTTGTTCGTCTGGTCAGTCAAATTCTCCGGAGGAGGTTGTCAGAACATAATCAAACGGCATACGCACAGGATGATTCTGGTTCTGAGGCCTCCGGAGTCCGTCCAGTCACAGTTGCCAATGTTTTGCCGGTTTTAAATAAATCACAAGTGGGGACGACCACACCACTTGGGATTTATCATATTTCCAGCACAGCCGATGTCTAGATCGACCTGCCTTACCAGCAACTCATCACCAACTGCCCCGACTGCTGAAGTCACGCTCGCTTTTATACACAAAAGTAACGAGTAACGGATCAAACATGATCGAACATCAAACATGTTGTATCCCACTCTCCGACTTACCAATGTGAGAGCAAGCATCAGTTGAATTCAGCAAATGTCTTGTAGGTCAAATGTGAGTCGTATGATAACCGTTATAAAGAATAATACTAATTCTAAAAATAGCTTATAACATCGACTCAATCATCATATGACATATTTTAAGCACAATGGGGCCTGTTATAAAAAATAATTACAATAATGTTATTTATAATAATTCATACAGCCAACATATAAAAGAACATAAACAATACATTAAATCCTAAATATTATCCAGTGATATGGTGTGGACAAAAACAAGGTCTCCGACTTTTGTCGTCACACTGCTCCCCCTTCTCAGTCAAATGAATTGGACCATCACCTCGCCGTTGCGTTGAATAGTAATGCGATATGCGTGTCCCCCGATTTCACGCCTGTACCTTACTCGTGTTCCTTTTTGGGATTCCCGTACCTCGTTAACTTCCTCGTGTATCTTCACAGGCACTTGTTGTACCAAGGTGTAGTCGGGTCCTGTGCTCTTGCATTCGCGAGGTGGGGTAGACACCAATGGTGAGTTTTGCAAAAATACTGGTGTTGATGATGGTTTTGGTGACGTATTGTGAGGCTGCAAAAACAGTGGCATCGATGGTTGATGATTCGTCTGTTTTTCAGGAGTAACCAATATCTGCGCGTTCAACATTTTTCCGGCCGGCTGCTGCTGTGAGGTTTTATATCTTTGACTGGTTTCACAACGGCTTACGTACCTGCTCACATCGCGTGCTAACCCTGGCTAATAATAGCGACTGGCGGGCTTGTTGAGGGTCTTCCGCATACCCATATGACCACCCGTAACTTCATCGTGGGTCTCTTTTAAAACTTGTGGCCCCTGATACTTGGGGACACACAGTTTCCATGTAGTAGAGCCCTGATCGTTTTCCTCTCGGGGGATATGACGATATAGTTTGTTGTCAACAAGAGCGCAATCGGCGTGCAGTTCCGGGTTCTTTTGTACCGCTACTAACTTTGTGTCATACCAGTGGCAGGTGTTTGTGGGTTGTACCTGTGCCAGGTTGATTTCTGCTATAAGGTGGCGTGAGAGTGTCTGATCCGTGTTACTTCCTTCGCCGGGCATTTCTGGGACTGGTTCGGCCTACGACGCCATAGGGGTGTTGCTGGCGGCGTCTCTTCTTCGCTGATGCAAATGGTGTCGTTATCCACTTGGGCTTGTTCTGGTAGAAACGTTGATGTCGCAGTTTTCTCCGTGTGTAGCCCGACATTTCCGAGCCTGAGTGAGGTGTTTATCGTCATTTGAAAATGTCTTACCTTTTTTCATTCCTTGGCTTTGGGCTAGGCTTGGATGGTACTAGAAAGGTTTGGCGGGCGATTCGTCGCGTTTTAGAAGGGCATTTTCTGGAGGAGCTATGCACTTCGTCGTCTTCTAGGATTATTGTTCGTCTCTTATTTTCGTTTTCTTTCAGCTTGCGAAGAGAGAAGCTGGGGACCCGCTGCTGCTTAGTTCATGTTGGTTCTGCCACTCCAATAATTTATAGGTGAGCTCTTCATCGTGTTCGTTTCTTTAACGATACCGGACGGATTTTGGCCACACTTCAGTAAGTAGGTGACTAGCTCTTCTTCCTTAAAGGAGTAGACCCATGAGGTTTTCAGCATTTCACGTTGACCCATTGTTTTTGATCAGGTGACGGACGGGTGATACCAATAACTGTACTCTCACTAGCAAAACTGTAAGTATAGAATGTGGTTATGTTAATGATTAATTGGACAAATATGTCTGTCCCTGCTCGGGCGCCAATGTAACGACACGTTTCCGCTCGGGTGCTGGGGTAGGTCAGCGGCGTCCAGTGGTTACATAAAAAACACTTAGTTTAAGTTTACAGCTATTTATTTACAATACTGCAATAACTTACACACTAAACTAAGTAAAACTAAATACAAAGCAAAAATAATTAAATTGGATATGAATTAAAATATCCTAGGCCGGCCTAACAGCGGTTCGTCACGTCACAGTACCGAAGGCGTCAAGGGGGGTTGAGTCAGAACAACAGTCAAACGGCATGCGCCCAGGATGACTGCGGTCCTACTGGTCCTTGTTGTTGCCCCGGTTCGTCAAGTGACAGTGCCGAGTACGCCAAGTGACAGTGACGAGTACGTCAAGGGGGTTTGGAGTCAGAAGAACAGTCAAACGGCATACGCTCTGGATGACTGTAGTTTCTACTCTTCCTTTCGGTTACCCCGGCACAGTCAGTCAAGTCAATCAAAGGAGGATGTCAGAGCAACAATCAAACGGCATACGCACAGGATGATTGCGGCTCCAAGATCTCCCTTTGTTCGTCTGGTCAGTCAAATTCTCCGGAGGAGGTTGTCAGAACATAATCAAACGGCATACGCACAGGATGATTCTGGTTCTGAGGCCTCCGGAGTCCGTCCAGTCACAGTTGCCAATGTTTTGCCGGTTTTAAATAAATCACAAGTGGGGACGACCACACCACTTGGGATTTATCATATTTCCAGCACAGCCGATGTCTAGATCGACCTGCCTTACCAGCAACTCATCACCAACTGCCCCGACTGCTGAAGTCACGCTCGCTTTTATACACAAAAGTAACGAGTAACGGATCAAACATGATCGAACATCAAACATGTTGTATCCCACTCTCCGACTTACCAATGTGAGAGCAAGCATCAGTTGAATTCAGCAAATGTCTTGTAGGTCAAATGTGAGTCGTATGATAACCGTTATAAAGAATAATACTAATTCTAAAAATAGCTTATAACATCGACTCAATCATCATATGACATATTTTAAGCACAATGGGGCCTGTTATAAAAAATAATTACAATAATGTTATTTATAATAATTCATACAGCCAACATATAAAAGAACATAAACAATACATTAAATCCTAAATATTATCCAGTGATATGGTGTGGACAAAAACAAGGTCTCCGACTTTTGTCGTCACAATATTTAATTGCATTTGAAATATATTACTCATACGCATAGTTACCCCTAAAGTATGCTATCTATGATTCCTGATGTATAAAACCAAAGAAAATAAAGTATAAAGAATGTGAATTTTGGTATATTTTGGAATATTTTTCAAAAATATTTCACGACGCGGGAGGAAAGATAGAAGGGAAAGATAAAGAAACCAAGAGCGTAACAATGTTCTCAATTGTTCTCATCGTGCGTTTTTGTTGTTTGACTAATTTTTTATTTATTCTTCTTCTGAAACAGTGTTGCCACGAAAAAATTTTGTAACCAACATTTGTAAAAAAATCACCAAATAAGAAAAAATATAACCAAAATTAAACTCATAGACTTTTGTTTTATACATATATAAAAATGAATGTGTGTTTGTTGTTGGGCATGAGCCGGGAAGGTTTCTAAGTTGGTATGACCTCTTTCCTACAGGTGGCGGCACTGAAAATTACTAAAAATGATTTAAATCGTAAACTATGCAATTGATCATGCTATGATCTTTAGCAAAGTTGTTGCGCATGAGTCGACGGAGGTTTCAAAGTTGGTGCGATTAATTTCCGATAGATGGCGCCACTGAAAATTGTTCAAAATGATTGATAAGCAATTGGTCGACCTACACCTCAAGCACGGAAAAAAGAGCATTACGAGCCTCAAAATTAGACGAGCAACGAGCATTGAGACTGGATAATCTTCGCGGACATGCCGCTGCGACCCGTTCGCATGAATCACTTGAACAACGAGAAGGGAGATTAGAAACTGTTCGAATGCGTACTACTCAGGCCTGTTCGTCTGAATCATCTAACCAACGGGAAACAAAATTAATAAAATTATTAAAAATAAATTGGGTATTTATTTAATGTCTTCCCTTCAAATTTATTTTAGTTGGTGGCGCGGCAAAGTGTGCAGGGTATAGCTAGTGTTGAATAAATAGGAATATAGTTGAACGTGTTCTTGTTGCACAAAGCTGAGAGTTTTTGAATTTAATTAACTTTTTCCATACAAATTTGGGAACATGCATGTAGCCGTAAAGACTGTATTCTTTATTTTATTATTTTTTTGTATAATATTTTATTTTTTTATTGGAAGAAATAATTTTGATAAGGAATTTTAAAGTGCGTGTTAAACCGTGGACCGAAAAGAAAAAAAAGACTGTTGAGCACACTTGGAACACTATAAAAAAAGGTAGCAAATATTAGAAGAAATTCCAAAGTCAATAATAAATAAGCACAAAAGAACAATCACTTTCCTCTTGTTTGTTGCAGGTTGGCTTCTCACTTTTCTTTTTTATTAAATTCAAATTTATCTCGTTCAATTTTTATTCATAAAAAATTTTTCCACTTTATTGTTTTTTTCACAAAATTTAATTACATTGAGGTTTTATATTCTACTCTTCACAATAATCTTATATATAAAAATGAATGTGTGTTTGTTTGTATGTTTGTATGTTTGAAGTTTATAGACGATTAAACGGCTGAACCGATTTTCTTGAAATTTTCACAGTATCTTCCTGTATGTCTGGAAGGAGTTATAGGCTACTTTTTATGTTGATATTCCAAATGAGCGAGGGGCCATGCCCACGTATACTACGTACTACATACTTAATATTTAATTGCATTTGAAATATATTACTCATACGCATAGTAGTTACCCCTACAAGTATGCTATCTATGATTCTTGATGTATAAAATCAAAGAAAATAAAGTATAAAGAATGTGCATTTTAGCATATTTTTCAAAAATATTTCATGACGCGGGGGGAAAGATAGAAGGGAAGGATAAAGAAACCAAGAGCGTAACAATGTTCACAATTGTTCTCATCGTGCGTTTTTGTTGTTTGACTAATTTTTAATTTATTCTTCTGAAACAGTGTTGCCAAGAAAAAAATTTGTAACCAACATTTGTGAAAAAAATCACCAAATAAGAAAAAATATAACCGAAATTAAATTCGTAGACTTTTGTTTTATTTTTTTTTTTCAAGTTTAAAATATAATTAATAAAAAAAGAAACAAAAAAAAAAAGCTTTTTTTATAAGAAAAAAATAACCAAAACCAAAAAAAACTACACATTGATCAAAAAAATAACCAATTTTGTTTAGAAATAACCAAAAAAGGCAACACTGTTCTCAAATCACTTATTCTCAGACGTCGGCACAAAGAGAACATGATAAAAATTATGAGAGGCATATTAACCCAGAGGAAAATTGTTAGTAATATTTTCAAGTCTACTTATTAACCCAATAATATGTATATGTGAGCGAAAAATATAGAAAAATTGTACTGCGCTAAAAACCTAAAAACACCGTATTTAACTTGGCTAGTATTCTTCCAAAAATCAAAATCATTTCTAATTGATATTAGTGAATCATACTGTAATATTTCTTTGGGTGTAAAATTGAAGTCTGAAAAAAGCGACATGAACATTCTCCTTTAGAAGCTGACAAGCAACTGAATGCATTTTTACGCTCTCATGATAAGAGCAACACATTGTTACGCTCTTTGTTTGTGTTTATTTTCCTTCTGTCTTCCGCCCCCCTTATCCAGAAATGATTTTTTAAAAAGATTTTGGTGAGAGCGGGTCGTAATGCTACTTCTGCATAATGCGTATTCTTTATATCCATATTCTTTGATAAAACTTAATGGAATTGGATATCACTCATACGTCACATATGTAGTTTTTTTAATGAATTTTACATCTATATAAACAAAAATGATTGTGTGTTTATTTGTTTGTGGGTTTGTTTGTTTGAAGTCAATAGACGGCTAAACGGCTGGACCGATTTTCTTGAAGTTTTGACAGGACCTTCCTGTATATCTGGAAGGAATTATAGGCTACTTTTTATTTTAAAATTTCAAGAAGGCGGAGTGCTACGCCCACATATTCAATAAGAATTTAATGTCGCATATCTCATAAACTGCGTATTTTGTATGGACAACTTTGACGTACTCATATATGTATAAACAAAATGGGCGGATTGGCTATAGTGCGCGTGTCACATCCAATATAAAAAATATTAAATTATTATATCTTAGAAAATATCACAGTTAGAGTCCTAAAATTTTGTCGAATACACTTTAGTATCAATATGAATATTTTAGACAAAAATGGCCTGACTAGGAAAAGGGTGTGGTACTTCCCATATGAATTAAATGTAAAACTTCTTATATCTCGGAAATCACCTATATATATATAAATTAATGTGCATTTGTTTGTATGTTTGAAGTTTATAGACGACTAAACGGCTGAACCGATTTTCCTACTTTTTATGTTGATATTTGAAATGAGAGAGGTGCCACTCCCACATGTACTACATAACCTACTATTGTAAGATAATAACAAAATGGATATATTGGAAAAACTATATCAGCAAGATACGTCAAATTTTGTACAAGTAACTACGGTTTTAATATAAATACTTTGGACAAAAATAGGCGACCTATCTTTAGAGGACAATGCACCTTCCATATAAAGTAAATACTAAAATCTGCCTAACTGAAGAACTTTAACAGTTAGAGTCCCCAATTTTGTATAAATAACTTTTGTTTAAATATAAATATTTTGGACAAAAATATGAAGTAAATACTAAAATCTGCATATCTAGAACACCTGAACAGTTAGACTGCTAAAATTTTGTACGAATATCTAAAGGTTCAATATCAATATTTTTGTTAAAAATGGGCTATCAAGCATTAGGGGCGTGGCAAACTCCATATGAACTAATTATTAAAATCTGTATATCTGGAAAACTATAACAGCTAGAGCCCCCAATTTTGTATTTCAGCTATAGGAAGGTCTTGCCTCTCACGTGAAGTTGTTACAAAAATTTGTGTATTCTTATTAATTAATAATATTAGAAAAATTCTCTGATTAGTGAGTGTAGAAATTATTATAACTTGAAATATGCAATAAGTAAGGTTGAGATTGAAATTTTCAACTCATATATAGGTTTTTAATCTCAAATTCACGACTTTTCGACTAATATTAAAAGTTTTTCAAATTAAATTAAATTTTATTCGAAACAAATTAAATTATTTTTAACACAAATTAATTAATTTCTAATACAAATTCATTGTTTTTCATATGAAATTAAATTTTTTTCATTTATATTTAAATTTATTTTTTTTCAATTTCAATTTATATCATTTCAAATTAATTTTTTATTATTTTAAATGAGGGAATATCTTAATCTTCGTACAAAATTAAAAGGTGACTTATATAATTTTTGCCATTCATCAGTATGTTTAAAAAATGTTCAACCGTTAACCCTACAAACATTGTTACCAACGCATAGTTTCAGTATTTCTTGAACATAGAATCTACATTTTGATGTTCTTGGTAATGAGTTCATCAACATAAATAGTGAAAGATAAAATTGCCGAGTTTGGGCATACATTAGTTTTTCTTCCTCCATACTCCCCCATGCTCAACCCAATAGAAAAAGTATTCTCAAAAACTAAACTGTGTGCACGCAATTGGATAGCTGATCCTGATATTAATATGGACTTGGTAACTGTAATTAAAATCTCCGTCGAATCGGTAACACCGTCTGATTGTAATAATTACTATGTTGATATGACCATGTCATTATAATTAGCTGCATCTGGAGAACAGTTACAATGAATATTTTATATTAAATTTATAACTATATTACTATTTATAATCTTAATTTACGGTATAAAAAGTTTTATATATTTTTAACTATTTTGCGTTAACTAGAAAATGAATTTGAAGTTAAAATAAGTTAATTAAAAATAAAAAAAATTAATTTAAAATTAAATATATTTAATAAGACACACAAAAAGTTTAATTTGTGTTGAAAATTATTTAATTTCATTCTAATAAAATTTAATTTGTTTTGAAGAAAATTTAATTTGGTTTAAAAAAAAATTGAATTTGTGTGCAAAAATCTTTAATTTGAGACTAAAAACCTATAGATAGTAAGTACTAAAGTTCATACTATTTAAATATTTATCTTGAAAAACATATACATGTACATATGTATGTAATAGTAATGTTATTGTTTACTTCTAAAAATGGGTAACTAATAAAAATATTATTTATTTAAAAAATACATTAGGTAAACTTTATAATAAGCATTTTATTGGGCGATGTATTCATTACTTTTAATTACCTAAGTAGTAAAGTGTAAACTGTCAATATTTTTCCCAAATAAAATAAGTAGTTGCAAAACTCATCAAAAAAAAATTACATGCGACCGATGCAAACACACTTATTTGTTAAATTTTAATAACATTAATTTTCTTCAAAAGGTTTTTGACTTGAACCGATTTCATATTAGGTAAAATATAAAGAAATAAATATAACACGCATTCGGTTTTGGAATTCAGTTGAATCTTCGATTCTAAACAAGTTAAATGTTATTTGAGTGACATTTATTTTGCAACAATTTATAAAAATGCCCCCAATAAAAGCATCCCTTTCCTAAGCACCAAAAATGCATTGCGTTTGCAATCCCAGAGAGCAAATGAAAGTTCGGAAGAGCGTGAAAGTCGCCTCAGGACTGAAAGGAGTCGAGCTTCAACCTTTAGAGCCGCCGAAACGCCATCACAACGTGTAGAACGCCTTGAAGGCCTACGACAACGTGCCACAACATTAAGATCTACTGAAACACTTTCAGAAAGCCAAGAGCGCCCTAAAAGCTTCTGAAACGCCGTCAGAACGCGAAAGACGTCTTGAAGGTCTACGACAACATGGCACAACCCCACGAGCTACCGAGACATCGTTGTAACATGAAGGTCGGCTACAAAGCCAGCGAAATCGAATTGAAACATCACGAGCCACAGAAACACCTTCAGGACGTGAAAGACGTCTGGAAGGCCTTCGACAATATGCGACAACCGCACGAGCTACCGAGACACCTTTGGAACATGAAGGTACCACAACATCACGAGCTAATGAAACAGAAGTCCAACATGCATCACGAGTAGAAAGTCAGCGGATTCGAACATCAATAAGAAGAGCAGCAGATAGGATAGAGCAATATAATTTTCGTCGAGAACAAAATCATAATCGAATGGCGGTGAATCGACGTAATGTTTTTCATGGATACTCAGGTATTGCATTTAACTACAGATCTGATATAGATTATACCGAAGATGAATTAGTGGCAATTGGTGACATGAATAAAGTCTGCCAATATTGCAATGCACTCAAGTACAAAAATGAAACACCTAGAATGTGTTGCTCTTATGGTAAAATCGTTCTATCTGAATTACTTCCACCTCCAGAACCATTGCAAGTGCTTATTTCAGGTAAGTTTTTCGAAATATATACTTTTTTTAATTTAACAAAATATTAATAAAAAATATTTTTTCATTTAGGAACTAATGTGGATTCACAACATTTTCTTAAAAATATAAGATAATATAATTCGTGCTTCAAAATGACATCTTTTGGACCTACCAAAGTAATTCGATACAACTTTATGCCAACGTTTCGTGTTCAAGGTCAAATTTATCATAAAATGGGATCATTGTTGCCAATTCCAAATGAAGATCCTAAGTTCTTACAAATTTATTTCATAGGAGAAGCGGATAACAATGACCAAGTGCACCACCGCCTGCATTATAACCCTGACACAAAACAATGGATTGTTGCCGATTTACAAGTGATGTTTCATGAAATCATCGAATTGGTAAGGATCTTTAAGCAAGCCAAAGATGACCCACGATTAAGTTCAGATGACCACATAATCGCAATTCATGCTGAAAGAACTCCAGCTGGACAACACCAAGGACGATACAATGCCCCAACAATGGCGTAACAATTTTGATGGTGGGCGATCCAGTTGCATCACGAGATATGTATTTAATTCCGATGGGGGTAGCGAAGCACACTGGGTATTAGCTAGTTTTTAATAAAATAATCACTATATAAAATACCGACGCCTTTGCAGTACTGCAACTAAAAAAGATGTCCTTCATCTAAAGAGAAGAAAAAAAATCAAAAGAAGAAAAACTTTAATATTAGTTTCATATTTCAAAAGAATAGAAAACCAAAAAACTTGACATCTTGCACCAGTTCCAATTGTGATCCGTCAGAAAGAAAAAGTTTAGATTGAATAAGAATCATTCAGGAATAAGTGTCATGGTCTATGATTGAATTCTGGAGGATTATTGTCCCTCCACTAAATTAGAACTAGTGCTTAAGACGAACTAGGTCTTCAGATCTTACGACCATGGAACGAACTAGGTCCACTGGTAGATTATTAGGACGAACGAGTCCGTTATTTTGCTGGGCTAGTGGACGGGTTGCCCTCTTCGATACTTCAGTTTTCTAATTCAACCTTCCTAGGGACAGACGGACTAGGTATATTGCCCGATAAATGGAAGGTTTAACTTCACCGGCCCGTATTGCCACAAGTCCACCAGGTATGGTCGTGGCTCAATCAACCCTTGAGTTTATTGTCCTCGACATCTTCACCTCTCTTGGATTTCCTGGGGGTACCATGACACTGTACATACATACATACATAATTGGCCATTACAATCCTTCAGTCAGGATTACGGCCTATACATTATAAGCTAAAGTTATTTATTAAAATATTTAGTTCGTTGGGAAAATTACAAGCTTTCCAATCGGCTTTATAATTATTCCATGTTCAGTTCCCAAATCCACAGTTCTTACGTAACCATCATTAATTTAAACGTAGCTATTGGCAATCCAAATTTTTCCTACAACTTTTTCGAAATAAAAGTTGCTTGCGAACCGGAGTTTATCAGAGTAAATATTTGCCCTCGATGACAAAAGAATCTGCCTATACTTGGCAGCAAAATAGTTTTGCACATCACTACCAAGCTTTGCTGCACGACTAGAACTTGTCGCATCGAAAACTCCAAGTTCTCGAGACGATCCAAACACCTCCCGGTGCAGCAAAGAATGATGTCGCAAATCGCAGACCGAACAATCCAAATTTTGCCTGCATTCATTCAACCTATGACCAACATCGAAACAGTCAATCAGTGTTGCCAGAAGCCGGTTTGGAAAAAGTGCAAAAAGTTTGTCAAAAAAGTGCAATCCTGAATAAAAAAGTGCCAAAACTTTAAAACCGGTCATTAAAAAAAAACTAAAAATTGAACAGCGTTTTTCATTATAAATGTTCGTTTTTTTTTAATTTAGGTAAAATTTTATTAAAATTATTCGAAATTTAAAAAAAAAAATCCTTATCTTGGTTTAATAAATATGAATTTAGTTTGATTTAAACAAGTATATGGAATAAAAAATTATTTATTTTTAAAAAATATTTATTACATTTGAAAAGTTGAATTGATTGAAGGAAAAATATATTAATTTTTTTGTATTTGTTTTCTTTTTTTTCTTTTTTGATAACATTCAAAAATAAATATCAATGTTAAAAATTAATTTAAATTAAAAAAAGACTAATATTGCATTAATAAGAAATAATTTGAAATATGAATTAGAATGAAATATACAATTAATTGTATGTTAAGTTCTGAAATTTAAGAAATACATTGAAGTTTTAAATAATAAAAAAAAATTATAATTTTTTTTACAAATTTTATTGGAAAAAATTAAATTGTTAATCAACGTTGGAATTCTTGAATTTATTCAGATCAAATATGGTAAGTATTCTGTTAAATATAATAATGTAGAAAACTCTTTTAATATTTTTTAATTGTGTATTATGTGTGGTTTTCATGTTAGATAATAATAATATCAAAAGAAAGAAAAAAGAGTTTCTTTTTCAAATTGTTATTATGCTGATTTCAATTTCAGATATTTACTATAAATTTATTGTATTTTAAGAATAAAGATTTTTAATATTTGAACTATATCAAAAATCTAATATTTTTAATTGGTATACGTAAAATTTAACTTTTTAATGTATATTTTTTATTTAATTAGTTGTTTTAATAATTTTTTATATTTTTTTTTGGAATATTTATATTTTTTATTGTATTTTACGCAAGCAACATTATTTACTTTTTAAGTAGTTAGATTTGAATAAACTTTTCTGTTTAAATAATTAATTATATAAAAATAAATACATATTGTATTTGTATATTTTAAAATACTATTCAATGCAATTATTTGTTTTGTAATTTAAAATATTTAAATTTTTTTTTAAAGTGCAAAATGAATGTAAAAATGCACTTTTAATGCTAAAAAAAATACAGAAAATGAAAAAGTGCTAAAAAGCATCTGGCATCTTTTTAAAAAAAAAGTGCAGCAGACGAAAAAAGTGCTAGAATTGCACTTTAAATGCCATTATTGCAACACTGCAGTCAATACACAGGTTGTTCTGTTTTACTACCAAAATCTTTGCCCAAGAATGAAAAGATTCTGCTACAGATTCAAACGCTCTCCAAACGAACGCTCAAACTTACAGCTCCAAATTGCTCTAAATAACTACCCGAACTGTAGTATAGTTCCATTGGTCACAAATATCGTCAGAAACAGTTTTACGAATCACCCTGAATAATAAGCCGAGCTTGTATAAACGAAAATTATACCTATGCACCGACGGATTAATACAGGAAGATTTTCAGCTAACTAACAGCAACAAAAGTAGGAACCAAAAAGAATCCACAGAATGGTTGAGATTCTGTTCCTCACTAATTCTCCCAACGAAATTGAAATCAAAGAAAAATGTCCAAAAAATTAAATAAATAATAAACTCAATCAGAACACAACTCGAAAATGTCCGCGTCCTAATCTCTACTAATCACACGATGCGCAACTAAAAACGGCAATATTTTAAAATTAAATAAAAGGTCACCGTGACCACCCTGTTATACACAATGTACTACCGCGATCAACTTAGCGCCATACCGCAAACTTAACAAAAGTAATATAAGTCAAATAAAACGAGAATATATTTTAAAGATACTACGCACTTCGCGAAACTAAGCCAATAGGACGAATTCCCAATTTCAAATAATGCGATACTTATTACTGCCCTCAAAAATCAAAAAGGAACAATAAAAAAATACATAGGTGAAAAGGTAGTACCGAACAACTTTGTATTCCAAATTTTTTCACTTTGTGTATATGTGCATATAGTATACAAAATTGCCAAATTATATTAAATATTAAAATATATATATAGAAGTCGCCGTGGTCTAGTAGGTAGTGTGTTGGCTTATTAGACGAAAGGCCCGAGTTCGAATCCCAGGCCAGACATCAAAAACAAAATACAAAAAGTGTTTCTTCGGCGACTTCCTCTCAGCAGATTTCTAGCAAAAACTCTGAGAGTAAAAATTGCAATGAAAAAGTTTCTCAAAAAATCTGTCGTTCGGAGTCGACTTTAAATTGTAGGTCCCGCCACTCATGTATAAAATTAACGCACACAACATGAGTGGTGTTGAGAAGCTAGGCCGTAATCCTGACTGAAGGGTTGTAATGGCCAATTATGTATATATGTATGTATTAAAGTATATTAAATTTAACATTAAATGAAAAACAACAAATTCATAAATTTTCAACAGTTTTTATCAACAAATAAAAATGATTCCAAAAATAAATAAAAGAATAAAAAATTGTACGGAAACCCATAAATAAATACTATTGTGTCATCCCACTTTACTTTATTACAAATCAAACAAACTGCTAAAAATCCCAGATTTGTCCCCAATAAAAGTGAATAAAAATTAGTTATGAGTACCTCCTTCGTGTATCCGGTGGATTAGACGAATTGTTATAAAAGGCAATGTGCTTTGCTATTTAGCCAACGCACCATCACTAATTATATCAAATTGGGTGGTTGAACTCGATGTACATTAATAAAACAAAACAAAAATTTTATGCCAAAAAACAAGACTAATATTAAAGTATAAAAAGCTTTATTCTATACTACAGCGCCGTCTGTTGCCAGTTTGCCATCGTTTAAGTTTGGATTATCAGACATAAACATTACGGTTTTCTTGTTTTCAAAAATGGTTTTATTGAAAAAAGAGTTTATTGTTTTGGTTAAGAAAATTATATGTATATTTATGGTTTTAGGAAATACTTAGTTTGTTATAAATAGACTAAATATTTGTTTGAGATTTAAGAAATATGATTAATGTTGTAATAATAATGTTTAATTTGTTTCATTTTTATATTAATACTTTTATTAGAGAAAAATACAAAAAATATTATTCTAAAACTTCATATAATTATAATAAAATTTTATTAAGGGAGTTTGATGTTATGGTTGTTGTCCATGATAATCTTAGTTATGTTGGCAAGTCTGTAGCAGAAAATGCACATCGTTGAACGTAATCAAATTAATTTCCAATTTAAAAAATGTTTGTGGTTTTTTAAGAATTGATTTGCATTATGTATGTAGAATGTATGTAGATTTTTATGATAAGAAATTCGAAAATTATTAGTTTTTTTATAAGTGAAAGAAATGATTTTATATTTTTAATATATAACACGATCAATTATTAACTCTGTTAATAAATACACTACTTTAAATATTAATAAAATTGAGTGAAAACGTTGCTTTAATCAATGCGGAAAATCAAGTTTTGGAATCGCCAAACGTAATAGTGGAATCACCTATTTACGATGTTATGTTATTTGACTCCACTGTGTCCTTAAAGGAGGTACAAATACTGAAGCTATGTGATTTCAATGATTCAATGCGGGGTTTAAAATTGCAGAAGAAATGCCAAAGAAAATGATGGAGATATTAAAGTTTCTAAAATCCAAGAACACATTTGTATGCGAATACCGGAGGACATATGAATGTCCAATTTGCCTTGAAGACATTTCCGGTAAGAAAATGTATTTCATGAATTGTTCGCTTGAAGTATACAAGAGGTGTTATGATCGAATGAATGAAAAGGAATGTCCGCAGTGCAGAGAAAAGATCACTGGATTGAATGTTATAGACGCATTGGTGAACAATTTTACGTTAAATATATTGATATATGTATGTATGTATATAAACAACAAACAAAAGAAGAATACAATAAATCTTAAAAAATTAAATTACACTTATTTTGTCTTTTATTTGTCTGTATAGAAGAAATATAAAAAAATACGTTTGTATAAATTATAAAGCTTAATTGTTAACATATAATATGATTTACACGTACATATATTAAAAGATTGCGATTAAATATTTTTACAGTCATATTTATGTAAATTATTATTATTATATATAAATGGTGTCGAAACGTTACTGAACATTCGTAATTCGTTTGATCATTTTTAAAAATAAATTTATATGATCATGATATATTTTATTACTATATTTATTCAAAAACTCCTTTAATTCATCGGATGTCAGCATTTTTCTGTGTTTGTTTTTCCATTGATTTTTAAGTTATCCGTATATGTAAAAGATGTTAGCCGTATGATGGATAATTTGCTACTAATTTCTAATTAAGGGAGAAATAATTTAGATGATTTCAGCGATATTTTCTTTATTTAAACATATATCAATAAAATTGCGAAACAAAATGACATTCTTTTCAGCACACATTAGATATAAGTTATTATTTATGCTATTCTTATGATAATTGCAAACATGTATGTATGTATATGTGTATTACTTTTATATAAGTTTTTATATTTGAAAAAGAGGTTAAATTAAATATACATATTTTCTGTTCTATCGTTTGAAATATTTCTTGTAACCATTCTTCTTTTTAGGGTCCTTCAACATATATGATAGAAAACTTTTCATTTTCAATAATTGAAGTTAAGTATTATATTACTTTACCAGAATTTTATTTACTATTAACAGAATTTGCAATAAAATCGTGTTTATAGTTTTAATGTTATTTAAAAAAAATCAATTATAATAAAAAATAGTTGTCGTTTCAGAATTTACCATATGTATAATAAAATTTCACTTGACTTATGTAAAATTGTTTATATGGTATAGTTGCTCATACTAACTCTTTTAAAGGGTTCGCCAAAAATTTTATTTTTTTTTTAAATGCTTTAAAAAAACTACTGAATATTTTCTCAAAATTCTTTTTTTTATTTGAAAGTACAATCCTTCCGGTTAATAATGGAAAATAATTTCATTCAAATGGCTGCCTCTGCTGGCCATGCAGTAGCCTACACGGTAGGTCCAATTTTTAAGCACATTATCGATTGTACCACAAATAATAGTCCAACGGTGTCAAATCGCAGCTCCGAGGTGGCCAAACGACATCAGCTCTGCGGCTGATAATGCGATCTTCAAAAACAGGGCGCAAAAAATCGAGTGTAGCTTCGGCTGTGTGGCACGTAGCGCCATCCTGTTGAAACCAAATGTTGCCAATATCCTCCTCTTCAATTTTTGTGAACAAAAATTCGTTCAATATGGTCCGATAACGATCGACATTGACTGTAACGGCCACTCCTTGCTCACTTTCGAAGAAAAATGGCCCAATTATGCCTCTGGACCAAAATCCGCTCCAAACACTGACTCGTTTTGGGTGCGTCGGCTTTTCAATGTATGCGTGCGGGTTTTCTGTGCCCCAAATGCGACAATTTTGCTTGTTTCTAATTCTGTCAGTCGATAGTTAACGAATCGATATTTTTTTTCAGTATTGTGAAAACTCAAATAAACGTTTTCCAACACTGAACACTTTTGTAAACAAACCCATATGTCTGTAAAGTGGTAATCAATTCAATTTCAGTGCAAGAGGGAATGTTTTCGCTATGAACTTCTTCATTATCATATAGTGTACAGGCTGAAGTAAATGAATCATTATAAGATGTATTACTTTGTGATGTAGTTGAAAAATATGATCACTACAATCTTTTACTTCTTTTATTTTAATTTAATTTATTTTTAATTTTAACTTTTTTCTTTAGTTTTTAAAAAATTCTGACTTACGTTTTCTTTTTTTAATTTTTGTTAACAAAAAAGCTTTACTCGATAGGTTTACTTTACTTGATTAAAAACTCGCAAGGTTGCGTTCGAACAATTGCACACTATCGACTGCTGTCATTAGAAATGTCGATACATATTAATCGATATCGACTGACAGAATCCCAAAACTAAAAAAATCGAACGTACGAGTAAGTATTCGATCGTACACGACTGCCAGAATTAGCCCCCTGAAACGATGATTGTTTTTGCCAAAATCGGCATCTTCTGTAAGTCGATCGCAGGCCGACTTAGCGATGCGAAAACGCATTGGATGGTCAATTGGCTTCAACTTCTGAACCAATTGGACTTTGTATGGCGTCATACCAAGCTCTTTATGCAAAACTCGTCTCAATGATGTCTCCGAAATATTCAATTGTTGAGAACGACGGTGAATATATGTTGATGGCGCTTCACGCACACTTTCTGCCACAGCAGCAATATTCTCGGGTATGCGCACTGATTTGGCTTTTCACGCTTTGGTTTATCGCTGAGGATGCCAATTTCTTTCACTTTTTTCACAAGATAACGAACATACGGAGCTGACGGTGCTTCTCTTCCTCCAAAATCCGTACGCAATTTTCACACACATTCTGCAACATTACCATGATTTTCGAAGTAATGTCGCAATATTTCCCAGCGTTGTTCAAGCGTATACACAACCATATTAGTTCAGCGGAAGGATAAAACTAATTACCTGTCAAATCCGACATGAGCTAAGTGTTACCATTCACGAAATAAGCACTAGTTGAAAAAAACATTAGATGGCGGACCCTTTACTTATTTTTACATTATTTATTTTAGTAGACTAGAGTTTAATATATTATATAGTTCTTATTTTGATATGTAACTCATATCATCTTCAACATTATTATAATTGGCAGGAGGAATGATTTGATTATCATTCTTTATTTTTTTTTTAGCTGAATTGTTAATAGTCTTAAAACTAATATCAACATCATCTTGAAATGATTCGTCTATATCATAATTTATAAATGAATACTTATTTAATTTTTTCATATTGCTGATTCCAAGTTTTTCAATTATATGATTTAAAGGGTTTGCTATTGGTTGAAATGTATCTTCTAATATATTTACCCTATCTATATTGTTCTGGTTTTTACAATATCATTTAGTAAGTTATTATTATTATTACTCACATTTTTTTGTTTGTAATGACCTGCTTACTATCTTTTCACGATCTGGTCACTATCTGCTTTGTATCTGGTCATGATTTGCGTTGTACAGTAAACCCTCCTATAACGCGGTACTCTCAGAACGCGGTTTCCATATAACGAGGGGCTGTAATTGCGATAGCCCTTTTATAACGCGGTACTTTCCAAACGCGGTTTCCATGTAACGCGGAGCCCTCCTATAACGCGGTACTCCTACTGCGCGGATTCCGTTCAATAACATCCCATAAGTTCCTTGCAGTCTTTTAGTTTAGTTTTTATTTCATTTTTTGTATCAGTCCTTATATGAACTCTTGAATTCAATAAAAATAATTTATAATTTATCTTGCCTTTTGTATTTCTTGGTCTCCATATAAAACGCGGTACGAATGATGGGAGTTGTACTAACTCTGAGTTTCTTAAAGCGTGGTTTCCATACAACGCGATAGACGGTTTCCATAGAACGCGCTACAAATTAGCTTGGTTTGTACGATGAAATCCGAGTTTCTTATAGCGCGGTTTCCATATAACGCGGTATACACTCAGCGCGTTATAGGAGGGTTGACTGTGTCTGGTTATGATCTGCTCACTATCTGCTTATGATCTGGTAACTATCTGCTTATGATCTGGCCACTATCTGCTCACGATCTGGTCACTATCTGCTCACGATCCAGTCACGATCTGCTCACGATCTGGTCACTATCTGTTCATGATCTGGTCACCATCTGCTTACAATCTGCTCACGACCTGCTTTATATCTGATCATGATCTGGTAACGGTCTGCTTTGTACCTAATCATGATCTGGCAACGATCTGCTTTGTACCTAATCATGATCTGGCAACGATCTGCTTTATATATGATCACGATCTGCTTATGATTAATTTTGTTTTTTATTTAAAACCTATCTTATAACTGGATAAAATGATCAAATCCCTTAAGATATCTTCTTTTATTCAATTAATCATCTTTACTAACAACAAGAAATTCATATTGCTACGAAACGACCTAATATCGTTTAACATTAAGATGCTAACAAACGCACTATCACTACAAAGAACATGTTGATTAACTATAAATACACTAACACATAGAACGTACATGCTTGCGTATACCAACAAAATCAGTATAAGAAAAGAAGACAGACAAGTATGAGAGAGAGCAACAACAAACAAGCAATGTTAACCTGATACACAAACAACAATACGGTCGCGATAGAATTCCCGAGAAGGCGAGAACAAGAACCTTCATCTTCGAGAACGTTCATCATACTGATTTTGCGGACATATAAAGAGGGGAGATATAGCGAGAATCCAGTCAGTTATAGTTCGGTCAGTCTTGTGTGAAGACGGTTGCGTTCGAAGTAAGCAGTTGTTAGTGTTTACGCGAGCACAAGGTTTGTTGCTTACAAAAAGGTTGTGAGCAAAGAAGAATAACGAACAAGTAGTTATTGTGGTATAAGTTGTAACAGTGGTACACAAGAGTAGTGTGAATAATAAAGAGTTAAACTGAAATTAACACATATTTGTTTTTATTTTAGTTTGCAATCAACGAATTCATAATCTAAACGTTTTTAAAAAGGTAAAAACGTAACAATATATTAAAGAATTCATTGATTTAAGAGCTAAAATGTATTCAGTAAAAATTGATAGAGTTGATGAGTAAATTAAAAATATTAAAGGTGTTAAACAATGAGTAACTAAAAAATTAAGCGTAAATGACTTTAGAAAATGTTTATTAGAGAAAAAATTATACTATAACACAATGTTTATATTTAGATTTAAGGTACATAAAATTTATACACAAAATATTAGTAAACTAACATTAAATTATTTAGATGATGAGATATATTAAAGAAAACGGTATTAATACATATGCATGGGGACATTATAAAATAAATTCTCCATCAACCTTATCATCATGCAATTTAAATTTATGTAAAAGGAGATTAATTTAATTAAAGATTTTGTTTTATTTTTTTATATATATTTTATTCCAAATGATTTCAATATAATTTTTAATTCAAATGATTTCAATATGATTTTTAATTTTTAATAGTAGAGCAAGTTTTAACCACAACCAATTTAACGTTAAGTTTTAGACACCACTGACATCAACTGCAACTTATCAACTGCAACTTATCAACAGACCTCTCCCCAACGACGCCACACTAAAGGGCTGCCAGATCGCACAGCTTTAACCCTAAACCCATTTACACTCGGCCTTCCTGATATTCATCGGACTCCGATGAAAGCTCTTTTTCTTCGTCAAAATTCTTCCAATGTTTCATGAAGTCACAGCTTGTGGATGTCTTATTTGGACCCTCAAATCCCGCAGCTTTCGAAACATCGTAGCGTTCATTTTTCTTTACCTTCTCTATTTTATACGGACCTAGATATTCGTTAGCCAACTTTCTTCCCGCTATAAATTGTGTTCTTTTGATAGCAACCAGATCACCAATTGAGTAATCACTATGATTCGTTCGGTTTTTGTCAAACTGCTTCTTATAGGTCTCTTGTGCTTTAAGTATCTGCTGTTTCGCCTCGTTCCGTAATTCTTCACGATTTTTATCAAACTGCTCAATTAGTTCATTCTGTAGTATTTCTAGGATTTTGTTCTCAGGTGCTAATTTCATTTTAGTGTCGAACATGATCTCGAATGGTGTAGACTGAATGGAATTGTAAAGACAGGAGTTTAACGATCGTTGTACTTGTCCCACTTTGACGAATCTCCGTACGATAATTTGGCAATGACAGATAAAATACAGCGATTGACACGTTCGACTTGTCCATTGCCTCTTGGAACACCCGTTGTAGTCAAAATATGCTCAATTGCGTTCTGCTCACAATATTCTTTGAAACGTTGTGAAGTAAACGCTGATTATTAGTCACTTATAATACGACTTGGATTGCCAAAGGTATTTGACCATATCGACAAATTTTTAACCACCTCATCAGTATTTGTTGTCTTTGTGGTGAAGAGCCATACGAACTTTGAAAAACCGTCAACTACCGCCAAAATGAATTTGTATTGCTTACACGTCGTATCCATTGGTCCTAGATGGTCAATATGCAGAGTATGCAATGGCAAACTACCTTTGTCGATTGAATGCAGCATGCCCTCTTTTTTACCCAGTTTCTTGTTGTGAATAATGCACCTTATGCAATTTTGTACAATCTGCGTGACCTTTTTTCCGCGTGTGGTATATGAAATTGCTGCTGCACTGCGTGCATGGTTTTTTGCGACGGAGAAGTGTCCATTTTCGTGGCAGCTTTTAATTATTTCTACCTCCATAGCCTTTGGAACCAATAGCAAATCGTTACCATTCACTGTTCTGTAAATTAGATCACGTTTGACTTTAAAATCTTCATAAGGTTGTTCCTTAAGTATTAGTGCTATTGCTTTAATATATTCATCTGTTTGCTGCATACGTTTAATACGAGCTGTTATTTCTGTAGATATTATCATTACATTCATTGGGTATCTATATTAAAATATGAAAATGTGCGCAGCGTAAATAAAATACGTCTGTATGGTTCGAAAGTAAAATTAGAAGAGAGAGTTTATTATAATTATTATATATACACATATTATACATTTGACAGTTATATCAAAGAACAATAGATATTAAAAACAAAGTGTATTGATAAGTATACAAGCTTGCTTTGAGCAAAATATATTTGTCCGTATAATTTCAACATTCCCCCTGGACAAATATTCTGTATAGTTATCTTCACTCTTTGTTTACATATGGGATATTAAGACTTCATATATTATGTTTCTACTTAATTCCAAGATCGGATAAAAATTTTGTTTGTTTTATAGCAACTACACCTTTTGTTAATATATCAGCCAACATATTATTAGTTTCAATATATTTTAAAACTACTTTATCATTTTTAATGGCTTCAGATATAAATTTTGCTTTTATGTCCACATGTTTTGTACGAGATGAAAATGAATTGTTCGTTGCAATGTGTATAGCACTCCTATTGTCGCAATAAATTACCATTGACTTGGTAACGTCACCAATCAATTCCCTTTGGAGTCGGTTCAACCAAATGGATTCTTGAATTGCTGCAACTAAGGACATAAATTCAGCTTCAGTAGTTGATAGTGCGATTGTACGCTGACGTCGTGTTGCCCACGAGATTGCTGCTCCTTGATGAATGAAAACGTAACCTGTTGTAGAGCGTCTGCTATCAATATCACTGGCCCAGTCAGCGTCACAAAAACCAATGATTTCACTTGATTTGCCCTTGTAAATCAATCCTTTATCAATAGTGCCTTTTAAATATCTCATAACTCGTTTAACGCCATTCCAATGAGCTTTACCAGGATTTTTAGAAAATTTGCTTAACATATTTACAGCAAAGCAAATGTCTGGCCTGGTAATCTGTGCAGCGAATAATAAACAGCCAACAGCTTCCATGTAGGGAACATCCTTCATCTGCTGCATTTCATCATCGTTATCTGGACACATTTCTTCCGTAAATTTTTGATTCAAATCAATTGGTGTCGAAGTTGCATTACATTGATCCATGCCAAAACGTGCTAAGACATCAGCAATATATTGGCTCTGATCAATTTTTATAGTTCTTGCCGTCTTATCAGTTGTAATGCACATACCTAAGACTGACGTGGCCTCACCCAAATCCTTCATCTTAAATTTTGTGGATAAAGCCTTTTTAACATTGTTGAGTAGCTTCATTTCGCTTGCAAATATTAAAACGTCATCAACATATATTGCCAAAATGAGAATTTTATCTCTATCTTTGAGATAATATATACACTGATCTACCTCGCTTCGTTTCAGACCATAACTTAACAGCACTTTGTTCAATTCCTCGTTCCATACACGACTTGGTTGTTTTAAACCATAAAGCGACTTATTTAGCTTGCATACTAAACCAGATCCGTCGTCAAAACCAACTGGTTGCGTCATGTAGATTTCTTCTTGCAACTTAGCGTTGAGGAATGCTGTTACTGCATCCATTTGATGTACAAATAAATTATACTTTGCAGCAAGAGCGAATAAGAAGCGAATTGATGTATATCTTACTACTGGTGCATAGGTTTCGTTATAGTCGATACCCTTCTGTTGGTTAAATCCCTTCGCTACAAGACGAGCCTTATACCGAACTATTTCACCAGCGCCATTTACCTTAGTTTTGAATACCCATTTCGAAGGTATGGCTTTTTTCTTTTCAGGTAATTTTGACAATGTCCAAGTCTTGTTCAGCATAAGAGAATCATACTCTTCTTTCATTGCATTTTGCCACAATTCTGCATGTGGGGATGAAAGTGCTTCTTTAACTGTAGATGGATCATTGGATACGAATTCAACAGCGTAAAAATTATACGACGACTTTAACTTATTCAAAATTCTCTCTGATCGCCGCAATTTGCGATCAACTGGCGGGACATCTTCTTCTGGTGAATGTGCACCATCATGTACTTCAGTTGCATTCTCTTCTTCGGATAAAGTAGTGGCATCAACAAACTCTTTTGCTTCGTTGAGATTAGAGTCGGCATCAAAATTATTTTCTGTAGCAGTAATTGGCAATTCTTCAATCACTGCCCCCTTAGAATTGTCTATGCTGCTATCTTCAATTTCGTCGTTTTCAGAGACATCTATTACAAACGAAGGAAAATTTAACTTCGTTTCTTTTTTATCGATTACCTTGTCTTCTGTTTCAAAAAATACAACGTCACGGCTCACAACTATCTTCTTCGTCTCAGGGTTAAAGAGTCTATAGCCTTGTGCTTGGTTACAATAGCCAACAAATATGCATTCTATTGACTTTGGCGCAAATTTCGAACGCTTTTCTTTTGGCACATGTAAAATTGCCTTACAACCAAAAATTCGAATATGTTTCAGATTTGGTTTCTTGTTCGACCAAATCTCCTCAGGACAGCGTGTGTTGTTTCGTACTGGCATACGATTTAATAAATATGCTGCAGTTACCACCGCTTCTGCCCAAAATTTTTCGTGAAGTCCTGAATCAATTAACATGCAGCGCACTCTGTCAGCAATTATGCGGTTCATACGTTCTGCAACACCGTTTTGTTCTGGTGTGTATGGACAAGTTTTTTGATGTAAAATACCATTTTTTCAATAAACTCCTTAAAACGGTTATTTACATATTCAGTTCCATTGTCGGAACGCAATACTTTAATTTTACGTCCACATTGTTTTTCAGCAAATTCTTTGAACTTTTTAAACTCACCCAATATATATCGCGATCCCGAAAACGAACTAACATTTATTGGACCCATGACATCTGAGTGTATCAAATCAAGGACGTTTTCTGCACGTTTACCAACTTCTTTAAATGGCGATCTGCTTTGCTTGCCTTTAACACAAATCACGCAATCATTTTTCTTCAATCCAGAGAAGTGTATACCATTGCAGACATTTTTAACAGCGCATAGATTTTCATGGGATATATGACCAAGTCTACGATGCCAAATTTCACAGTCTATTGCAGCCATTACACGTTCCTCAGGTCTAGACGTTTCTGTTGAATAGCAGTTCAGACGATATAAATCGTTTACTACATTAGCGCTTGCCACCATTTGATTTCTTTTATTAAAAATCTTGCAGTGATCCTTTTCAAAAATCACCTTATTTCCATTTTTTGTCATCTGACGCACAGAAAGAAGATTTGCACAAATTTCCGGCACATACTCCACATTTCTTACAATTGTACTGATATTTCTCTTGTTAGACAATGACATTTTTACATCGCCGACACAATTAACTGGAATTTTGGTATTGTTTGCGATAACCACCTCTTTATTTACAACTTCCTTTTTATTAAACAAAATGTTTGATTTATTTGTCATGTGAGATGTCGCCCCCGAATCAACATACCAATCGGTAACACTATCGTTTTCATTTACTAGGAACGAGGCATACAATGCATTGAAATCCTTTTTATAATTATTTTTAGTTTTAGATTTTTCTGTCTTCTTCTTATTGGGGCAAAATTTACTACAATGTCCAACTTCTTTACAGGCGTGACAACGAAATTTTTAATTACCTGTTCTTGAAGATTGCTCTTTCGAATACAATGCATTACCTTCATTTTTCGTGTCAAATTTTGCATCTTGAAGTAGCAAAGTTTTGACTGCATCAACGGTTAAATCACTAGCCGAATTCTCCACAGCTAACACCAAAGCTCGGAATTCATCAGGCCAACCAGCCAGCATTAACGAAGCTGTCAGTTCATCGTCAATATTCAACCCAGCGTTCTTCACCTTTAGCGACGTCATTACAAGCCGATTTACATAGTCGGGCATAGACTCACAATCCGATAGCTTTATTTGGACTAATTGTTTTAACAACTCAACTTTACGCGTTAATCCTTTGTCCTCATAGGCTGCTAACAACGCATTCCAGGCTTCATGTGACGAAGTTGCCGTTGCAATATGCGCAAAATTACTAGGCTCTATCATCAGTGTAAGTTCCGCAAGCGCAAGCTCATCCGCTTCCACATCTGTTTCCTTAGGTTCATTCGAAAGAGGTGTTTCTATCGGCTTCCAGCAATGCTTAATTATCAAATAAGAAATTTTCACGTCCACACAATTTCTCGAACGGGAACATGGGGGATGATGACGCCATTTTTTTCACGAATTCAGAAATACCAGCGATAAAACAAATCCAACAATATTTCAATAATCCACGGAACTTTTTACTTCAAACCAATTCAGCGCAATTATAAATCAATTTTTTTAATTATTTAAAGAAATTATTTAAAGAAATTATTTAATTATTTAAAGAAATATAGCGACTTATAGGCTTATATTTGTTGTCTTTGTGGTGAAGAGCCATACGAACTTTGAAAAACCGTCAACTACCGCCAAAATGAATTTGTATTGCTTACACGTCGTATCCATTGGTCCTAGATGGTCAATATGCAGAGTATGCAATGGCAAACTACCTTTGTCGATTGAATGCAGCATGCCCTCTTTTTTACCCAGTTTCTTGTTGTGAATAATGCACCTTATGCAATTTTGTACAATCTGCGTGACCTTTTTTCCGCGTGTGGTATATGAAATTGCTGCTGTACTGCGTGCATGGTTTTTTGCGACGGAGAAGTGTCCGTTTTCGTGGCAGCTTTTAATTATTTCTACCTCCATAGCCTTTGGAACCAATAGCAAATCGTTACCATTCACTGTTCTGTAAATTAGATCACGTTTGACTTTAAAATCTTCATAAGGTTGTTCCCTAAGTATTAGTGCTATTGCTTTAATATATTCATCTGTTTGCTGCATACGTTTAATACGAGCTGTTATTTCTGTAGATATTATCATTACATTCATTGGGTATCTATATTAAAATATGAAAATGTGCGCAGCGTAAATAAAATACGTCTGTATGGTTCGAAAGTAAAATTAGAAGAGAGAGTTTATTATAATTATTATATATACACATATTATACATTTGACAGTTATATCAAAGAACAATAGATATTAAAAACAAAGTGTATTGATAAGTATACAAGCTTGCTTTGAGCAAAATATATTTGTCCGTATAATTTCAACAATCTACTTAAGCAATCTACATGCTTCATCCTGCTACCTGTGCGATGGTCAACGGTGTAAGAAAAATCTTGTAGGTACAGGACCCACTGTGCTACATCTCTTGGAACATCTTTTTTTGCTATCGTTTGCTTAAGCGCTGAACAATCAGTGACCAACTTAAATTCAACCCCCAAAAGATAGTGCCGAAACTTTTAAAACGCAAGGTAAGCAGCTTTTACTTCCATAATGTAACTGTGCAATTTAGATTCTTGTGGCGAAGCTTTCTTACCCCAATAAAAAACAGGGTGGAGTTGCTCATTAAAAACCTGAAGAAGCGTTGCTCCAAAGCCTTCTTTGGATGCATCTGTGTGCAATTCTGTTCTAGCATTTCTACTATAAATCTTTAAAACTGGTTCACTGGTTATAGCTGACTTTAACTCTTCTGTTGCTGATAGTTCTTTACAAGTTATTTGAAACGGTACGTTCTTTTTCAACAGATTAGTCAAGGGTGCCGCGATATGGGCGTATCCCTGCACAAACTTTCTAAAGTAACCCGTAAGCCCAAGAAATCAGCCCACGCCCTTTATATTTTTCGGCGTTGGGAACTTTTGCACCGCATTGGTCTTAACCTTGCCAGGTGAAATACTACCATCCTCAACATTATGGCCCAGAAACTTAATTTTGCTTTTTAAAAAGGAACATTTTGGCCATTTAAATTTCAGATAAAATTTTGCAGCTGTATTTAAAACAAGTTTTAACTTATTCAAGCATTCTTCAGCATTTTCGCCGTATATTATTATATCGTCAATATAAAGTTCCATAATATCGGAATTAATAAGTGTTTGAAAAATATAACTCACATATCTGATGAAATTAGCTGGTGAATTACAGAAGCCAAATGGTGCTCTATTGAATTCATATAAACCTTGTTTGGTGATAAAAGCTGTGTATTTTTTTACTGTCCTCTTGAATAGGCACATGAAAAAATCCGTTTTCAAGATCCATTGCGATAAAGATTTTAGTTTTCTGTAATTTTAATAGAACGTCGTCTATAACTGGTACTGGCAGTCTTTTAACACCATTTTATTTAGTTGACGATAATCTATACATACGCGGTAATCACCGCACTTCCTTTTTGTTAAAACAATTCTACTGGCCATATCCGACACTGATTCTCGAATAATCTTTTCATCAAGCCATTCCGCGATTTGATTGTTCACTATTTGCTCGAGTTGAAGAGGCAGACGACTGTAATGTATGCATTCACCCGACTGCTACTCTAAGGCTCTCAAATAAATTAAGAGTACTATAGGAAACTTACACAGACCAGACAAACATATTAAACGACTCGGTGAGTGTCGAAAAGGTTTAATGTCATTATTTGGTATTATTTTCATTGATATTGGACACTCTACACGCGGCACGACTGGTTTGTCTGATTTAACAAGATATTCCACCTTTTCTTTATAATTTTTACCAACATCTAATTCTATTACGTTGATGTTATACACGCCAAGTTCATCCGGTATTTCACTAAAGTCTTTCTTTTCAAAAGTAAAACCATTTTCATCATTATAAAATTTAAATTTTCCTGTAAAATCGTAGCCCAAAATGGCATCACATTTTATTGCATTATTTGGCACAACAACAAATTCATGGTCTGCTTCTATTTCATCGACTTTCACTATTGCTTTAAAATGTCCTATTGGTACTGTCCTTTTGTTACCGAAACCGAAAAGCACAGCTCTATTATTTTGTAATTCGCAGTCTTTATAGTTTCTATTAAATACACATTATTTCACAATAGAAACATCAGACCCTGTATCAACCAAACACTCTATTTCTTTATTATTTAATACTACCGTTTTGTATCGCTTTTTGTTCATAATTATGTTAACTGTTTTTGTAATGCCTTTTTTATCAAGTGCACTCGAGCTACAATTTTTTGCGACGTGTCCGAATTTGTTACATTTAAAGCAGTTTTGCACTCTGCTTTTTTATGCTCTGTCGAAACACAATTAAAACATCTTTCTTTTTTCACCGGTGTACTTTTGAAATATTTGCTTTTATTTTCCTCATAGTCACTTTTCATATGCTCATAAATTTCGTATTTTTCCCGAAGCTCTTTATATGAAGTTGCACTGTATAATTGATATTTAAATTCCGACTTCATTTTCAACCCGTCTACTATATAGTGAATTACCGACAGTTCATCAAAATTGCCTAAGGCTGCAATCTTGCGCATTTGAAGCATATACTCGTGAAACGATTCACTTTCTAATTTATGTTTGTTACTTAACATCTTATGAACTTCATTACAATTATATTTCTTAGTAAATTCACTTGTTAATTGTTGCTTCAGTTCATTATAATTGGTAACGTTCACAGTTTCCAAGAATAGTTTTGCCGTTCCTGACACTTTGTTACGCGCCTGCACATATTTTTGTTTTTCATTTAATTCTTACGCATTTGCATTACTTTCGAACGTTTCGAACCAATCTTCTACCGGCATGTTTTACCATTAAACTCAGGTATAATTTTAGAAAAATTGTCCACCGAAATGTTTGTTTTGTTATTAGCTTCATCTTCTTTTGTAATTTTTAAACTTAATAACCTTATTAATTCACTCAGTTGTTCATTAGCCATTGTATTGTTAATATTATTTTCTTGTTTGTTTACTTCTTTATTTTCTTGTTTGTTTTTACTTTCAATTTCTTTATAAACTTTTCTGTCAACTTGTATTTGTTCTATCAATGGTTCTTCAACTGTATCACTCTCAGCTGTTATCAATGACTTTACAACTGCGCACTGTAAATGTTCTATTGCAACCGTTTGTACAGGTCGCTTATTATATATATATATTCTATATATATGTATATTCTAAAATAAAACACAAACAAGTGTATTCGACGAACTTCACTTTACGACTGCGTCGTACTCTTTTATTTATTCTATTATATACATTCTTAAGTCTATTAAAACAGAGTTGTAGTTATAATTGTTATACATCTCAATATGAAGGGTTGTATTTTAGAGTACTAAATTATACTACTATATGGATGGCACTACACCTCCCTTTTCTTTAAAAAAAAGGTTTTTATGACTTTTTTTTCATATATATTTCTTGACAATTTTTTTTTTTTCATATATATATATAATCCTTTATAAAATCATATTCAAATATAAGCGTTATGCTAAAGATTAGGAATTAATTAAATATCTAAAGTTCAAATAATGGTAATAAGGAGCAACATAATAACGTTATTATGTTAAATTCTTAAATAATCGAGTTTACATTTTATTCATATTTAGTACTTACAAAAGAATTATTATATATATAACTAGTTACGATTTAGTAATTTAAATATAAATATAACATGAAAGTATTTACAGTATGGTAACATTAATATAAAATATAAAGATGAATATTATGGTTGTAGAATATAATCATATGTAAGATTTGTAATATTAGGTATTATTTCATGGTCGTTATATAGAGTATGCAAAATTTATTTGCATATACCTCCCCTTTTTCCAGCAAGAAGAAATATATAATTTCTTCTTCTTTACACTACAATATGCCGGAAAATAATGAAACAATCAAGTTGATCAGGCTTGCTTGTCTCATGATCCCCCGGAAAAAGTATGAATGTCATTCAGAGCCATATTCATGGTATTTACGTATTGCTACGATTGGGAGTGTATATTCGAATAAATTTTCGTATTTTTTCTCTTTTCAAACAAAATTAAATTTAAATTCAATTAAAAATTTTTTATCTTTTTTATATATTTTTTTTTCTTGTTTGTACTTGTTTGCCGATTTTTGAGCTAACTTTGCAGTAAAAAAGTAAAAGCAAAGTAAATGTTCATATGTAGGCATGTGTCAAACGAAAAGAATATACAAATTTCTATATTATTTCCTTATTCTGTTTTTATGGACTGTTCTCTCTTGCTTTATCCTCTCATTAAAAATTATTGCATTAACTCCTTTTAACGCTTTTACAATAAATGGACCTTCATAAATGTTACTATGTTTATCATAAGGCTGTTTCTGTAAAAAGACTACATCATTTACCTGTAATTGTATTGGTTTTGCAAATCTATCATAAAAGGCTTTGTTCCTTTCCTTATGTTTTTCCATTAGTTGTCTAGTCAATATATTTGTTCTTTGTAACCCATATTTTACCTCCTTTCCATAGTTCTCAATATTATAAACAGGATCCAAATTTGTCTGTGTCTCATTAGGCATGGATGCATCTCTACCGAATACTAATTCAAAAGGCGTGTACTTGTTGTCGAATACTGAATTTGGTGTTGTATTGTGGTAGAATGTAAAATATTTAATATAAGTATCCCAGTCGTTCTTATTCTCATCCACATATGCCCTAATGTATTCATTGAATACTCGATGGTTCCGTTCCACGGTGCCTACCGTCTGGTGGTGATAACTGGCAGAAAATTTTATTTCAATATGCAATATTTTACAAAGTTCAGTGAAAAGTTCATTTTTAAATTCGGTCACGAGTCCGACTTTATTACGTGCATTCTTCCATAAATTAATATGAAATTTTCAAAAATTGCTCTGGCGACAGTGGCAGCAGACTTGTCCGGTATAGGAATTGAAACTAAATATTTTTTTAAATCGCACATTAGTGTCAAGGCATACTTATTTCCATAAACAGATTGGGGTAAAGGACCTATTGTGTCTAAAACAACTATGTCAAAAGCTTTAACTGGTGTTGGTGTAAGAACTAGTTACTCTATATTAGATGGTCGAACTTTATTTAGTCTACACTGTGGACAATTCCTCACAAATTTCGCTATGTCCTTTGTCATTCTTTTCCAATAGTATTTTTTCCTTAATTTTGCGTACAACTTTTTCTGACCGCAATGTCCTCCTAGTAGCGAGTCGTTATGATAAATCTGCATCAGTTTCTTTTTCTCATTCTCATTTCCTATTATAGCGGCTGGTTCGGTAAGAATTAATTCCAAAGTGTCTAATACTCTATTACCCTGCTCCTTCAGGTTCCCAATTGTAAAAATTTTAAAAAATTAATCATTTTTCCTCCACTCTGCCCTGTAAATTTTGTACTTGTTAGCCTCCTTTTGCAGCTTCGAAAGCAGACAGTCTAATCTGTTCGTTTCGTTCACAAGTTCAACCTCTACCGACAGTAGTTTCCTAAATTTCCTATAAAAATGTATGCACAATCTAATATAATGCTCATCATAACTCAATATTTCCGTTTTAACTCTCGCCATATCTTTACTAAATTCATGAGAGAATTTGTCGTAAACCATTGTCTTACCACAACTTTTCGTAGGTTGTTCATGCTCGATTACCTCAATAGCTTTACTTTTCGACTTTGCACGCGTCATAACAGCCAATACCTGATTATCCTTACACTTGAGATCATTTATCGAAATTCTAGATAGTGCATCAGCGCCAACATTCTCCTTTCCTTTGATATATTCAACGGTAAAATTGTACTCTGATAATTCCAATCGAATACGGGTTAATTTCGAGGATGGATCTTTTATGTTAAAGAGATAGACAAGAGGCCGGTGATCCGATCGTACCGTGAAAGATGTGCCGTAAACATATGGACGAAATTGAGTAATCGCGAAATGTATTGCCAACAATTTCAATTCTATAATGGGTTTTTTCTGCTCCGATTCTGTAAAAGATTTCGAGGCATAATAAATTGGTAGGTCGTCTCCATTGAAGTTTTTGCTTAAAATGGCTCCACATCCATGTTTTGATGCGTCAACCGTTATAAGAAAAGGTTTCGTAAGGTCAGGATATTGCAGAATTTTGGGGCTTATTAAAGCAAGTTTTAATTTATCAGAAGACTCCTGACATTTCTCATTCCAGACGAATTCTGTATTTTTCCTTGTCAATTTATTCAGAGGTTCTGATATTATAGCAAAATTTGGGATGAACGCCTATAATAATTGGCAAACGCAACAAATCGCTTCACAGAATCTTTATCAGAAGGAGTGGTATAGTTTTTTATTCTTTCAATTTTCTTGTCGTCCGGAAGGAGACCTTTTGCGGTACACTTATGCCCCAGGAAAGTAACCTCAGACCGGAAAAAATTGCACTTATAGGGATTTATTTTTAAGTTGTGTGACCTCATAATGTCAAAAACGTCCTTTAGGTTATTTAAATGATGTTTTCTACTGCAACCGATGATGATTACATCATCAATATAGAGAAATGCCTTATTAGGTTGGAGACCAGAGAATGCAATTGCCATCATTCTCGAAAATGAGTTGGGTGCTACATTTAAGCCAAATGGAAGTACTTTCCATCTAAAAGATCCCTTGTCAGTACTGAATGCCGTTATGTCGCGCGAATCGGGATGTATTGGAATTTGGTGGAAACCAGAAAATAAGTCAATGATCGAAAAATGCTTTGCTCGGCCTAGATTGTCTAAGATGTCGTCAATGCGCGGTAGGGGAAATTTATCCGCAATAAGTTTTCTGTTCACTGCCCGGTAATCTACGCACATCCTAAACGCTTTCTGCTTATCTACGCTCTTTTTAGGAACTAAAATTAAGGGGCTATTAAAGTTTGACGTGCTGGGTTCTATTAAATCATTATCCAGCAAATTTTTAACCTGCCTATCAATTTCTTCCTTTTGACTATGAGCAAGTCTATAATTCTTCACATATACTGGAGATTGGTCAACCACTTTAAATTTTTGCTCATAAAAGTTATTAATCGACATTTTGTCCTCTTTAAGAGCAAAAATATCGGCATATGATAAACACAATGGCATTAAGTCGTCCTGAACATCGAGTGGCATCTGATCCACAAGTATAGCCCTTAATTTGTCGATGCGGTCATCATTTACCTTATTATCCTTAATCATGTATACATAAAAATTTCGAAGTTTCTCAAGGTTAATCCTGTCATTTCTAATACATTTTATCTGGTCTGTGGTATTCACTATACGCAAAATCGGATTGTTCGAATCTATAACGTCTTTTAATACAAAAACTCCTTCAGATATCTCCTGCGAGTCTACGAACATGGGCTCCTGATGTTTTCCAAATTAAATATTCTCTAAACCTCGCACCTTGGTGGGATTATGCAAGTAAAGTTTCTCGGACCTTGAAGTATTGGAATTCGTAGTTGTGCATCTCTAACGAAAATTGTAATATCCATATTCTCATAATCTATTTTGCTTTTTGTTTCTCTAAGAAAATCTCTGCCTAGAATGCCATCTGATGGTATATTAAAGTCGGCGCTAACAACATGGAAAACAATTGAAATTATATAATTTGAAATAATCAAGTTGGTACAAATTGTGCCTAAGGTGGATATCGCGTTTGAGGTTACTCCAGTTATATTAATAATTTGATTTCTATTCAAGATAGTATCAGGTTTCAACCGACATAGTTTAATTAGCGAAATATCTGCCTGTGTGTCCGCGAGAAAGCTAGAGGGTCCTTTTATGTCAATGCAATTTAATCTTATGAAGTCGGTGTAATGTAGGTTAAAACAATAAACTGATTTTAATTCTGATTCTCTTCCTCCCTCAACAATGTCTGTTGAGGGGCGTCCAAGTTTAAAGTCCTCACAGACACATTGCGCCCATTACCACGACCTCTATTGGGCCGGCTATATCTTCCACGATTACTATAGTCACTTGTATGCACGTTAGATCTCTGTCCATAAGAGCTGTTACTATTGGATCTATTTTCATAGCTGTTATTGTTACGTCGGGCAAATCTATCCATTCGCGGATTCCTGCGTTCAGAACTATGTCTATGCTCAAAATTACACCTATGCTCAAAATTATTCCGGCTTCTATTATACCGCATAGAAAGAACCTGAGCCTGTTTCTCAGTGGTAGACTCCTCAATTATTAATTTCGCCACAACATCTTTTGGCTCTTTGAAAGTACTCGACGCTAAAATTGCTCTAACCATATCTGACCTAGCATTGCTTCTACATACACTAACCGTCTGTTCCATTGTCATCTCATGTGCCTTTTCCCTAGTCATACCCTCTATGACGAGCGAGCGTTCTAAAGCATCTGCCAAATCCTCTACCTTCTTTGCGAAATCGGCATAATTGTTTTGCGTTATACTTAAAGCTGTAATTCTTCCGGCTACCACCTTTGAGCTGTCAGGGCGAATTCTATTCTTTAAGGCCTCTTTGATCTGATTAATGCTAGTGACGCTTTCTGGTAACACTTCCCTGGCCTTGCGGTCCAATTTTGATTTTATAAAGGAAATGAAGCAGTTTTCCAAATTCTCTGTCATAATTTCTGCCACCAAGTCTACCTTGTCCAAAAAAGAATTTAATGTAAGGGGGTTTCCGTCATGGTTTTCGCGTATAATGTTCGAACACATCGAGATAAACTTTGTCTTTTCCTCTATTGACGCCATTTTTAGATCACCCGTTTTCTTAGTATTTAGATTTGTTAAATAAAGATTTAGTTGTTCCTTACACCCAACCTCGGACTCTGAGTCACTCCTATTAATCTCTGTTTCAAACACAGATTCTACCAAAATTTTCCTATCCATTTTCTTAAACAAGTTGTCACCGAATGGAACTTTGATCCTACAATCCAATCTACAGAAGCATTTAAATAATATTTCCCTGCAACGCTCTATTTTATTATATATTTCCCTTTGCAAAATAGCCTGTATACCATTAAAAAAGGTTCAGTGTAATCCAAAATATTATTACAAGATATTATTAACAGCTCTATATATTCTTCCCTTTTACTTTCCTTGCTCGTTATTGGCCTATTTTGTATGATTCTTTTCTTTATGTTATTAAATTTTGAAAATAATTCTTTAAATTCATTAATGTCAAATTGACTCGAAGACATTTACCAATATTAAACACATGCATTTAATCGAATGATATACTTTCAATAGTATTTTTGTGAACGTTAAAAATCTTGTTTACGTTTTCAATGTGTGCAATAAAGCAAACCTATAAGGTGCAGTCGATAAAATTTTTTTTTTTTTAAATTTTCTTTTTTTGATTCATTTATTATTTTTCCTTGGTATTAAAAAAGGAATTAGCTGTGTTTACACCTTATAAGCATGCCTTAATTTGGATTACATTGAAAATGTAATTTGTTTGAAAAAGTAATTTGTCTAAAAAAAAGTACTTTGTTTGAAAATGTTCCTAAAGAGCAAAAGCTTTTCATTGATTTAAACGGTATTAACATATTATTTTTATTGTAATTTTAATTTTTGGTAAAATAATTTATATATTCAAATATGTATAAGTAGTTGCTCCAATGAGATTAATTTAGGAATAAGAATTTATATATATGAATTATCTATTTATAGGAATTTGTGAATATGATTATGTTATATGTATATTTTGTATAATCTTATATATAAAAATGAATGTGTGTTTGATTGTATGTTTGTATGTTTGAAGTTTATAGACGATTAAACGGCTGAACCGATTTTCTTGAAATTTTCACAGTATCTTCCTGTATGTCTGGAAGGAGTTATAGGCTACTTTTTATGTTGATACTAGCTAATACCCGGTGTGCTTCGCTACCCATATCGAAATTAAATACATAATAATTAAAAAATTTTTTTATTTAATTTATTTATTTAAAATAATACATTAATGGGCTATTTATTTCTTACTTGCTAAAATTTAAAATATACTTTTTTTCTTAAATAAATAATTCTTATTCCAATGCCTTGGATACACAATATTTTTTGTTTTCCCCTCTGCGGGGTTTCCTACTCGCGAACATGCGACGTAAAGCTGTCCATGTGAGAAACATGGATTTTTTAGATTAAGTCCACAAACTTGCAAGGACTGACCTTGAGCTTTATTAATTGTCATTGCAAATGCTAGGCGAATATGAAATTGAAGGCACTTGAAATCGAATGGCATCTCCGATGTGGTCATAGGACGTGGCGGCAATACATCAGTTCCCTTAAACTTTCCAGTTATAATGGTCGTTCATCATTTTTTATTGTTAGTTGAGTGCCATTACAAAGTCGTGGAGGGTCAATATTTCTAAGTGAAATAATGTGAACACCGTATTTTTATAAGTTCATAGATTCCCATCGATCTTGTTGAGAATATTGCTGTTGATGGAATTAACGTCAATATTTTTGGGCGCCAGTAACGCACGATCATATAACCACTGCATATTTTCTAAATTTTGCATGATATTGGGAAATATACAATTTATTAATTTTTCTTTGGATTGTGTCATTCTGCAAAAGTCTGAAGGAAATTTTATATACTTTGTTATAGGATCCATTGGAATTCTTCTGTTACCTAAATCAAGCAATTTTTTGGAAAAAGTTGAAGCTGAAGCATCACGTTCCAACTGTACACGCA
Source organism: Sarcophaga rosellei (assembly GCA_930367235.1). Classification (NCBI taxonomy): domain Eukaryota; kingdom Metazoa; phylum Arthropoda; class Insecta; order Diptera; family Sarcophagidae; genus Sarcophaga; species Sarcophaga rosellei. The sequence goes on from OV884019.1 coordinate 58,620,273, forward strand.
TATTAGTAGTTAACTTTAGAGTGTGAACATGTCGCCAAAGGTGTTTCATTTTTGTACATGAGTGCATTGCAATATTGGCAAACTTCATTCATGCCACCAATTGCCACTAATTCGTCTTCGGTATAATCTATATCAGATCTGTAGTTAAATGCAATACCTGAGTATCCATGAAAAACTTTACGTCGATTCACCACCATTCATTCACGATTTTGTTCTCGACGCAAATAATATTGCTCTATCCTCTCTGCTTCTCTTCTTGTTGATGTTCGAATCCTGTGACTTTCTACTCGTGATTCATGTTGGACTTCTTTTTCATTAGCTCGTGATGCTGTGGTACGATTTCGCTGGCTTTGTAGCCGACCTTCATGTTCCAAAGGTGTCTCGGTAGCTCGTGCGGTTGTCGCATGTTGTCGAAGACCTTCAAGACGTCCTTCACGTTCTGAAGGCGTTTCTGTGGCCCGTGATGTTTCGGTACGATTTCGTTGGCTTTGTATCCGACCTTCAAGTTCCAACGATGTCTCGGTAGCTCATGCGGTAGTGGCATGTTGTCGAAGACCATAGATGGGCACTATGCAGTACCAGTAAAATTTCAGTAAAAATTGATTTTTACTGATTACTGAAAAAAATTTCAGTATTCAGTAAAATTTTACTGTTAATGCAATCTAAATTTGAATGAAATTTAAATAAAATTTAAATGAAAAAAGTAAAATTTTACTGTTAATGCAATCTAAATTTAAATGACATTTAAATGAAATGAAATGAATGACATTTAAATGAAATTTAAATGAAATTTAGATTGCATTACCAGTAAAATTTTACTGAATACTGAAATTTTTTTCAGTAATCAGTAAAAATCAATTTTTACTGAAATTTTACTGGTACTGCAAAGTGCCCATCTATGTCGAAGACCTTCACGACATCTTTCGCGTTCTGACGGCGTTTCAGAAGCTCGTGCTAAAGAGGTAAGATTTCGTTGACTTTTAAGGCACTCTTGGCTTTCTGAAGGTGTTTCAGTAGCTCTTGATGGTGTGGCACGTTGTCGTAGGCCTTCAAGGCGTTCTTCGCGTTGTGATGGCGTTCCGGCTCTAAAGGTTGAAACTCTTTTCAGCCCTGAGGCGACTTTCACGCTCTTCCGAACTTTCATTTGCTCTCTGGGATTGCAAACGCAATGCATTTTTAGTGCTTCTGGAAAGGGATGCTTTTATTGGGGGCATTTTTATAAATTGTTGCAAAATAAATGTCACTCAAATAACATTTAACTTGATTAGAATCAAAGATTCAACTTAATTCCAAAACCGAATGGGTGTTATATGTATTCCTTTATATTTTACCTAATATGAATAGGTAGAAAATCGGTTCAGGTCATGAACCTTTTGAAAAAGAAATTAAGGTTATTAAAATTTAACAAATAATTGTGTTTGCGTCAGTCACAGGTAATTTTTTTTGATGAGTTTTGCAACTACTTATTTTATTTGGGAAAAATATTGACAGTTTACAGTTTATTACTTAGGTAATTAAAAGTAATGAATTCATTGCCCACTAAAATGCTTATTATAAAGTTTACCTAATGTATTTTTCAAATAAATACTATTTTTATTAGTTACCCATTTTTAGAAGTAAACAATAACATTACTATTACATACATATGTACATGTATATGTTTTTCAAGATAAATATTTAAATAGTATGCATTTTAGTACTTACTATGTACATGAGTTGAAAATTTCAAACTCAATCATTTAAGGGTCATATACCTTACTATTGCATATTTCAAGATATAATAATTTCCACACTCACTAATCAGAGAGGCACCACCTTCCTAAAGCTGGAATACAAAATTGGAGACTCTAGGTTTTATAGTTTTCTAGATATACAGATTTTAATAATTAGTTCATATAGAGTTTTCCACGCCCCTAATGCTTGATCGCCCATTTTTAACAAAAATATTGATATTGAACCTTTAGATATTCGTACAAAATTGGAGAGTCTAACTGTTATTTTTCTTCATATGGGAGGTGACACGACCGCTTTTGCTGAACTCCCTATTTTTGTCCAGAATATTTATATTTAAACTAAAGTTACTCGTACAAAAATTGGGGACTCTAGCTGTTAGAGTTTTTCAGATATACAGATTTTCGTATTTACTTTATATGGGAGGTGCCAAGCCCACTATTGTTAGTTCGCCATTTTTGTCCAAAATATTTATATTAAAACTGTAGTTACTTGTACAAAATTTGAGGTATCTTGCTGATATAGTTTTTCCAATATATACATTTTGTTATTATCTTACAATAGTAGGTAATGTAGTATATGTGGGAGTGGCACCTCGCTCATTTGAAATATCAACATAAAAAGTAGCCTATAACTCTTTCCGGAAGATACTGTGAACATTTTAGGAATATCGGTTCAGACGTTTAGTCGTCTATAAACTTCAAACATACAAACAAACGCACATTCATTTTTATATATATAGGTGATTTCCGAGATTTAAGAAGTTTTACATTTAATTCATATGGGAAGTACCACGCCCACATTTCCTAGTCAGCCCATTTTTGCCTAAAATATTAATATTGATACTAAAGTGGATTCGACAAAATTTTAGGACTCTAACTGTTATATTTTCTTAGATATAATAATTAAATATTTTTTATATTGGAGGTGACACGCTCACTATATCCAATCCGCCCATTTTGTTTATATATACGTCAAAGTCGTCCATGCAAAATTTGAGGTCTCTAGCTATTGCAGTTTATGAAATATGCGACATTAAATACTTATTGGATATGTTGGCGTGACACCACTCCTTCTTGAAAAAGTAGTTCCTTCCAGATATACAGGAAGGTACTGTCAAAATTTCAAGATAATCGGTCCAGCCGTTAAGCCGTCTATAGACTTCAAACAAACAAACCCACAAACAAATACACACATTAATTTTTGTTTATATAGATGTAAAATTCATAAAAAAAAAACTACATATGTGACGTATGAGTGATATCAAAGAATATGGATATAAAGAATACGAATTATAAAGCAGTAAAATTTCTTATGGCGGGTTGTAGCATTACGACCCGCTCTCACCAAAATCTTTTTAAAAAAACATTTCTTGGTGAGGGGGGCGAAAGACGGAAGGAAAATAAACACAAACAAAGAGCGTAACAATGTGTTGCTCTCATCTTGAGATCGTAAAAATGCATTCAATTGCTTGTCAGCTTCTAAAGGAGAATGTTCATGTCGTTTTTTTCAGACTTCAATTTTACACCCAAAGAAATATTACAGTATGATTCACTAATATCAATGAGAAATGATTTAGATTTTTGGAAGAATACTTGCCAAGTTAAATACGGTGTTTTTTGGTTTTTAACGCAGTACAATTGTTCTATACTTTTCGCTCACATATATGTACATATTCACCCTTATCGTGAAGAAAATTTCGCCCGAATTTTGTTCACTGTTTACAAAATTTTTATCATGAATTTACTTCACCCTAACATATAGTAACTTCGAAAAAAATTCCTCCTATCGTGAATAATTTTTCACGTGAATTTGTTCGACATTTTCTCAATATTTGTTCACTTTGATTTTTAGAGGCGAATAGTAAAAAGGAAAATGTAAGTTGTATTGGAAATCTTTGGTTTTAATAATAATTAAGTACAAATTTAAATTTTCAGGAGCAATTGAACTAATAAAAAACAAATTGAGATTTTGTTGCGAAGAATGCGGAAAATCCTTCCATAGCTGGTGGTTACAGCAAAGAATCAAAAGAAGGTGTAGCGTTTAGACTAAATTGTCCCTTTCTATTATAGTAGAGATGTTTTGCTTGCTTTGGAGCTATTGTGTTAACATGTCTGCCATCTATACATCCAAAAACTCCCGGTATACCAAAATTTCTAAAAAAATATGTTGAGTGGTCATACTTCTCTGTGCTTGAGATGGATAGCAAATATTTGCATTTCCGTGACATCCAGAAATTCTGCAAGCACCTCGATGAATGTTGATTGTGCTATCGCGGCATGATAGTCGCTCCCTACAACTTTTTGGTGTCCACCTTCAGCGAAAAACCGCAAACACGAACAAAGTTTAATAACTGGAGGTACAGCTGTACTTTTCTTTTAACCGGTAGAGCATTTGTTAGAGTTTTCAAAAGATAACTGAACGCAGCTTTGTTGACTCTATAATGCTTAAAAAATCTGGACCCGCGAATTACAATACCGCAAACTGTACACGCGGCAATTCCAAAAAATTTGAAGCATCCCCTAATGTTCTACTTATACATACATACATAATTGGCCATTACAACCCTTCAGTCAGGATTACGGCCTAGCTTCTCACACCACTCATGTTGTGTGTGTTAATTTTATACGTGAGTGGCGGGACCTACAGTTTAACGTCGGCTCCGAACGACAGATTTTTGAGAAGTTTTTTCATAGCAGATTTATTTACTACTTATACTTACACTTCTTTCTCTTAATTTTCTTTTATTTTCTTCTTCCAGTTCTAATAACAAAACCGCGCCAGTTCTAAACATTTTTGTTAGTTTTAAAAATTTAATTGTAGTTTTGATAAATTTATTTATTTTTTTTTTAAAGTCAGTTTTATTTCGAACAAACACATATGATTCGAAGGGAAAAATAATTCACGTGACATTCACGATAGAAAAATCTTATTCGGGTGATAAAAGAAATCCGGGCGAAAAAAATTTTCACATTTTTTTCACGATAAGGGTGATTATTGGGTTAATAAGTAGACTTGAAAATATTACTAACAAATTTCCTCTGGGTTAAATATGCCTCTCATAATTTTTCTCATGTTCTCTTTGTGCCGACGTCTGAGAATAAGTGATTTGAGAACAGTGATGCCTTTTTTTGGTTATTTCTAACCAAAATTGGTTATTTTTTTGATCAATGTGTAGATGTGTAGGTTTTTTTGGTTTTGGTTATTTTTCTTTCTTATAAGAAAAGCTATTTTTTGTTTCTTTTTTTATTAATTATAATTTAAACTTGAAAAAAAAAATAAAACAAAAGTCTATGAATTTAATTTTGGTTATATTTTTTCTTATTTGGTGATTTTTTTCACAAATGTTGTTTACAAAATTTTTTTCTTTCCCTTCTATCTTTCCCCCCGCGTCATTCTTTACACTTTATTTTCTTTGGTTTTATACATCAAGAATCACAGAAAGCATACTTGTAGGGGTAACTACTATGCGTATGAGTAATATATTTCAAATGCAATTAAATATTAAGTATGTAGTATGTAGTATACGTGGGCATGGCACCTCGCTCACTTGGAATATCAACATAAAAAGTAGCCTATAACTCCTTCCACACATACAGGAAGATACTGTGAAAATTTCAAGAAAATCGGTTCAGCCGTTTAATCGTCTATAAACTTCAAACATACAAACATACAAACGTACAAACATACAATCAAACACACATTCATTTTTATGTATAAGATTCCAAATGAGCGAGGGGCTATGCCCATGTAGTATGTACTACATACTAAAGACGTGCAGTAGTACACCACAAAGTATTTGTAAAACAAATACACCATGGTAGATACCATGTACTATTGGTATAAATGAGAGAATGAGTGTAACTGATATTGTCTGCTTTTGCTTTTACTTATCTACTCTACCCACAAAAACAATAACAGTTCTTTATGGTTTTGCATTGAGTATCGTATTGTATTTGTTTCTTCCTCTCAAATAACTGTTGTACTACAAGTATTTTTGGGTGTTTATTGTTATTTATAGTAAAACGAATTTGGATTAGTGCATTAAGTTGAAGTAAATAAACATATTAATATGGAAATGAATAATTTAGAAATGAAAGAAAAAATTATGTCTGGTGAATATAAAATTTGCGAAAAAAGAGAACGAAGCAAGATATGGGATTGTTTGGTATGGTTAAAGATCAAAATGATTCGGATATTATAAATTTTGTTGCGTATGAAATTGTAAAAATGTATACAAGTACAATAAAAATGTACTTTCCAATTTAAATAAAGATAAGTGCGTTAATGGAAAATCATTTAACGAAATATTGTTTGTAAATATAAATTCCAAAAAATAATACTATCTTAACTGATTTTAGTTTCTACTTTTATTTATTTATTTATTTAATATTAATCATAGAACAAGATGTTAATCTTATAAATGAGAGTGCTATGGGAGTTCAGCTAACAAGTAATAAAATATCATAGATAAAATAAGTAACAGAATGTATGGAATAATGTAGGGTTAGAATAATTTTAGTTTTGTTTAAAAAACATTTTTAAGTACTGAATTATATTTTTTGTATTATTTTATAGCTGAATGTATTTAGTTTTGTTTTAAAAACATGGTTAAGTATTGAATTATATTATTTTTTTTCTACATTTTTATCAACTGAATTTTTAGTTTTGTTTTAAAAACATCTTTAAATACTGAATTATATTAATTTTTTGTATTTTTTATAAAAAAAAACATAATAAAACGTATCGTTTTAGAATTGTTATAGTTGTTTTATTAGTGTTCGTATTCTGCTTGTAATTTAATGTCCATATGCATACAGCATACAATAAGTTACTTATTGTACCACACTCATGATCTATTTTATTTGTTTGACTAAAATATAGCAAAACAAATATGTTACTCTTATTCTCTTTATACTCACTCATACTTACTATGTTTGAGAAAGTAACAATACCAACTTGTACAAGAACTACTCAACTACTCATCAATACACACACACAGCAGTAGACACTACGAAACTTGTGTATTCAGTTGTAACTGTGCACGTCTTTACTACATACTACATACTTAATATTTAATTGCATTTGAAATATATTACTCATACGCATAGTTACCCCTAAAGTATGCTATCTATGATTCTTGATGTATAAAACCAAAGAAAATAAAGTATGAAGAATGTGCATTTTGGCATATTTTAGAAATTCACGACGCGGGGGAAAGATAGAAGGGAAGGAAAAAAATTTTGTAACCAACATTTGCGAAAAAAATCACCAAATAAGAAAAAATATAACCAAAATTAAATTCATAGACTTTTGTTTTATTTTTTTTTTTTTCAAGTTTAAATTATAATTAATAAAAAAAGAAACAAAAAATAGCTTTTCTTATAAGAAAGAAAAATAACCAAAACCAAAAAAACCTACACATCTACACATTGATCAAAAAAATAACCAATTTTGGTTAGAAATAACCAAAAAAGGCATCACTGTTCTCAAATCACTTATTCTCAGACGTCGGCACAAAGAGAACATGAGAAAAATTATGAGAGGCATATTTAACCCAGAGGAAATTTGTTAGTAATATTTTCAAGTCTACTTATTAACCCAATAATCACCCTTATCGTGAAAAAAATGTGAAAATTTCTTTCCCCCGGATTTCTTTTATCACCCGAATAAGAATTTTCTATCGTGAATGTCACGTGAATTATTTTTCCCTTCGAATCATATGTGTTTGTTCGAAATAAAACTGACTTTAAAAAAAAAAAAAATAAATTTATCAAAACTACAATTAAATTTTTAAAACTAACAAAAATGTTTAGAACTGGTGCGGTTTTGTTATTAGAACTGGAAGAAGAAAATGAAAGAAAATTAAAAGAAAGAAGTATAAGTATAAGTAGTAAATAAACCTGCTATGAAAAAACTTCTCAAAAATCTGTCGTTCGGAGCCGATGTTAAACTGTAGGTCCCGCCACTCACGTATAAAATTAACACACACAACATGAGTGGTGTGAGAAGCTAGGCCGTAATCCTGACTGAAGGGTTGTAATGGCCAATTATGTATGTATGTAGAAGTAGAACATTAGGGGATGCTTCAAATTTTTTGGAATTGCCGCGTGTACAGTTTGCGGTATTGTAATTCTCGGGTCCAGATTTTTTAAGCATTATAGAGTCAACAAAGCTGCGTTCAGTTATCTTTTGAAAACTCTAACAAATGCTCTACCGGTTCCAAAGAAAAGTACAGCTGTACCTCCAGTTATTAAACTTTGTTCGTGTTTGCGGTTTATCGCTGAAGGTGGACACCAAAAAGTTGTAGGGAGCGACTATCATGCCGCGATAGCACAATCAACATTCATCGAGGTGCTTGCAGAATTTCTGGATGTCACGGAAATGGAAATATTTGCTATCCATCTCAAGCACAGAGAAGTATAACCACTCAACATATTTTATTTTAGAAATTTTGGTATACCGGGAGTTTTTGGATGTATAGATGGCAGACATGTTAACACAATAGCTCCAAAGCAAGCAAAACATCTCTACTATAATAGAAAGGGACAATTTAGTCTAAACGCTACACCTTCTTTTGATTCTTTGCTGTAACCACCAGCTATGGAAGGATTTTCCCGCATTCTTCGCAACAAAATCTCAATTTGTTTTTATTAGTTCAATTGATCCTGAAAATTTAAATTTGTACTTAATTATTATTAAAACCAAAGATTTCCAATACAACTTACATTTTCCTTTTTACTATTCGCCTCTAAAAATCAAAGTGAACAAATATTGAGAAAATGTCGAACAAATTCACGTGAAAAATTATTCACGATAGGAGGAATTTTTTTCGAAGTTACTATATGTTCGGGTGAAGTAAATTCATGATAAAAATTTTGTAAACAGTAAACAAAATTCGGGCGAAATTTTTTTCACGATAAGGGTGAATATGTATATATATGTGAGCGAAAAGTATAGAACAATTGTACTAAAAACCTAAAAACGCCGTAATTAACTTGGCAAGTATTCTTCCAAAAATCTAAATCATTTCTCATTGATATTAGTGAATCATACTGTAATATTTCTTTGGGTGTAAAATTGAAGTCTGAAAAAAACGACATGAACATTCTCCTTTAGAAGCTGACAAGCAATTGAATGCATTTTTACGATCTCATGATGAGAGCAACACATTGTTACGCTCTTTGTTTGTGTTTATTTTCCTTCCGTCTTCCGCCCCCCCTCACCAAGAAATGTTTTTTAAAAAGATTTTGGTGAGAGCGGGTCGTAATGCTACAACCCGCCATAAGAAATTTTACTGCTTTATAATTCGTATTCTTAATATCCATATTCTTTGATATCACTCATACGTCACATATGTAGGTTTTTTTAATGAATTTTACATCTATATAAACAAAAATGAATGTGTGTATTTGTTTGTGGGTTTGTTTGTTTGAAGTCTATAGACGGCTAAACGGCTGGACCGATTATCTTGAAATTTTCACAGTATCTTCCTGTATGTCTGGAAGGAGTTATAGGCTACTTTTTATGTTGATATTCCAAATGAGCGAGGTGCCATGCCCACATATACTACATACTACATACTTAATATTTAATTCCATTTGAAATATATTACTCATACGCATAGTTACCCCTAAAGTATGCTATCTATGATTCTTGATGTATAAAACCAAAGAAAATAAAGTATAAAGCCGAAAGTCCATAGCATGCGTTTCATGCGAGCTTGCATTACATGCGTATATCCAAAAAGTAGAATCAGTGTAGTTGTATGTGACAAGAAACATAAGAAAATGCATAGATGCGTAGAACGCATCAAGTAGATCTACTTTCTACTTTTCTATGCGACTCATGCAGTGTTGGAAAATGTCAGCAGTTTTTTAAACTTTGTAACGACACGTTTCCGCTTGGGTGCTGGGGTAGATCAGCGGCGTCCAGTGGTTACATAAAAAAACACTTCGTAGAAGTTTTAAAGCTATTTATTAACAATTCTGAAATAGCTTACGCACTAAACTAAGTAAAATTAAATAAAAGGAAAAAAATAATTTAATTGGGAATAGATTAAAGTACCCTATGCCGGCCTAACAACTGTCCGTCAAGTCCACCAAAGGAGGATATTAGAACGACAATCAAACGGCATACGCACAGGATGATTGTGGCTCCAAGTTCTCCCTTTGTTCGTCCGGTCAGTCAAATTCCCCGGAGGAGATTGTCAGAACGTCAATCAAACGGCCTACGCACAGGATGATTTTGGTTCTGAAGTCTCCGGTGTACGTCCAGTCAGTCAAATTCTCCGGAGGAGGATGCCAAAACGACAATCAAACGGCATACGCACAGGATGATTGTGGTTCTGAGGTCTCCGGTGTCCGTCCAGTCACAGTTGCCAATGTTTTGCTGGCTGTAAATAAATCACAATTGGGGACAACCACACCACTTGGGATTTATTATATTTCTAGCAACAGCCGATGTCACGATCGACCTGCCTTACCAGCAACTCATCACCAACTGCCCCGATTGCTGAAGTCACGCTCGCTTTTATACACAAAAGTAACGAGTAACGGATCAAACATGATCGAACATCAAACATGTTGTGTCCCACTCTACAACTTATCAATGTGAGAGCATCAATTGAATTCAGCAGAGAGGTCTTGTAGGTCGAATGTGAGTCGTACGACAACCGTTATAAAGAATAAAAATATTTCTAAAAATAGATTTTAAGTGCTGAGCAAAAATTACTTTAAATATTTTAGGCACAGTGGGGCCTGTTATAAAACTTCAACAATAATTACAATAATGTTATTTACAATAATTCATACAGCAAAAATATAAAAGTAAATAAACAATATATTAAATCCTAAATATAATCCAGTGATATGGTGTGGGCAAAAACAAGGTCTCCGACTTTTGACGTCACACTGCTCCCCCTTCTTATTCAAATGAATGCAACTGTCGCCTCACCGCTGCGTTGGATGGTAATACGCTATGCGTGCCGTTATCTACTTGGGCTTGTTCTGGTAGAAACGTTGAAGTCGAAGTTTTATCCGGGTTTAGCCCGATATTTCCGAGCCTAAGTGAGGTATTTACCGACATTCGAAATTGTCTTGCTTTTCCTTCCTTCCTTGGCTTGCGGACTAGGCTTGGATGCTGCTGGAGAGGTTTGGTGGGCGAACCGTCGCCTTTTGGAAGGGAATTTTCTGGAGGGCCTTGGCACTTTGTCGTCTCTTAGGACTATTGTGCGTCTCTTCTTTTCTTTTTCTTGCTGGATGTTGCGGCGGAATTTTTCCCTTGTTCGTTCGAATTTCTGCTGATTCGATTCCTTGTTTTCACCAGGTCGTACACTCGTTGATTTAAGTGATCTAGTGAAAATTAGAGAAAGAGAAGGATTATTACAATAATAAGGTTTCAGCTCACTGACATGTGCAGTATGTTGTTCGTTATTTCCTATTGTTTTAATTCGCACAATGACCGGGGATATGAATTCAGTGACTACATAAGGACCTTTAAATTTGGGTGCTAATTTGGCGTTGAAGTTATCTACCGCCTTGGATAATGGGTGTTGGCGTACGAGGACGTGATCTCCGATTTTTGGCGTCCAGCTTCGGCGTCGTAGATTATAATGATGCCGTTGCTTTTGTGAGGCCTTTTCTAAGTTGTGGCGTACGATTTTGAAAATCTCCTTCAATTCATCAGCTCGTTCTTCCGGCCCTACACAGCGGGCTCCTGACCCGATCGTCACATCGTCATATAGAGCCTTTGGCAAACGCGGGTTCCTTCCCTGTGTTAGGAAAGCGGGAGAATATCCTGTCGATTCAGACGTGCTAGTGTTGATGGCCAACATCACTTCTGGCAGCAGTTCATCCCATCGATTATGTCGCTCATCTGTAAATTGTGCTATAATAGTTTTAATTGTCCGGTTGGCTCTCTCCGTTGGGTTCTCCTGTGGGGTATAAGGGGCAGTAAACTGTTGTTTCACTCCAATTTGCTCTAAATAACGTTTCAAAATGCGTGAGGTGAACTGTGTTCCGTTGTCGGTTATCAGGGCTTTTGGTACCCCATACCGAGACACTATCCGTTCTCTGATAGCTTTTACTACGTTCTTAGCCCTCGCCTTTCTACACGGAATCAGTTCAACCCATTTTGAAAAATTGTCGAACAATACCAACAACATAGTGTTACCATGTGCTGTCCTAGGGAGAGGGCCGACAAAGTCTGCGCATAATAACGCCCATGGCTCTTCTTGTATTCGCGCCAACATTTTTCCGGCCGGCTGTTGTTGTGAGATTTTATATCGTTGACAGGTTTCACAACGGCGTACGTACCTCTTCACATCGCGTGCTAACCCTGGCCAATAATAGCGACTGGCAGCCTTGTTGAAGGTCTTCCGTATACCCATATGACCACCCGTAACTTCATCGTGGGTCTCTTTTAAAACTTGTGGCCGCTGATACTTGGGGACACACAGTTTCCATGGAGTAGAGTCCTCATCGTTTACCTCTCGGGGAAAATGACGATATAATTTATTGTCAACAAGAGTGTAATCGGCGTGGAGTTCCGGGTTCTTTTGTACCGCTTCTAACTGTGTGTCATACCAGTGGCAGGTGTTTGAGGGTCGTACCTGTGCCAGATTGACTTCGGCTATAGGGTGGCGTGAGAGGGCATCTGCTACAATGTTCTGCTTACCTTTTCTATAACTGATCGAGAACTTGTACTGTTGTAGTTCTAAAGCCCACGGTGCCAAACGACCTGTAGGGTTGTCGATGGAGTTTAACCACTTAAGTGATAGATGATCCGTAACAACCTTAAATTCGTAGCCTTCAAGGTAGGGACGCATTTTTCGTATGCCCCATATTATTGCCAGGCACTCCTTTTCCGTGGCTGAATAATTCTTTTCTGCCCCATTTAAATGTCTGTTGGCGTACGCTATCACATGCTCTGAGTCGTCAATTTCCTGGGTCAAGACTGCTCCTAAACCTACCTCGCTGGCATCAGTCTGAAGGGTGAAGGGTTTAGTGAAATCGGGGCAAGCTAACACCGGTGCTTTAGTGAGACAGCTTTTTAGTACATCAAACGCTTCCTGCTGTTCCTGACCCCATTTCCAATGTTTACCTTTCTTCAACAGTTGGGTTAACGGTTGGGAGATTTTGGCAAAGTTTGGAACAAAACGTCGGTACCACGAAGTTATGCCCAAAAACCGGCGAACACCTTTGGTGTCTCGTGGTATAGGGAGTTGTTCTATCGCGGCAATCTTTTCAGGGTCAGTTTTTATTCCCTCGCTCGTCACAATGTGGCCCAGATATCGGGTCTCCGTTTTGAAAAACTCGCATTTTTCTGTATTGATTCTCAGATTTGCTGCCCTGAGTCTCCGAAACACCTCCTTGAGATTTTTCAGATGCTCGTCAAACGTCTTTCCAATCACGATGATATCATCGAGATATGCGAAAGCGTATGGTTCCATATCGGGTCCGATAACGCGGTCCAATGCCCGTTGGAAGGTGGCAGGGGCCGAATGTAAGCCAAACGGCATAACTCGCCATTGAAACAGCCCTCTACCAGTGACGGCAAATGCAGTATACTTTCTACTACTTTCGTCCATCGGGATCTGCCAATAACCATCCTTGAGGTCTAGACTGCTTATATATTTGGCATCTCTTAATCTGTCGAGGATGGTATCAATGCGCGGAAGTGGGTAGGCGTCAGGTATGGAACGAGCATTTAGTTGACGAAAATCCATGCATGTCCGCCACGAGCCATTCTTTTTCTTCACCAGGGTTATCGGAAGGAATATGGGCTACATGACGGTTCAATACAGCCCCGTGCCAGCAGCGAATTTACTTCTTCGTCAATAATGGCTTGCATGGCCGGATTTCTTTGGGCATACCTTATTTTTATTGGCCGGTCGTCCTTCATTACAATCCTGTGAGTGGCAGCGGTAGAAAGACCCTGAATCTGTTGAAATTTGGGCAGTTCGATTTCTAAAAATTTTCTAATTCGCACTTGTAGCGAGTCTTCTTCAGAGTGATCGATACTACGAGTATAGCAGCTATTGGAGAAATTTACGATATTATGTTCCCTTACCTGGTTTAATGATTCATCGTCATTCGGCAAATCTCGAGCCACGGATTCGACTTTCGTGGTTAGGCCGGCACAAAGGATAATTGTGTCAAAAGTTCTTAGGAAGGCTGTAGAGATGCGTTTCTTCGATCGATCGGCCAGTGCAACTTCTATATCCGTCGCAATATATTCCGGCTTTCGTAGCATTGTCTTTATGAAGGAAGGTGACACGAAGCTTCTGGTAGCACCCGTATCAATGATACCGTTGCAAAGATGGTTATTGATAACTATTGTAGCTTTAATTTTCTCTTCATCCCACGATAGTTGCGTCTGATTATTAATCGAGCCTGTGGTGTCGTTTGGTGATGTTTGTTGGTTGCGAAGCATACGATGATGTTCGTTACGGCCTGGCTGTTTTGGATTGGGGATACTTTCTAATTCGGCGGCTAAGGATACCAAGTCATCCAAGGTTTTGAAATCTCTTCTTCTGATAAACCATTGATAATCTGGTGACGAATTTCGAAAAATTATTTCTAACTTCTCCTCTTCGTTCAGGGTAGAGTGGTACATCAAATCTTGGAGCGCGAGTAAATATTCTTTGAAGTTTTCCCGTGGTCGTTGAGTCCGTGAACGAATTTCTGTCTCTAATTTTTCCAAATACCTTTGCGGCAGGAAGAATTCTAAAAGGTCTTTCTTAAACTGTGACCAAAATTCCCATGGCTTTTGATTATTCCTAAACCATATAAGGGCGCGGTCCTTCAACAGTTCACACATTACTGGAACGACCGCGTTTAGGTTTACCTCGTATACAGCGGCCAATTCCTCCAACCGATCAAGAAATTTCAAAACATCTTTATCTCCTTCGTATTTTAGCCCCCATTTTGTAATTAATTCAACGGTGGCGACGCGGTCTTCTCTCGTAGATGGTCTATTCTTGGCGGTGATATCAAGTGACGCTTCAACCGCACTTTGTGACTTCAGCATTTCATTATTTTCGTTCAGCCCACGAAGAGAGACGCTGGGGGACACGTTGGTGCTTGGTTCATGTTGTTTTTGCCACTCCACTAATTTATCTGTGAGCTCTTCGCCGTGTTCGGAGGTGATGAATTTTACCAGCCTCTTCCGCATTTCTTCAACGGTACCGAACGGATCTTGGCCACACTTTAGTAAGTAGATGACAAGCTCTTCTTTCTTAAGGGAGTAGACCCATGAGGTTTTCAGCACTTCCCGTTGACCCATTGTTTTTAATCAGGTGACGGACGGGTGATACTAATAACTGTACTCGCACTAGCACAACTGTAAGTATAGAATGTGGTTATGTTAATGATGAATTGGACAAATATGTCCCTGCTCGGGCGCCAATGTAACAACACGTTTCCGCTTGGGTGCTGGGGTAGATCAGCGGCGTCCAGTGGTTACATAAAAAAAACACTTCGTAGAAGTTTTAAAGCTATTTATTAACAATTCTGAAATAGCTTACGCACTAAACTAAGTAAAATTAAATAAAAGGAAAAAAATAATTTAATTGGGAATAGATTAAAGTACCCTATGCCGGCCTAACAACTGTCCGTCAAGTCCACCAAAGGAGGATATTAGAACGACAATCAAACGGCATACGCACAGGATGATTGTGGCTCCAAGTTCTCCCTTTGTTCGTCCGGTCAGTCAAATTCTCCGGAGGAGATTGTCAGAACGTCAATCAAACGGCCTACGCACAGGATGATTTTGGTTCTGAAGTCTCCGGTGTACGTCCAGTCAGTCAAATTCTCCGGAGGAGGATGTCAAAACGACAATCAAACGGCATACGCACAGGATGATTGTGGTTCTGAGGTCTCCGGTGTCCGTCCAGTCACAGTTGCCAATGTTTTGCTGGCTGTAAATAAATCACAATTGGGGACAACCACACCACTTGGGATTTATTATATTTCTAGCAACAGCCGATGTCACGATCGACCTGCCTTACCAGCAACTCATCACCAACTGCCCCGATTGCTGAAGTCACGCTCGCTTTTATACACAAAAGTAACGAGTAACGGATCAAACATGATCGAACATCAAACATGTTGTGTCCCACTCTACAACTTATCAATGTGAGAGCATCAATTGAATTCAGCAGAGAGGTCTTGTAGGTCGAATGTGAGTCGTACGACAACCGTTATAAAGAATAAAAATATTTCTAAAAATAGATTTTAAGTGCTGAGCAAAAATTACTTTAAATATTTTAGGCACAGTGGGGCCTGTTATAAAACTTCAACAATAATTACAATAATGTTATTTACAATAATTCATACAGCAAAAATATAAAAGTAAATAAACAATATATTAAATCCTAAATATAATCCAGTGATATGGTGTGGGCAAAAACAAGGTCTCCGACTTTGTCCGTCACAACTTGGCATGCCAAATTATATACTATTGTGAATGGTTGCGATAGATATGTTTACATTTTACGACATTATTATTTTCGCATTTTTCTTTTTCCATTATAAAAATATTAATAAAAACATATTTCATAATAAAGTTTACTACTAATTTAAGAGGAAAATACATTTTTAGCACATTTCTGAACATTTCATCATTTCATGAACAAAATATGCATGTTACTATTTGTCGATTGTTTTTATGTACTGGGTGTCATCTACTTTGAATTTATTTATTTGTAAACATGAAAAATGGAGGATAAATTAACCGAAAACAATCGTCTTGTGTTCTTTTGAGGATTTTCGTAGGACTTAACAGCACAAAATATCACATACTAGCTAATACCCGGTGTGCTTCGCTACCCCCATCGGAATTAAATACATATCTCGTGATGCAACTGCATCGCCCACCATCAAAATTGTTACGCCATTGTTGGAGTTCTGGAGTTCTATCAGCATGAATTGCCATTATGTGGTCATCTGAACTTAATCGTAGGTCATCTTTGGCTTGCTTAAAGATCCTTACCAATTCGTTGATTTCATGAAACATCACTTGTAAATCGGCAACAATCCATTGTTTTGTGTCAGGGTTATAATGCAGGCGGTGGCGCAGTACAATTTTTCTATACTTTTCGCTCACATATACATATTATTGGGTTAATAAGTAGATTTGAAAATATTACTAACAATTTTCCTCTGGGTTAAACATGCCTGTCATAATTTTTCTCATGTTCTCTTTGTGTCGACGTCTGAGAATAATTGGTTTGAGAACAGTGTTGCCTTTTTTGATTATTTCTAACCAAAATTGGTTATTTTTTTGATCAATGTGTAGTTTTTGGTTTTGTTTATTTTTTTCTTATAAAAAAAACTATTTTTTGTTTTAGTTTTTATTAATTATAATTTAAACTTGAAAAAAAAATAAAACAAAAGTCTACGAATTTAATTTTGGTTATATTTTTTCTTATTTGGTGATTTTTTTCACAAATGTTGGTTACAAAATTTTTTTTCGTGGCAACACTGTTTCAGAAGAATAAATAAAAAATTAGTCAAACAACAAAAACGCACGATGAGAACAATTGAGAACATTATTACGCTCTTGGTTTCTTTATCCTTCCCTTCTATCTTTCCTTTCGCGTCGTAAAATATTTTTGAAAAATCTTCCAAAATATGCCAAAATGCACATTCTTTATACTTTATTTTCTTTGGTTTTATACATCAAGAATCATAGATAGCATACTTTAGGGGTAACTATGCGTATGAGTAATATATTTCAATTGCAACTAAATATTAAGTATGTAGTATATAGTATATGTGGGCAAGGCTCCTCGCTCATTTAGAATATCAACATAAAAAGTAGCCTATAACTCCTTCCAGACATACAGGAAGATACTGTGAAAATTTCAAGAAAATCGGTTCAGCCGTTTAATCGTCTATAAACTTCAAACATACAAACATACAAACAAACACACATTCATTTTTATATATAAGAAGATGTAAACTCATAAATTTGTAATTAATGGCATAAATTCTTTTAAAATCATAATTTGATTTCCTATTTTTCCCAAAAATGTTCTTGTTTGCTTTTTTATTGTTTACTATACAACAGCTAACCAAAACAAAAAACCAGTCGCATAAAACGCATTGTGTGTAACTTGCAATAAGAACCGCATAGAAAGCAAAAATTGCATGTAACGCAGTCCGCATGAAACGGATGGTATGGACTTTCGGCTTAAAGAATGTGCATTTTGGCATATTTTAGAAATTCACGACGCGGGGGAAAGATAGAACGGAAGGAAAAAAATTTTGTAACCAACATTTGTGAAAAAAATCACCAAATAAGAAAAAATATAACCAAAATTAAATTCGTAGACTTTTGTTTTATTTATTTTTTTTTCAGAAATAACCAAAAAAGGCAACATCATTACTAGATTCAATCTTTGCGGATTTTTTGCAAATTACAATACATTTTGACTTTTTAGAGTTAATCCTTAAACCATTTGCAGTCGCCCAAAGAGAAATATTATTAAGGTCAGTGTTAAGATCTTTAACTCCAGTGTTGATGGAAGCTACAGAGCTATCAATGTAGAGTTGAATATCATCAACATACATTTGAATTCTAGAATGTTTAAGCTGCTCAAATGGTTGAGTTTGAAATTTTCAACTCATATACATAGTAAGTACTGAAATTCATACTATTTAAATATTTATTTGAAAAACATATACATATGTAATAGTTACGTTATTGTTTACTTCTAACAATGGGTAATTACTAAAAATATTATTTATTTGTTGCATATCTTGAAAAATAGATCAGGTAAGTTTAATAATCAGCATTTTATTGGGTGATGAATGGGCATGTAACAATAGGCAGTAAAATTTTCATTCATTACTTTCGAATACCTAAGTAATAAAATGTAAACTCTCAATATTTATTCCAAATAAAATAAAAAGTTGCAAAACTCATCAAAAAAAAATTACCTGCGACCGTCACAAACATAATTATATGTCAAATTTAATTAGCCTCAGTTTTTTAAAAAGTTTTTTGACCCGAACCTATTTCATATTAGGTAAAATATAAAGGAATAAATATAACACGCATTCGGTTTTGGAATTCAGTTGAATCTTTGATTCTAAACGAGTTAAACGTTGAGTGACATTTATTTTGCAACAATTTATAAAAATGCCCCAAAAAAGCATCGCTTTCCAGAAGAACTAAAAATGCATTGCATTTGCAATCCCAGAGAGCAAAGGAAAGTTCGGAAGAGCGTGAAAGTTGCCTCAGGACTGAAAAGAGTCGAGCTTCAACCTTTAGAGCCGGAACGCCATCACAACGAGAAGAACGCCTTGATGGCCTACGACAACGCGCCACAACAGCAAGAGCTACTGAAACGCTTTCAGAAAACCAAGAGCGCCTTGAAAGTCAACGAAATCTTACCTCTTTAGCACGAGCTTCTGAAACGCTGTCAGAACACGAACGACGTCTTGAAGGTCTTCGACAACATGCGACAACCGCACGAGGTATCGAGACACCGTTGGAACATGAAGGTCGGCTACAAAGCCAGCGAAATCGTACCGAAACATCACGAGGTCTTCGACAACATGCGACAACCGCACGAGCTACTGAGACACCGTTGGAGCATGAAGGTCGGCTACAAAGCAAGCGAAATCGTACCGAAACATCACGAGGCACAGAAACGCCTTTAGAGCGTGAAAAACGTCTTGAAGGTCTTCGACAACATGCGACAATCGCACGAGCTACCGAGACACCGTTGGAACATGAAGGTCGGCTACAAAGCCAGCGAAATCGTACCATAACATCACGAACTAATGAAACAGAAGTCCAACATGAATCGCGAGTAGAAAGTCAGCGGATTCGAACATCAACAAGAAGAGCAGCAGAGAGGATAGAGCAATATTATTTGCGTCGAGAACAAAATCGTAATCGAATGGTGGTGAATCGACGTAATGTTTTTCATAGATACTCAGGTATTGCATTTAACTATAGATCTGATATAGATTATACCGAAGACGAACAATTTTATTTCATAGGAGAAGAGGATAACAATGACCAAGTGCACCACCGCCAGAATTATAACCCTGACACAAAACAATGGATTGTTGCCGATTTACAAGTGATGTTTCATGAAATCAACGAATTGGTAAGGATCTTTAAGTTCACGATTAAGTTCAGATGACCACATAATCGCAATTCATGCTGATAGAACTCCAGCTGGACAACACCAAGGATGATACAATGCCCCAACAATGGCGGAACAATTTTGATGGTGGGCGATCCAGTTGCATCACGAGATATGTATTTAATTCCGATGGGGGTAGCGAAGCACACCGGGTATTAGCTAGTATATACAGTGTATCACTAAAGTGAGTATGCAGCGATATATATATATTTGAAATTATTGGAAAAATTGCTTAAGATTTGAAATAAAAACACAAATATTATATTTTTTCATTTATTTTACATATAAACTTAAGAAAAATAATAAGGAACAAAAATGTTTCTAAGTCATTACTGGTTGATAACAATATAATTAACAAAATGGTTAGAATTCAGGTCACATAAGTGAGTATGCAGTTCACAAAAATTGACGCTATGATTAAATTTTTGAAGTCAGACTGATATTTAATATTTTGTTGGATAGCCCTTTGCCTTTTGGACTGACTTCAATCTCGTTGGCATAGATGTTATAAGATTTTGGGTAACCGAATGTGGAATTTTATTTCACTCCTCAAGTAGTGCAGTTTTAAGGGTGTCTTTACTTGTAATGACATGACTTCTGATTTTTTTTTCGAGATAATCCCACAGATGTTCTATTGGATTAAGGTCGGGTGATTGGGAAGGAGTTTTTAGTTGTTTTGGCGTATTACACAAAAGATAATCTCCAACGATATGGGCTGTATGTTTAGGGTCATTGTCCTGGTGGAATACAAATGATCCTGTTAGTCCCAATTTAGCTGCACTTTGATGCAAGTTGTTTTTTAAAATGTTCAAATACACCGTATTATCCATTGTACCTTCGATAAACACAAGATTTCCAACACCTGATGCTGTCATACACCCCCATACCATAACCGCTCCACCACCATGTTTTACTGTGGCAGCCATATTTTTTGGATCGAGCTCAGTGTTCACTTTTCTCCACACTTTTTGACATCCATCTGACCCAGAAATATTATATTTACTCTCATCAGAAAATATAACTGATTTCCAGAAATTTTCATCCTTGGTTTCGTACTCCTTTACGAAGTCCAACCGTTTTCTTCTATTGGTGCTGTTCACAAATGGCTTTTTGCGGATGTTACGGCCATGGTAACCAGAAGCATACAGAACTCGACGAATGGTTTGTGGGTTACATGTTTTTCCAGTCTATTTTTCTATTTCTGACATAGTTTTTGGAGCGCTCATCTTGGGATTTACTTCTATTTTTCTGGTGATAATTTGTTTCTCCCTGTCATTGAAGATTTTTGGACGCCCAGGTCGGGACTTGTTATTTGTATTTCCCTTCTTATTATACTTTTCTATTATTTTTTGCACTGTGGAGCTACTTTTATTAATATTTTTTTGCAATTTCACGTTGGCTTTTCTGCTCTTTATAAAGTTTAATAATTGCATCTTTTAAATCTTGTGAAAGTTCTTTTCCATGAGGGGCCATAATAAAAGTTAAGAAAAAATTTCGGTATTTAATCTATTTATTTAATCTTTTTATATTTATTTATCTATTTATATTTATTTATAATAACAATTATTCACTTTTTCCGCGATTAAAATGCGTTTAGTTTAAGTGCAGATCAAAACTTTAAAAAGTGCATACTTACTTTTGTGATGTGATTTTTTCTATTTTTTAAGAAATGATAACGAGATATGATGAAGGGATAATTATTTTGAGGTATGTTTGCGTTTTTGTGTAAGGCATTATTATATATTATTGTAAGTGTAAAAAAAATATATTTTTCTGCATAATTTTGGAAAAAAAATTGGGATATTTAATTATTTTCATGCTGCATACTCACTTTAGTGATACACTGTATATATTATATAAGTTAACACCTGGAATACATCAAACAACAACAATAGTAACAACCAAAACGTGCCAACTTAAAATATGCGAACGCAACACACAAACGAATTTCTCAACAACAAATTCCCAGACGAAATTCGAATCCATGCAGCAAGGGCATGAGTGGCCTGATTGTAAGAAACGCAGTGTCAACAGTTTTGTAATTAAATTAATTTAATATTTATATTTTTGCAATTGTAAATTCTTCGCAGTCAGTTTAGGGATTTAGATGAATAAAGTTGATTGATTTGTTAACTCCGCGTTAACAAATCATAAAAAAAATTTTTTTTAAAAATTTTCAACTTTTAATTTTATAATTGGCGCCCGAGCAGGGACCCTCTTTTGGAAAAGATAAAGAGGGGTCCTTTTCGTAAAATAATAAATAAACCCTCGGAAAAAGGGTTTCCGGTACAATATATAGATCGCGGAAACGGTGCGCCCTAGTAACCTCGAAGAAGACCAGCGGCCGCGTTGTAGAATAAGTGAGAGAAAAGTTAAAATAATTAATAAGTGAAAATAAAAAATAAACTTTAAGTGAACAAAGAGTTTTTATTTAAAAAGAAACTGAAACAATAAATGGAAAAAATAATAATTGGAAAATAATTGAGAAAAAAAGTTTAAATAGTTAATAAGTGAAAAAAAATAAATATTAAGTGAACAAAGAATTTCTATTTAAAAAGAAACTGAAACAATAAATGAACAAATAGTAATTGGAAATTTTTTTTGAAATCTTTAAATAAAAAACAAATAATAATAGACATTAAGTGAACAAAGTGAAATAAATAGTGAACAAGGAATTTTTAAATGAACAATTCCTTTAAAAATAGTAACGATAAATAAAAATAAATAACTAGTGGACAAGGGAAATTTATAAACGAGCAAATCCCTTTTTTAGAAAAAAAAAAAAAACAGAAACAATAATAAATTCTGTAATAAGTGTAACAAACAAAAACCCCATTATTAAACAAATTACATAATTGCATGACCAAAATAAAAAAAAGAGGAAAGATCCATTAACTTAGAGAGTGAATCAGTCAAATTGTGTGCCACAATCCTTACGACATCAGGAAACATCAAGATCCATGAGCCACACGGCAAGCTCCAACTACTGCAACAAACTAAAGATGATACTAGTAGAATAAATGTAAGATTTTATTTTAGTTATTATTGTTAGTATTGTTATATTACCCTTACCTAAATTAAAATATAAAAGTTTTATAATTATTAAAATTTTCTTAAATTTGCGATTTATAATATTTTCTTTTGAATCGATTATTTACGATCTGGCATTAATTCATTATTTTTGTCATCTTGTTTCCTCAAATTGGTCGAAATTCTTATTTTACTAATCTTGGAACTAACCAAGATTCTGTGAGATTAATTACTTCATACTTGGTTTTGTCCTAATTTTTGCATTTTTTTGAAATCATTTGACCGGTATGCCGGACGAAAGTATCGAGCAACTGACAGAAAGACTAAACAGAACATTAACAATGACACAACCAACCGGAGCGACAGCGGGTTTTACTGCACTACAGAGGGAACAGATAGCCCTTATGATAAGGAATGCCCTTAAAACACCATCCGACCAGTTAGCGGACGAAGGGGCTGACCACCCCATTGGGACAGTTAC
The DNA here is from genome assembly GCA_930367235.1 of Sarcophaga rosellei. Taxonomy (NCBI): domain Eukaryota; kingdom Metazoa; phylum Arthropoda; class Insecta; order Diptera; family Sarcophagidae; genus Sarcophaga; species Sarcophaga rosellei. Next base: position 58,643,681 of record OV884019.1, read on the forward strand.
TACCAGGTTAGAGGAACTAGACAAGGTTCCCGACATAGTTAAATCCCTCAGGGAGTTCTCTGGGAAACCTGGAGAATTCAACTCCTGGCGAAAATCCGTGGACAGGGTTTTAAACCTCTACGATTCGGTAAAGGGCACCGGGAGGTATTACGCAATCCTGCACACTATCCGTACAAAAATTGTTGGTGAAGCGGATACCGCTTTGGAGTCTTATAGGACTCCACTGGATTGGCCACGAATAAAAAAATGTCTCGCTATGCATTACTCCGATAAAAGGGATATCGGAACGCTAGAATACCAGATGATGGTATTGTGCCAGGGAAATAGGACCATAACAGAATTTTATCAGAGTGTTTATCAGCACCTTTCGCTGCTACTTGATAAGGTCTCTTGCCTGGAGTTGGAGGAAACCAGCCTTCACGCTATGACCAATACTTACAGGGAAAAAGCGTTAGACACGTTCGTAAAGGGGCTAAACGGAGATCTGCCTAGATTGTTAAGTGTACGCGAACCAACATCATTGCCCCAGGCACTACATATTTGCCTAAAGTTGGACAATATGACATTGAGCAGGAATTATGCCCATGGGCAATCAGTCAAGAATAATGTGCAGAGGGATAAGACCGGTACGGCAAATTCCATAAAGGGGATTTTACCCTGAACTCGCTTACATTGGTGGAACGCCACCTAATAGACCACCAGTACCCCTTCGGTATAATCCTGTTCCAAACTTACCTAACTTCCAGCCAAACTTCAACCCAAATTACAACCGTAACCCATATCCAAAACCCCAATCAAACGTTAATCCAACTTACGGTCGTAATCCAAACTATAATCATAACTTAAATTTCCACAAAAATTTCGGACCAAATGCAGGACCTCAAAATAATACTCAGAGTCATCGAGTAGAACCGATGGATGTTGATAAGTCCATCCAAACCCACCAGGTCGATTATATCAATAGACCACAGAATAATCCAGCACTAAAAAGACCAATAACCGCGTCCTTTCAAGTTCCAGTAAACAAGCTACAAAGAAATTTCCATTTAAACGCAGACTATGTGCCGGAGGAAGGTCATTATGAATATTGTCAACCTGTGGGAGGCGAAGTCGACTACTACCCTGAGAGTGTAGAACCAGGGAATGTTCAGGAGTATTGCCAACAAATCCCTGAAGAAGTGGCTCAACTTCAAAGACAGGATAATGAACCCGACGAAGTCGAACTTACAGTTAATTTTTGGAATGAACTGTTCCTCATTACCCTATTTCACTGCCAGAATGGGGAACGACAGAATATTAAAAATTTTATTGGACACTGGCAGTAATAAGAATTACATGAAACCTAAAATCATAGCAAATCCTATAGAAAACGGCGAATATTTTAATGCGAAGTCCGTTAGAGGTTCTATCAAAATAACACAACACGAATTTTTGAAACTATTCGATGATAATCCTGTGAAATTTTTCCTGTTACCTGGACTGGAAACATTCCATGACATATTGGGAAATGATACCCTAAAAGAGTTGTCAGCTGTCATTTATACAGCGGACAATTATTTTAGCATTAAAGGGGGGAAGAAAATCCCAATTAAACAACTTATTTCCCAAAACGTTAATAATATAGAAATTAAAACAAACCATCTTTCAAAAAATCAAAAAACGTTATTAGAGGACATTGTTGAACGCCATAGGAATCTATTCGCAGACCCCGACGAAAGCCTTACGTACACAACTAGAGTTGTGGGTGAGATACGAACAACAAATGATTCTCCGGTATATTCACGGAGTTATCCTTATCCAATGGCGCTGAAGGGTGTTGTGGAGGACGAAATCTCTAAATTACTACGGGACCGAATAATCCGACCGTCTCGTTCTCCTTACAACTCACCAATTTGAATAGTCCCCAAAAAACAGGATGCATCCGGAAAAGACAAGTATAGAGTTGTGGTGGATTTTAGGAAGCTCAATTCAATAACCATCCCGGACAAATACCCCATTCCCGAAATAAATGATGTGCTTTCCCATCTCGGAGGAAATAAATATTTCACTGTCATCGATTTGAAGAGTGGATTCCACCAAATACCCTGTTGCGGCTAAATAATTGTCGACTCCAATCATTTAAATATCTGTCTTGTTTTAAATTATTTATTAACTATTTACTGCATTCTAATATACAAATATGTATATTGATGTTTATATGTTTATGCATATGTGGATGGTTAACGGTCATTATTCATATTTTCTTTTATCTTTACAAGTTATACTTATTTATGTTAAAAACAATATTTATTGTAAAAAAGAAATAACGATCAATTAACAAATGCCACGTAGCCAATTTTCTTCAAGTTTGTTCTTTAAAATTTAGGCAATAATTGCACTCCTGTTTTTAAAGTCGGCGGAATCAGACGAAGTAGTTTTAAAGCGCTTCTCGCTTTTATTTGTAAAAAATCTTATATATAAAAATGAATGTGTGTTTGTTTGTATGTTTTTATGTTTGTATGTTTGAAGTTTATAGACGACTAGCTAATACCCGGTGTGCTTCGCTACCCCCATCGGAATATCTCGTGATGCAACTGGATCGCCCACCATCAAAATTGTTACGCCATTGTTGGGGCATTGTATCATCCTTGGTGTTGTCCAGCTGGAGTTCTATCAGCATGAATTGCGATTATGTGGTCATCTGAACTTAATCGTGAACTTAAAGATCCTTACCAATTCGTTGATTTCATGAAACATCACTTGTAAATCGGCAACAATCCATTGTTTTGTGTCAGGGTTATAATTCTGGCGGTGGTGCACTTGGTCATTGTTATCCTGTTCTCCTATGAAATAAAATTGTAAGAACTTAGGATCTTCATTTGGAATTGGCAACAATGATCCCATTTTATGATAAATTTGACCTTGAACACGAAACGTTGGCATAAAGTTGTCTCGAAATACTTTGGTATCACCAAAAGAGGTAATTTTTTTTATTTTGTTTTTTATTATTTATTAATATTTTGTTAAATTAAAAAAAGTATATATTTCGAAAAACTTACCTGAAATCAGTGATTGTAGTGGTTCTGGAGGTGGAAGTAAATCAGACAAAGCGATTTTACCATTAGAGCAACACATGCCAGGTGTTTCATTTTTGTACCTGAGTGCATTGCAATATTGGCAAACTTCATTCATGTCACCAATTGCCACTAATTCGTCTTCGGTATAATCTATATCAGATCTATAGTTAAATGCAATACCTGAGTATCCATGAAAAACATTACGTCGATTCACCACCATTCGATTACGATTTTGTTCTCGACGCAAATAATATTGCTCTATCCTCTCTGCTGCTCTTCTTGTTGATGTTCGAATCCGCTGACTTTCTACTCGCGATTCATGTTGGACTTCTGTTTCATTAGTTCGTGATGTTATGGTACGATTTCGCTGGCTTTGTAGCCGACCTTCATGTTCCAACGGTGTCTCGGTAGCTCGTGCGATTGTCGCATGTTGTCGAAGACCTTCAAGACGTTTTTCACGCTCTAAAGGGGTTTCTGTGCCTCGTGATGTTTCGGTACGATTTCGCTTGCTTTGTAGCCGACCTTCATGCTCCAACGGTGTCTCAGTAGCTCGTGCGGTTGTCGCATGTTGTCGAAGACCTTCAAGACGTCTTTCACGCTCTGAAGGCGTTTCTGTGCCTCGTGATGTTTCGATACGATTTCGCTGGCTTTGTAGCCGACCTTCATGTTCCAACGGTGTCTCGGTACCTCGTGCGGTTGTCGCATGTTGTCGAAGACCTTCAAGACGTCGTTCGTGTTCTGACAGCGTTTCAGAAGCTCGTGCTAAAGAGGTAAGATTTCGTTGACTTTCAAGGCGCTCTTGGTTTTCTGAAAGCGTTTCAGTAGCTCTTGCTGTTGTGGCGCGTTGTCGTAGGCCTTCAAGGCGTTCTTCTCGTTGTGATGGCGTTCCGGCTCTAAAGGTTGAAGTTCGACTCTTTTCAGTCCTGAGGCAACTTTCACGCTCTTCCGAACTTTCATTTGCTCTCTGGGATTGCAAATGCAATGCATTTTTAGTGCTTCTGGAAAGCGATGCTTTTTTGGGGGCATTTTTATAAATTGTTGCAAAATAAATGTCACTCAACGTTTAACTCGTTTAGAATCAAAGATTCAACTGAATTCCAAAACCGAATGCGTGTTATATTTATTCCTTTATATTTTTTTATATATTTATATATATTTTTTTTTGACAGGGCCTCTATAATGAGTCCTGTATTGTTATTTTTCGTCACTACCTCCCCGGGCTGGGAGTGGGTAATTTACGCGCCTGCTGCCTTCCTTAGATGTGGTAGCCGTTTCTCAGGCTCCCTCTCCGGAATCGAACCCTGATTCCCCGTTACCCGTTGCAACCATGGTAGTCCTAGATACTACCATCAAAAGTTGATAGGGCAGACATTTGAAAGATCTGTCGTCGGTACAAGACCATACGATCTGCAAGTTATCTAGAGTTCAACCATAATAACGATCTTGCGATCGCTTGGTTTTAGCCTAATAAAAGCACACGTCCCAAAGGTCCGTGTTTATAATGCATGTATTAGCTCTAGAATTACCACAGTTATCCAAGTAACTGTTAACGATCTAAGGAACCATAACTGATATAATGAGCCTTTTGCGGTTTCACTTTTAATTCGTGTGTACTTAGACATGCATGGCTTAATCTTTGAGACAAGCATATAACTACTGGCAGGATCAACCAGAATAATGTTATTTTTTTAATTTTCATTAAGAAATGAAACGAAATCGGCCATAATTTAACAGCGCAATTTCGTCATTTCAATAATAAATTATATTTGCTACAATTTCATTTAACAATATTTTATTTCATTTACTTCTTTTACATCGCATCATATAATATTTTTCAATATATATGATTACTTTGATGTGAAATTAATAATTTGCACATTCTCGTAAAAGTTTCATTTTAAAAATTTTCAAAAAATACCAAATTGGTACACACGATTCAATGAAACTAAAAAATTCATTTTAGTTCCAGTTGAATCATAATGATGCCGCTCCTCACAACACACATTGTATATTATGAGAAGCCTCGTTCAAAATTTTTGTTAATACAAAAATTGAAGAGCAGCACGCAAAACACTTTGTATAAGACGAACTATTTTCACATTCAAAATAAATTGAATTGAAAATAATCCATCGTTCGTAAAAAAAAAATTGATGAACTTATTTTTTTCTCAAGATTCAAAATAAAAATATAAATTGAATTTGGCAATAATCCATCCGTTCGGTAAGGAATATGACGAACTATTTTCACAATCAAACTAAATTGACTTGAAAATAATCCATCGTCACAGTAAATCAGTAATACATCTTGACGAACTATTCATCCACCGAAAAAGACAAATAATCCATCCACATAATCCAACGTGTCACAAGTAAACGTCAGTAAAAAATCACAAAAAATTTTTCTAAACCATTATAACTCATCAAAATGCCATCGAATACCATTAACACATAGTAATTCGACGAAATATTGCATTTGATAATATTTGCATTTTTGAAATCTCCACTAAATTTTTCGCTATTTTTACACATTTATGTGACATCTTATAGATGTTGCTATACAAATTCTCCGCCAATAGTAGTTTCAAATATACAAAAAAATTAATAATTCATGTTTGAGCCCAAATTTAATGGAATGTTTATACACAATTATGATTTAATCTTAGGGAAGATGATTGAATATATTATAATATTAATTTATATTGAAAATATAATGAAATTAAAGAGGTTTTTTGTTAATTTCCGTACATTACAAATAAGTTAAATTAAGAATCGTTAATATTTGATATTTCAGAAAAAATGCATATAAATTCATATTACAATTTACCCGATATATTTCGAATAAATGTATAATTATTAAGATATTTATAAACCTTTATATATATTACGGAAATAAATTAATTAATAAATTATTAATAACATATAACCATTTATATTAAACAATATCAACATTATTATATTATTATCAACACCTTTATTGACGTACATATAAATTATTTAGAAGATGATTTGAAAAGTAGACCGTACGATTTCATTGAATAATTTTTATTCATCGAGTCAATATTTAAACAATGATTTTTGTTTCATAGACAATAAGAGTCTTTCAAAATTCTTTCATTAGCGTCACTAAACAAATGACGAGACATTTTGCTATCATAATTTCATTTTCATTTCCAAAGCAATTCAACACAGTAAAGTTCCTCTTCAAGACATCAATTCAATAACATTGATTTTTCAGTCAAACTGATATAAAAATATTTTTTTAAGATCAACATCATGAAAAAGTATTTAGAAATTTTCCTTGAATATTTAGATGATGATTTTAGAAAGACATATACTTTTATTGATACATTTTTATGCATCGAGTCAAAGATTAAACAATGATTTTTATTTCATAGACAGTAAGAGTCTTTCAAAATTCTTTCATTAGCGTCACTAAACAAATGACGAGACATTTTGCTACCATAACTTCACTTTTGTTTCGAAAGCAATTCAAAATGATTCAACACAGTAAAGTTCTTTTTTCAGTCAGACTGATATAAAAATTATTTTTTAAGGTCAACATCATGAAAAATTATTTATTATTATAAATTATCTTTGAATATTTAGTTGATGATTTGAATAGAAGACATACGATTTCATTGAAACATTTTTATGCATCAACACATAAAGAAAACATTTTTGTTTTACGACAAGTAGGAATCTCTTAAAAATCTTTCATTAGCGTCACTAAACAAATGACGAGACATTTAACTACATTTTTCATATTGATAATTTCTTCAACTTAGATTCGAAAGCAATTCAAAATGATTCAACATCATCAGCATGAGACTGAGTTTTAAGATTACCAACTTTGTCAATGTACATAAGAAATTTTTGTACATTTGAATATTTAGCTGATCATTTGAGAAAGGCATACACTTTTATTCAATCATTTTTATCCATCGAGTCAAAGATGAAAGAAGGATTTTTATTTCATAGACAGTAAGAGTCTTTCAAAATTCTTTCATTAGCGTCACTAAACAAATGACGAGACATTTTGCTACCATAACTTCACTTTTGTTTCGAAAGCAATTCAAAATTATTCAACACAGTAAAGTTCTTTTTCAAAACATCAACATTGATTTTGCAGTCAAACTGATATACAAATATTTTTTTAAGATCAACATCATGAAAAAGTATTTAGAAATTTTCCTTGAATATTTAGATGATGATTTTAGAAAGACATATACTTTTATTGATTCATTTTTATGCAGCGAGTCAAAGATTAAACAATCATTTTTATTTCATAGACAGTAAGAGTCTTTCAAAATTCTTTCATTAGCGTCACTAAACAAATGACGAGACATTTAACAACATTTTTCATACTGATAATTTCTTCAACTTAGATTCGAAAGCAATTCAAAATGATTCAACATCATCAACATGAGACTGAGTTTTAAGATCAACAACTTTGTCGATGTTAATAAGAAATTTTTGTACATTTGAATATTTAGATGATCATTTGAGAAAGACATACACTTTTATTAAATCATTTTTATTCATCGAGTCAAAGATTAAAGAACGATTTTTGTTTCATAGATAGTAGGAATCTTTCAAAATTCTTTCATTAGCGTCACTAAACAAATGACGAGACATTTTTCTACCATAACTTTACTTTTGTTTCGAAAGCATATTCATAATGATTCAACACAGTAAAGTTCTTCTTCAAAACATCAACATTGATTTTTCAGTCAGACTGATTTAAAAATAATTTTTTAATATCAACATCATGAAAAAGTATTTGTCGTTTTACATTACAAATTTTCTTTGAAAATTTAGATGATGATTTGAATAGAAGACATACGTTTTCATTGAAACATTTTTATGCATCGACTCATAAAGAAAACAATTTTATTTTAGTACAAATAGGAATCTTTTAAAATTCTTTCATTAGCGTCACTAAACAAATGACGAGCCATTTTGCTACCATAATTTCATTTTCAAAGCAATTCAAAATATTTCAACACAGTAAAGTTCTTCTTCAAAACATCAACATTGATTTTTCAGTTAGACTGACTTAAAAATAATTTTTTTAAATCAACATCATGAAAAAGTATTTAGAAATTTTCTTTCAATATTTAGATGATGATTTGAACAGAAGACATACGACTTCATTGAATCATTTTTATACATCGACAATAAAGTAAAGAATTTTGCAATCTCTTAAATTTCTTTCATTAGCGTCACTAAATATATGACGAGACATTTTGATACCACCAAAAGGAAATTAATATAAGTCCAGCCGTTTAAACACATACATTTTTGATTCTAATAATTTCTTTACCTTAGATTCGAATACAATTTAAAATGATTGTACCAACAATAAAGTCATCATTTTCATGTATCAAACTAAAAAGTAAAGAAACAATTTTATTTTAGAGACAACAAGAATCTCGATATAATCCATTCATTCATTCATTCATTCATATATTATATATATATATATATACGTCACTAAATAAATGACGAGACATTTGGCTACCGTGGGAGAGTCATAGTAACTTATAATTTTTTCAATGCCTTCCCAGAGCATTGAAAATAAATTAAATTGTACTTAAAACAAATATAAATGAATCAATATATATATAAATGTTTTTCAGTACAATTTAATTTATGCAACAACACAAGAGTATATTTGAAACCATCATCATCTATCTCTATTATATATCTTAATGTAAAATTATATATTTTAAAAATGTATATATGAAGATGATGACAATTTAAATATACTCTCATATGTTGCTTTTCCCCCCTTGGGGGGAATAATAAACACTTTATATGTAAATAACATACAAAGTGTTTGCAAGCAATTTTAAAAAATATAATTAATTATATTTTTTGATTATTATAATATATATAAAAATCATATAATATTAAATATTACATGATTTATATATATTTTATTTAAAAAATGATCAATCATATCATATAAAATATAATATGATCGAATCGTCAAGCTAAGGATGAGCTTCAGTGGATCGCAGTATGGCAGCTGCTCTACCACTTACAACACCTTGCCCGTTACAAAAGTCGTTTACAATTGATTCTAGGCACTGTCATTGTATTAAATAATGTTTTTATAAGTAACTAGCGCGGCGTACAGGTGATAGTATCCTCCCATACTTGCTATGTTACAAATAACATTGGCATCACAATCCATTGTCGTTTACCAAAAGCAAACTTTAAATGGTTTAAGAGCCATACAATGCAATTGCCCCATTATTTATCATTGCAGTCCAGCTTGGATACGACCTTAGAGGCGTTCAGGCATAATCCAACGGACGTAGCGTCATACCACTGTTCGCTCGAACAAGTATTGTGCGATAGGTCCGTACCTGCGGTTCCTCTCGTACTACGCAGGAATGCTGTCGCAACAACATATTGTCATTAGTAGGGTAAAACTAACCTGTCTCACGACGGTCTAAACCCAGCTCACGTTGCCTTGCATGGGTGAACAATCCAACGCTTGGGGAATTTTGCTTCACAATGATAGGAAGAGCCGACATCGAAGGATCAAAAAGCGACGTGCGATGAACGCTTGGCCGCCACAAGCCAGTTATCCCTGTTTTAACTTTTCTGACACCTCTTGTTAAAAACTCCTTAAACCAAAAGGATCGATAGGACGAGCTTTTGCTGTCCCTGTGTGTCAAGAAGCATTTGCCCTTTTGCTCTATGTGTGGTTTCTGTCCGCACTGAGTTGGCCTTGGGACACCTCCGTTATTATTTGAGAGATGTACCGCCCCAGTCAAACTCCCTACCTGGCAATGTCCTTGAATTGGGTCATACCTGAGTATTGGGAGTTATACCAAATTTCAAATATTGACAATAGCACCGAAATGCCATCATCTCATTAAAATTTGTTTACAATTATATAACAAACTCTTAGTACTTTGATCAAGAAGCTTGCATCATAACCCAATACCATAAGATATATAAATATATCCGTATAATGGCTAAGAAATGATACACGTTCCACTTAATCAAGTAAGTAAGGAAACAATAAGAGTAGTGGTATTTCATTGGTGACAAAGGCCCCGAAAGACCAGTATCTCCCACTTATGCTACACCTCTTATGTCTCCTTACACTGCCAGATTAGAGTCAAGCTCAACAGGGTCTTCTTTCCCCGCTAATTATTCCAAGCCCGTTCCCTTGGCTGTGGTTTCGCTAGATAGTAGATAGGGACAACGACGATGGGTTTTACATGGATGCCTGTCCATGTGGACCTAATTCCATGGTGCTCTTCGCACAGGGTGAAATACAATGCGTCTACCAACGCCCCCAGATGTAGCAGACTGCTACACCTGAGTACCAATTCGAAGCCATGTATTTGGACATGACTTCCCCCTTGGTTAGGAGCGGAGCCTATCTAAAACTCCTTCCGATCTATGGGTCACGGCACCCGGTTGAAAATGCAACTCCACACTGAGCCTAATAACTAGGCTCTTCCCGCGATTTGGGTTTAAACCACAGCCACCACGATGCTCCCAAAAGGGGCCACACCAACAGTCAGGCTGGAACCGAGGTTCCAGGGGCTGCTGACTCCCGTGGTACCAGAATTAAGTCTCCGGTCAGACCTCGTAATCAGATCGATTACTACCAGTTGAACTCCAAACAGTTCGGGACTGGTGACCCACAGCGACACAGTAAACATACAACAACATAAAGGACAACATTTACAGTACTAACAATGAACAGCGTCCTCACGGACGAGGCTTTGGCCACATGGTGTGGCACCGGGAGTGGACAAAACGAACATGACATTTGGACAGACAGCAACGCAGCAGGCTTGACAGCGGCGGTGACGGCAACGACGGCGGTGACGGCAATGACGGTGATGACGGGGATGATAGCAGCTAGGGAGAGGGGCAAATTAGGCCCTCACAGGAACAGCAGCAGCAGCAACAAGAACGGCGAAGCGGAGCAACGAGCGGGAAATGGACCAGCAAACGGACCAGCAGCAAAAACTGTCAACGATCGCATGCCCATCTACGCCCAAGGACCGACGAAATCGGCAGGGGAGCAAGGGGCGCACGACGCGGAGAACACCACGTGGGTGATCACATATCGGGGTCGCCTCCGCTATACCTCCTACTTCTCCTAACAAACACTTCACGGGCGAAATTGCCCAAATTAACTAAAGTCCGGCTGTTCACTAAGGCCCTACTGAAATCCCAACCCTCCCCAGTATGGGCTATTCCCATACTATCTAAACTCCTAATGTCATCATAGTATGAACACATTGTTATAATGTGTTCGACAGTCTCAGGTCCCCTCCCACACCCACAGTCCGGAGAGTCGGACAGACCTCTTTTATGCAAAAATGCATTAAGTGAGCCATGTCCCGTTAGTAAAAAGCCCAGACTCAAGCCGAAGCCAAAGTCCGGTCGTCGACGTACGAAGTCCGCGTCACGTATGAATCCATACGTTACCCTACCCTCGTCTGCGTTAGTCCATCTTGTCCGCCACCTTGAAACAAGGCACTCGTCTAAGAGTGTCTTTATTTCCCTACTCTCCAAATTCACCAAGTCAGAAGTAGAAACCCAATCATGATCTAAAAGTGGTAGTCCCTTCTTGACTTTGAAGGCGATAGCTCGTCGTATCACCTCCAAGTCAAGGGGGGCCACACCTAACAGAACCTGTAGAGCTACCGTCGAAACGGTCCTACACACTGGCATACACGCTAACATGGCCACTCTCTGAACTGACAAGACCTTGTTTCGGCCAACAACAGACATAACCGTTTCGTACCACACGGGAGCACCAAACGCTGCACAGGCAACGAAAAGCCCTCCATATATGACACGAACAGCACGCCTGCTTAGGCCCCAGTCACTTCTAAGGATGCGTCTAATCTTACCTACTACGGCAGTAAGCTTGCTTTTGACGAGAGGGAGATGAACCAAAAAGTTCATTCTCTCACCAACCGTTATTCCCAGATACTTGACCTGAGTCGCATATCGGAGACTAACGTTGCCAGATCGAATGAGTGGAGGACGACCCCGAGATAATCCGCCCTTGAGCAACATCATCTCAGATTTGTCCATCGCCACTTCGACGCCTGAACGATCGCCCCACTCACTTACATCACGCATGGCCTGCTCTCCCCTCATCTCAAGTTCAGCACGAGACTGACCCTCGACGAGGATAAGCAGGTCATCCGCATACGCACACACCTTAAAAGAACGCGCAAGTAGCCTCAGCAGAGGATCCATCATTAGGTTCCAAATAAATGGACCACAAATGGAACCCTGCGGACAACCACGTACGACATCCCTCCAAACCGTGTCGCTGGCACCTACAACGCAAGCTTTCCTGTCCTGGAAATAACTCCTCCAAAGTTCTAGTTCCCTACAACCTATTTCTTCTAACCTTGAGAGAACTCTATCCCAAGAGAGATAGTCAAATGCACCCTTAAAATCAATAAATAATCCTAAGACATATTTGGCAGATGAGCCACCAACACTATTCTTTACATGCAACCAAGCATCCTCTACACTCCTACCTTCCCTAAAACCAAACTGGTACTCAGAAGGGCCCTCGCTGTAACACTCCCTCAGTCGATACACCATTATCCTCTCCAATACTTTTCCAAGTACCGGCAGAAGACTGATGCCCCGATAAGAGCGAGGATTACTCCTCACCCTATCAGGAGACTTCAGGAGAATCACAACGCGGGCTGACTTCCAAGCCTCTGGGAAATGGCCCTCACTAATACACCTTCCAAAGATTGACTCCAAGTGTTGAGGCAAGGCCTTATAGATGCTTTTACACATCTCTCCAGTCATGCCATCAACACCCGGCGATTTTCTACTTCTGACTTGGCAAATACTGTCCGCAACTTCCGAGCTCTCCAAGATTGGAGGATCAACCATCTCCCTAATGAGAGGAGAGTAGTTGACCGGTTCCGCACCAGGAAAGAGAACCCCCAGTAGAGCGTCGGTACATTCTCTCCAAGAGGACAATGTGGAATTGTCAACCTGTAAGAGAGCTAGGTCTGCCTCACGTTTATTCTTGCCCCTGCAGATACGGTAAACCGTACCCCAGGGGTTGTCCCTATTGTCTCGTACGAATCTCCTCCAATCGTCCTCCTTGGCCCTAACAATTCTGTCTTTGTAGCGTCTTAAAGCAGAACGGAAATCGGCCTCACGAGATGCTAGATCAGAAGCACCTGTACGACGGGCGCCCTGGAAATGACTCCGAAGACGCCTGACGGACCTGCGCATCCGATCCAGTTCCTCTGTCCACCAAATGACCTTGCTAAGTTTAGTCTTGCGATGTCTACCGAGCAGAGAATCATTTGCCGAACACATCCACCGATCTATTTGTTCTACTTGGTCACGAATCGTAAGTGTCCTAAAGTCATCAAACGGCATAATCGAAGCCTGGTGCCTAACATATTCCGCGTAATTGTCCCAGTTCGAGTAACGATCCCGCCACCTGCGTACAGGGTCCGATCCCAGCGTTCGTCTGCGAGAGTTCACAACAATCTCAATGAGATTGTGATCACTCACGCCCCAGTTGTCACACACCCTCCACCTAAAATCAAAAGCAGTATTCGCTGCCCCACTTGCAGCTGTCACGTCAATGTCACTAACACCTCTAGGGCCATCAAAAGTATATAAGTCACTAGCCTCATTGAGAACAACCAAGCACTTCGTGACCATCCACTCGCTGAGCATGACCCCTCGCCGATAGTTCTCATGTGCAGGATCATTCCTGCCCATTTTTGAGAACCACATTGAAGAGCATGCATTTGCATCGAGACCAAGGATTACAGGAAAGCTACTCGCAAGGAGTAGCACCGAATCCATATATACAAGATAAGGCTCAAGAGACCCCCCAAACCTACAATAGATACTTACTAAAAGTATCCTCCCAAAAAATCCCTCTACTGAGAGGCATAACCCCCACTGACTCCTACTAACGATGGTACAGTCCAGGTCCCTATCATTCACTATTATTGCAGAGTTTCCCCCGCAGTCCGTATAAACTCGCATCCCCCCCGGCAACCCTCTTATGAGGCCACCCGACGTATACGGCTCCTGTACGAGCGCAAAAGTTGCTCCCATGGCGCGTATCGCCTGCCCAAGTTCGCAGACCACGGCATACGAACGCTGGCAGTTCAGCTGCAGGATCTTGAATTGCCGCTCCATTTTAGTGGCGTGCATTCGCCCTGGCGACTACATATAGCGCTATAAACGGGACACACCGAGGACATCATGAGATGTCCTGCTGGGAGTCCCTTAAGCGCGCAGTTTCGGCAGTATATGTCGTTAGTGCAGCGAGAAGCTCGGTGGCCGGCCTGACCACAGAACCGGCACACTTCCTCCTTCATCCTGCACTCTCTGACCATATGGTCGAAGCCCAGGCACCTGAAACAACTTGGAACGGCGTCGTGCTGGCGCACCAAGAAACTAAACCATTTGATGTAGCACCTGCCATTATCCAGCAAAAGCTGCATGGCCTCATCGCTACCCTCCAGCACGACATTAACAGCGTTGCCAGTGGGCTTCCATGGCCCAGTCACCAGGCGGACGCTCTTTCGGAAAACGTCTGGAGTCATCCTACTCTTGAAGTTCCAAGAGTAGAGCTCCTCCATGAATACGTCCGGGGTGATCTCTGGATGCACCCGCTGCACTACCACTTTCGGACCGAGCTTGTCCCTTACGGACACCTCCAGTCCGACCTCTCCAAACTTCGCATTGGCAGCTACCTTCTCCCTCTCAGCGACTGACGGGGTCCTGATGACCGCACCGCCATCGCGTGTTGGCCGAACCTCGTGCGCACGGACCCCCAAAGTGGGGCCCACCTCCTTCACCACCTTATCGACGACCTCCTTGGACGTCACGCCCTTCTTGCCCTTTACGACGACCGACCAGGTCTCTACGGGCTTCGGGGCTGCTACCGACGCAGCAGGCAGGGCAGGAAACTGCCCCCGGCTACGTCGGGCTGCCACTGGAGCGGGTGGTGCCGCAGGCGTCCGAGGGACACCAGCTGGTCCACCACCACAGGCAACCGCACCAGACTCGTAGACGTCCAGTCTACCTAGGAGGCGCTCATTTTCGGCCAACAGCCGCATTACGAGGGACTCGTACCTGCCAGAGTGCACCAATACACTCTTGCCCAGAGCAGCGGGGACACCGTCGACCATGACCTCCTCCAGGAGGCTCGTCGTGACGGCCTTCAAATCTGCTATGGTGCCATTTTCGGGCACCACCTTCCTCCGCTGTCTACTCTCCCTAGCTTTCGATGCGGCAGTGGGAGCAGCAACGGCTTTGCTAGCAGAGCTAGCTGCAGATGCACCATTCCCATCAGAAGCAGCAGCAGTATCAGCAGCAACGGCAGCAGCAGCACGGGTCGCAAGCGGCGTTCCCGGCTTAAAACGCTTCAGCTCGTCACCTTCGGCCTCCGAACTCGACAGCTCGCTCTCCGTGTGCCTCACGCGTGGCACCGGAGTTGGCGGCGGCCCCATGGTGGCGTCGGACTGCTCCGCCGCATCACCCGTCCCCTTTCTACGCCGACGTTCTGGCGGCATTACTTTATTTACCAGCGAAGATCAAATACAATAGATAATAAAAATGCAACAAACCAAAAAATTTCAAATATAACGCCAAATTTACCAACGACACAAACCTTAATAAAGGCGAGTCGGTAATAATGTCCCAAAGTTGATAATATAAAATTTCAAATTTAACAGCAAATTCGCACTCACCGCTAGCCAAGCCACAAACCTTATACAAATTGAACACAGCTTCTCAAATCCACCAAAAAGTTGAAAAAGTTCACTATTTCACCAATTCTATTTATAGAACACTAAAACGAGTCTTTTCTCTCTACTTGTTCTTTTCTTTTATATAGATATAAAATATCTATTTTTAGCACCAGCAAATAAACGAGTCTCTGTCTCTTTTGCTTTTGTTTATTTATGCAAATATAAATATTTTCACAAATAAAATTAACTTCACACACTAATTTCTGGGGTAATACCCAACAGAAATTCACAATTTATACCTTAAAATTTTCGCAACGAAAAGTTCTGTCTGCTAATTAAAAAATTAATTAGCTATTCACTTTATACACCACGAAAAATTCACCGTAAACACACTCGATTTATCCGAATTGAAAATATACAAACCGCACACACCGATTGTTCACAAACGAATGAGTAGATAGGGACAACGACGATGGGTTTTACATGGATGCCTGTCCATGTGGACCTAATTCCATGGTGCTCTTCGCACAGGGTGAAATACAATGCGTCTACCAACGCCCCCAGATGTAGCAGACTGCTACACCTGAGTACCAATTCGAAGCCATGTATTTGGACATGACTTCCCCCTTGGTTAGGAGCGGAGCCTATCTAAAACTTCTTCCGATCTATGGGTCACGGCACCCGGTTGAAAATGCAACTCCACACTGAGTCTAATAACTAGACACTTCCCGCGATTTGGGTATAAACCACAGCCACCACGATGCTCCCAAAAGGGGCCACACCAACAGTCAGGCTGGAACCGAGGTTCCAGGGGCTGCTGACTCCCGTGGTACCAGAATTAAGTCTCCGGTCAGACCTCGTAATCAGATCGATTACTACCAGTTGAACTCCAAACAGTTCGGGACTGGTGGCCCACAGCGACACAGTAAACATACATCAACATAAAAGACAACATTTACAGTACTAACAATGAACAGCGTCCTCACGGACGAGGCTTTGGCCACATGTGTGGCACCGGGAGTGGACAAAACGAACATGACAAAAGGACAGACGACAACGCAGCAGGCTTGACAGCGGCGGTGACGGCAATGACAGCGATGACGGCAATGACGGCGATGACGGTGATGACGGGGATGATGACAGCTAGGGAAAGGGGCAAAATAGGCCCTCACAGGAACAGCAGCAGCAGCAACAAGAACGGCGAAGCGGAGCAACGAGCAGGAAATGGACCAGCAAACGGACCAGCAGCAAAAACTGTCAACGATCGCATGCCCATCTACGCCCAAGGACCGACGAAATCGGCAGGGGAGCAAGGGGCGCACGACGCGGAGAACACCACGTGGGTGATCACATGTCGGGGTCGCCTCCGCTATACCTCCTACTTCTCCTAACAAACACTTCACGGGCGAAATTGCCCAAATTAACTAAGGTCCGGCTGTTCACTAAGGCCCTACTGAAATCCCAACCCTCCCCAGTATGGGCTATTCCCATACTATCTAAACTCCTAATGTCATCATAGTATGAACACATTGTTATAATGTGTTCGACAGTCTCAGGTCCCCTCCCACACCCACAGTCCGGAGAGTCGGACAGACCTCTTTTATGCAAAAATGCATTAAGTGAGCCATGTCCCGTTAGTAAAAAGCCCAGACTCAAGCCGAAGCCAAAGTCCGGTCGTCGACGTACGAAGTCCGCGTCGCGTATGAAGCCATACGTTACCCTACCCTCGTCTGCGTTAGTCCATCTTGTCCGCCACCTTGAAACAAGGCACTCATCTAAGAGTGTCTTTATTTCCCTACTCTCCAAATTCACCAAGTCAGAAGTAGAAACCCAATCATGATCTAAAAGTGGCAGTCCCTTCTTGACTTTGAAGGCGATAGCTCGTCGTATCACCTCCAAGTCGAGGGGGGCCACACCTAACAGAACCTGTAGAGCTACCGTCGAAACGGTCCTACACACTGGCATACACGCTAACATGGCCACTCTCTGAACTGACAAGACCTTGTTTCGGCCAACAACAGACATAACCGTTTCGTACCACACGGGAGCACCAAACGCTGCACAGGCAACGAAAAGCCCTCCATATATGATACGAACAGCACGCCTGCTTAGGCCCCAGTCACTTCTAAGGATGCGTCTAATCTTACCTACTACGGCAGTAAGCTTGCTTTTGACGAGAGGGAGATGCACCAAAAAGTTCATTCTCTCACCAACCGTTATTCCCAGATACTTGACCTGAGTCGCATATCGGAGACTAACGTTGCCAGATCGAATGAGTGGAGGACGACCCCGAGATAATCCGCCCTTGAGCAACATCATCTCAGATTTGTCCATCGCCACTTCGACGCCTGAACGATCGCCCCACTCACTTACATCACGCATGGCCTGCTCTCCCCTCATCTCAAGTTCAGCACGAGACTGACCCTCGACGAGGATAAGCAGGTCATCCGCATACGCACACACCTTAAAAGAACGCGCAAGTAGCCTCAGCAGAGGATCCATCATTAGGTTCCAAATAAATGGACCACAAATGGAACCCTGCGGACAACCACGTACGACATCCCTCCAAACCGTGTCGCTGGCACCTACAACGCAAGCTTTCCTGTCCCGGAAATAACTCCTCCAAAGTTCTAGTTCCCTACAACCTATTTCTTCTAACCTTGAGAGAACTCTATCCCAAGAGAGATAGTCAAATGCACCCTTAAAATCAATAAATAATCCTAAGACATATTTGGCAGATGAGCCACCAACACTATTCTTTACATGCAACCAAGCATCCTCTACACTCCTACCTTCCCTAAAACCAAACTGGTACTCAGAAGGGCCCTCGCTGTAACACTCCCTCAGTCGATACACCATTATCCTCTCCAATACTTTTCCAAGTACCGGCAGAAGACTGATGCCCCGATAAGAGCGAGGATTACTCCTCACCCTATCAGGAGACTTCAGGATAATCACAACGCGGGCTGACTTCCAAGCCTCTGGGAAATGGCCCTCACTAATACACCTTCCAAAGATTGACTCCAAGTGTTGAGGCAAGGCCTTATAGATGCTTTTACACATCTCTCCAGTCATGCCATCAGCACCCGGCGATTTTCTACTTCTGACTTGGCAAATACTGTCCGCAACTTCCGAGCTCTCCAAGATTGGAGGATCAACCATCTCCCTAATGAGAGGAGAGTAGTTGACCGGTTCCGCACCAGGAAAGAGAACCCCCAGTAGAGCGTCGGTACATTCTCTCCAAGAAGACAATGTGGAATTGTCAACCTGTAAGAGAGCTAGGTCTGCCTCACGTTTATTCTTGCCCCTGCAGATACGGTAAACCGTACCCCAGGGGTCGTCCCTATTGTCTCGTACGAATCTCCTCCAATCGTCCTCCTTGGCCCTAACAATTCTGTCTTTGTAGCGTCTTAAAGCAGAACGGAAATCGGCCTCACGAGATGCTAGATCAGAAGCACCTGTACGACGGGCGCCCTGGAAATGACTCCGAAGACGCCTGACGGACCTGCGCATCCGATCCAGTTCCTCTGTCCACCAAATGACCTTGCTAAGTTTAGTCTTGCGACGTCTACCGAGCAGAGAATCATTTGCCGAACACATCCACCGATCTATTTGTTCTACTTGGTCACGAATCGTAAGTGTCCTAAAGTCATCAAACGGCATAATCGAAGCCTGGTGCCTAACATATTCCGCGTAATTGTCCCAGTTCGAGTAACGATCCCGCCACCTGCGTACAGGGTCCGATCCCAGCGTTCGTCTGCGAGAGTTCACAACAATCTCAATGAGATTGTGATCACTCACGCCCCAGTTGTCACACACCCTCCACCTAAAATCAAAAGCAGTATTCGCTGCCCCACTTGCAGCTGTCACGTCAATGTCACTAACACCTCTAGGGCCATCAAAAGTATATAAGTCACTAGCCTCATTGAGAACAACCAAGCACTTCGTGACCATCCACTCGCTGAGCATGACCCCTCGCCGATAGTTCTCATGTGCAGGAGCATTCCTGCCCATTTTTGAGAACCACATTGAAGAGCATGCATTTGCATCGAGACCAAGGATTACAGGAAAGCTACTCGCAAGGAGTAGCACCGAATCCATATATACAAGATAAGGCTCAAGAGACCCCCCAAACCTACAATAGATACTTACTAAAAGTATCCTCCCAAAAAATCCCTCTACTGAGAGGCATAACCCCCACTGACTCCTACTAACGATGGTACAGTCCAGGTCCCTATCATTTACTATTATTGCAGAGTTTCCCCCGCAGTCCGTATAAACTCGCATCCCCCCCGGCAACCCTCTTATGAGGCCACCCGACGTATACGGCTCCTGTACTAGCGCAAAAGTTGCTCCCATGGCGCGTATCGCCTGCCCGAGTTCGCAGATCACGGCATACGAACGCTGGCAGTTCAGCTGCAGGATCTTGAATTGCCGATCCATTTTAGTGGCGTGCATTCGCCCTGGCGACTATAGCGCTATAGACGGGACACACCGAGGACATCATAAGATGTCCTGCTGGGAGTCCCTTAAGCGCGCAATTTCGGCAGTAGATCTCATTGGTGCAGCGAGAAGCTCGGTGGCCGGCCTGACCACAGAACCGGCACACTTCCTCCTTCATCCTGCACTCTCTGACCATATGGTCGAAGCCCAGGCACCTGTAACAGCTTGGAACGGCGTGATGCTGGCACACCAAAAAGCTGAACCATTTTATGTAGCACCTGCCATTATCCAGCAAAAGCTGCATGGCCTCATCGCTACCTTCCAGCACGACATTGACAGAGTTGCCAGTGGGCTTCCATGGCCCAGTCACCAGGCGGACGCTCTTTCGAAAAACGTCTGGAGTCATCCTACTCTTGAAATTCCAAGAGTAGAGCTCCTCCATGAATACGTCCGGGGTGATCTCTGGATGCACCCGCTGCACTACCACCTTCGGACCGAGCTTGTCCCTTACGGACACCTCCAGTCCGACCTCTCCAAACTTCGCATTGGCAGCTACCTTCTCCCTCTCAGCGACTGACGGGGTCCTGATGACCGCACCGCCATCTCGTGTTGGCCGAACCTCGTGCACACGGACCCCCAAAGTGGGGCCCACCTCCTTCACCACCTTATCGACGACCTCCTTGGACGTCACGCCCTTCTTGCCCTTTACGACGACCGACCAGGTCTCTACGGGCTTCGGGGCTGCTACCGACGCAGCAGGCAGGGCAGGAAACTGCCCCCGGCTACGTCGGGCTGCCACTGGAGCGGGTGGTGCCGCAGGCGTCCGAGGGACACCAGCTGGTCCACCACCGCAGGCAACCGCACCAGACTCGTAGACGTCCAGTCTACCTAGGAGGCGCTCATTTTCGGCCAACAGCCGCATTACGAGGGACTCGTACCGGCCAGAGTGCACCAATACACTCTTGCCCAGAGCAGCGGGGACACCGTCGACCATGACCTCCTCCAGGAGGCTCGTCGTGACGGCCTTCAAATCTGCTATGGTGCCATTTTCGGGCACCACCTTCCTCCGCTGTCTACTCTCCCTCGCTTTCGATGCTGCAGCGGGAGCAGCAACGGCTTTGCTAGCAGAGCTAGCTGCAGATGCAGCATTCCCGTCAGAAGCAGCAGCAGTATCAGCAGCAACGGCGGCAGCAGCACGGGTCGCAAGCGGCGATCCCGGCTTAAAACGCTTCCCCTCATCACCTTCGGCCTCCGAGCTCGACAGCTCACTCTCCATGTGCCTCACGCGTGGCACCGGAGTTGGCGGCGGCGCCATGGTGGCGTCGGACTGTTCCGACGCATCACCCGTGCCCTTTCTACGCCGACGTTCTGGCGGCATTACTTTATTTACCAACGAAGATCAAATACAATAAATAATAAAAATGCAAACAAACCAAAAAATTTCAAATATAACGCCAAATTTATCAACGACACAAACCTTAATAAAGGCGAGTCGGTAACAATGTCGAAAAATCGATAATATAAAAATTTCAAATTTAACAGCAAATTCACACTCACCGCTAGCCAAGCCACAAACCTTATACAAATTGAACACAGCTTCTCAAATCCACCAAAAAGTTGAAAAAGTTCACTATTTCACCAATTCTATTTATAGAAAATTGAAACGAGTCTTTTCTCTCTACTTTGTCCTTTTATTTTATATAGATATAAAATATCTATTTTTAGCACAGCAAGTAAACGAGTCTCTATCTCTTTTTGCTTTGTTTATTTATGAAAATATAAATATTTTCACAAATAAAATTAGCTTCACACACTAATTTCTGGGGTAATACCCAACAGAAATTCACAATTTATACCTTAAAATTTTCGCACTGAAACGTTCTATACGTTAATTAAAAAATTAATCAAATAGTCACTTTCTATACCACGAAATTTTTACCGTAAAACACTTTCGATCTATCCGACTTGAAACAACGCAACCGCACACACCGAATGTTCACAAACGAATGAGAGTAGATAGGGACAAATATTGTCGGGTTTTACGTGTGTACCTGTCCATAGGACCTAATCACACGGTGTTCTGCACACAGGGTGAAATACCTGCGTCTACCAACGCCCCCACATACACGCTGTAATCACTGGCTACAACCTGGCATGAAGGTACCAATTCGAAGTCATACTTTTTGGGTATGACTTCCCTCTTGTTTAGGGGTCGGAGACCATCTAAACTCCTTCAATGCGTTGAGAATGCAACGCCACATCGTACTCGCGCACTCCCCACGATTTAGGTCCAAACCACAGCCACCACGTTGCACCTCACCATTGCCGGGCAGGGACGGATCCCTGGGGCTCCCGGCACCCGTGGTACCAGATTAAGACCTCTGGTCAGGCTTCGCAGCCAAGCAAGACCAGACTGCTACCAGTTGAACCCCAAAAAAGTTCCTGACTGGTAACAGCACCCTTAGTCGCCTTTTACGACAAGTATGGTGATCACTGTGGTAGTATTCTCTTCCCGCTACCACACGGGGAAGTAGATAGGGACAAAGACGATGGGTTTTACATGGATGCCTGTCCATGTGGACCTAATTCCATGGTGCTCTTCGCACAGGGTGAAATACAATGCGTCTACCAACGCCCCCAGATGTAGCAGACTGCTACACCTGAGTACCAATTCGAAGCCATGTATTTGGACATGACTTCCCCCTTGGTTAGGAGCGGAGCCTATCTAAAACTCCTTCCGATCTATGGGTCACGGCACCCGGTTGAAAATGCAACTCCACACTGAGTCTAATAACCAGACTCTTCCCGCGATTTGGGTATAAACCACAGCCACCACGATGCTCCCAAAAGGGGCCACACCAACAGTCAGGCTGGAACCGAGGTTCCAGGGGCTGCTGACTCCCGTGGTACCAGAATTAAGTCTCCGGTCAGACCTCGTAATCAGATCGATTACTACCAGTTGAACTCCAAACAGTTCGAGACTGGTGACCCACAGCGACACAGTAAACATACATCAACATAAAGGACAACATTTACAGTACTAACAATGAACAGCGTCCTCACGGACGAGGCTTTGGCCACATGTGTGGCACCGGGAGTGGACAAAACGTACATGACAAAAGGACAGACGACAACGCAGCAGGCTTGACAGCGGCGGTGACGGCAACGACGGCGGTGACGGCAATGACGGTGATGACGGGGATGATAGCAGCTAGGGAGGGGGGCAAATTAGGCCCTCACAGGAACAGCAGCAGCAGCAACAAGAACGGCGAAGCGGAGCAACGAGCAGGAAATGGACCAGCAAACGGACCAGCAGCAAAACTGTCAACGATCGCATGCCCATCTACGCCCAAGGACCGACGAAATCGGCAGGGGAGCAAGGGGCGCACGACGCGGAGAACACCACGTGGGTGATCACATATCGGGGTCGCCTCCGCTGTACCTCCTACTTCTCCTAACAAACACTTCACGGGCGAAATTGCCCAAATTAACTAAAGTCCGGCTGTTCACTAAGGCCCTACTGAAATCCCAACCCTCCCCAGTATGGGCTATTCCCATACTATCTAAACTCCTAATGTCATCATAGTATGAACACATTGTTATAATGTGTTCGACAGTCTCAGGTCCCCTCCCACACCCACAGTCCGGAGAGTCGGACAGACCTCTTTTATGCAAAAATGCATTAAGTGAGCCATGTCCCGTTAGTAAAAAGCCCAGACTCAAGCCGAAGCCAAAGTCCGGTCGTCGACGTACGAAGTCCGCGTCGCGTATGAAGCCATACGTTACCCTACCCTCGTCTGCGTTAGTCCATCTTGTCCGCCACCTTGAAACAAGGCACTCGTCTAAGAGTGTCTTTATTTCCCTACTCTCCAAATTCACCAAGTCAGAGGTAGAAACCCAATCATGATCTAAAAGTGGTAGTCCCTTCTTGACTTTGAAGGCGATAGCTCGTCGTATCACCTCCAAGTCAAGGGGGGCCACACCTAACAGAACCTGTAGAGCTACCGTCGAAACGGTCCTACACACTGGCATACACGCTAACATGGCCACTCTCTGAACTGACAAGACCTTGTTCCGGCCAACAACAGACATAACCGTTTCGTACCACACGGGAGCACCAAACGCTGCACAGGCAACGAAAAGCCCTCCATATATGACACGAACAGCACGCCTGCTTAGGCCCCAGTCACTTCTAAGGATGCGTCTAATCTTACCTACTACGGCAGTAAGCTTGCTTTTGACGAGAGGGAGATGAACCAAAAAGTTCATTCTCTCACCAACCGTTATTCCCAGATACTTGACCTGAGTCGCATATCGGAGACTAACGTTGCCAGATCGAATGAGTGGAGGACGACCCCGAGATAATCCGCCCTTGAGCAACATCATCTCAGATTTGTCCATCGCCACTTCGACGCCTGAACGGTCGCCCCACTCACTTACATCACGCATGGCCTGCTCTCCCCTCATCTCAAGTTCAGCACGAGACTGACCCTCGACGAGGATAAGCAGGTCATCCGCATACGCACACACCTTAAAAGAACGCGCAAGTAGCCTCAGCAGAGGATCCATCATTAGGTTCCAAATAAATGGACCACAAATGGAACCCTGCGGACAACCACGTACGACATCCCTCCAAACCGTGTCGCTGGCACCTACAACGCAAGCTTTCCTGTCCCGGAAATAACTCCTCCAAAGTTGTAGTTCCCTACAACCTATTTCTTTCAACCTTGAGAGAACTCTATCCCAAGAGAGATAGTCAAAAGCACCCTTAAAATCAATAAATAATCCTAAGACATATTTGGCAGATGAGCCACCAACACTATTCTTTACATGCAACCAAGCATCCTCTACACTCCTACCTTCCCTAAAACCAAACTGGTACTCAGAAGGGCCCTCGCTGTAACACTCCCTCAGTCGATACACCATTATCCTCTCCAATACTTTTCCAAGTACCGGCAGAAGACTGATGCCCCGATAAGAGCGAGGATTACTCCTCACCCTATCAGGAGACTTCAGGAGAATCACAACGCGGGCTGACTTCCAAGCCTCTGGGAAATGGCCCTCACTAATACACCTTCCAAAGATTGACTCCAAGTGTTGAGGCAAGGCCTTATAGATGCTTTTACACATCTCTCCAGTCATGCCATCAACACCCGGCGATTTTCTACTTCTGACTTGGCAAATACTGTCCGCAACTTCCGAGCTCTCCAAGATTGGAGGATCAACCATCTCCCTAATGAGAGGAGAGTAGTTGACCGGTTCCGCACCAGGAAAGAGAACCCCCAGTAGAGCGTCGGTACATTCTCTCCAAGAGGACAATGTGGAATTGTCAACCTGTAAGAGAGCTAGGTCTGCCTCACGTTTATTCTTGCCCCTGCAGATACGATAAACCGTACCAAAGGGATCGTCCCTATTGTCCCGTACGAATCTCCTCCAATCGTCCTCCTTGGCCCTAACAATTCTGTCTTTGTAGCGTCTTAAAGCAGAACGGAAATCGGCCTCACGAGATGCTAGATCAGAAGCACCTGTACGACGGGCGCCCTGGAAATGACTCCGAAGACGCCTGACGGACCTGCGCATCCGATCCAGTTCCTCTGTCCACCAAATGACCTTGCTAAGTTTAGTCTTGCGACGTCTACCGAGCAGAGAATCATTTGCCGAACACATCCACCGATCTATTTGTTCTACTTGGTCACGAATCGTAAGTGTCCTAAAGTCATCAAACGGCATAATCGAAGCCTGGTGCCTAACATATTCCGCGTAATTGTCCCAGTTCGAGTAACGATCCCGCCACCTGCGTACAGGGTCCGATCCCAGCGTTCGTCTGCGAGAGTTCACAACAATCTCAATGAGATTGTGATCACTCACGCCCCAGTTGTCACACACCCTCCACCTAAAATCAAAAGCAGTATTCGCTGCCCCACTTGCAGCTGTCACGTCAATGTCACTAACACCTCTAGGGCCATCAAAAGTATATAAGTCACTAGCCTCATTGAGAACAACCAAGCACTTCGTGACCATCCACTCGCTGAGCATGACCCCTCGCCGATAGTTCTCATGTGCAGGAGCATTCCTGCCCATTTTTGAGAACCACATTGAAGAGCATGCATTTGCATCGAGACCAAGGATTACAGGAAAGCTACTCGCAAGGAGTAGCACCGAATCCATATATACAAGATAAGGCTCAAGAGACCCCCCAAACCTACAATAGATACTTACTAAAAGTATCCTCCCAAAAAATCCCTCTACTGAGAGGCATAACCCCCACTGACTCCTACTAACGATGGTACAGTCCAGGTCCCTATCATTTACTATTATTGCAGAGTTTCCCCCGCAGTCCGTATAAACTCGCATCCCCCCGGCAACCCTCTTATGAGGCCACCCGACGTATACGGCTCCTGTACGAGCGCAAAGGTTGCTCCCATGGCGCGTATCGCCTGCCCAAGTTCGCAGATCACGGCATACGAACGCTGGCAGTTCAGCTGCAGGATCTTGAATTGCCGCTCCATTTTAGTGGCGTGCATTCGCCCTGGCGACTATAGCGCTATAAACGGGACACACCGAGGACATCATGAGATGTCCTGCTGGGAGTCCCTTAAGCGCGCAGTTTCGGCAGTATATTTCGTTAGTGCAGCGAGAAGCTCGGTGGCCGGCCTGACCACAGAACCGGCACACTTCCTCCTTCATCCTGCACTCTCTGACCATATGGTCGAAGCCCAGGCACCTGAAACAGCTTGGAACGGCGTCGTGCTGGCGCACCAAAAAGCTGAACCATTTTATGTAGCACCTGCCATTATCCAGCAAAAGCTGCATGGCCTCATCGCTACCTTCCAGCACGACATTGACAGAGTTGCCAGTGGGCTTCCATGGCCCAGTCACCAGGCGGACGCTCTTTCTAAAAGCGTCAGGAGTCATCCTACTCTTGAAGTTCCAAGAGTAGAGCTCCTCCATAAATACGTCCGGGGTGATCTCTGGATGCACCCGCTGCACTACCACCTTCGGACCGAGCTTGTCCCTTACGGACACCTCCAGTCCGACCTCTCCAAACTTCGCATTGGCAGCCACCTTCTCCCTCTCAGCGACTGACGGGGTCCTGATGACCGCACCGCCATCTCGTGTTGGCCGAACTTCATGCACACGGACCCCCAAAGTGGGTACCACCTCCTTCACCACCTTATCGACGACCTCCTTGGACGTCACGCCCTTCTTGCCCTTTACGACGACTGACCAGGTCTCTACGGGCTTCGGGGCTGCTACCGACGCAGCAGGCAGGGCAGGAAACTGCCCCCGGCTACGTCGGGCTGCCACTGGAGCGGGTGGTGCCGCAGGCGTCCGAGGGACACCAGCTGGTCCACCACCACAGGCAACCGCACCAGACTCGTAGACGTCTAGTCTACCCAGGAGGCGCTCATTTTCGGCCAACAGTCGCATCACGAGGGACTCGTACCGGCCAGAGTGCACCAATACACTCTTGCCCAGAGCAGCGGGGACACCGTCGACCATGACCTCCTCCAGGAGGCTCGTCGTGACGGCCTTCAATTCTGCTATGGTGCCATTTTCGGGCACCACCTTCCTCCGCTGTCTACTCTCCCTAGCTTTCGATGCGGCAGTGGGAGCAGCAACGGCTTTGCTAGCAGAGCTAGCTGCAGATGCACCATTTCCATCAGAAGCAGCAGCAGTATCAGCAGCAACGGCGGCAGCAGCACGGGTCGCAAGCGGCGTTCCCGGCTTAAAACGCTTCAATTCGTCACCTTCGGCCTCCGAACTAGACAGCTCACTCTCCGTGTGCCTCACGCGTGGCACCGGAGTTGGCGGCGGCCCCATGGTGGCGTCGGACTGCTCCGCCGCATCACCCGTCCCCTTTCTACGCCGACGTTCTGGCGGCATGTCGTATTAACCGCAGAAAATTAAAATACCAGATAAAATGCAATATATCGAAAATTCAAATTTAACGCCAAAATTTACCAACGACAAAAACCTTAATAAAGGCGAGTCGGTAATAATGTCAAAAAAGTCGGTAATATATAATTTCAAAAATAACAGCAAATTCACACTCACCGCTAGCCAAGCCACAAACCGTAGACAAATTAAACACAGCTTCTAGTATTCACCCAAAAAGTTGAAAAACTCCGCAACTTCACCACAAATTCTATTTTTAGATCACCAACCGTGTCTATGTATAGAATAACAAATATGAGTCTTTTTTTCTCCTTTTCGTTTATTATTCCGTATAGAAATAAAATCTATTTTTAGCACAACTAAAACGAGTCTTTTTTCTCTTTTGTTTTGTTTAATTATGCAAATATAAATATTTGCACAAATAAAACAAACTTTAAACACTAGTTTCTGGGGTGATACCCAACCGATTTTCACTATTTATATGTTAAAATGTAGCCACTGAAATGGACTACTAGTCTATATAAATTTCACTATTAGAAAAACGATTATACACACTCTAAACACTCCGTAAACACTTTCGTTATATCCGTATTGAGAAAACGCAACCGCACACACTAAATGTTCACAACAGAATGAGTAGATAGGGACAAATATTGTCGGGTTTTACGTGTGTACCTGTCCATAGGACCTAATCACACGGTGTTCTGCACACAGGGTGAAATACCTGCGTCTACCAACGCCCCCACATACACGCTGTAATCACTGGCTACAACCTGGCATGAAGGTACCAATTCGAAGTCATACTTTTTGGGTATGACTTCCCTCTTGTTTAGGGGTCGGAGACCATCTAAACTCCTTCAATGCGTTGAGAATGCAACGCCACATCGTACTCGCGCACTCCCCGCGATTTAGGTCCAAACCACAGCCACCACGTTGCACCTCACCATTGCCGGGCAGGGACGGATCCCTGGGGCTCCCGGCACCCGTGGTACCAGATTAAGACCTCTGGTCAGGCTTCGCAGCCAAGCACGACCAGACTGCTACCAGTTGAACCCCAAAAAAGTTCCTGACTGGTAACAGCACCCTTAGTCGCCTTTTACGACAAGTATGGTGATCACTGTGGTAGTATTCTCTTCCCGCTACCACACGGGGAGAGTAGATAGGGACAACGACGATGGGTTTTACATGGATGCCTGTCCATGTGGACCTAATTCCATGGTGCTCTTCGCACAGGGTGAAATACAATGCGTCTACCAACGCCCCCAGATGTAGCAGACTGCTACACCTGAGTACCAATTCGAAGCCATGTATTTGGACATGACTTCCCCCTTGGTTAGGAGCGGAGCCTATCTAAAACTCCTTCCGATCTATGGGTCACGGCACCCGGTTGAAAATGCAACTCCACACTGAGCCTAATAACTAGGCTCTTCCCGCGATTTGGGTTTAAGCCACAGCCACCACGATGCTCCCAAAAGGGGCCACACCAACAGTCAGGCTGGAACCGAAGTTCCAGGGGCTGCTGACTCCCGTGGTACCAGAATTAAGTCTCCGGTCAGACCTCGTAATCAGATCGATTACTACCAGTTGAACTCCAAACAGTTCGGGACTGGTGACCCACAGCGACACAGTAAACATACATCAACATAAAAGACAACATTTACAGTACTAACAATGAACAGCGTCCTCACGGACGAGGCTTTGGCCACATGGTGTGGCACCGGGAGTGGACAAAACGAACATGACAAATGGACAGACAACAACGCAGCAGGCTTGACAGCGGCGGTGACGGCAACGACGGCGGTGACGGCAATGACGGTGATGACGGGGATGATAGCAGCTAGGGAGAGGGGCAAATTAGACCCTCACAGGAACAGCAGCAGCAGCAACAAGAACGGCGAAGCGGAGCAACGAGCAGGAAATGGACCAGCAAACGGACCAGCAGCAGAAACTGTCAACGATCGCATGCCCATCTACGCCCAAGGACCGACGAAATCGGCAGGGGAGCAAGGGGCGCACGACGCGGAGAACACCACGTGGGTGATCACATGTCGGGGTCGCCTCCGCTATACCTCCTACTTCTCCTAACAAACACTTCACGGGCGAAATTGCCCAAATTAACTAATGTCCGGCTGTTCACTAAGGCCCTACTGAAATCCCAACCCTCCCCAGTATGGGCTATTCCCATACTATCTAAACTCCTAATGTCATTATAGTATGAACACATTGTTATAATGTGTTCGACAGTCTCAGGTCCCCTCCCACACCCACAGTCCGGAGAGTCGGACAGACCTCTTTTATGCAAAAATGCATTAAGTGAGCCATGTCCCGTTAGTAAAAAGCCCAGACTCAAGCCGAAGCCAAAGTCCGGTCGTCGACGTACGAAGTCCGCGTCACGTATGAATCCATACGTTACCCTACCCTCGTCTGCGTTAGTCCATCTTGTCCGCCACCTTGAAACAAGGCACTCATCTAAGAGTGTCTTTATTTCCCTACTCTCCAAATTCACCAAGTCAGAAGTAGAAACCCAATCATGATCTAAAAGTGGTAGTCCCTTCTTGACTTTGAAGGCGATAGCTCGTCGTATCACCTCCAAGTCAAGGGGGGCCACACCTAACAGAACCTGTAGAGCCACCGTCGAAACGGTCCTACACACTGGCATACACGCTAACATGGCCACTCTCTGAACTGACAAGACCTTGTTTCGGCCAACAACAGACATAACCGTTTCGTACCACACGGGAGCACCAAACGCTGCACAGGCAACGAAAAGCCCTCCATATATGATACGAACAGCACGCCTGCTGAGGCCCCAGTCACTTCTAAGGATGCGTCTAATCTTACCTACTACGGCAGTAAGCTTGCTTTTGACGAGAGGGAGATGAACCAAAAAGTTCATTCTCTCACCAACCGTTATTCCCAGATACTTGACCTGAGTCGCATATCGGAGACTAACGTTGCCAGATCGAATGAGTGGAGGACGACCCCGAGATAATCCGCCCTTGAGCAACATCATCTCAGATTTGTCCATCGCCACTTCGACGCCTGAACGATCGCCCCACTCACTTACATCACGCATGGCCTGTTCTCCCCTCATCTCAAGTTCAGCACGAGACTGACCCTCGACGAGGATAAGCAGGTCATCCGCATACGCACACACCTTAAAAGAACGCGCAAGTAGCCTCAGCAGCGGATCCATCATTAGGTTCCAAATAAATGGACCACAAATGGAACACTGCGGACAACCACGTACGACATCCCTCCAAACCGTGTCGCTGGCACCTACAACGCAAACTTTCCTGTCCCGGAAATAACTCCTCCAAAGTTCTAGTTCCCTACAACCTATTTCTTCTAACCTTGAGAGAACTCTATCCCAAGAGAGATAGTCAAATGCACCCTTAAAATCAATAAATAATCCTAGGACATATTTGGCAGATGAGCCACCAACACTATTCTTTACATGCAACCAAGCATCCTCTACACTCCTACCTTCCCTAAAACCAAACTGGTACTCAGAAGGGCCCTCGCTGTAACACTCCCTCAGTCGATACACCATTATCCTCTCCAATACTTTTCCAAGTACCGGCAGAAGACTGATGCCCCGATAAGAGCGAGGATTACTCCTCACCCTATCAGGAGACTTCAGGAGAATCACAACGCGGGCTGACTTCCAAGCCTCTGGGAAATGGCCCTCACTAATACACCTTCCAAAGATTGACTCCAAGTGTTGAGGCAAGGCCTTATAGATGCTTTTACACATCTCTCCAGTCATGCCATCAACACCCGGCGATTTTCTACTTCTGACTTGGCAAATACTGTCCGCAACTTCCGAGCTCTCCAAGATTGGAGGATCAACCATCTCCCTAATGAGAGGAGAGTAGTTGACCGGTTCCGCACTAGGAAAGAGAACCCCCAGTAGAGCGTCGGTACATTCTCTCCAAGAGGACAATGTGGAATTGTCAACCTGTAAGAGAGCTAGGTCTGCCTCACGTTTATTCTTGCCGCTGCAGATACGGTAAACCGTACCCCAGGGATCGTCCCTATTGTCTCGTACGAATCTCCTCCAATCGTCCTCCTTGGCCCTAACAATTCTGTCTTTGTAGCGTCTTAAAGCAGAACGGAAATCGGCCTCACGAGATGCTAGATCAGAGGCACCTGAACGACGAGCGCCCTGGAAATGACTCCGAAGACGCCTGACGTGCCTGCGCATCCGATCCAGTTCCTCTGTCCACCAAATGACCTTGCTAAGTTTAGTCTTGCGACATCTACCGAGCAGAGAATGATTTGCCGAACACATCCACCGATCTATTTGTTCTACTTGGTCACGAATCGTAAGTGTCCTAAAGTCATCAAACGGCATAATCGAAGCCTGGTGCCTAACATATTCCGCGTAATTGTCCCAGTTCGAGTAACGATCCCGCCACCTGCGTACAGGGTCCGATCCCAGCGTTCGTCTGCGAGAGTTCACAACAATCTCAATGAGATTGTGATCACTCACGCCCCAGTTGTCACACACCCTCCACCTAAAATCAAAAGCAGTATTCGCTGCCCCACTTGCAGCTGTCACGTCAATGTCACTAACACCTCTAGGGCCATCAAAAGTATATAAGTCACTAGCCTCATTGAGAACAACCAAGCACTTCGTGACCATCCACTCGCTGAGCATGACCCCTCGCCGATAGTTCTCATGTGCAGGAGCATTCCTGCCCATTTTTGAGAACCACATTGAAGAGCATGCATTTGCATCGAGACCAAGGATTACAGGAAAGCTACTCGCAAGGAGTAGCACCGAATCCATATATACAAGATAAGGCTCAAGAGACCCCCCAAACCTACAATAGATACTTACTAAAAGTATCCTCCCAAAAAATCACTCTACTGAGAGGCATAACCCCCACTGACTCCTACTAACGATGGTACAGTCCAGGTCCCTATCATTTACTATTATTGCAGAGTTTCCCCCGCAGTCCGTATAAACTCGCATCCCCCCCGGCAACCCTCTTATGAGGCCACCCGACGTATACGGCTCCTGTACTAGCGCAAAGGTTGCTCCCATGGCGCGTATCGCCTGCCCAAGTTCGCAGATCACGGCATACGAACGCTGGCAGTTCAGCTGCAGGATCTTGAATTGCCGCTCCATTTTAGTGGCGTGCATTCGCCCTGGCGACTATAGCGCTATAAACGGGACACACCGAGGACATCATGAGATGTCCTGCTGGGAGTCCCTTAAGCGCGCAGTTTCGGCAGTATATTTCATTAGTGCAGCGAGAAGCTCGGTGGCCGGCCTGACCACAGAACCGGCACACTTCCTCCTTCATCCTGCACTCTCTGACCATATGGTCGAAGCCCAGGCACCTGAAACAGCTTGGAACGGCGTCGTGCTGGCGCACCAAAAAGCTGAACCATTTTATGTAGCACCTGCCATTATCCAGCAAAAGCTGCATGGCCTCATCGCTACCTTCCAGCACGACATTGACAGAGTTGCCAGTGGGCTTCCATGGCCCAGTCACCAGGCGGACGCTCTTTCTAAAAGCGTCAGGAGTCATCCTACTCTTGAAGTTCCAAGAGTAGAGCTCCTCCATAAATACGTCCGGGGTGATCTCTGGATGCACCCGCTGCACTACCACCTTCGGACCGAGCTTGTCCCTTACGGACACCTCCAGTCCGACCTCTCCAAACTTCGCATTGGCAGCCACCTTCTCCCTCTCAGCGACTGACGGGGTCCTGATGACCGCACCGCCATCTCGTGTTGGCCGAACTTCGTGCACACGGACCCCCAAAGTGGGGCCCACCTCCTTCACCACCTTATCGACGACCTCCTTGGACGTCACGCCCTTCTTGCCCTTTACGACGACCGACCAGGTCTCTACGGGCTTCGGGGCTGCTACCGACGCAGCAGGCAGGGCAGGAAACTGCCCCCGGCTACGTCGGGCTGCCACTGGAGCGGGTGGTGCCGCAGGCGTCCGAGGGACACCAGCTGGTCCACCACCACAGGCAACCGCACCAGACTCGTAGACGTCTAGTCTACCCAGGAGGCGCTCATTTTCGGCCAACAGTCGCATCACGAGGGACTCGTACCGGCCAGAGTGCACCAATACACTCTTGCCCAGAGCAGCGGGGACACCGTCGACCATGACCTCCTCCAGGAGGCTCGTCGTGACGGCCTTCAATTCTGCTATGGTGCCATTTTCGGGCACCACCTTCCTCCGCTGTCTACTCTCCCTAGCTTTCGATGCGGCAGTGGGAGCAGCAACGGCTTTGCTAGCAGAGCTAGCTGCAGATGCACCATTTCCATCAGAAGCAGCAGCAGTATCAGCAGCAACGGCGGCAGCAGCACGGGTCGCAAGCGGCGTTCCCGGCTTAAAACGCTTCAATTCGTCACCTTCGGCCTCCGAACTAGACAGCTCACTCTCCGTGTGCCTCACGCGTGGCACCGGAGTTGGCGGCGGCCCCATGGTGGCGTCGGACTGCTCCGCCGCATCACCCGTCCCCTTTCTACGCCGACGTTCTGGCGGCATTACGTTATATACCGTCAAAACTCAAAAAAGTACAATACAAAATGCAAATATCCCAATCGAAATTCAAAATTAACGATAAATTACCAACGCCAAAAACCTTAGCAAAGGCAAATTGGTAAGTCGGTACGTCGGTAACAACAATAGTAAGTCGATAATAAAATTTCAAATATAACGTATAATTTACACTCACCGCTAGCCCAGCCACAAACCGTAGACAAACTAAACACAGCTTCCAGTATTCACCCAAAAAGTTGAAAAAACTCCGCAACTTCACCACAAATTCTATTTTTAGATCACCAACCGTGTCTATGTATAGAATAACAATTACGAGTCTTTTTTCTCCTTTTCGTTTATTATTCCGTATAGAAATAAAACCTATTTTTAGCACAACTAAAACGAGTCTTTTTTCTCTTTTGTTTTGTTTAATTATGCAAATATAAATATTTGCACAAATAAAACAAACTTTAAACACTAGTTTCTGGGGTGATACCCAACCGATTTTCACTATTTATATGTCAAAATGTAGCCACTGAAATGGACTACAAGACTATATAAATTTCACTATTAGAAAAGCTATTAAAACACTCTCTATACACTCCGTAACACTTTCGATATATCCGAATTGAAAAAAACGCAACCGCACACACCGAATGTTCACAAACGAGAGTAGATAGGGACAACGACGATGGGTTTTACATGGATGCCTGTCCATGTGGACCTAATTCCATGGTGCTCTTCGCACAGGGTGAAATACAATGCGTCTACCAACGCCCCCAGATGTAGCAGACTGCTACACCTGAGACTGATTTAAAAATAATTTTTTAATATCAACATCATGAAAAAGTATTTGTCGTTTTACATTACAAATTTTCTTTGAAAATTTAGATGATGATTTGAATAGAAGACATACGTTTTCATTGAAACATTTTTATGCATCGACTCATAAAGAAAACAATTTTATTTTAGTACAAATAGGAATCTTTTAAAATTCTTTCATTAGCGTCACTAAACAAATGACGAGCCATTTTGCTACCATAATTTCATTTTCAAAGCAATTCAAAATATTTCAACACAGTAAAGTTCTTCTTCAAAACATCAACATTGATTTTTCAGTCAGACTGATTTAAAAATAATTTTTTAAGATCAACATCATGAAAAAGTATTTAAAATTTTCTTTCAATATTTAGATGATAATTTGAGAAAGACATAGACTTTTATCGAAGCATTTTTATTCATCGAGTCAAAGATTAAACAATGATTTTTGTTTCATAGACAGTAGGAATCTTTCAAAATTCTTTCATTAGCGTCACTAAACAAATGACGAGACATTTTGCTACTATAATTTCATTTTCATTTCCAAAAGCAATTCAAAATATTTCAACACAGTAAAGTTCTTCTTCAAAACATCAACATTGATTTTTCAGTTAGACTGACTTAAAAATAATTTTTTTAAATCAACATCATGAAAAAGTATTTAGAAATTTTCTTTCAATATTTAGTTGATGATTTGAACAGAAGACATACGACTTCATTGAATCATTTTTATACATCGACAATAAAGTAAAGAATTTTGCAATCTCTTAAATTTCTTTCATTAGCGTCACTAAATATATGACGAGACATTTTGATACCACCAAAAGGAAATTAATATAAGTCCAGCCGTTTAAACACATACATTTTTGATTCTAATAATTTCTTTACCTTAGATTCGAATACAATTTAAAATGATTGTACCAACAATAAAGTCATCATTTTCATGTATCAAACTAAAAAGTAAAGAAACAATTTTATTTTAGAGACAACAAGAATCTCGATATAATCCATTCATTCATTCATTCATATATTATATATATATATATATACGTCACTAAATAAATGACGAGACATTTGGCTACCGTGGGAGAGTCATAGTAACTTATAATTTTTTCAATGCCTTCCCAGAGCATTGAAAATAAATTAAATTGTACTTAAAACAAATATAAATGAATCAATATATATATAAATGTTTTTCAGTACAATTTAATTTATGCAACAACACAAGAGTATATTTGAAACCATCATCATCTATCTCTATTATATATCTTAATGTAAAATTTATATATTTTAAAAATTTATATATGAAGATGATGACAATTTAAATATACTCTCATATGTTGCTTTTCCCCCCTTGGGGGGAATAATAAACACTTTATATGTAAATAACATACAAAGTGTTTGCAAGCAATTTTAAAAAATATAATTAATTATATTTTTTGATTATTATAATATATATAAAAATCATATAATATTAAATATTACATGATTTATATATATTTTATTTAAAAAATGATCAATCATATCATATAAAATATAATATGATCGAATCGTCAAGCTAAGGATGAGCTTCAGTGGATCGCAGTATGGCAGCTGCTCTACCACTTACAACACCTTGCCCGTTACAAAAGTCGTTTACAATTGATTCTAGGCACTGTCATTGTATTAAATAATGTTTTTATAAGTAACTAGCGCGGCGTACAGGTGATAGTATCCTCCCATACTTGCTATGTTACAAATAACATTGGCATCACAATCCATTGTCGTTTACCAAAAGCAAACTTTAAATGGTTTAAGAGCCATACAATGCAATTGCCCCATTATTTATCATTGCAGTCCAGCTTGGATACGACCTTAGAGGCGTTCAGGCATAATCCAACGGACGTAGCGTCATACCACTGTTCGCTCGAACAAGTATTGTGCCATAGGTCCGTACCTGCGGTTCCTCTCGTACTACGCAGGAATGCTGTCGCAACAACATATTGTCATTAGTAGGGTAAAACTAACCTGTCTCACGACGGTCTAAACCCAGCTCACGTTCCCTTGCATGGGTGAACAATCCAACGCTTGGTGAATTTTGCTTCACAATGATAGGAAGAGCCGACATCGAAGGATCAAAAAGCGACGTCGCTATGAACGCTTGGCCGCCACAAGCCAGTTATCCCTGTGGTAACTTTTCTGACACCTCTTGTTAAAAACTCCTTAAACCAAAAGGATCGATAGGCCGAGCTTTTGCTGTCCCTGTGTGTACTGAACACCGAGATCAAGTCAGCATTTGCCCTTTTGCTCTATGTGTGGTTTCTGTCCGCACTGAGCTGGCCTTGGGACACCTCCGTTATTATTTGAGAGATGTACCGCCCCAGTCAAACTCCCTACCTGGCAATGTCCTTGAATTGGATCATACCTGAGTATTGGGAGTTATACCAAATTTCAAATATTGACAATAGCACCGAAATGCCATCATCTCATTAAAATTTGTTTACAATTATATAACAAACTCTTAGTACTTTGATCAAGAAGCTTGCATCATAACCCAATACCATAAGATATATAAATATATCCGTATAATGGCTAAGAAATGATACACGTTCCACTTAATCAAGTAAGTAAGGAAACAATAAGAGTAGTGGTATTTCATTGGTGACAAAGGCCCCGAAAGACCAGTATCTCCCACTTATGCTACACCTCTTATGTCTCCTTACACTGCCAGATTAGAGTCAAGCTCAACAGGGTCTTCTTTCCCCGCTAATTATTCCAAGCCCGTTCCCTTGGCTGTGGTTTCGCTAGATAGTAGATAGGGACAACGACGATGGGTTTTACATGGATGCCTGTCCATGTGGACCTAATTCCATGGTGCTCTTCGCACAGGGTGAAATACAATGCGTCTACCAACGCCCCCAGATGTAGCAGACTGCTACACCTGAGTACCAATTCGAAGCCATGTATTTGGACATGACTTCCCCCTTGGTTAGGAGCGGAGCCTATCTAAAACTCCTTCCGATCTATGGGTCACGGCACCCGGTTGAAAATGCAACTCCACACTGAGCCTAATAACTAGGCTCTTCCCGCGATTTGGGTTTAAACCACAGCCACCACGATGCTCCCAAAAGGGGCCACACCAACAGTCAGGCTGGAACCGAGGTTCCAGGGGCTGCTGACTCCCGTGGTACCAGAATTAAGTCTCCGGTCAGACCTCGTAATCAGATCGATTACTACCAGTTGAACTCCAAACAGTTCGGGACTGGTGACCCACAGCGACACAATAAACATACATCAACATAAAGGACAACATTTACAGTACTGACAATGAACAGCGCCCTCACGGACGAGGCTTTGGCCACATGGTGTGGCACCGGGAGTGGACAAAACGAACATGACAGATGGACAGACAACAACGCAGCAGGCTTGACAGCGGCGGTGACGGCAACGACGGCGGTGACGGCAATGACGGTGATGACGGGGATGATAGCAGCTAGGGAGAGGGGCAATTTAGGCCCTCACAGGAACAGCAGCAGCAGCAACAAGAACGGCGAAGCGGAGCAACGAGCAGGAAATGGACCAGCAAACGGACCAGCAGCAAAAACTGTCAACGATCGCATGCCCACCTACGCCCAAGGACCGACGAAATCGGCAGGGGAGCAAGGGGCGCACGACGCGGAGAGCACCACGTGGGTGATCACATGTCGGGGTCGCCTCCGCTATACCTCCTACTTCTCCTAACAAACACTTCACGGGCGAAATTGCCCAAATTAACTAAGGTCCGACTGTTCACTAAGGCCCTACTGAAATCCCAACCCTCCCCAGTATGGGCTATTCCCATACTATCTAAACTCCTAATGTCATCATAGTATGAACACATTGTTATAATGTGTTCGACAGTCTCAGGTCCCCTCCCACACCCACAGTCCGGAGAGTCGGACAGACCTCTTTTATGCAAAAATGCATTAAGTGAGCCATGTCCCGTTAGTAAAAAGCCCAGACTCAAGCCGAAGCCAAAGTCCGGTCGTCGACGTACGAAGTCCGCGTCACGTATGAATCCATACGTTACCCTACCCTCGTCTGCGTTAGTCCATCTTGTCCGCCACCTTGAAACAAGGCACTCATCTAAGAGTGTCTTTATTTCCCTACTCTCCAAATTCACCAAGTCAGAAGTAGAAACCCAATCATGATCTAAAAGTGGCAGTCCCTTCTTGACTTTGAAGGCGATAGCTCGTCGTATCACCTCCAAGTCGAGGGGGGGCCACACCTAACAGAACCTGTAGAGCTACCGTCGAAACGGTCCTACACACTGGCATACACGCTAACATGGCCACTCTCTGAACTGACAAGACCTTGTTTCGGCCAACAACAGACATAACCGTTTCGTACCACACGGGAGCACCAAACGCTGCACAGGCAACGAAAAGCCCTCCATATATGATACGAACAGCACGCCTGCTTAGGCCCCAGTCACTTCTAAGGATGCGTCTAATCTTACCTACTACGGCAGTAAGCTTGCTTTTGACGAGAGGGAGATGAACCAAAAAGTTCATTCTCTCACCAACCGTTATTCCCAGATACTTGACCTGAGTCGCATATCGGAGACTAACGTTGCCAGATCGAATGAGTGGAGGACGACCCCGAGATAATCCGCCCTTGAGCAACATCATCTCAGATTTGTCCATCGCCACTTCGACGCCTGAACGATCGCCCCACTCACTTACATCACGCATGGCCTGCTCTCCCCTCATCTCAAGTTCAGCACGAGACTGACCCTCGACGAGGATAAGCAGGTCATCCGCATACGCACACACCTTAAAAGAACGCGCAAGTAGCCTCAGCAGAGGATCCATCATTAGGTTCCAAATAAATGGACCACAAATGGAACCCTGCGGACAACCACGTACGACATCCCTCCAAACCGTGTCGCTGGCACCTACCACGCAAGCTTTCCTGTCCCGGAAATAACTCCTCCAAAGTTCTAGTTCCCTACAACCTATTTCTTCTAACCTTGAGAGAACTCTATCCCAAGAGAGATAGTCAAATGCACCCTTAAAATCAATAAATAATCCTAAGACATATTTGGCAGATGAGCCACCAACACTATTCTTTACATGCAACCAAGCATCCTCTACACTCCTACCTTCCCTAAAACCAAACTGGTACTCAGAAGGGCCCTCGCTGTAACACTCCCTCAGTCGATACACCATTATCCTCTCCAATACTTTTCCAAGTACCGGCAGAAGACTGATGCCCCGATAAGAGCGAGGATTACTCCTCACCCTATCAGGAGACTTCAGGAGAATCACAACGCGGGCTGACTTCCAAGCCTCTGGGAAATGGCCCTCACTAATACACCTTCCAAAGATTGACTCCAAGTGTTGAGGCAAGGCCTTATAGATGCTTTTACACATCTCTCCAGTCATGCCATCAACACCCGGCGATTTTCTACTTCTGACTTGGCAAATACTGTCCGCAACTTCCGAGCTCTCCAAGATTGGAGGATCAACCATCTCCCTAATGAGAGGAGAGTAGTTGACCGGTTCCGCACCAGGAAAGAGAACCCCCAGTAGAGCGTCGGTACATTCTCTCCAAGAGGACAATGTGGAATTGTCAACCTGTAAGAGAGCTAGGTCTGCCTCACGTTTATTCTTGCCCCTGCAGATACGGTAAACCGTACCCCAGGGGTCGTCCCTATTGTCTCGTACGAATCTCCTCCAATCGTCCTCCTTGGCCCTAACAATTCTGTCTTTGTAGCGTCTTAAAGCAGAACGGAAATCGGCCTCACGAGATGCTAGATCAGAAGCACCTGTACGACGGGCGCCCTGGAAATGACTCCGAAGACGCCTGACGGACCTGCGCATCCGATCATGTTCCTCTGTCCACCAAATGACCTTGCTAAGTTTAGTCTTGCGACGTCTACCGAGCAGAGAATCATTTGCCGAACACATCCACCGATCTATTTGTTCTACTTGGTCACGAATCGTAAGTGTCCTAAAGTCATCAAACGGCATAATCGAAGCCTGGTGCCTAACATATTCCGCGTAATTGTCCCAGTTCGAGTAACGATCCCGCCACCTGCGTACAGGGTCCGATCCCAGCGTTCGTCTGCGAGAGTTCACAACAATCTCAATGAGATTGTGATCACTCACGCCCCAGTTGTCACACACCCTCCACCTAAAATCAAAAGCAGTATTCGCTGCCCCACTTGCAGCTGTCACGTCAATGTCACTAACACCTCTAGGGCCATCAAAAGTATATAAGTCACTAGCCTCATTGAGAACAACCAAGCACTTCGTGACCATCCACTCGCTGAGCATGACCCCTCGCCGATAGTTCTCATGTGCAGGAGCATTCCTGCCCATTTTTGAGAACCACATTGAAGAGCATGCATTTGCATCGAGACCAAGGATTACAGGAAAGCTACTCGCAAGGAGTAGCACCGAATCCATATATACAAGATAAGGCTCAAGAGACCCCCCAAACCTACAATAGATACTTACTAAAAGTATCCTCCCAAAAAATCCCTCTACTGAGAGGCATAACCCCCACTGACTCCTACTAACGATGGTACAGTCCAGGTCCCTATCATTCACTATTATTGCAGAGTTTCCCCCGCAGTCCGTATAAACTCGCATCCCCCCCCGGCAACCCTCTTATGAGGCCACCCGACGTATACGGCTCCTGTACGAGCGCAAAAGTTGCTCCCATGGCGCGTATCGCCTGCCCAAGTTCGCAGACCACGGCATACGAACGCTGGCAGTTCAGCTGCAGGATCTTGAATTGCCGCTCCATTTTAGTGGCGTGCATTCGCCCTGGCGACTATAGCGCTATAAACGGGACACACCGAGG
Organism: Sarcophaga rosellei; assembly: GCA_930367235.1. NCBI lineage: Eukaryota > Metazoa > Arthropoda > Insecta > Diptera > Sarcophagidae > Sarcophaga > Sarcophaga rosellei. The sequence goes on from OV884019.1 coordinate 58,685,990, forward strand.
ACATCATGAGATGTCCTGCTGGGAGTCCCTAGAGCGCGCAGTTTCGGCAGTATATGTCGTTAGTGCAGCGAGAAGCTCGGTGGCCGGCCTGACCACAGAACCGGCACACTTCCTCCTTCATCCTGCACTCTCTGACCATATGGTCGAAGCCCAGGCACCTGAAACAACTTGGAACGGCGTCGTGCTGGCGCACCAAGAAACTAAACCATTTGATGTAGCACCTGCCATTATCCAGCAAAAGCTGCATGGCCTCATCGCTACCCTCCAGCACGACATTGACAGCGTTGCCAGTGGGCTTCCATGGCCCAGACACCAGGCGGACGCTCTTTCGGAAAACGTCTGGAGTCATCCTACTCTTGAAGTTCCAAGAGTAGAGCTCCTCCATGAATACGTCCGGGGTGATCTCTGGATGCACCCGCTGCACCACCACTTTCGGACCGAGCTTGTCCCTTACGGACACCTCCAGTCCGACCTCTCCAAACTTCGCATTGGCAGCTACCTTCTCCCTCTCAGCGACTGACGGGGTCCTGATGACCGCACCGCCATCGCGTGTTGGCCGAACCTCGTGCACACGGACCCCCAAAGTGGGGCCCACCTCCTTCACCACCTTATCGACGACCTCCTTGGACGTCACACCCTTTTTACCCTTAACGACGACCGACCAGGTCTCTACGGGCTTCGGGGCTGCTACCGACGCAACAGGCAGGGCAGGAAACTGCCCCTGGCTACGTCGGGCTGCCACTGGAGCGGGTGGTGCCGCAGGCGTCCGAGGGACACCAGCTGGTCCACCACCACAGGCAACCGCACCAGACTCGTAGACGTCCAGTCTACCTCGGAGGCGCTCATTTTCGGCCAACAGTCGCATCACCAGGGTCTCGTACCGGCCCGAGTGCGACAACACACTCTTGCCCAGAGCAGCGGGGACACCGTCGACCATGACCTCCTCCAGGAGGCTCGTCGTGACGGCCTTCAATTCGTCTATGGTGCCATTTTCGGACACCACCTTCCTCCGCTGTCTACTCTCCCTAACCTTCGATGCGGCGGCGGGAGCAGCAACGGCTTTGCTAGCAGAGCTAGCTGCAGATGCAGCATTCCCGTCAGAAGCAGCAGTATCAGCAGCAACGGCGGCAGCAGCACGGGTCGCAAGCGGCGTTCCCGGCTTAAAACGCTTCAATTCGTCACCCTCGGCCTCCGAACTAGACAGCTCACTCTCCGTGTGCCTCACGCGTGGCACCGGAGTCGGCGGCGGCCCCATGGTGGCGTCGGACTGCTCCGCCGCATCACCCGTGCCCTTTCTACGCCGACGTTCTGGCGGCACGTCGTATTAACAGCAGAAAATTAAAATACCAGATAGAATGCAAAAAGTCCGTATAACAAAAATTCAAAAATAACAGCGAAATTACCGACGCCAAAAAACTTAGCACAGACAAACTGGTAAGTCGATACGTCGGTAATAAAGTGGAAATGTCTGTGATAAAAATTTCAAAAATAACAGAAAAACCAAACTCACCGCTAGCCAAGCCACAAACCGTAGACAAGTTAAACACTATATTTGCAATTCACCAAAAAGGTGACAAAATGTTCCAGCTTCGATATAGAGTCTATTTTTAGAACACGAACCGTTTCTATTAATTTCTCTTCTTTATTGTTTTATACGAATATAAAATCTATTTATAACACAAGCAAATAAACGAGTCTTTTCTCTTTTGTCTTTGTGTTTTTAAATGCAAATATAAAAATAATTGCAATTAACGCACTTAAAATAATAAAAACTGATGAAATAATCAACAGAATTTAATGATTTATGCACCAAAATAACCGCACCGAAATGTACTATTAGACAATTAATAATTTAATTATTTAATCACTCCGAAACACAGTCAAAATTCGAGTTAAACACACTTCGTATTTCCGTATTGTAAAATCACAACCGCACGCACTAAATGTTCACAACCGAATGAGTAGATAGGGACAACGACGATGGGTTTTACATGGATGCCTGTCCATGTGGACCTAATTCCATGGTGCTCTTCGCACAGGGTGAAATACAATGCGTCTACCAACGCCCCCAGATGTAGCAGACTGCTACACCTGAGTACCAATTCGAAGCCATGTATTTGGACATGACTTCCCCCTTGGTTAGGAGCGGAGCCTATCTAAAACTCCTTCCGATCTATGGGTCACGGCACCCGGTTGAAAATGCAACTCCACACTGAGTCTAATAACCAGACTCTTCCCGCGATTTGGGTATAAACCACAGCCACCACGATGCTCCCAAAAGGGGCCACACCAACAGTCAGGCTGGAACCGAGGTTCCAGGGGCTGCTGACTCCCGTGGTACCAGAATTAAGTCTCCGGTCAGACCTCGTAATCAGATCGATTACTACCAGTTGAACTCCAAACAGTTCGGGACTGGTGACCCACAGCGACACAGTAAACATACATCAACATAAAGGACAACATTTACAGTACTAACAATGAACAGCGTCCTCACGGACGAGGCTTTGGCCACATGGTGTGGCACCGGGAGTGGACAAAACGAACATGACAAATGGACAGACAACAACGCAGCAGGCTTGGCAGCGGCGGTGACGGCAATGACGGCGATGACGGTGATGACGGGGATGATAAGCTAGGAAGAGGGGCAAATTAGGCCCGCACAGGAACAGCAACAGCAGCAACAAGAACGGCGAAGCGGAGCAACGAGCAGGAAATGGACCAGCAAACGGACCGGCAGCAAAAACTGCCAACGATCGCATGCCCATCTACGCCCAAGGACCGACGAAATCGGCAGGGGAGCAAGGGGCGCACGACTCGGGGAACACCACGTGGGTGATCACATGTCGGGGTCGCCTCCGCTATGCCTCCTACTTCTCCTAACAAACACTTCACGGGCGAAATTGCCCAAATTAACTATGGTCCGGCTGTTCACTAAGGTCCTACTGAAATCCCAACCCTCCCCAGTATGGGCTATTCCCATACTATCTAAACTCCTAATGTCATTATAGTATGAACACATTGTTATAATGTGTTCGACAGTCTCAGGTCCCCTCCCACACCCACAGTCCGGAGAGTCGGACAGACCTCTTTTATGCAAAAATGCATTAAGTGAGCCATGTCCCGTTAGTAAAAAGCCCAGACTCAAGCCGAAGCCAAAGTCCGGTCGTCGACGTACGAAGTCCGCGTCACGTATGAATCCATACGTTACCCTACCCTCGTCTGCGTTAGTCCATCTTGTCCGCCACCTTGAAACAAGGCACTCATCTAAGAGTGTCTTTATTTCCCTACTCTCCAAATTCACCAAGTCAGAAGTAGAAACCCAATCATGATCTAAAAGTGGCAGTCCCTTCTTGACTTTGAAGGCGATAGCTCGTCGTATCACCTCCAAGTCAAGGGGGGCCACACCTAACAGAACCTGTAGAGCTACCGTCGAAACGGTCCTACACACTGGCATACACGCTAACATGGCCACTCTCTGAACTGACAAGACTTTGTTTCGGCCAACAACAGACATAGCCGTCTCGTACCACACGGGAGCACCAAACGCTGCACAGGCAACGAAAAGCCCTCCATATATGATACGAACAGCACGCCTGCTTAGGCCCCAGTCACTTCTAAGGATGCGTCTAATCTTACCTACTACGGCAGTAAGCTTGCTTTTGACGAGAGGGAGATGAACCAAAAAGTTCATTCTCTCACCAACCGTTATTCCCAGATACTTGACCTGAGTCGCATATCGGAGACTAACGTTGCCAGATCGAATGAGTGGAGGACGACCCCGAGATAATCCGCCCTTGAGCAACATCATCTCAGATTTGTCCATCGCCACTTCGACGCCTGAACGATCGCCCCACTCACTTACATCACGCATGGCCTGCTCTCCCCTCATCTCAAGTTCAGCACGAGACTGACCCTCGACGAGGATAAGCAGGTCATCCGCATACGCACATACCTTAAAAGAACGCGCAAGTAGCCTCAGCAGAGGATCCATCATTAGGTTCCAAATAAATGGACCACAAATGGAACCCTGCGGACAACCACGTACGACATCCCTCCAAACCGTGTCGCTGGCACCTACAACGCAAGCTTTCCTGTCCCGGAAATAACTCCTCCAAAGTTCTAGTTCCCTACAACCTATTTCTTCTAACCTTGAGAGAACTCTATCCCAAGAGAGATAGTCAAATGCACCCTTAAAATCAATAAATAATCCTAAGACATATTTGGCAGATGAGCCACCAACACTATTCTTTACATGCAACCAAGCATCCTCTACACTCCTACCTTCCCTAAAACCAAACTGGTACTCAGAAGGGCCCTCGCTGTAACACTCCCTCAGTCGATACACCATTATCCTCTCCAATACTTTTCCAAGTACCGGCAGAAGACTGATGCCCCGATAAGAGCGAGGATTACTCCTCACCCTATCAGGAGACTTCAGGAGGATCACAACGCGGGCTGACTTCCAAGCCTCTGGGAAATGGCCCTCACTAATACACCTTCCAAAGATTGACTCCAAGTGTTGAGGCAAGGCCTTATAGATGCTTTTACACATCTCTCCAGTCATGCCATCAACACCCGGCGATTTTCTACTTCTGACTTGGCAAATACTGTCCGCAACTTCCGAGCTCTCCAAGATTGGAGGATCAACCATCTCCCTAATGAGAGGAGAGTAGTTGACCGGTTCCGCACCAGGAAAGAGAACCCCCAGTAGAGCGTCGGTACATTCTCTCCAAGAAGACAATGTGGAATTGTCAACCTGTAAGAGAGCTAGGTCTGCCTCACGTTTATTCTTGCCCCTGCAGATACGGTAAACCGTACCCCAGGGGTCGTCCCTATTGTCTCGTACGAATCTCCTCCAATCGTCCTCCTTGGCCCTAACAATTCTGTCTTTGTAGCGTCTTAAAGCAGAACGGAAATCGGCCTCACGAGATGCTAGATCAGAGGCACCTGAACGACGAGCGCCCTGGAAATGACTCCGAAGACGCCTGACGTACCTGCGCATTCGATCCAGTTCCTCTGTCCACCAAATGACCTTGCTAAGTTTAGTCTTGCGACGTCTACCGAGCAGAGAATCATTTGCCGAACACATCCACCGATCTATTTGTTCTACTTGGTCACGAATCGTAAGTGTCCTAAAGTCATCAAACGGCATAATCGAAGCCTGGTGCCTAACATATTCCGCGTAATTGTCCCAGTTCGAGTAACGATCCCGCCACCTGCGTACAGGGTCCGATCCCAGCGTTCGTCCGCGAGAGTTCACAACAATCTCAATGAGATTGTGATCACTCACGCCCCAGTTGTCACACACCCTCCACCTAAAATCAAAAGCAGTATTCGCTGCCCCACTTGCAGCTGTCACGTCAATGTCACTAACACCTCTAGGGCCATCAAAAGTATAGAAGTCACTAGCCTCATTGAGAACAACCAAGCACTTCGTGACCATCCACTCGCTGAGCATGACCCCTCGCCGATAGTTCTCATGTGCAGGAGCATTCCTGCCCATTTTTGAGAACCACATTGAAGAGCATGCATTTGCATCGAGACCAAGGATTACAGGAAAGCTACTCGCAAGGAGTAGCACCGAATCCATATATACAAGATAAGGCTCAAGAGACCCCCCAAACCTACAATAGATACTTACTAAAAGTATCCTCCCAAAAAATCCCTCTACTGAGAGGCATAACCCCCACTGACTCCTACTAACGATGGTACAGTCCAGGTCCCTATCATTTACTATTATTGCAGAGTTTCCCCCGCAGTCCGTATAAACTCGCATCCCCCCCGGCAACCCTCTTATGAGGCCACCCGACGTATACGGCTCCTGTACGAGCGCAAAGGTTGCTCCCATGGCGCGTATCGCCTGCCCAAGTTCGCAGATCACGGCATACGAACGCTGGCAGTTCAGCTGCAGGATCTTGAATTGCCGCTCCATTTTAGTGGCGTGCATTCGCCCTGGCGACTATAGCGCTATAAACGGGACACACCGAGGACATCATGAGATGTCCTGCTGGGAGTCCCTTAAGCGCGCAATTTCGGCAGTAGATCTCATTGGTGCAGCGAGAAGCTCGGTGGCCGGCCTGACCACAGAACCGGCACACTTCCTCCTTCATCCTGCACTCTCTGACCATATGGTCGAAGCCCAGGCACCTGTAACAGCTTGGAACGGCGTCGTGCTGGCGCACCAAAAAGCTGAACCATTTTATGTAGCACCTGCCATTATCCAGCAAAAGCTGCATGGCCTCATCGCTACCTTCCAGCACGACATTGACAGAGTTGCCAGTGGGCTTCCATGGCCCAGTCACCAGGCGGACGCTCTTTCTAAAAACGTCAGGAGTCATCCTACTCTTGAAGTTCCAAGAGTAGAGCTCCTCCATAAATACGTCCGGGGTGATCTCAGGATGCACCCGCTGCACTACCACCTTCGGACCGAGCTTGTCCCTTACGGACACCTCCAGTCCGACCTCTCCAAACTTCGCATTGGCAGCTACCTTCTCCCTCTCAGCGACTGACGGGGTCCTGATGACCGCACCGCCATCTCGTGTTGGCCGAACCTCGTGCACACGGACCCCCAAAGTGGGGCCCACCTCCTTCACCACCTTCTCGACGACCTCCTTGGACGTCACACCCTTCTTGCCCTTTACGACGACCGACCAGGTCTCTACGGGCTTCGGGGCTGCTACCGACGCAGCAGGCAGGGCAGGAAACTGCCCCTGGCTACGTCGGGCTGCCACTGGAGCGGGTGGTGCCGCAGGCGTCCGAGGGACACCAGCTGGTCCACCACCACAGGCAACCGCACCAGACTCGTAGACGTCCAGTCTACCTCGGAGGCGCTCATTTTCGGCCAACAGTCGCATCACCAGGGTCTCGTACCGGCCCGAGTGCGACAACACACTCTTGCCTAGAGCAGCGGGGACACCGTCGACCATGACCTCCTCCAGGAGGCTCGTCGTGACGGCCTTCAATTCGTCTATGGTGCCATTTTCGGGCACCACCTTCCTCCGCTGTCTACTCTCCCTCGCTTTCGATGCTGCAGCGGGAGCAGCAACGGCTTTGCTAGCAGAGCTAGCTGCAGATGCACCATTCCCATCAGAAGCAGCAGCAGTATCAGCAGCAACGGCGGCAGCAGCACGGGTCGCAAGCGGCGTTCCCGGCTTAAAACGCTTCAATTCGTCACCTTCGGCCTCCGAACTAGACAGCTCACTCTCCGTGTGCCTCACGCGTGGCACCGGAGTTGGCGGCGGCCCCATGGTGGCGTCGGACTGCTCCGCCGCATCACCCGTCCCCTTTCTACGCCGACGTTCTGGCGGCATGTCGTATTAACAGCAGAAAATTAAAATACCAGATAGAATGCAAAAAGTCCGTATAACAAAAATTCAAAAATAACAGCGAAATTACCGACGCCAAAAAACTTAGCACAGACAAACTGGTAAGTCGATACGTCGGTAATAAAGTGGAAATGTCTGTGATAAAAATTTCAAAAATAACAGAAAAACCAAACTCACCGCTAGCCAAGCCACAAACCGTAGACAAGTTAAACACTATATTTATAATTCACCAAAAAGGTGAAGAAATGTCCCAGCTTCAACACAGAATCTATTTTTAGAACGCGAACCGTTTCTATTAATTTCTTTTCTTTATTGTTTTTATACGAATATAAAAATCTATTTATAACACAAGCAAATAAACGAGTCTTTTCTCTTTGTCTTTGTGTTTTTAAATGCAAATATAAAAATAATTGCAATTAACGCACTTAAAATAATGAAAACTGATGAAATAATCAACAGAATTTAATGATTTATGCACCAAAATAACCGCACCGAAATGTACTATTAGACAATTAATAATTTAATTATTTAATCACTCCGAAACACAGTCAAAATTCGAGTTAAACACACTTCGTATTTCCGTATTGTAAAATCACAACCGCACGCACTAAATGTTCACAACCGAATGTGAGTAGATAGGGACAACGACGATGGGTTTTACATGGATGCCTGTCCATGTGGACCTAATTCCATGGTGCTCTTCGCACAGGGTGAAATACAATGCGTCTACCAACGCCCCCAGATGTAGCAGACTGCTACACCTGAGTACCAATTCGAAGCCATGTATTTGGACATGACTTCCCCCTTGGTTAGGAGCGGAGCCTATCTAAAACTCCTTCCGATCTATGGGTCACGGCACCCGGTTGAAAATGCAACTCCACACTGAGTCTAATAACTAGACTCTTCCCGCGATTTGGGTTTAAACCACAGCCACCACGATGCGGGGCCACACCAACAGTCAGGCTGGAACCGAGGTTCCAGGGGCTGCTGACTCCCGTGGTACCAGAATTAAGTCTCCGGTCAGACCTCGTAATCAGATCGATTACTACCAGTTGAACTCCAAACAGTTCGGGACTGGTGACCCACAGCGACACAGTAAACATACATCAACATAAAGGACAACATTTACAGTACTAACAATGAACAGCGTCCTCACGGACGAGGCTTTGGCCACATGTGTGGCACCGGGAGTGGACAAAACGTACATGACAAAAGGACAGACGACAACGCAGCAGGCTTGACAGCGGCGGTGACGGCAACGACGGCGGTGACGGCAATGACGGTGATGACGGGGATGATAGCAGCTAGGGAGAGGGGCAAATTAGGCCCTCACAGGAACAGCAGCAGCAGCAACAAGAACGGCGAAGCGGAGCAACGAGCAGGAAATGGACCAGCAAACGGACCAGCAGCAAAAACTGTCAACGATCGCATGCCCATCTACGCCCAAGGACCGACGAAATCGGCAGGGGAGCAAGGGGCGCACGACGCGGAGAACACCACGTGGGTGATCACATATCGGGGTCGCCTCCGCTATACCTCCTACTTCTCCTAACAAACACTTCACGGGCGAAATTGCCCAAATTAACTAAAGTCCGGCTGTTCACTAAGGCCCTACTGAAATCCCAACCCTCCCCAGTATGGGCTATTCCCATACTATCTAAACTCCTAATGTCATCATAGTATGAACACATTGTTATAATGTGTTCGACAGTCTCAGGTCCCCTCCCACACCCACAGTCCGGGGAGTCGGACAGACCTCTTTTATGCAAAAATGCATTAAGTGAGCCATGTCCCGGTAGTAAAAATCCCAGACTCAAGCCGAAGCCAAAGTCCGGTCGTCGACGTACGAAGTCCGCGTCACGTATGAATCCATACGTTACCCTACCCTCGTCTGCGTTAGTCCATCTTGTCCGCCACCTTGAAACAAGGCACTCGTCTAAGAGTGTCTTTATTTCCCTACTCTCCAAATTCACCAAGTCAGAGGTAGAAACCCAATCATGATCTAAAAGTGGTAGTCCCTTCTTGACTTTGAAGGCGATAGCTCGTCGTATCACCTCCAAGTCAAGGGGGGCCACACCTAACAGAACCTGTAGAGCTACCGTCGAAACGGTCCTACACACTGGCATACACGCTAACATGGCCACTCTCTGAACTGACAAGACCTTGTTTCGGCCAACAACAGACATAACCGTTTCGTACCACACGGGAGCACCAAACGCTGCACAGGCAACGAAAAGCCCTCCATATATGATACGAACAGCACGCCTGCTTAGGCCCCAGTCACTTCTAAGGATGCGTCTAATCTTACCTACTACGGCAGTAAGCTTGCTTTTGACGAGAGGGAGATGAACCAAAAAGTTCATTCTCTCACCAACCGTTATTCCCAGATACTTGACCTGAGTCGCATATCGGAGACTAACGTTGCCAGATCGAATGAGTGGAGGACGACCCCGAGATAATCCGCCCTTGAGCAACATCATCTCAGATTTGTCCATCGCCACTTCGACGCCTGAACGATCGCCCCACTCACTTACATCACGCATGGCCTGCTCTCCCCTCATCTCAAGTTCAGCACGAGACTGACCCTCGACGAGGATAAGCAGGTCATCCGCATACGCACACACCTTAAAAGAACGCGCAAGTAGCCTCAGCAGAGGATCCATCATTAGGTTCCAAATAAATGGACCACAAATGGAACCCTGCGGACAACCACGTACGACATCCCTCCAAACCGTGTCGCTGGCACCTACAACGCAAGCTTTCCTGTCCCGGAAATAACTCCTCCAAAGTTCTAGTTCCCTACAACCTATTTCTTCTAACCTTGAGAGAACTCTATCCCAAGAGAGATAGTCAAATGCACCCTTAAAATCAATAAATAATCCTAAGACATATTTGGCAGATGAGCCACCAACACTATTCTTAACATGCAACCAAGCATCCTCTACACTCCTACCTTCCCTAAAACCAAACTGGTACTCAGAAGGGCCCTCGCTGTAACACTCCCTCAGTCGATACACCATTATCCTCTCCAATACTTTTCCAAGTACCGGCAGAAGACTGATGCCCCGATAAGAGCGAGGATTACTCCTCACCCTATCAGGAGACTTCAGGAGAATCACAACGCGGGCTGACTTCCAAGCCTCTGGGAAATGGCCCTCACTAATACACCTTCCAAAGATTGACTCCAAGTGTTGAGGCAAGGCCTTATAGATGCTTTTACACATCTCTCCAGTCATGCCATCAACACCCGGCGATTTTCTACTTCTGACTTGGCAAATACTGTCCGCAACTTCCGAGCTCTCCAAGATTGGAGGATCAACCATCTCCCTAATGAGAGGAGAGTAGTTGACCGGTTCCGCACCAGGAAAGAGAACCCCCAGTAGAGCGTCGGTACATTCTCTCCAAGAGGACAATGTGGAATTGTCAACCTGTAAGAGAGCTAGGTCTGCCTCACGTTTATTCTTGCCCCTGCAGATACGGTAAACCGTACCCCAGGGGTCGTCCCTATTGTCTCGTACGAATCTCCTCCAATCGTCCTCCTTGGCCCTAACAATTCTGTCTTTGTAGCGTCTCAAAGCAGAACGGAAATCGGCCTCACGAGATGCTAGATCAGAAGCACCTGTACGACGGGCGCCCTGGAAATGACTCCGAAGACGCCTGACGGACCTGCGCATCCGATCCAGTTCCTCTGTCCACCAAATGACCTTGCTAAGTTTAGTCTTGCGACGTCTACCGAGCAGAGAATCATTTGCCGAACACATCCACCGATCTATTTGTTCTACTTGGTCACGAATCGTAAGTGTCCTAAAGTCATCAAACGGCATAATCGAAGCCTGGTGCCTAACATATTCCGCGTAATTGTCCCAGTTCGAGTAACGATCCCGCCACCTGCGTACAGGGTCCGATCCCAGCGTTCGTCTGCGAGAGTTCACAACAATCTCAATGAGATTGTGATCACTCACGCCCCAGTTGTCACACACCCTCCACCTAAAATCAAAAGCAGTATTCGCTGCCCCACTTGCAGCTGTCACGTCAATGTCACTAACACCTCTAGGGCCATCAAAAGTATATAAGTCACTAGCCTCATTGAGAACAACCAAGCACTTTGTGACCATCCACTCGCTGAGCATGACCCCTCGCCGATAGTTCTCATGTGCAGGAGCATTCCTGCCCATTTTTGAGAACCACATTGAAGAGCATGCATTTGCATCGAGACCAAGGATTACAGGAAAGCTACTCGCAAGGAGTAGCACCGAATCCATATATACAAGATAAGGCTCAAGAGACCCCCCAAACCTACAATAGATACTTACTAAAAGTATCCTCCCAAAAAATCCCTCTACTGAGAGGCATAACCCCCACTGACTCCTACTAACGATGGTACAGTCCAGGTCCCTATCATTCACTATTATTGCAGAGTTTCCCCCGCAGTCCGTATAAACTCGCATCCCCCCCGGCAACCCTCTTATGAGGCCACCCGACGTATACGGCTCCTGTACGAGCGCAAAAGTTGCTCCCATGGCGCGTATCGCCTGCCCAAGTTCGCAGATCACGGCATACGAACGCTGGCAGTTCAGCTGCAGGATCTTGAATTGCCGCTCCATTTTAGTGGCGTGCATTCGCCCTGGCGACTATAGCGCTATAAACGGGACACACCGAGGACATCATGAGATGTCCTGCTGGGAGTCCCTTAAGCGCGCAGTTTCGGCAGTATATTTCGTTAGTGCAGCGAGAAGCTCGGTGGCCGGCCTGACCACAGAACCGGCACACTTCCTCCTTCATCCTGCACTCTCTGACCATATGATCGAAGCCCAGGCACCTGAAACAACTTGGAACGGCGTCGTGCTGGCGCACCAAGAAACTAAACCATTTGATGTAGCACCTGCCATTGTCCAGCAAAAGCTGCATGGCCTCATCGCTACCTTCCAGCACGACATTAACAGAGTTGCCAGTGGGCTTCCATGGCCCAGTCACCAGGCGGACGCTCTTACGAAAAGCGTCAGGAGTCATCCTACTCTTGAAATTCCAAGAGTAGAGCTCCTCCATAAATACGTCCGGGGTGATCTCTGGATGCACCCGCTGCACTACCACCTTCGGACCGAGCTTGTCCCTTACGGACACCTCCAGTCCGACCTCTCCAAACTTCGCATTGGCAGCCACCTTTTCCCTCTCAGCGACTGACGGGGTCCTGATGACCGCACCGCCATCTCGTGTTGGCCGAACCTCGTGCACACGGACCCCCAAAGTGGGGCCCACCTCCTTCACCACCTTATCGACGACCTCCTTGGACGTCACGCCCTTCTTGCCCTTTACGACGACCGACCAGGTCTCTACGGGCTTCGGGGCTGCTACCGACGCAGCAGGCAGGGCAGGAAACTGCCCCCGGCTACGTCGGGCTGCCACTGGAGCGGGTGGTGCCGCAGGCGTCCGAGGGACACCAGCTGGTCCACCACCACAGGCAACCGCACCAGACTCGTAGACGTCCAGTCTACCTAGGAGGCGCTCATTTTCGGCCAACAGCCGCATTACGAGGGACTCGTACCTGCCAGAGTGCACCAATACACTCTTGCCCAGAGCAGCGGGGACACCGTCGACCATGACCTCCTCCAGGAGGCTCGTCGTGACGGCCTTCAAATCTGCTATGGTGCCATTTTCGGGCACCACCTTCCTCCGCTGTCTACTCTCCCTAGCTTTCGATGCGGCAGTGGGAGCAGCAACGGCTTTGCTAGCAGAGCTAGCTGCAGATGCACCATTCCCATCAGAAGCAGCAGCAGTATCAGCAGCAACGGCAGCAGCAGCACGGGTCGCAAGCGGCGTTCCCGGCTTAAAACGCTTCAGCTCGTCACCTTCGGCCTCCGAACTCGACAGCTCGCTCTCCGTGTGCCTCACGCGTGGCACCGGAGTTGGCGGCGGCCCCATGGTGGCGTCGGACTGCTCCGCCGCATCACCCGTCCCCTTTCTACGCCGACGTTCTGGCGGCATGTCGTATTAACAGCAGAAAATTAAAATACCAGATAGAATGCAAAAGTCCGTATAACAAAAATTCAAAAATAACAGCGAAATTACCGACACCAAAAAACTTAGCACAGACAAACTGGTAAGTCGATACGTCGGTAATAAAGTGGAAATGTCTGTGATAAAAATTTCAAAAATAACAGAAAAACCAAACTCACCGCTAGCCAAGCCACAAACCGTAGACAAGTTAAACACTATATTTGCAATTCACCAAAAAGGTGACAAAATGTTCCAGCTTCGATATAGAGTCTATTTTTAGAACACGAACCGTTTCTATTAATTTCTCTTCTTTATTGTTTTATACGAATATAAAATCTATTTATAACACAAGCAAATAAACGAGTCTTTTCTCTTTTGTCTTTGTGTTTTTAAATGCAAATATAAAAATAATTGCAATTAACGCACTTAAAATAATAAAAACTAATGAAATACTCAACAGAATTTAATGATTTATGCACCAAAATAACCGCACCGAAATGTACTATTAGACAATTAATAATTTAATTATTTAATCACTCCGAAACACAGTCAAAATTCGAGTTAAACACACTTCGTATTTCCGTATTGTAAAATCACAACCGCACGCACTAAATGTTCACAACCGAATGTGTAGATAGGGACAACGACGATGGGTTTTACATGGATGCCTGTCCATGTGGACCTAATTCCATGGTGCTCTTCGCACAGGGTGAAATACAATGCGTCTACCAACGCCCCCAGATGTAGCAGACTGCTACACCTGAGTACCAATTCGAAGCCATGTATTTGGACATGACTTCCCCCTTGGTTAGGAGCGGAGCCTATCTAAAACTCCTTCCGATCTATGGGTCACGGCACCCGGTTGAAAATGCAACTCCACACTGAGTCTAACTAAACTCTTCCCGCGATTTGGGTTTAAACCACAGCCACCACGATGCTCCCAAAAGGGGCCACACCAACAGTCAGGCTGGAACCGAGGTTCCAGGGGCTGCTGACTCCCGTGGTACCAGAATTAAGTCTCCGGTCAGACCTCGTAATCAGATCGATTACTACCAGTTGAACTCCAAACAGTTCGGGACTGGTGACCCACAGCGACACAGTAAACATACATCAACATAAAGGACAACATTTACAGTACTAACAATGAACAGCGTCCTCACGGACGAGGCTTTGGCCACATGGTGTGGCACCGGGAGTGGACAAAACGAACATGACAAATGGACAGACAACAACGCAGCAGGCTTGGCAGCGGCGGTGACGGCAATGACGGCGATGACGGTGATGACGGGGATGATAAGCTAGGAAGAGGGGCAAATTAGGCCCGCACAGGAACAGCAACAGCAGCAACAAGAACGGCGAAGCGGAGCAACGAGCAGGAAATGGACCAGCAAACGGACCGGCAGCAAAACTGCCAACGATCGCATGCCCATCTACGCCCAAGGACCGACGAAATCGGCAGGGGAGCAAGGGGCGCACGACGCGGAGAACACCACGTGGGTGATCACATGTCGGGGTCGCCTCCGCTATACCTCCTACTTCTCCTAACAAACACTTCACGGGCGAAATTGCCCAAATTAACTAAGGTCCGGCTGTTCACTAAGGCCCTACTGAAATCCCAACCCTCCCCAGTATGGGCTATTCCCATACTATCTAAACTCCTAATGTCATCATAGTATGAACACATTGCTATAATGTGTTCGACAGTCTCAGGTCCCCTCCCACACCCACAGTCCGGAGAGTCGGACAGACCTCTTTTATGCAAAAATGCATTAAGTGAGCCATGTCCCGTTAGTAAAAAGCCCAGACTCAAGCCGAAGCCAAAGTCCGGTCGTCGACGTACGAAGTCCGCGTCGCGTATGAAGCCATACGTTACCCTACCCTCGTCTGCGTTAGTCCATCTTGTCCGCCACCTTGAAACAAGGCACTCATCTAAGAGTGTCTTTATTTCCCTACTCTCCAAATTCACCAAGTCAGAAGTAGAAACCCAATCATGATCTAAAAGTGGCAGTCCCTTCTTGACTTTGAAGGCGATAGCTCGTCGTATCACCTCCAAGTCGAGGGGGGCCACACCTAACAGAACCTGTAGAGCTACCGTCGAAACGGTCCTACACACTGGCATACACGCTAACATGGCCACTCTCTGAACTGACAAGACCTTGTTTCGGCCAACAACAGACATAACCGTTTCGTACCACACGGGAGCACCAAACGCTGCACAGGCAACGAAAAGCCCTCCATATATGATACGAACAGCACGCCTGCTTAGGCCCCAGTCACTTCTAAGGATGCGTCTAATCTTACCTACTACGGCAGTAAGCTTGCTTTTGACGAGAGGGAGATGAACCAAAAAGTTCATTCTCTCACCAACCGTTATTCCCAGATACTTGACCTGAGTCGCATATCGGAGACTAACGTTGCCAGATCGAATGAGTGGAGGACGACCCCGAGATAATCCGCCCTTGAGCAACATCATCTCAGATTTGTCCATCGCCACTTCGACGCCTGAACGATCGCCCCACTCACTTACATCACGCATGGCCTGCTCTCCCCTCATCTCAAGTTCAGCACGAGACTGACCCTCGACGAGGATAAGCAGGTCATCCGCATACGCACACACCTTAAAAGAACGCGCAAGTAGCCTCAGCAGAGGATCCATCATTAGGTTCCAAATAAATGGACCACAAATGGAACCCTGCGGACAACCACGTACGACATCCCTCCAAACCGTGTCGCTGGCACCTACCACGCAAGCTTTCCTGTCCCGGAAATAACTCCTCCAAAGTTCTAGTTCCCTACAACCTATTTCTTCTAACCTTGAGAGAACTCTATCCCAAGAGAGATAGTCAAATGCACCCTTAAAATCAATAAATAATCCTAAGACATATTTGGCAGATGAGCCACCAACACTATTCTTAACATGCAACCAAGCATCCTCTACACTCCTACCTTCCCTAAAACCAAACTGGTACTCAGAAGGGCCCTCGCTGTAACACTCCCTCAGTCGATACACCATTATCCTCTCCAATACTTTTCCAAGTACCGGCAGAAGACTGATGCCCCGATAAGAGCGAGGATTACTCCTCACCCTATCAGGAGACTTCAGGAGAATCACAACGCGGGCTGACTTCCAAGCCTCTGGGAAATGGCCCTCACTAATACACCTTCCAAAGATTGACTCCAAGTGTTGAGGCAAGGCCTTATAGATGCTTTTACACATCTCTCCAGTCATGCCATCAACACCCGGCGATTTTCTACTTCTGACTTGGCAAATACTGTCCGCAACTTCCGAGCTCTCCAAGATTGGAGGATCAACCATCTCCCTAATGAGAGGAGAGTAGTTGACCGGTTCCGCACCAGGAAAGAGAACCCCCAGTAGAGCGTCGGTACATTCTCTCCAAGAGGACAATGTGGAATTGTCAACCTGTAAGAGAGCTAGGTCTGCCTCACGTTTATTCTTGCCCCTGCAGATACGGTAAACCGTACCCCAGGGGTCGTCCCTATTGTCTCGTACGAATCTCCTCCAATCGTCCTCCTTGGCCCTAACAATTCTGTCTTTGTAGCGTCTTAAAGCAGAACGGAAATCGGCCTCACGAGCTGCTAGATCAGAAGCACCTGTACGACGGGCGCCCTGGAAATGACTCCGAAGACGCCTGACGGACCTGCGCATCCGATCCAGTTCCTCTGTCCACCAAATGACCTTGCTAAGTTTAGTCTTGCGACGTCTACCGAGCAGAGAATCATTTGCCGAACACATCCACCGATCTATTTGTTCTACTTGGTCACGAATCGTAAGTGTCCTAAAGTCATCAAACGGCATAATCGAAGCCTGGTGCCTAACATATTCCGCGTAATTGTCCCAGTTCGAGTAACGATCCCGCCACCTGCGTACAGGGTCCGATCCCAGCGTTCGTCTGCGAGAGTTCACAACAATCTCAATGAGATTGTGATCACTCACGCCCCAGTTGTCACACACCCTCCACCTAAAATCAAAAGCAGTATTCGCTGCATGTGTAGATAGGGACAGTAGGAATCTCGTTAATCCATTCATGCGCGTCACTAATTAGATGACGAGGCATTTGGCTACCTTAAGAGAGTCATAGTTACTCCCGCCGTTTACCCGCGCTTACTTGAATTTCTTCACTTTGACATTCAGAGCACTGGGCAGAAATCACATTGTGTCAACACCCGTTAGGGCCATCACAATGCTTTGTTTTAATTAGACAGTCGGATTCCCCAAGTCCGTGCCAGTTCTGAATTGATTGTTAATTGATAGTCGTTATAATTTAAAAGGAATATATCTTGCGATAATTCCCTAAAAATTTTAGCAAGAAAGTTCCACAATTGGCTACGTAACTACTATCCGAGGAACAAGATCCGAAAATCTCTATTTACCCAGAACGAGTACATAAACCATGTTATTGCTTCCCAATCAAGCCCGACTATCTCAATCTTCAGAGCCAATCATTATCCCGAAGTTACGGATCTAATTTGCCGACTTCCCTTACCTACATTATTCTATCGACTAGAGACTCTTCACCTTGGAGACCAGCTGCGGATATTGGTACGGCCTGTTGAGAAGTTTGCGTGACCCCACCATAAATTTTCAAGGTCCGAGGAGAAAATATCGACACAACAGTAAATGTCATGCTCTTCTAGCCCATCTACCATATCTCTCTTCGAAAGACTTCCATGGTAGTACGACTATAAAACAGAAAAGAAAACTCTTCCGATATCTCTCGACGGCTTCTTTATGGTCGTTCCTGTTGCCAGGATGAGCACAAGGCCCATATTTATTAACAAACGGATACTCAACAGGTTACGGAATTGGAACCGTATTCCCTTTCGTTCAAAATTATTCAAGTGTTTAATTACTAAATAATCAAATTAAATTATTTTTCATTATAACTTGAAAATTTTCGGCTTTCGCCTTGAACTTAGGACCGACTAACTCGTGATCAACCACTGTTCACACGAAACCCTTCTCCACTTCAGTCCTCCAAGGTCTCATTCGATTATTTGCTACTACCACCAAGATCTGTACCAATGGCGGCTCCATGCAGGCTTGCGCCAAACACTTCCAAGCACACCATAGTACCCTCCTACTCACTAAAGTTTCAAAGTTTATAATCCAACCGAAATTGAACATAAACCATCTATTTTAGCGGTAATGTATAGGTATACAACTTAAGCGCCATCCATTTTAAGGGCTAGTTGCTTCGGCAGGTGAGTTGTTACACACTCCTTAGCGGATTACGACTTCCATGTCCACCGTCCTGCTGTTTTAAGCAACCAACGCCTTTCATGGTATCTGCATGAGTTGTTAATTTGGGCACCGTAACATTACGTTTGGTTCATCCCACAGCGCCAGTTCTGCTTACCAAAAGTGGCCCACTGGGCACATTATATCACAACCACAACCTTCATACCAAGAAAGGTGAGGTTCTTACCCATTTAAAGTTTGAGAATAGGTTAAGGTCGTTTCGACCCTAAGGCCTCTAATCATTCGCTTTACCAGATAAGATTATTTTACATAATTTTTAAATGCACCAGCTATCCTGAGGGAAACTTCGGAGGGAACCAGCTACTAGATGGTTCGATTGGTCTTTCGCCCCTATACTCAATTCTGACAATCGATTTGCACGTCAGAACTGTTTCGGTCTTCCATCAGGGTTTCCCCTGACTTCAACCTGATCAAGTATAGTTCACCATCTTTCGGGTCACAGCATATATGCTCAAGGTACGCTCTAGTTAGAGGTATAAATAATATAAATATTATTATACATAACTGTATAGAACGCCCCGGGATTGAATTAATAGACTATAAATAATCTAAAAACTAATCCCATTAAAGTTATGTTAATTTCGCTATTAGGTTTTGATACCCAATAACTTGCAAATATGTTAGACTCCTTGGTCCGTGTTTCAAGACGGGTCCCGAAGGTATCCTGAATCTTTCGCATTGTTAATCATATAAGTGCATATAATAAACATAAAAATCAATGATTAATATGCTATTATAAAATATAAATATTTAAGCACTATATACAATAAATCTATCAACACTTTATCAAATCAAGAGCATTTATTCTATGTTAAATTGCAAGCAAAATAATTTGAATAAACTTACGCATCATTGATCTTATGATAAATATATTTATGTTAATAGATTACAATGTCCGTTATGGAAAAAATGCACACCATTATTATAATATTATTAATATTAAAATCATAATGATGAATTTTCTATAATGGATATTCAGGTTCATCGGGCTTAACCTCTAAGCAGTTTCACGTACTATTTAACTCTCTATTCAGAGTTCTTTTCAACTTTCCCTCACGGTACTTGTTTACTATCGGTCTCATGGTTATATTTAGTTTTAGATGGAGTTTACCACCCACTTAGTGCTGCA
Organism: Sarcophaga rosellei; assembly: GCA_930367235.1. Classification (NCBI taxonomy): domain Eukaryota; kingdom Metazoa; phylum Arthropoda; class Insecta; order Diptera; family Sarcophagidae; genus Sarcophaga; species Sarcophaga rosellei. The sequence continues at coordinate 58,705,719 of OV884019.1, forward strand.
CTATCAAGCAACACGACTCTTTGGAAATGCCATCTAGTAATCATTAACGTTATACGGGCCTGGCACCCTCTATGGGTAAATGGCCTCATTTAAGAAGGACTTAAATCGTTAATTTCTCATACTAGAAATTTGACATTCCATACACTGCATCTCACATTTGCCATAAAGACAAAGTGACTTAGTGCTGAACTGATTTCTTTTCGCTCGCCGCTACTAAGAAAATCCTTGTTAGTTTCTTTTCCTCCCCTCATTAATATGCTTAAATTCAGGGGGTAATCCCATATGAGTTGAGGTTGTATAACAAATGTTAAAAAATTTCTTAAATACAAATAACCTCTGAATAAAATCATTTCTTTATTAATATATTTTAATAATAAAAAAAAAAAATCCTTTTATTAAAGAGGCAATTCTAGTTCATAAAAATCATTTTATGCTAGACCTTCCTCAATAAAAAAAGAATTATATTATATACTTCTATGAATTATATAAATACTCTGATTTTATTCATTAGAGAGGTTTTGTATCTTTAGCTATTAGTATTATGAACACTTTATAAAGTATCCAGTAATACAATATGTGCTTTAAATTTATAAAATATATAAATTTATTAAGCAACTTATTTAGCATAGTCTTACAACCCTCAACCATATGTAGTCCAAGCAGCACTCTAATTAAAAATTAAAGTACATAACAGCATGGACTGCGATATGCGTTCAAAATGTCGATGTTCATGTGTCCTGCAGTTCACACGATGACGCACAGTTTGCTGCGTTCTTCATCGACCCATGAGCCAAGTGATCCACCGCTTAGAGTTAAAATTTTTGTTTTTATATAGCACGTCATAAATATATTTATTGAAAGAAATCAAAAATACACCAAAATTAAATTGGCATATATCAATTCCTTCAATAATTTATTTTATACATACAAAGTGTGTTGCGAATGTCTTAGTTCAAAATCTTCTCAAAAGAAAAGAAAAAGAACGAATTAACTTACATAAAAAAAGATTTATATAAGTACAACTATAATTGTATGTTTTGCAATGTATGAAAAT